>CM031597.1:119201005-119531005 GCA_018398815.1 Conus ventricosus | reverse complement strand
GTTGTGTCTACACAGGTAGGTTGACCAGCATCAGTGGATTTGTGTCAGTGATACTATGGTCCATGTTGTCGCTACACAGGTAGGTTGACCAGCATCAGTGGATTTGTGTCAGTGACTACTGTGGTCCATGTTGTCGCTACATCATATTGCCCATTATCAGTGCACTTGTGTCAGTCTGTCAGTGGTCTAGTCTGTACATACACTGTTTTTACATCGTCTCTCTCTCTCTCTCTCTCTCTCTCTCTCTCTCTCTCTCTCTCTCTCTCTCTCTCTCTCTCTCCCTCTCTCTCTCTCTCTCTCTCTCTGTCTCTTTCTCCCTCTCTCTCTCCCCCTCTCTCTCTCTCTTCCTCTCTCTCTCTCTCAGTCTCTCTGTTTCTCTGAATCAGTCTGGTTTTTCCCCCATTAAATATAGCCATTCCCCCCTTTTTTTTCCCCTGTACTTGTTCGTGCATGTGTCGCAATAGTAGCGCCTGTTGTTCGATTCAAGAAGGGATAGGAATTCTTACTCTTGTGTGCCTTGTAGTTGGGTATTGAAAGCAGGGTTAGATAGGAGTGACGTGCCTTTAAGACACAACGCCAGCAAAAGTTACCTCCCTGGTTTAGGTCTCCCTGGCCTCGTTGTTCAGTCCATTTCGGCCATCGTCAGCTGACAGCGTAAAGCGTTGTCTTCAGGGTGGTATTCTTTGTGTGTTCAGAATCAGGATACAACCTGACGGTGAAGGAACCAGACGGCAACATCTTGAGTACAACCCTAGGGTCCTTCAGCATCGTTGGCAGCGTCAGCATCACGGGCAACTTCCGAGGCTTCAGCCTGAAAGGCACCAACACCTACCTGGCCATCAAAGCCGAACAGATGTCGAGTCCATGGATAGGTCTGCTGCATACCTCCAAGTACTCGGCCTTCACAGTGGCCCTCCGTTTCGCCGTGACGAATCTCAACATTGACCACTACGTGATGTGCAGCGGTCGACAGGAAAGCGGCTGGACCGGGGTGAACGTGCAGCTGGTGAATATGATCCTGGTTGTGCAAGTCAGGCTGACCCAAGCCCAGTGGAAGGTCGAATACTCCCTCCCCAACTCGAAGATAGGTGGGTTTGTTATGCAGATGGGTGGTGGTGGTGGTGGTGGTGGTGGTGGAGAACGTGGTGTGTGTGTGTGTGTGTGTGTGTGTGTGTGTGTGTGTGTGATCTGTTATTTGCGGCTTATTTTCTGGCGGTTTTGTTTTCTTTGGTCTTTTACCGGTAGGTATGCTGGGGTTGAGAGAGAGAGAGAGAGAGAGAGAGAGAGAGAGTATGATTCATGTGTTTGTGTGTGGCCTGGAGAGGGACAATTTAAGTTTATGTTACGAAACACACTAGAGTAAACAAGCTTCATCCTTTTGTATCAGAGATCATTAACATGCAAACACACGCACGCGCAAAACATCTCTGTCTGTCTGTCTGTCTGTCTGCCTGCCTGTCTGTCTGTCTGTCTGTCTGTCTGTCTCTCTCTCTCTCTCTCTCTCTCTCTCTCTCTCTCTCTCTCTCTCTCTCTCTCTTTCTCTCTCTCGCTTACACACACACACACAGAGTCTCTCTCCCCCCCCCCCTCCTCTCTCTCTCTCTGTAGTGGGCGAGGGGGGGGTAGGGGGGAGAGGGGGCAGTCGATGAAATTTGCCGAGGAAATACAAAGATTTTTTGATAAGATAATGCTTGAAGAGTTGTCGAGCTTTTCAAGCTGAACCAGTTGTCTACCTTATCTGATCTACCTGTGTGAGTGTGTGTGGGGGGGCGGGGAGGGGGGGGGGGGGCGAGGGCACACTTGACCAACTATTCGTGCGTTCACTTCCTCCCAGACAAGTTGTCTCGTTTTGTGGCTGACCACAACAAAGAAAGCCGTCTCACTGTGTGCCTGGTCATACACATGTGTGTACATGTACCCCACAGAAAATTAGTTCCATTTTGTGTCTGGCCATGCATATGTATGTATATGTACATGTGCCCCACCTGAAAGTCGTCTTAGGCCATGCATATGTACGTACATATACCCCACAAAAAAGTCGTCTTAGGCCATACATGTTTATGTACATATAATCCACATGAAAGTCGTCTTAGGCCATGCATATGTATGTACATGTACCCCACGTGAAAGTCGTCTTAGGCCATGCACGTGTATGTGCATGTACCCCACGTGAAAGTCGTCTTAGGCCATGCACGTGTATGTACATGTACCCCACGTGAAAGTCGTCTTAGGCCATGCATGTGTATGTACATGTACTCCACGTGAAAGTCGTCTTAGGCCATGCATGTGTATGTACATGTACCCCACGTGAAAGTCGTCTTAGGCCATGCACGTGTATGTACATGTACCCCACATGAAAGTCGTCTTAGGCCATGCATGTGTATGTACATGTACTCCACTTGAAAGTCGTCTTAGGCCATGCATGTGTATGTACATGTACCCCACGTGAAAGTCGTCTTAGGCCATGCATGTGTATGTACATGTACCCCACGTGAAAGTCGTCTTAGGCCATACATGGGTATGTACATGTACCGCACGTGAACGTCGTCTTAGGCCATGCATGTGCATGTACATGTACCCCACGTGAAAGTCGTCTTAGGCCATACATGTGTATGTACATGTACCGCACGTGAAAGTCGTCTTAGGCCATGCATGTGTATGTACATGTACCCCACGTGAAAGTCGTCTTAGGCCATACATGGGTATGTACATGTACCGCACGTGAAAGTCGTCTTAGGCCATGCATGTGTATGTACATGTACCGCACGTGAAAGTCGTCTTAGGCCATACATGTGTATGTACATGTACCGCACGTGAAAGTCGTCTAAGGCCATGCATGTGTATGTACATGTAACCCACGTGAAAGTCGTCTTAGGCCATGCATGTGTATGTACATGTACCGCACGTGAAAGTCGTCTTAGGCCATGCATGTGTATGTACATGTACTCCACGTGACAGTCGTCTTAGGCCATACATGTGTATGTACATGTACCGCACGTGAAAGTCGTCTTAGGCCATGCATGTGTATGTACATGTACCGCACGTGAAAGTCGTCTTAGGCCATGCATGTGTATGTGCATGTACTCCACGTGAAAGTCGTCTTAGGCCATGCATGTGTATGTACATGTACCCCACGTGAAAGTCGTCTTAGGCCATGCATGTGTATGTACATGTACTCCACGTGAAAGTCGTCTTAGGCCATGCATGTGTATGTACATGTACCCCACGTGAAAGTCGTCTTAGGCCATGCATGTGTATGTACATGAGCTCCACAGCAAAGTTGTCTCTGTGTATCTGCCCATGCATGTGTGAACATATACTCCACGGAAAAGGTGTCTCGTTTTGAGTGTGGCCATGCATGTACATGTACGTGTACCCCACAGAAAACTTGTCTCATGTTGTAACTGGCCATGTATATATGTGTAAATGTACCCATAGAAACGTTGTCTTATTTTTGTTTCTGGCCATGCATGTGTCCATACGTACCCCCACTGAAAAGTTGTCTCTTGTTGAGTCTGTCCATGCGTGTATGTGTACATGTACCTCACAGACAGATAACTTGTCTCATTTTGTTACTGGCCATGTATACATGTGTAAATGTGCCTTACTGAAAGGTTGTCTCTTTTTGAGTCTGGCCACGCATGTATGTGCACATGTACTCAACAGAACAGTTGTCCAATGTTGTTTCTGGCCGTGTATGTATGTGCGATGTGCCTCACAGAAACGCTGTCCCATTTTGCCTCTGGCCATGCATATGTGTGTCCACAGACGTGCTGGCCCGGGGAATGCTGGTCGAGTTCACCTTCAACAGTGAAACCTTGATTCTCTATGTGGATGGAGAGAAAGCAGTCGATTCGACAAGCCCTGCCAGCACCAATTCGCTGCAAGTCACCACCACACCCCTGTTGTTCGGGGTGCGCACGGAAGACGAAGCCGAAGACACGGAGGTGGACGTGGAGATTCAGGAACTGAGCATGTGGACCCAGTCCCGGGATGAAATCACCCAAGGTAGGCAAAAGTCTAATGCATGGACTTAACAACCGTTGTCTCAGGTGAGCAGCGAACGGAAATCTTCTATCCTTTCATCCCATTTTCAGAAGGGCTGCCCAGAACATTACTCTGAAATGTCTGTTAGACAGCGACTGACATGAGACAGCTGTTGAATGGTTGGTGGACAAAAAAAACAAAACAAAATTAAAAAAAATAATAGACAGTCACCATTTTGAATCCATCAGTCACGTTCTAAAACTTCATTTTGAGCGATCAGTCAAGCAGTCAGTTAGCCAATCAATTTTCTTCAAAATGCAATTTGTTTACACGAGCCACTGATGGTGCTAAATAAATTATTCACGTGATTCATTCACATTGGCCACAAATAATTATCATCAGAGTTGTTGTTGTTGTTGTTGTTGTCGTACCCTGGCTAAAAGACTCCAGGGATCATCCGAACAGCCGAAGTATTTGAACACTATGGCACAAATGCATCAGCTGGGGATGAGAACATTACGTGTGTGACCGTTTTTGATTACCCCGCCACATGGGCAGCCACACTCCGACTTCGGGGGATTTGGGAGACTGATAATGTTATGCTAGGAGCTTGTCACGACTGAAGACAATCCCCACATAACTATGCAGAGCATAACAACATTTTGATGTAGCCTTGGTGTTCTGGCCTATGTCAATTGGTCTGACACAGCCTTAAGCCAAGGCGAAAATTACATGCATCGACCGGGATCATCAGAGTGAACAACATCCCATTGTCAACACCACTGGCAGCTTGCTCCTCTCTCTCTCTCTCTCTCTCTCTCTCTCTCTCTAAATGAACCCATGCTCCACGTAGATAGAACGGAATAAATGAAGCCCAGTGTCTTTCGCTGGGAGTAGTCTAATTGCGTAAGAGGTGTAGGCAGGTAATGCAGTTAGTGGCGTGTATTCGCATAGAATCCAATTAGCACAGTTGCCACTAATTTGTATCCCTCTGCCAATAAATTCTGAGGGCTGCTGCAGAACTTTTCAACCGCTTGCAGCAAACGTTGTGTGGCACAACGCGAGCGGTAGAGCAGCAAACTGTGCAGAAGTGAAAATAGGGCAGCAGTGGTCTGTAGTCTCACAGGAGACTGTAATTTCGCAGGCTGGCTTCTTGCGTGCCCATCATCCTTTCAACTTTAAGAATAGGGTCTTACCATTAACATGCGCGGTAGCTGAGTCGTTTGACTAATTAAGTAATGGTAATTACCCTAATCTTCAGTGTGTTCACGCTCGGGACGTTTACTTCTGATGTAGTTTAGGTATCCAAGATCACATATACTTGATTGCATGCCGATGTGCAGTGTCGTTTTAACGCGATGGAAGCACATAAATCTCTCTGTATAAACACTACTACAAATGTTCCTATGAATGTATGATACGACACTACATAGTTATGAAGCTAGAATCAAACAGATCGCAGTTGTATGAGAACACTATTTGAGAGAAAATATCATGGTATGATGTCGTCAATGTGTATATGCATGTGGGGGTGCGGTTGGAAAGTGGGTGGAAGGTGTGTGTGTGGAGAGGTGGGGGGGGGGGGGACAAGTGGCAGCAGGGACAGAGAAAGAGGGAGGAGACAGCTGGAAGCTAGAACCAAGCAAAGAATTTGTGAGTGATTGAGAAGTTCATGTGTTTATTAGTCTGTGTGTGTGAGTGTGTGCGCGCGCGCTCGCGTGCGCACATGCACACGGGCGCGCATGTGCATATGTAGTGTTTTGTCAAAGCGTTGTTAGAAAGTTGTCTACATCTTTTTTTTCCAGAGGAGATCATCGGTGAAGCTCCGGATCTTGAACCTGAGGAGCCCGAGGAACCCGAGGAGCCCGAGAAACCAGGTAGACCCACTGAAATGACTATTTTGTTTAGTTTTGGTAACAGCTCCACTGAATGGCCCGTCGCTGTATATGCCAGACAGTTATGTTTATAGTCACCGAGGTTAGTCTGGATGCTTATTGAAGGAAGCAGAGCTATGCAAATAAACCACCCGGTACCCCCACTATGGTGGAAAGGGAAGCCTGGCGAAAACTACGTGAGGAAAAAAAATCCGACGGCTGTTCCAACCAGTCAGAAGATGTTCGTATATTTTGTGCATGTGGGAAGAAAGGGGGGGGGGGGGGGGGGGGGGGGGGGGGTTAAAGTTTGAACGTAAGAAGATTTTTTTTTAATCACTAGCCATTAAAGACAATGCTTATTTTGTTTGAATCGAATGTCAAACGGATGTTAAACGGAAAGAAGTTGTATGAGAAAAACACTGTTTGAACGTCATCTCCGTGTTTCATCTTTTGTCTCTTCATCCATATTAAGGTATTTGTCAGGCTGTACGTTATTCGCTGAATTCTGTCACGCTCCAACTGATTGGTAGCAAGAGCCCGTCGGATCATGGCAACAAGGGAATTGTCCGGCTGGCAAAATTCTGTCGGAGTCTGATGGATAAACAAAAAACATAGGTAGGACCAGGAAGAAAGACACAGAACGAAATAAGGATAGCGCCCTACGAGGTGAACATCGGGCATCTCACTCTGGGTCCATGGGGGAGACTGCAGATTGGACAAAATTCACACAGAGAAATCTGTTGTGACAGTTATAGATTTCAATGCTGTAATACATAGTACCAATAAGAGAATTTTAGATTAGAGGTATTGCACACACCACACACACACACACACACACACGTGCGCGCGCACACACACACACACACACACGCTTGCACACACACACACACACGCTTACACACGCAGACATACACACGCACGCAGACATACACACATACTACCTTACATACCACGCACGCACTCACACACGCACGCGCGCGCGTGTACACACACAACACACACACACACACACACACACACACACACACACACACACACACACACACACACGAGCGCTCGTGCAAATGTAGACATATATCAATATGCATACTCACGCACGCACACACGCATGCACGCGCGTGCGCTCACACACACACCACACACACACACACACACACACACACACACACGCTTACACACACTCAGAGAGAGAGAGAGAGAATGGATTGATGTGAACTGATACTCCTTTCAATTTCTCTAATGGATTACTGTTTGGGGGAAAAGGGTGTTGTCTTTGTTGTTTTTCTTGACAGCTGTGCACTGCTGCAGGTTTCTCATACTGTGCCAGAAAGTTATTGAAAGGCATGTCCTTCTAGTATATTATTTTAGGCCTATGTATTTGATACAGGACTGAAAAAAGGCATGTATGTATTTGATACGTGTATGTGTATTTGTATGTACATGCCTGTGCAGTTGTTGTGAGCATCGGCAAATGAATGCATGGATATGCGTGTGTGCGTGCGTGTGTGTGTGTATGTGTGTGTGTGTGTGTGTGTGTGTGTGTGTGTGTGTGTGTGTGTGTAAAACAGAGTGCAACATGGAGACTTTCGTCAAGATTGAGAAGGCAGTCGCCAACCTGACCGTGTCGCTCTTAACCCTCAACTCCGACGATCGGTCATCCAAGTGTCTGTGAGTTCGAATCTCTCTGTGTGCGCAATAGTCTTCCTAGATAATACTACTTCCCATCCTCACTTGGTTTCCACGCTCATCTTGATCATCTAACCTGTACAGCTCCCTCCCTCCCTTCCTCTGGTGTGTGTGTGTGTGTGTGTGTGTGTGTGTGTGTGTGTGTGTGTGTGTGTGTTTGTGTGTGCAGCATGCTGGAGAACTAAACGTTGGTGTTTGTGTGTGCAGCATACTGGAGAACTAAACGTTGGTGTTTGTGTGTGCAGCATACTGGAGAACAAAACGCGCACTGCCCTAGCTAGCTTGGACATGTGTTGGGAATCGGATCAGGCCATGAATGACTCGACATCCGTCGGTGCATTTATGAGATTTGTCAAGTATGAAGAAGTTCACCAGTTCGAGGACATAACGACGAAGCTCTGTGGTAGGTCACTGTTGAAAGACTAATTAACAATTTGCCTTTCAGGTTTTTCTTTTTTTCCTTTTTCTCCTTCATTAGTTTTATGTGTAAACGGGTCTCCACTGGAGGGTGTTTCTTGGCATTTTGAAGAAAGAGGAAAGCTGGATACACTCATGTCCCATAGAAAGTGATGAAACACACTGTTAGAATATAGGCCTAGTAATTGCTACTCGAGGTAGTTTACAGAATGCCGATTCGAGGAACGCGACATCAATACTATTTATAAACCTCACAACCTTGGTCGTCTGGCTTGAACAGAAGGTTTTCTTTTTGTTGTTGTTGTTGCTGTTGTTGGCAGGAAGGCCAAGTCAGTTGTAGGAATAATTGGTATTAAGTTTTTCAGCGTCGAAGTCCATGGTAGTATTGCGCAAGGCAGTATTCTTGGACCTATACTTTTCAGATATCGTTATTAATGACCGCATGTGCAGCATACGAAGAACAGACAAAATCTCTGCGAACGCCGTATGGAAATGCTAAGGATTGCCATGAAATGCAGTCTGACGATTTACGTCAGCTGCAAGAGTGATCTAATACATGGAAACTCTATTTGAATAATTCTAATAATGTAAAGTTCTTGATATTGGCAAAGAAAATCCTGCAAAAGAATATCACTTGGAACTACCATGATAGCGCGACCACAAAAAAAGTAGAAGACTTTGGAGTGACCTTGTTAGCTCTTTATAATTTGATACTTATATCCAAAATGTAATCAATAAAGCAAATCGAATGATTCGGGACTTGTTAAAAGAACTGTATTTTTTTTCTTAATTGTTAGACCTTATGTGGATTATGCAAATGTTGTATGGCATTCTTTAGCTGAAAAGACAACCTGTGGCGGTTGAAAGAGTTCAAAGATGAGGTACTAGACTGCTAAAAGTAATGGAATGAATTATGAAAGACTTAAGTCCCTTAACCAAAGGCAGAAGATCAAGAGGTGGTTTAATCGAAATCTATAAAAGTTTGAATGGACTACATGACATAAATATAAGCAACATTTTTTTTCATTTAGCAAATTAAGAAAAAACAGGAAATCCTGATGAGAAAACAGTAGTGAATCATAGTAGTAATCTAATTCAAGAAAAATCTGGCTAGCTAAAAGAATACCACATAATTATATGGAATACACTTTCTGATCTGCTCTAATGTGCACCAAATCCTAATATACTCAAAACTCTACTGGACAGTGACTTGAAATGTGAGTAGTATTTTTTTTTAATTTGGTATTAAACACACATTGCTGTAAGTAAGCGATGTATTGGTAAAAATACTGAAGGGGGAAGTCTAGACAGGTCGCCAGGCCTGGACTGCATACTACTACTACTACAACTACTTCTACTATTACTGCTACTCCTCTACTATTCAGTACAACTGCTATTTCTACTCACTTAGACTACACCCCACATAATTATAGCCAGACACAGCGGCATTCTGACGGGTTGTAAACAGTGTTGCGTAGGCTGTGGATCATGTGCTCCTGCTTATTATGTTGATGATTTTGTCTCGTTCATGGTGAGTTCAGGACTGTTTGACAGTTTGAAAGGAAAGAGGAGACAAGAAAGAAAGAATAAACAAATCAAATAAATCAAATAAATCAGTGTTCAAGTGCTTCGGCTGTTCGGATGATCCCTGGAGTCTTTTAGCCAGGATATGACAACAACAAACTGTTTATTTCTCTGAGTTGCATCTGAACAGAGAACTATGAGCTGTTTGACCAGAGGAATAAAAGAGCCTTGAAGAGCCTTAAATACTAGAATAGCGTAACCGTCAAAATAGTCACAGTGATAGACGCTCTTGCCTTGTATGCTTAGCTTGGCCAGTGGTCGTGCTGCACTGGCCAGTGTGCTTAGCATTGCCCACCCTCAACCACAGTCAGCAAGTTAGATTCTTCCCCACCAGCAGGCATGAAGTAGGTACGGAATGCTTAGGACTGTGCCAGTCAGATACCGCAGACCACTTATGCAGTTTGAGAGGCCTATCCGTATTGTGTTTTCGCAAGACCTCATGTGACAGGAGGCTTGCTGCACTGCTGCTGAGTCACTTCATTGGCATTCTGTGTTGATACTTTGATCAGGAATGTGTAGGTATTCATCTGCTATACTCCCCACACAGATTACAATATATTGCTTTTTTGTAGAGCCAGCTTGAGTATAATGATGCCATCATGCTGAAAAGGAAGACCATCATCATGTGAGCAATAGTCCTCATAAACTTTACCGTACACAGCAGGGTCATGGATGTGGAGGGGATAATACGCATCTTGGTCAACAAGGCCTTTGAAATAAAACATCTGTATTTTTGTTTTTCAGTTTTGGTAAGAATATCCATAAAGTGGATGAAACCAGCACTGTAGGTCCAATACATTTGAGTCTATAGGCATTCACAACAACAGTGGTTAGGAGCCAGCTGAAGCTAAAAAAAAAAAAATGCCGTATATATTTAGATACCTCTGGTGCATTGGAGCCCCTTTACGACCCAGTCTGAAACCCATAACACTTACACTGAACAAAGGCTGCAGTTTACGCTTGACTCTTCTTTCCCACCCATACCCAGTGTGACTGTCACGCACAATTTGTATGCACACTTGAATCATATTTCTGACATGCTTAATTCTTTAAATGAAATGTTAAAAGTAATAAACAATGTGTGTTGTACAGAATTACAAGTATATTGTACATTTTTCTCTTATGTTTCAGAGCACAAAATTCCACCAGGTGAGCCGATGAAAGTTGCCATTAAGCAGATAAGTGATGACTATATATGTATAGATTATATTTTATTTTTTACAGATTGAACTAATTGATAAGACTATCAAAATGACACAAAATCTTTTAAAATACAGAAAGAATTGGTTTTGAGAGAAAGTAGAATTTACTTCAATGCAGGAGACATCCTCTGACAATTTACATCATTGTAATGTCAGCCGGGAAACATTTGTACCCCTGACATGCACCCAGATCACACAGCTTTCTGGAATTTTCCATTTCACATTTACAAAAAGGAAAGCGAAACAAAGTGAAGAACAAATATAAATATATACATTTGCTGTTTTACAAAATAGAACAGAAAATAGCATCGGCTTATGTAATGAAAAACATTGAATTTGAAGTTACTGATCTTGAATTTATGTAAGCTACATTAAATTGTTGCAAAAGTGCAAAATGTTATGGTGTTAAGATGTTGATTAAATGTAAACTGATATAAATCCAGGAATGTGGTTGTGTTAGGTAGTTGATTTGATAGTTAAAATATTGTGTATGTATGCAGGCATGTGATTTTTGTGCCCTTTCGTATACGCATTGTAATTTGTCTCATTTGTTTTTTCATCCACCAACTCACTCATGGTTACTCTGTCATTCAGAAACAAACCCTGAATGTGACCTCAGGGCAATAGGGAGAAGGCTGATGCAATTTTACCAACTGTCAGCTGAATATGGAAAAGGTCAAGAACGCTGCAGGTATTAGGTCAAATTTTTTTTAAGACTACACTTACATTTGATATGAATTTCAACTTGTATTTCTGAATCTTTTGATGAAATGTATTGTGTGATAGTTTGTACTTTTGTTTGGTTCATATTCCTAAATGTGGTCTGAATTGTATTTTTGCAATGGTGCTTTTCCAGTTTTTATGTGCATGTGAATTTGTATTTTTGTATGCTTTCTTTTCTCGCTGGAAGAAGCAGAACTTTACATCTGGTATCAGTGCCAAGAGACTAATTTTATAACCGAAATCACTGATTACTAGTCGTGAACATATTTGTTATTGTTTGTAAAGTATTAGTATTATCCCGTTGACAGATGTGCTTCAAATTTGAGCTCATTATTTAGGGTGCCCATGCACACACACACACCACACACACACACACACACACACACACACTCGCACACACACATATAGACCCACTCCTTCCTCTCTTCCCAGATGGAGTTTATTCAATTTTCAAAACATTATGTTTTATAGAAAGAATGCAAATTTCATATATACCATTTTCATATACAAAACTGTGCAGTTAAGCAAAATAATGGGTTAACAAAAAAGGGTACAAAAAAGGGCTTCTTTTGGAAGGGGGTTGGGGAATACGAGTTGGCCAGTGGGTAAACCCACTTTATTTGTAAGGCCACTGTCACACATGCACTTACACACACACACACACACACACACACACACACACACACACACACACACACACACACACACAAAAGCATGCACACCCACACACACATGCATACATGTGCACACACACACATAGACACATGCACAAACACTCTCACACTCGCACATACACACAAACAAACGTACCCATTCATACAAGCACACTCTCTCTCTCTTTCTTTGTCTCTCTGTCTTTCTCTCTCTCGCTCTATCACACACACACACACGCGCACACACACACACTCACACACACACACGCACACACATACAGACACACCATCGGCTTCAAAAACATTCTTAAGTTATGCATACTGACAATAACTGATTGACGTATTTCTTGATTTCCTGGATGTAGACACCAGGTACACTTATATTTTATTCATTTTCACGAGCTTGCATGCACTCTCAGTTGTAACAAAATGGTCACAACATTCCCCTTTGTTCATCAACCACCTAGATGTCTGTTTAACAAAATCTTTCCTCTCATGGCAGTATGCTGTGGATGAGCCGTAAGCGGGTGCTGCAACTGCTGTCAGCATGCAGTAAGGACACCTACTCTGTCTTCCACGTGTTCAAAGAACAGGTGAACAAGCTGAGCAGCATGGCCTGCAGCCCCAGCACTTGCAATGTGGACTTTGCTATGACTTGCCTGGGTACTGCAAGTTATTCCCTCAAAACCATGTCTGAAGGTCATGCTGATAATCTGATGATGTGCAGGTCAGTGGTCAGTTGTCTTGGGAGGTGGAATCTGGTGTGTGTGTGTGTGTGTGTGTGTGTGTGTGTGTGTGTGTAACTTGAATATAGAATGGATTAAACTTGGGTCATTCTTATGATGACAGTAAATGCAGAAATGGTATTACCATATAGATCTCTTGATAACTGTTGACAAAGCAGGACTTTCTGGCCATTTTGTCGTATGTTACCCACTGGCTATTGGATTATTTCCCATACATGACTACATTTGGGGATGGAGGATATTTAAATGTTTGTTTTTTTCTCTACTTTTTGATAATTTTGTGCTTATTAGTAAAGAACATGGTCCAAAACTATCTTCTGGGAAAAGAGTTCAGATACATTATGTTGGAACCTGTAACAAAATGATTCACTGGAAGACACACCTTTCTTTATCACAACAGTTACAATAATCTACATCATTATTCACAAAATGAATATGGACAGAGCTAAACTTTTTCTTTGAGCATTGGCATTGGTCTCTACAATGCTACCTATATTCATTAGATAATCAAGAACACATAGCAAGCTGATGATATAATTTGCTGTAAAACTTGCCTTCAGAAATTCTTTTTCAGTGTATGCAATGCGAAGACTGGGATGATTGTTGCATGGAGTTTCTGATTAGTGATGATGTAGAATTATTGGGAATCCCATAGACTCTTGCCATGATTCCGGGAAGTTCTGGACTGATTCAGAGGGTCATTTCACCACTCTCATAATGTTGATTCTGATGCACACGTGTAGGCGTCCACATACACGCACGCGCGCGCGCACACATACCATGAACACACGCACGCACACACATGCACACGCACACAGACGCACCATGAACACACACACCATGAACACACACACACACACACACACACACACACACACACACACACACACACACACACACACACACACACACACACACACTCTGAGGCATGCATGGACATGCACACAAGCTGGGTTATAACTCTGAAAGTGGGGGGAAACCAGAAAACGTGCTGTGTCATTCTCTGGTCAGTGTATCTTATTTCTGCCAGTTAATTGTATAACTTGAGAGTTGTGTAGGTATTTGATATATTATTTTCAACAATGATAATGGTGAATATGATTACAAATTCAATAAATACTGAAAATGCCCCCAAGGAGTCAAGCGTTTGATTTTCAATCGTAGTTCAAAAACCAAATGAAGCTAGTGGAAGTGCCAACCAGTCTGAGAAGTTCATGGACTGTTCCCATTGGTTTTGATTTCATTCTTGTGGAAATTCATGTCATAATTTTAATTGGCGGCATTGGCAGTCTTAGTTTACACTTGTTGTAAGTGGTGTCAGTAAGATGCTGCTTCCAAAGAAATGTGCATTATGAAAGAACAGGAATGGAGGAACCCTCAGGTTAAGGGAAATAGCTCTTTCTGCGGTAATCAGTCCTGAACTGGAGTCAGATTCTTTATACTCAAGTCAGATTTCTGAATCGTCTTTTGATATATCTTAGAAAGTATTTGATTTGACATTCTTAGAATGTCATGGGGACCATCCAGATGACCCTACAGTATATCCTTTTCATTTTCAGTGTGTCAGAGATGCATTGTCAGGTAACCTCATGGTTGGTTTGAAATAAAGAAAAGGCTGGAAAACTTCATTTGTCTTGGACTTAACCTGAGAGAATCGTTGATCAGTGAGAACATCCACGACGCATGTCGGTCTGGATGTCTGTGAAAATTGTGCCATTACATATGCTTAGACGATATCCCTTCATAGAAAAATATATATCTATGTATTTTTCCATACTATGTGTACATACTTGTTTGGCTGGACCCCGTTTTCACACCTGAATCTTCTTTAGATCTGTAAGAACTTTGGAGGGAGATAATTGATGTTTGCTTTTTGCAAATTATGCCCACTGGTGGATGCCCTCATGACCACGTAATGGATATTGTGGGCTCCCTGTGGACAATAAGAAATAGAATTGCATCAGAGCATACCTGGGTGTGACTGAGTGTGGAGGTGTTCAAATGAGTGGTGTGAGAATATTAGCTCTAATATGGCACAGAAAATTCAAGATGAGACAGCAAAACAAAAATGTCAAACTGCCGAAAGACACCGGATATTACAAGCTAATGGAGCTTGGAAATTCAGTGAGCAAGTTGACACCAGTGCCCATACAGACAGCTTTTCACCTCTGAATTTATCTTTCCCATGACCATGAATTTCTACCTTGGACTTTGATTTGATATCTAGTGGGCTGGCGAGGATGGCATCATTTAAAATTCTCCGAGGAACACAATGCAACGACCTCACAGCTCTGCCAACTTCTCTTATTGGAAAAAAGCTTTGTTATGCTCAGTTTTTAATGTAATAATGAATTATTGACAGGCTTAAACAGGACAGTGATGAGACATGTGGTTATATAGTCCTGTCACATTGTTTACATATGTTAGTATTATTGTGTACTTAGTGTATTCAGATACATCAAAAGTGATCGAATCAAAGCAACGCCGCTACCATCCATCCCTGATTGTCCAAACATCTGTTGTGGCACTGTCATAGGACAGTAATATCAACATCTTGGATAGGACATGAAAATGTATTTTTTGCAGCTGGTTTTCTGTGTGATTCTTCCAGTTTTTCGTCTGGGCCTTCACTGTAACTGCAATGTCATGTCTATGAAAATTTATAGCTGTGTATTTAGATTGGCATCAAAAGGTGTATCCAGGGAGTATGAGGAGAAGCCTGATATTGTGATAAGTCACCACAAAATTTCAACAACTTTTTAAGCTCAATCCTTAGCTTACAGTTTAAGAATCAGATTTTTTTTTTTTTTAAACCTGTTACCTCTACTACATCTGTCAGTTTTCTGGCAGCTTTAGAATTTCAACAGGGTATTGTCACTAGCATTTGACCAAGATAGCAATTGCTCTTTCCAGTTCCTAAGGGATGTGTGATATCCATGCACGCGAATTGATCAATAAATTTGATAAACAAACATGCATGTATTCATTTGCCGCCTAAATAATGAATACATTTTCCATTGAAATCAGGACATCACTTGCTTTTTTTATTTCTTAGCAGTACATTGAGATGGTCGAAATGTTATAATTTTTTCATACATGTTCAACTTCTACACTCATTGCATGCATTGCATTCTTTGTCCTGGCATCCTTTCAGTCCAATGCCAGATCTACACATGCATAGTGACAAAGACCCGTGCAGATTTATTCTCTGAAAGATTAACACTGATCAACAATTGTTTTTTAGGAAAACATCATTTGCAATTAAAAACAAACTCAATCATCCACACCAAATTCACTGATCTCGCCCATTTCTTTTACTCTTGTACCTCCATGCTGGCGTACTTAAAAATTTATTAGTTTAGTTTTACCACACAGAATGTCATTCATATTTGATGGACTGTGAGAATAGGAAAGGGGAGGAGGGGGTCAGAGACTACATGACAAAATGGAGATTGCACATAGAACACTGGAATTACCCTTGATGACAGTTTCATAAAGACAAGAAGGATGAAGACGACAATGTCCTTGGGTTGAGTCGGTCACGGGTCATACCTCAGGTCTGCCACGGTAGCCAGACTGGCCTGGATGGAAGTGTGGAAACTGGTTAACTTGATTTTTTGTTTCCCAGCAGTGTTGCACACTGATTGCAGATATATAGATGTCGGTTGTGACAGCCGACGTTAAAGATTGAAGTCCCATGGGTCACCTTTTCCAGTTGTCTTCTACTTTCTGTTGCCCTTAGACACAAGTGTCGGAACTTCAGTGTCTCAGTATGGTTTAACCCAGTGTTGCACATAAGACCCTGAATACCTGAATATGATTTTTTTAAATCTGTTTTGTTTGCCTATCCACAGTATCAGGTCCCAGAATGACACTTATGTGACAATAAGACAATTACGCACACATACAAAGACTGTTCTAGGGAAAAGCATCCACAATATCAGAATCTCATGCACAATTGTAGCAAGGGTTCAACATTATTGTGTTAAACTGCTTCAAAAAAAAGCATGGCTGTATGAAATAATTAATTAGCAAAAGAAAATTTCAAGTTTGTCACATACTCACAATCTGTTCAAGAAATTATATCACATGCTACTTTTCAGCGTCACTAAGCTTTCCCTGGCGTGTGTGACCAACCATACCGTGGAGTGCTCAGGGCCCACTTACAACATGCTGTTTGATTATATGGAGTATGTGAAGACCCGGTACATTCAGGACTGCAACACCACACTACCACCTCTATGCACTGGGCAGATCAGTGGAAAAGATGCTCAGTGGATGTTGCAGAGTGCAGCTGAAACGCGACTCTTTCCAGATTCTGTGATTTGCAGGTGAGATGATGAACAGAAACTGGACAAAGGGGATGCTTGAGGTCAATCCCTGATTATGCTCATGTGTGTGTGGGACACTTTCATGTGATACATGAATGTGCTTGCACGCACACACACACACACACACACACACACACACACACACACACACACAAACATACACCAATACCCACCTACCCACCCACCAGTGAAACAGACCAGTTCATCGGATATTTCTTTCTTGTGCCTGTGCATGCAGTCTCAAAAACACACAAATATACACATACACACACGCACACACACACACACACACACACACACACACACACACACACACACACACACACACACACACACACACACACACACATTGTGAGTGATGTCAGTTCTGAATGTTAATGAAAATATTTGTGTCTAAAATTTGATTTCTTGACATTATGATTTTGTTTTCTGATTCCAGTCTGCGGTATTCCAGCTGTTAAAATCAGTATGGTTATATGGTGCTATTATATTTTTACATTCAGCAGTGTTGAAATGTACTCGTTTTGTGCATCAAACTAATGTGAAGGCGTTTTGCTCCACAGCTTTGCAGAACGAAAGGAGTGGTTTGGAGAAGACCCAAAAGCTTCTCCTCTCCTTCGTGATTCTCCTGTCCTCAGAGATCTGTGCCTGGAAAAGCCAGAGCGTAAGTCATTTGAATAAATCACAAAGCCAGAGATGTTGGCCCACGTAAATGTGTGTGGGCAAATGCATATGCATCGCATACATCTATTGTTTTATGTGTGCATGTTTGTGTATACCCTTGCATGCATGTGTACATGTACATTTTCCTACTTGTCTGCACATGTCACACCCACATGGTCATCCTTCTCTATTCATGTTTGTGCGGACTCAACTTGGGCCTCATTGCAAGTATGAATGAGCACACCATTGTAAATACAGGCGTGTGTACACACACAATGAATCGCATGCATGCACTTACATACCAGGCCAGTTGGGCTGATATTTACTCAGAACTTGGCTGTGTCTCACTACTAAGGAAATCACTCTTCCTGAGTTTGTGATGGTCAAAGTTCAGAGCGAGATTTTTTTTTTTTTAATCTTTCAAGTCAGCTGACACTTCATCGGATAGCAATACAAAGTCTGTAGACCACTCAAACACACACACACAAACACACACACACACACACACACACACACGCACACGCACACGCACACACACACACACACACGCACATACACACATTACTACTATGCATGTGCTTACATGCACACATGCATGTGCAGTTGATTAAAAGTTGAAGAAGGCGTCGGATAAAGTTGATAAACTCTCTTTGAATATCTGTTTGAGTTGTAGTTTTCAGAAAGGTCGTATGTTTAGTCAGTGGAACTGATCATTTACTTCCGTTATGC
Organism: Conus ventricosus; assembly: GCA_018398815.1. Classification (NCBI taxonomy): domain Eukaryota; kingdom Metazoa; phylum Mollusca; class Gastropoda; order Neogastropoda; family Conidae; genus Conus; species Conus ventricosus. The sequence goes on along the minus strand of CM031597.1, from coordinate 119,512,410 downwards.
ATGGATTAGCAACAGCTTCCAAAATGCATGAATGGAACACTATACCACAAAGTCAAGTATATCATACATCACCGTTTTTGTTATATTATCTTTAATGGACCAGAGCAAATGCCTCATTTGCCACTATCAGTAGAGTTTTGTCAAGAGTTTATCTATTCACCAATGATTCTCTTGCAAACCTGTAATCCAGTCTGCTGTGCAAAATGTTCTGGGCTGCTGGCTTCAGGGATTATGTTTGACCTACCCCACCCCCACCCCTCTCCCCGATCCACTGGCAAGTTTTTTTCCCCACCTTCCTTCACTCGCCCTCATACACATATACAACCCATCACAACTAAGCTTTGTTTTCAGCACCAGAATGTCCGTGTGCTGCTGATGTAGAAGAGCAGATGGAAAACATTACCAAAATCCTGGTGACTGCAGGATTGGAACAAGACACCTCTGTTTGCAGGTAACTGCTTCATTTCTCTCTGTCACTTTGTGTGAAGATAATCGTCTGCTTGAGCAGATGTCAGAAACAGAGCTGTGGTGAGCATCATGTTTTAGTTGTTGGTACATGAAGGAATAAAAATGATGGTCTCATTTAAAAAGTCGTGGAAGATCATTCTAGAAAATCTCTCTTACCTTTGTGTCAACTTCACTGCTGTAAGGCTTCACTGCAGTAAAGCTTCTTTTGGATTTTACTCTGGAGATTTCCTTTATGCACTTTTTTATATAGAGTTCAGCTTCTTTGGATTTATTGAAAAAACTCTACATCAAAAAGTGCAGAAAGAACATCTCCAGAGTTGAATCCAAACCTGTCCATTGCTCCAACCTCTTGCAGTAAGAATAGAAACTCACAGAGACTATGACAATATATTGTCATTAAATCAGTGGACAAGGGTGGCTCTGTTGTGGTCTGACAGACTTTTTACACTCCACTGCCAACAATCACTCCTCCCTCAACACCTAAAACTCATCCCACCTCTCCTCCTTTTAAAATTAGTTATATTCGCTCATTTACATATAACTTCTCATCTTTTTTTCTATCTGTGGGTGTGTGTGTGTGTGTTTCCATTATTTTATCTTCCTGTTTGAATAGTGCTGTTAACTTTACACTCATTGATAATTTCTATTCCTTTCCACTAGTTATTGTTATTTTCATCATTATTATCATTGTTATTATTATTATCATTATTGTTATTATTATTATTGTTATAGGGTGCATACAGATGTAAATTTAACATCGTCCGTGTGTATAGCCACAAAACCGGAAGTCGTGGTCCGTGAAAGAACAAAAAGGATTGACGAACGGAAACCGGGCAATTTGAAGCCTGGCGTAGACCCGACGACATCGAAGAGGCTGCACGCAGTGCCTTAAACGTGAAGATGAATAAACACCTATCACCTTCTAGTCGCTGAATTGTTCCATTGAGTGAATGAGCCACAGTTTCAACGAACCAACACCACTCGACCACTTGACTACACGTGGCGTCAACCGACAGGATCGGAACAAGAGTGATCCTACAACACACACAGCAGGATGGAAGATCGACAGCCAAACCTCAGTTATCTTCCTGTGGTGGCATCTCCCACCTCCACAGGGAATGAACCCCAGTTATCTTCCTGTGGTGGCGTCTCCCACCTCCACAGGGAATGAACCCCAGTTATCTTCCTGTGGTAGCATCTCCCACCTCCACAGGGAATGAACCCCAGTTATCTTCCTGTGGTGGCGTCTCCCACCTCCACAGGGAATGAACCCCAGTTATCTTCCTGTGGTAGCATCTCCCACCTCCACAGGGAATGAACCCCAGCTATCTTCCTGTGGTTGCATCTCCCACCTCCACAGGGAATGGACCTCAGCTTTCTTCCTGTGATGGCATCTCCCACCTCCACAGGGAATGAACCTCGGCTTTCATTGCTGGTCATGACATTTGCATTCTCACGGACAATTCTATGCCTCTCAGGCTCTCTACCCTTTGTGTCTTTTTCCTTTTAATACAATTGTTAATCGTTATTATGTTGGAAAAAGCAAACTGAAGAAATATTTTTTAAACTTAGGTAAAGCGTTTTATCCCCTTTGTTTTTGTCTATGAAGAGAACACCTACAAGAATGATTTGACTTTGTGTTCATGATAACTTCGCAGAAGTGGCAGGATTGCAGCCAAAGAACCATCTGCGAACAAGTCACACCAGTACCCGGCAGCAGAGTGGTTTTGTACCATGACAGTTTTGATGAGAATGTGTCTGACTATATAAAGGGGCACAAAATTTGGAGAAAGAACCAAAAGATTTCAGTTCACCTTTTTCAGTATGCACTTACCTGAGCTAGTTACGCTGAAAGCCTACGGCAAGATGAGTAACTCTGTAATTTGAACATGGTTACCCAAATTAAAAATTAATTTAAAAGAGAGAAAAGGAGATATTGAAATGAAAATAATTTTTTAAATTCATAACTCAAGAACTACGGCATGCATCGACTCGTGGTTTTTTTTCCAAACGGAAGTGGATGGCTACAGGAAGGAGGAAGTCACGTTCTCGCAAGACTTCCTTTCTCTATCAGAAAACATGGCAGCGCCCATTGTTGCCACATGTTTTTCCGGGCGCTGGCAGGCGCTCAGCCTTATGTCTGTGATGTCCGGTTGGGCACGAGCGGGCGCGTGCTTGTCAATAGAGTTAAGGAAGCAAGTAATGGCTAGTTTTATCTAGAAAGGCCTACACGGACTTGATGGTATTAGTTTTGCTATAATTTCATACAAAGAGATATCAATTACCTGTTCACCCATAACAAATCCCGTCAATGTTCTCCATACTATACTGACTGTACTTTGGGAGCTGAGGCTAACTATTAGTCTACTCCAGAGCTGCCAACCCCCCTGATGACTTGACCTTAAGATTTTGAAAATTTGACAGGAAGAAATGCATTTTGACAGGAAAATCTGGCGCGCGCAAGAAATTCATAAAGAAATCAAATTTCACTCATCATTTATAGAAAAACAAGTAGAAGTGAATGAAGTTGAACTCACCAGTATGTACACTATATACAAGAAGAAAGCTGTCTACAGGGACTTCTTTGTTGCAGACTTGCAGGTCTGCAACAGTTTCTCAGATAAGGCAGTCTGATGGCACGGCACACGTTCACCAGATTTGAGGACCATGAGGGCACTTAAAGTGTCAGAAGTCATGGTCCCCCTGAAATCAGTCTTGTTCTTCCTCACCATAGAGAAGATGCGTTCACATGCGCAGTTGGAGACAGGAATCAGGAGTATTCCTTGCATGACTGCTGCCAGGTTCTTGAACTTGAGACTTCCATTGTGATCTGTTATTTTGGCCATCATCTGCCACTGGAGCTCAGCACATTCTTGATCCATCACATCAGGTGGCACAGAATCCTCAGACTGGTACTCAAGGTATTCACAGAGGAGATTATCTTGGGTAGCACCATCTTGTAGCAGGCAAGGAAAGCGATGAATGAAGTAATCCAGGGATGCAGACTTTGCTTGGTTCCTCAGCCTGATATCTGCAACCTCTGCATGTCTCCACAGTGGCTGATCTGTGGGGTTCATCTTCTCCACCATGTATGTACAAGTCGCTTGGAAGAAGGCCTTCACATTCTTGAAAAAGATCTCCTTCTCCTTGCTTTGAATGCCCTCCTTCAGATGTTGTCGGGTCTGGTAGCCAATGAAGAGATCATCATCACCATTGATGTTGTAACTAGATTTGAAGTCCACCTCCATCAGAGCCCCCTGATTCAAAGCACATGGTTTCACGAATGAAAGCAGCAGCTTCTTGAACAGACGTTCCAGATCCCTTTTGATGAGATGGATCCTGGCATGATCCGTCTGGAGCTGTTTGTTGGCTTTGTCAAAGATCTCAATGACTGCTGCATAGAAATGCACATACAGCTTCGCTGTCCGTCGGCAGAAGAATTCCTTCAGCTTTTCTTTGATGGACGATGCTTCATCAGATGATCTGTCTGACGTCTTCATGGAGCATTCCTGCTTGAAGAACATCTTCAGGGCCTCCCACTGCTCAAGGACTCTGGATAGAGCGGCGCCAAGGGACAGCCACCTGGTGGGAACGTGTGAAATGACTTGATGCTGGGAACACTGCACTTTTGTTGACAGTCCTGAAAATGCTGCTGCCTTCCACTGCTCTTGGACATGTACCATGATAGCTGCCTCATGATGTCATCCATGTCAAATTTTCCGCTGGCCTTCATGCCTCTCTTGAGTGCCAAACTGATGAGATGACAAACACATCCAGCCAAGAAAACATCCGAATGTTTCTCGCGCACATACGAGATCACACCTTTGTGGGCCCCTGTCATCACGTATGCGTTGTCACACACTAATGCTAAGCAGTTCTTCCATGGATGTCCAGAGAACTAAGCTCTTTGTCGAGTATGGCGAAAATGTTCTCCCCTGTTGACGACTCGCTGCAGACTGGATTACACAAAAGCTCCGTCTTGATCATGCCATCACAGACAGTCCGAACGACGATGGGATAACATTTGTCTCCACCCTCCTGGCTTCCGTCTGTTCCGATAACAAAGGCCCTTTTTTCATACTGGCAGCGAGCTCTAAAGCCTTCCCTCTGCTGCAGGCTTTGACTATCTGAGTTGTTTTCGTCCTTCCACTGCTGTACTCCTTAGCAATTTTGCTGTCCGGAAACATGGCTCGGAACAGGGGCCCTGCATGGTCAGCAGCACTGATAGCGATGTTGTGCTCCACCAGAATGTGAGAAAACAAGGTCTCAGCCCGAATCGTCGACAGCTCTGAACTCCCCTCTGAAGTGCTGGATGAGAAGAAATTACTCAACTTGACCGTCTTCTTCAGCGCCTTGCTCCTCTCCACGTGGCGATCAGAGGAACAATGGCGACTTACATCATCCAGCCCGCCATAGCAGATCTTGAAATCCAGTTCACATGGAACGCAGCGTGCATGATTGGTAGAAACTTTAGAAGCGATGATGCATGGATACTCCTTCGAGTAGTGCGGCAGGAATTTCTGATGGTACGAGGTCTTCTTTTTCGCTGGCCCTTCATCATTCATGCCTTTGCGTTTTGCGACAGCGCTTTTGTCCGCCATGGTCTGATAGAGAGCAGTGAAAATCGCAAAGTCTCGCGATAGGCTAGACACTCCTGCCACACGCAGCTTGTGTCGCCTGCTACAGTAGCAGACGACGCATGTTGAACACAAGTGTTAGAGACTGAGAGACTGTCAGACTGAGCGTTCAGTAGGCCAGTACATCGGCTAGCTTTGTCTCAAAGCGAGCGACTTGAGCTACTCGCACTATTATTGTGCAAGCTGAGCGCTTACTTTTGGAAATGGATGGTCGGAAGGTTTCAGATTTTTTTTCGCCGGAAGAAATACCGATTGACCAGAAGATCGGAAGAAATTAATTTGACCGGAAGAAAATCCGGCGAAACCAGAAGGGTTGGCAGCTCTGCTACTCCCAATGTAAATTTTCTGTCATTCATTGCTAATGTTAACCTGTTTGGGTCGGAAACTAATTTCGACATTAGCAAAAGGATATCTTTGGGAGCAATGGGGACATTGCGTTCAAAAGCAAGGGGTGTGTGTTATAGGGTGCATACAGATGTAAATTTAACATCGTCCGTGTGTATAGCCACAAAACCGGAAGTCGTGGTCCGTGAAAGAACAAAAAGGATTGACGAACGGAAACCGGGCAATTTGAAGCCTGGCGTAGACCCGACGACATCGAAGAGGCTGCACGCAGTGCCTTAAACTTGAAGATGAATAAACACCTATCACCTTCTAGTCGCTGAATTGTTCCATTGAGTGAATGAGCCACACGTTCCAACGAACCAACACCACTCGACCACTTGACTACATTATGATCATCATTGTTCATATTATCATCATTACTGTAATTATTATTACTATTATCACACTATCATTAATTCTATCCTTACCTTTAGTAGTGGTAGCCATGCTATGAAAATTATTATCATTGTTAGTATTTTTGTTACAAGTTTACTATGATTATTACTGTTACTTATAGTAGCAGTAAGTTGTATAATTTTTATCATTATTATCATCAATTTACTATCATCATTATTATTGTTGCTGTAACTATTATTACTATTATCACTACAATTATTGCTATTATTGATATATTATCATTATCAACAGCAATTAGTAAATCTCTTAGATTCCAGCATACTATCTTTCCCGGTTCCTATATCATCATTACCATTACCATCATTTTTATGATTATGGTCATGATTGTTATTATAATCCTTACGCATATTTCTTCCTTAAGCATATTTCTTAGATTCTGTCTTACTATATTTCCCACTATCTGTATTTCCTCCTCTTTCTTCTTCCTCCTCCTCTTTCTTCTTCTTCCTCTCTTCCTCTTCCTCCTCCTCCTTTCTCCTCTTCTTCCATTCCTTCTAGTTATCATCATCTTCACTTTTGTTAGTGTCATTATTATTGCTCTTATTATTACTGTTAATATCATCATCATCATCATCATCATTATTGCTTTATATGCTATAACCATATTACTGTAGCTATCTTTTAACCCCTTTTCCTTCCTCTTCTGCTGTAAGTATCGTTATAATTACAAAAATTGCTATTATCCTTATTGGTATTGTTAATATTATTACATGATTATACAACCATCATATGATCAGTGGAAGTAGTACTTGTATTTTCTTTATTTTATCATCATTAGTTTTTTTAACATGTATTGTCTCCCCTTTAGCCAGGTTTCCTTTCCCAAGACTTTGTACCCAGTTTGAAGAGATAAGAGGCTCTGTTTCTCCTCCGTTTTTATTGTTTTGAATGTCATTTGCCTTGCCTGAAGAAGAACAAATAGTCAAAATGCATTGCATTTTTGTAATTGTTTACTCCTTTGATTGGTGACATAATAATTCATTCTTTGCTGTAGAAAAAAAAGTACTTGGGGAAAAAAACTGGAGAAGCAGTTTTTAAGCAGTTATTGCATTTGCAGTGTATTACCATTATGTTAGCATGCTATTACCAAAGAGCAACAACTCTCCCTATCTCACGTGCATGACGTCCTGTCTCGTGCATCTGTATCTTTGACATCATGCTATTTTGATAGAAGAGTATCAGGGACTACAGGCCCTGAACCACAGGAAAGCCTGTAAATTTTCATCAAAATATGCTGATAAATCAGGATTGAAGGTAATTTGTATTGGGATAAACTATTTGTGTGGAAGGTATCGTAAGTCCTACCCTCTGCTGTTGCCATGCGATGCTAAGAAAACAAACTACTCCCTCTTCCTGCTACCCTCTCTCCACCCTCTCACCCCCCTCTTTTTACAAAGATTTGGAAGATGCGCACACACATTAGCCGTCTTTAGTATGCACTTACCTGAGCTTAGTTACGCCGAAAACCCATCGGCAAGGTAAGTAACTCCGTAATTTGAACATGGTTACCCAATTTAAAAATTAATTTAAAAGAGAGGAAAGGAAATATTGAAATGAAAATAATTTAAAAAATTCCTACGAATATATATGTTGCTATATCATAAGTTTGAAGAATATCATATGAGCCATTTACTCGGGAAAAAAAAAAATCTTCAGAACGTTCTTCCGACTCATAACTGGAACATCATCCCAGTCGAAATCTAGGTCACTCTAAGCGGTGACATCCCATTTGGTCTACTCCCATTTGGTCTACTCCCATTTGGTCTACTACTCCCATTTCGTCTATTTCCATACTGCAAGGCTCCCCCCTGGCGTAACCAGTGTCCCAGTCTACTCCAAAGCAGAATCGATGGTCTTTAGATTAGAGTAGGGCGATGATTTCGGAAGGTGATCATCAAAACAAGAAATTATGGTCTTACATAAGGAGTAAGAGACAGGACAACATTGGGATTCCAGACCTGAGAAGCAACCAGAATAACCTAATACAGGACCCTGAAGGAAAGCAAACTTACTAAACAAGCAGTTTTGTTCAGTTTTCTCAAATCCCAAACCTTTAATTAACGTTAAACTAAAGGATGATGATAAACTCCCTGAAATGCAAAACATCAAAGTAAACAAAGCAGGAGTATTTAAGTTACTGACCAATATCAATGCAAACAAAGCTACTGGTCCCGATGGCGTTCCTGGGAAGCTGTTAAAATTATGTGCCAATGAATTGAGTGAGGTATACCAATTACTTTACCAAGCTTCACTGGACCAGGGAGTAATACCTGATGAGTGGCGAGATGCGAGCATCGTTCCCTTATTCAAAAAGGGTGACAAAACAAAAGCAGAGAACTATAGACCTGTATCTCTTACATCCATATCAGCTAAACTACTTGAACACATAATATATAGTAGCATAATGGACCATCTTGACAAATATGATTTCTTAAATAACGCCCAGCATGGTTTTAGACAGCGAAGGAGTTGTGAGACTCAACTTATAACAACTCTCAATGATTTTAGTAACTGTCTTAACAACAGACAGCAAATAGATGCAATTTTATTAGATTTTTCTAAAGCCTTTGATAAGGTTGACCATGAGGGCCTGCTGCTTAAATTAGAACACATTGGCATTGGCGGTTCTTTGCTAAAATGGGCTAGATCATTCCTCGTTGGGAGAACGCAGAAAGTTGTTGTGGAAGGGTCGTCATCCCATTGTAAACCAGTCTTGTCAGGTGTACCACAGGGAACTGTTCTGGGGCCCTTGTTTTTCTTAATTTATATAAATGACATAAGTAGAAATCTCTCCTCCTGGAACTACTATAAGGCTTTTTGCAGATGACAGTTTAGTATATAGAACAGTCAGAAGTAAGAATGATACACGCATTCTACAAGAAGATCTAAACGCTTTACAAGAGTGGGAAAGAACTTGGAAAATGGAATTTCATCCCCAAAAGTGCCAAGTGTTGCGTATATGTAACAAACGCTCACCAATTAGATCGATTATTCTATCCATAATACTATTCTTAAAGAAACTAATGCTGCAAAATATTTAGGCATGATTATTGATTGTCGTCTCAAATGAAAGAACATTACAATTTAGTATGTAAGAAAGCAAATAACATCTTAGCTTTCTTATACAGGAATATCAATGACTGCCCCCAAAAGGTTAAAGACGACTGCTACAAAACACTGGTTAGACCAGTACTGGAATATGGTTGCTCAGTTTGGGATCCTTACCATCTAAAGGACATTGATAGCCTCGAAAAGATTCAGAAGAGAGCAGCACGGTTCGTAACAGGGAACCACATCAGAGAAAAGGGGAATACTAGGAAGAACATGAGAAATTAGAATGGAAACCCTTAGAAGAGAGAAGAGCTTTTATTAAAATTAACACCTTTTTTAAAGGCAGAGCTAAAGTAATTGATATTCCAATGGAACAACTAGTATTGAATAAAAGTAGCACCAGGAGCGGCGGTCAATGTTATACCATACCTGCATCAAATATTGACAGCCACTTACATTCTTTTTATCCCAGTTCTGTACGGCTGTGGAACTCACTGCCGGGTGCCATCAAGATTGCCACAAATGCAATCTCGTTCAAAAAACAAGTTGATTCGACAGTTTTGAGATCTGCATATTGATGATTTTCTATTTTTACTTCTCCCAGATATTTTTACCATTACCTGGGCCTGAGTTTGGCCATTGCTTTTATCTTCTTGAGTGTTGAGTGCGACCCTTGTTGCCAAGTTTGCTCCAGGGGCCAACAGTCTGAGTCGCACTGTTTTATGTTATTTTATTTTACTTTTTAACATGCGCGCTGGTGACCTACTCATTTTTGAGTGAACCAGTATTTTAGGAAGAAGAGGACGAAGGACGAATGAACGAAGGCCGTTAGGCCAAGTCGTGCTCACACATTTCTGAGTAGGCGAAATGGGAGTAGACCAAATGGGAAGTAACCCTCTAAGCTTCATTACCCAGCACTTTCACTAAGTCTTATGCCGTAAATCCTACAAATCACAGTATCTTCATCACTAAATCTCGTTATAGAACGGCAGAAATCAAGGTTAGCGATGGCGAAAAACAGCATTTCGACCACAAAACTTTAAAAATTCGTAACTCGAGAACTACGGCACGTATCGACTCGTGGTTTTTTGCAAACGGAAGTAAATGGCCACAGGAAGAAGGAAGTCACGTTCTCGCGAGACTTCCTTTTCTACGAGAAATATGGCAGCGCCCATTGTTGCCACGTGTTTTAGGCCTACCGGGCGCTGGCAGTTGCTCAGCGTTTTGGCCGTGTGATTTCCGGTTGGGCGCTAGCGGGTTCTCGCCTGTCAAGAGGGTTAGAAAAAGAAAGAAAAAACATGCTCATTTCAGTTGAAAAGTGCAGTAATAGCAGTTCTAGGATAAACAAGTCTGAATACGAACATGTTTGCCTTTTATACATGTTGCTTTTCAATGAATTATATATATTGTAATGATGTGTATATGACAAACACAGGTTGTAAGACAAGACCTCAGCCTAAAATCTTCATCGTTGAGTTCTTTCGGTTTATCTGTCTGTCTGTCATGAGTGTGTGTCTGTTTGTGTGTAAATGCTTATGCGTGTGTGTCTGTGTGTGCATGTGTGTGTACGTGTGTGTAATATCCTTTTATTTGTTTTTAAATCTTACTAGGTAGAAAGTGTTACATAACAGTTTCTTCTGATACATCACCTTGATTGATTCTGCTCTTAAGGGTTTTTTTCTTTTTCAAGGTTGATGTTTGACTTGACCTCAGAACTCTTACAAGTGTTGATTATTGTGAAGTCCTTAGATTGATTCTGCATGGTTCTACTGTTAAAAGGTTTCACTAATGTTTGTAAGCAGGTTGAGCATATGTAACACACTATGTGTGTGTGTGTGTGTGTGTGTGTGTGTGTGTGTGTGTGTGTGTGTGTGTGTGTGTGTGTGTGCGTGTGTGTGTGCGTGTGTATTCGTTCGTTCTTTGTTTTTACGTCTTTTCACCGTAAGTGATATTAGACCAAAGTGTGCATGAGTGAGTGCATTCTGTCTGTGAGTGTGTGTGTGAGAGTGTAATTTATGTGTGAGGTAATGAAAACTGTGAACACTGCATTAACAGTAAAGAGAAAATGTTAAAAGTTACATGTAACAAATAAAATGCAAAATACAGAAACATGGGTGGATGGATGTGTCCCTCACCACTTATCCACATTGTGTGTGTGTGTGTGTTGTTGTTGTTGTTGTTGTTTGCTTGCTATATTTAATATCTTATATGTTTACAGCTCTACTGAAAACATGATCCTGGCTATGTTTGATCAAATGACTGGATGTGATGATGAATTGAAATCTGGCTACGTGACCATACTGAATGGCTATTTTGAGACACTGTGTGGAGACGATTTGGACACACAGCGCTTGATCTGCTCTTCTCGATGTGACACAGACGCTTGCCATGGACATGAATGTGGGTAAGCACTATACATATTTGTTGATCTGGGGGTCAAAGTGTGCAGTTATTATTTTTTGCATCATGTACTCGTCGGACTCCAAGGCTAGTTTGCCGGGACTAAGGCCCCTATCGCTAGGCTGTGGTACATATCTGACCCACAGTTGCAGCTACATCTGCTTTCTTCCATTCTTTGATCAAACACTGAACAAGCACTACCTATCAGGTTTTTGCTCCGTCTCTTCTGTACTTTTTTCAGCGTATAAGCTGCAGTTGCAGGCGATATAAATATCATTTGATATTGCCAAACTAAGGACAAAGTGAAGATATGCAAGTCCAGAAAGGAATGGCATAATGATTCCAGTCTCGCCTCGAGGTCTTTACTCCCAACTATTAGCAAGACTTGTTTGCTGTCAGAGACACCCAAGGGTATTTACAATAAAACATCTAGGTCTGTCTGGTTGAAAGGCTGTTTGCACTTTGCACACTCAGACACGTGCACATGAGGGGCTGAATGTGAAGGGGACTCGGCTGCAGCCACTACAGCTTTGAAGAGCCAGAAGGTAAAGTTTCCCAGGAGGACTTTTGGGTGCTTGTGCGTCATAAGATGTTGGTGCAGGCTGGAATAACCAGAGCCATGACAACACTCTCCTGGCCATGTGTAAAACATTTGGGTTTTTGCAAAAGAAAGTTTGTCAGAAGAAGAGTTTTTAAGATAGCAGAAAGCTAGTCAGAGTCCCTCCACATCCCAAGAAATGGTACTGACTACGTTTGCAGGAGACAGTGAATAGTTATTTAGAATTGCAATTTAGTAATGAATACAATTCCACTCTCTTTGCTCTACAGACTTGCTCACACATAAAAGTGCTAGCAGGACAATGAGGAATGAATACAAATTGGGCGCCTCTGAGCATAAAAAAAAATTCAGTACAAAGGGGCCCCCAAAATGAGCGTAGCGCAATCTGCTGCAAAAAACAAAAATCACTGGAAAAAAATGTTTAGGTTCACAAAACAAGGACCCAAACAGGTAATCTGTGGAGGGGGAGAGGGAGAAGCATATTAAGGGAGATAAATCATCACAAAAGCTGTAGAGTCTTGATCAGTTGTCAGTCATCCTGACAGCCGACTGATGCTACACTAGCTGTCCCGCAGACTGCAGATGCCTAGGAAAAAATAGCACAGAAAGCTCCCACATAGGATACTAAGGAACCAAGGAAAAAAAATAGCAATTTTCTTATGTAGACTACAGATATAGCTTTGCTGGAACCTCAGTTGTCAGCAAAAGAATCTTGCCATTACAAGCGTGTTTACAAACTTTTTTTTTTCAATATGAGCTCACATGCTTCTTACAGCACCAACCTTTTCTATCAAGAAAAAATATTGATTATTCAAGGAGCTGGAGCTTACACTCATCTTGTCATCTAATAGGCAGTCTTCTTCACGAGAGTCTTGTTTCTCCAAGAAAGTTTCTCTACTGGTTATGCACTGTCCCAGCACCTGAAAGTTTATAGCGCAAGATACATATAACTTCCTAGCACAATGGAAATGGCCTCCTGCCAGCGCAAGTGGAGTACTATGTGACTTGATCAGCCCAGTACAGTGCTTCTGGGGCTTCTCCTACTTGCTAGGGAAGCTGATCCCAGAAGGCTAAAATGTGCTGCATAGTCTTAACATTTGTCACTCCATGCCCTTGCTGAGAAGACTGCTGAAATGGATGTTGTCAACCAGGATATTGGGACATAGTATCAAAAGATGCTCTCAGCTGACTGCCCCAGGATTATGTAAAGGTAAATGAAGTGCTTGTATGAAACAGCTCATCTTGGTCATATGACTGACAAGTGCAAAAAGTTTAATCCAGAATGAGGACTGCAGTAGAAACAGGTTGGACCATGAAAAAAAAAGAAAGAAAATTGTATGGATGACTGTCCCCTCTCTTAAGTTTGAGCACCCTTCCTCAGCCCTCTGTGGCCAAGGGGAGATGGTCATTTCACCAGTTGTAGCATACCTGGAGGTGAGCCTGGAAATCAAGAGCTGCTACTAGCCTGGTCCTTTCTGCCCCCAACATGATTCTATCCTGTACAGGCTTTGTCCCTGGTATGAGGAAGCCAGACACTAGCACAGTGGATGGATTCTGGTCTGGTCCTTGCCTTAACAGCACTGATTTGAAGGTGGGAGGGAGACAGATGAGTTTGGATAGGAGTTTGGGGGAGAACTGGTGGGTTTGAGTGTCCTATGAGCTCATGCGAGAACACTTGAACCACACAGTTGAACTTTATCCACTAAGTGGATGTGTCTTTGAATGTGCTGTCCAAATATTCCTGACACACTCTGCAAATGTCTGTATCTCTGAGGTCTGGTTGACACCCAGATATGTGTGATAAAGAAACAAATGAGATCAGTCTTACAGTCTTGGACCATTATGGAATTCTATAACATCCGCATTCATTATTCTCAGCCTTATTGATCATGATTAACAAAAAAGAAAGGTCCCAAATTCAGAGGCTTTTCTCACCCTGCTGTTCTGGTGATCTCAGTTTTTTAATTTCCTGTCCACAGCCGTGCCTGTGTGACAAGTTGGCATCAAAATTGTCTGTATCAGGAGGTTTTGATGGATGGACATGGTGGTGGTGCCATCTGGAGGTGGACAGTCACTTGCACCAGCTTTGTGTCTAAGCAGTTATTGTAATCAGTGGAGGCCTTCGTAGGTGGTGTCTGGTATATGTCGGATTAGAACAGGCACCAATGAACACTGTTGAAATGAAGTCATCGCAGTAAAGCATTTTCTGTCATTTAGAGACTCCAAGGACCTCCACAGGTGCTCAAAGAGCACCAGTGCAGAATAGAAGACCCCACTGAAAGTAAAAGTATCTGGTAAGCCTTGGGGTGGTCAGGGATATCTCTTTAAACTCTCCTTTGGGAAGGTCTTTTTAGCCTTGAGAGCTGCCGGCAGGAAGTTCGGGATAAATGGCCCACTGAGACCAAAAGTATCTGGTTGTGCTACCATTATTTCAGGGTAAACCAGCGTTTTTGGTCAGGGGTACTTCCAGCATTCTTCACCTTGGAGGGAATTCATGGGCTGCTTGGAAGCTTCCTGAGGACTCATCTGGGAAAGAGGGCTAAGTGGGAAAGATATGTTTGCTGTTTACTGATGTTAACCCTTACAAGGAAACCACAGTAATTTACAGGCAGCAGTCATGAAAAGAGTGTTTAGATGTTTCAAAAGTAGACATCATAAACTTTTTGATCATGTATAGCTTGTTTCATTTGGATAGTTTATGTACGTTTGCTAAATTTATAAACTTTGGTCAAATATAATGCCAAGAGATGATGATGAATCTGTTTTTAGTTTGTCTGTAGTTCAGTGCTAAGTTTTTTTATATTCCCAAATGTTAAATCCATGCAAGGGTACTGGTTCAACAATAAATCTCAGTATCATAAGTGGAAGATTTTGTTGCTTGGAGTCTTTTGAGACTTATGTTTATTTAAAAGGTAGGGTTCTTTTATCCTTCACTTAAATGAAAAAAAGCCATGCTGGTTTTACCTAAAATCACCATTGTTGAGAATTCTTCAGCATGATAAACTGATGCAGACTTTCTAGTGTTTCTGATGACAGAACATTATCTTAAGCATACAAAAGCACAAGCGATTTAACAAAATATCTCAGAAATTGTTTGTGGAATTCCAATTTGAATATCAAATGAACGTCATTTGTTTTTCATCATACATGGTTCCAAGATCATAAAATATACTAATGCAAAAAAAAAGTGGCGATATGTTCATCTTGTGATATGTACTTCTATAACTCATGAAAAATTTATGCATTATATTATTCTGAAAGACACACAACTTTAATGCAGGTTACCAACTGTATTTATTAATTTACTTGGAACATCACTGCGAAAATATTTGCCCCACAAAACTGTACACCTTGTACAGAATCACATGCTTTGTGCATGCACACTGGATCAGACGATAACAGATGTACATTGCATGGTGAAATGAGGACAGACTGACACAGGTCATAGCCTCAAAACCAAGATCTGTGTCATAGCCTCCAAACAAAGATCTGTGTCATAGCCACAAAACGATGATCTGTGTCATTGTCTCAAAACAAAGATCTATGTCACAGCCTCAAAGCAATTATCTGTGTCATAGTCTCAAAACAAAGATCTGTGTCATAGCCTCAAAACAAATGCCAGCAGCAGCTGACTGTGACAAGATTAATGTTCAACATAATGGTATAGAGTTGTGAGTCATGTAAACTCAACCAAGACATTAAACTGGATACTTTTTTTATGTTCTACTGGTGGTATTCATTTGCAAAAAATGCATACACTGTGATTGGTCTGTTCATAGACGTTTGTTGGCTTGAAACTCTCCCACAACAGAACCAAGGCAAAGAAAGGGCTGATCCCTGGGCTGCCTCAAAGTGATGTCACAAATTGATTGTGTGATTTGTACTGCAGGGACATCAGTGAATGCCTGAGACAGAACACTGCTGGCTGTGATACAATGCATGCACTGGAGGTTGCTTTGTACTTCCAAGCAAGGAGGGAAGACTGCGGGATAGAAGAGGAGAAAGTGCCTATTCAGCTGACCAATCGCCCCGACTTGAACGGTGTAGTGCAGGTAAATACTAGATTGAAAAGGTTTGTCAGTGTAGATCAGGACTTGGAATGTTTCTCTGTCCAGGATTCAGGATATAGGGACATGTGTTAAACACATACCCATCTAGGCTTTTAATTGTCCCATCATTTGATGAAAATGGTTTTTTAATGAGACCGGTCATATAAGGTCATTTGTGATCACTCAGTCTTTAGTGATGCTTTGAATCATCATAATCATATTTTATATCAACAGAGTACTGCCATTTGTCAATTAGGTTGTTGAAGGTGTTAGTATCTTGTGCACATTAGTGTTAGTGGGCAACACATTCCATAGAGGTTCAACACGGTTACTAAAACAGAATTTCTTTTGTTGGTACAACTGTATTCAATAAAGATTTTACTAGTACTGTTTCTAACAAGGGTATAATTTGTTAATTTAAAGAAATCTTGCATACATATATTATCAGTATTATCAAAAATCTTAAAAGCTTGAATGAAGTCTCCTCTAAATCTTCTAGCTTTCAATGAGGGGATATTTCTCTTGGATTCTCTCTTGAGGGCACATAAGACCGTATGGCGAAAGCTTGGCTGTGTCTGGAGTGGCACTGTCTGCGTCTGTCCGTGGGCAGGGGTGGTTGGGTCGTGTGGGTGTGCTCGGCAGCTGAAGGGTGGTGTTTTTCGCCGTGGGCTCTGCAGTCATGAAATACGGGCTGGTACACCCATGGGGATGCTACTTTAAAGCTGTTATGAGCTGCATCCTGTAGTCTAATTTACCTCTGTTCAGGAGCAGTTATGTCCCTTGATATCTTTAATGGAGTGTCCTGTGCGTGCCTGTACCCGTCGTCAACACAGCGCAGGCCTCCAAGGGTGGTACAGGACTGCTCTAAAGGCAGGCGAAGACAGTGCTTCTCTGGGTCCTCCCCAGCACCTTCGGGTGTTTCTTTTTCTTCTTTGCCTTAACTAGGCTGACCCTGGAGAAAGGTCCAGTGACGGTGAGGAAAGACCCACTGACCACAGGGAAAGTCCTGTTGACAGTGGGAAAGACTACAACTTTGGATTCTCTCTTGAGGGCACATAAGACCGTATGGCGAAAGCTTGGCTGTGTCTGGAGTGGCACTGTCTTCGTCTGTCCGTGGGCAGGGGTGGTTGGGTCTGTGGGTGTGCTCGGCAGCTGGAGGGTGGTGTTTTTCGCCGGTGGGCTCTGCAGTCATGAAATACGGGCTGGTACACCCATGGGGATGCTACTTTAAGGCTGTTATGAGCTGCATCCTGTAGTCTAATTTACCTCTGTTCAGGAGCAGTTATGTCCCTTGATATCTTAATGGAGTGTCCTGTGCGTGCCTGTACCCGTCGTCAACACAGCGCAGGCCTCCAAGGGTGGTACAGGACTGCTCTAAAGGCAGGCGAAGACAGTGCTTCTCTGGGTCCTCCCCAGCACCTTCGGGTGTTTCTTTTTCTTCAATGAGGGGATATTTAAGTGCTTCAATCTGTCTGTATAGCACAAATTCTGTATACCATGTACCAGCTTGGTAGCTCTTCTCTGTACCTTTTCAATTTAAGGCAGATTACCTTATCAAATATGGATACCAAATTACACTGCCATACTCAAGATGAGATCTTGCTAGTGCCTTATATAAGTAAATAAATGTATCTTTGTCTAGAAATGAAATTGTTCTTTTAATTATGCCAAGCATTTTATTAGCATTCTTAGTTGCACTTGGTCAAAAATTAAAGCTTCATCAAAAGTTATTCCTAAGTTGTTCTCTTTTCTGCATTAAAAACAAAAGTTAAAACTTCATCAAAAGTTATTCCTAAGTCGTTCTCTTCTCTGCATTTAGATGATATAGTATCTCCGCCTTTCATTTTCATAGTGTAATCAGTGTGTGGGTTGTTTCTGCCTATATGCATAACTTTGCATTTAGTAGTGTTAAAATGTAAATTCCAGGTTTCTGACCACTTAATTGACCTGTCTAAATCTTTTTGTAATGTTTTATTGTTCTCAGATATGTTATAAATCTTGGTGTCATCAGCAAATATTTTACAGTTACTGGCTATTAACTCCGGTAAATCAGTTATAAATGTTGTAAATAGTACTGGACCTAAAATACTACCTTGGGGTATCCTGCTGGGTACATTTATGTTTTCAGAGAATGTATTTCTAACCCTTACTTTTGTGTCCTTCCCTTTAAGAAATGGCATATCCGAACTAGTACATTACCAATTATACTGTAATTTTCTAGTTTACTTAATAATCTCTCGTGTGGAACAGAGTCAAAAGCTTTACGAAAATCTAGATACATTACGTCAATATTGTGATCTTTGTCCAATAATAAAGTGAAATCTTCCATTACTTGTAGAAGCTGAGTTACACATGATCTATGTTTCCTGAAACCATGCTGACAGTCAGAAAACAAGTTATTTATGGCCATGTGGTCTACAATAACATCTCTTATGATTGATCCAAAAACTTTACATGTTAGTGAAGTCAGACTTACAGGTCTGTAATTGCCAGGATCACTCCTAGTCCCTTTTTAAATATTGCAGTTACATGTGCTGTTTTTCATTCCTTGGGAATGGAACCTGCATCCATTGATTTATTAAATAATATACTTAATGGTAATGATATTTCTTTACTCAGTTCTTTCAAGACTCTAGCTGAAACTCCATCTGGGCCTTGAGCCTTGTTAACCCTGAGTTCAAGCAACTTCTTTTCAATGGTTTCTGGGGTAACAACCATGTCTATTACTGTTTTTCCATCAGACCAAGAAGCAGGATTTGACTGTGGCAAATTGTCCAAGTTTTCTTGTGTGAAAACATTAGAGAAGTAGTTGTTTAGGGTATTTTGCTTTATCTAAGTCTGTTTCAGCAGTAGTTCCATCTTCTTTATTTAAAGGGCTGACACCTGTTTTACTTTTTGTTTTAGTTTGTGCATATTTCCAGAATCTCTTGGGTTTACTTTACAATTTTTTGCAATGTTCTTTTTATGCTGTTTTTTAACATCCCTAATGTCCTTGTTACATTTGTTTCTTTTCTGTATGTAGTCTGTATAATCCTTGCCCTGTTTAGAAATCATAAATCTTTTGTATGCACTGTATTTCTTTTTTATGATTCTCATTAACTTATTATTTAACCAGAAGGGTTTAATTTTTATTTTACTTTACTTTAGGTATATTCTGTTCCATACCTGTAGTTATTTTTTCTTTAATTACATCCCATGATTGATCTACGTTTAACTTGTCCAGAAGATTTCTGCCTCTATAAAGTCTTTGAGATGACTTGGTGTCATAAATCTGTTTCCCAGAAAAAAGAACAAGATAGGATGCTATCAAAACTGAAATAGAAAGGTGAATGTATGGAGCATTGCCTCACCAGTATTTGCCAACTTTTAAAACTCACAGTCCTGCAAGTGAAAGGGAAAACCCATATAGACAATATAGATACTCTGTGCTGATTTGTAAGTAACAAGTTTATTTGACCAAGGCTGGAAATGAGGACAGTGGAAAGGCTTACTCTCTACTGATTTGTAGATTTTTTTGCGCTAATCCCAGAATTGAAGCCAAAAATAGATTTTCTCTGTACTATTCAGAACATTTCAAATTTATCCAGTGTTGATACTGAAACTCAGAAGTAAAAGGGTGTATCGGTATGTACCTTCCATGCGTATCTGACAGTGATGCTGAAAGCCTAGAGGAAAGGTAAACAATGCATTTCCCTGGATGTCTACCTGTCTGCCTGCCAAGCTTGAGCATGATTTGAAAGTCAGTCTCTAAAGGGAGGAAAAACTCATAGGTGATTCTGTTGTACAAACAATGTAAATTAAAATGCATAGCCCAAGTCAAACTTGGTTAAAACCCAAATGTACAGGGACTTCTGAATGTTTACTAACAGTGCATGAAGACAGCTGGAGTACTGTGGACACAAGACAAGGCCCTGCCACCAGGGCAGTTCTGCAATGTCTTGGATACTGTATATGACTGCATGGCAGACTTGGAGGAGGAGGCAGCAGACCATGGAACTGAACCAGCAAAGCACTCCATGGCTGTCTTGAAGACAGTAAAAGCTGCTGTCTGCGACTTCATGCCAAAAACAGGTGAGACTTCTATATGGTTAAAAGCTCACGCCCTCTTCTCACCACCTTCTTTCCTCTGTCCAGATTCAAAATGGAATTAAATCTGTGAAAGTCACAGTGGTGGTCTAAATGCAATGCAAAGCAGAAGGATTTCATGTTAGGACTGTTTAGTTTCATGTTACAGACACATGTAAACAGATAATTATGTTCTATTGTTTTCACCATGGTTATACCAGCATATCTGACAGAAAATAACAGATAGATGTAATCATACAAAACAAGCAGAAAGACATAAGCCGTAGAAAGTAGCAGACATATTGAAAGCCTGACACCATTGTTTGACTCGAGCCTTACGCAAAACGTCTGTCTGTTTTTTGGTTGTGCATTGGTTTCCAAGGGGCTGTCTTATTATATAAATTAACTTTTTATTCCAGTTTGTGGGCCAGGCACGGAGGCTGACGTTGTCTTTATTCTGGATGATTCAACAAGCGTTGGCTGTGAAAACATGAAACTACTCCTGACTTTCATCAAGGATGTTGTGGCCCAGTGGCCCATTGACCACGATGAGATCCGCGTTGGTGTTATGAAGTTTTCGGATGAGCCAGTTGCTGAGATCCATCTCAATCGTTTTGAGGACAAAGAGGATTTGATAATGGCTATCGACAACATTGGCTGCAAAGGAGGATCAAGAAACACAGGTATGGATGCTGTATGGCAGACAAGCAAACAACCATTGCTTTGTTTACTGACATATACTTTTATGTCAGTGAGGTTAAGGATGTGTAGAATGTGTGTTAGAGGATGAATTTGAGTGTGTGTGAGTATACACATGTGCATATAATTAAGAGTGTGTGTGTAACACTGTATTTGGCATCATATACTATACCATGTCAGACCGTAGCATTCAACGGCAATTAGTTAGCTCTGAAAGGTCGAATTTTTTGTGGCTAATGCAGTAATAAGACTATCACGTGACGCCCACCCTACTTCCGCCAAGGAAGAAAGCCGGTGCCAACTTCCTGTTTCTCATTCAGCTTCGGCCTTCCACCTGACAAGGACAGGTTTTCTTGCTCTGTCTCGCCTATACTTCTTTTTTGTAAAGATTGCCTGTGTTTGCCTTCTTTACTTGTTCTGTTGTGGCTTATGCTAAACCCTGTTACTATTGTTGCGTGAGGCTTACGCATGGCGTTTTATTATTTTATTTTGTAGCTTTCGGCGATTGAGTACTCCTCCCAGTCTCTCGATCCGCCATCTTGCCTCACCTCATGGTTGTCCACTTTGTAGTTGTGCCTAGGTTTAGTTGTGCTGGAGGTTTCGTCTTGCACATCAGTTATTGCAATTATCTTAAGGTCGATCGAGTTTTCCTCCCGATCTCTCGATCCACCAGCTTGTCTCCACTTTGTGGTCGTGTGCTCCGTGTTTGTTCCGCCACCGTAGCCCAAAATGGTGAAGGGTAACGATGGATTGAGCAAGGTTGCTTTCCAGAAGTCGCTCTTTGGCCCAGAGGACCCGCGTACCGATTCCATGGAACAAACTGTTCTTTCTTCGGAAGAACGTACGGCTGGTGTAGAGGGGGGTTCTGCGGAGGTGACGCGCGACCATCATTTTGATACCTCCTCTAACCGACCGGCGGATGCACAATCACTGCGTCCGAAGGGTAAAAGGCAAGCTGCCACCATTACAAAGTGCCTTTCTTTTAACCTCCCACGTAAGACTAAAGGCAAGGCTCCCCTTAAAGGGAAGGCCCGTTTTAAGAATTCGCACTCGAATTCTCCTCTCCCCCCCCCCCCCCCCCCCCCCCCCCCCCCCCATTTTTTACCTAATGCTGGCTTGCCTTCTTCCCTTCGCACACACGGTGAGACACACAAAGACGTGTGTGACCGGTGCGAGTTTTCGACGCTTGGCCACCCCGTCTTCTCTCCCTATCATGCCGCGTCGCGTGACCTTCGGTCCCCGGGGATTTTTACTGAGGCACGGGTGAAGATGCTCCTCCCAGAGGCGTCTCCTCATTCCACCAACCCCTATCATCATAGAAAAACATCTCTGCTGGTACTATCTCTAGGTGCCTTTCCAGACAGTCAGATCTGCTTACGCCCAGGCGTATAAGGATCTCCCCATTGTATCTCCTCGGGCCCATGAGGTCAGAGCGCTGGCCACTTCCGCAGCGTCCCCTTGCCCCACCTCCTGGAGGCAGCCTACTGGTGTTCAGAAAATCCCTTCATAAACTTTTATTTAAGGGATATCCGCATGACCCGGGCTGATGGTTCTAAAGGGATTTCTTTTGTTGCGGCTAATGCACCCATTTCTATTTCGCCGTCTAACCCCAAGAACCATTAGGGCACTCGGCCCTCCTCCAATTCCTTTAAATTCTGCTATGGTCTGACATGATATAGTATATGACGCCAAAATGAGGAGTTTGTATTATACTCCCTGTCTGCGGCTACTTACCATGTCAGACTCTAATGCCCGCCCTACCTTCCCCTCTAGTGCTATGGTTCTCGGGTTACCTTGCGTATATGCCTCGCTGAATGAGGAACAGGAAGTTGGCACCGGCTTTCTTCCTTGGCGGAACTAGGGTGGGCGTCATGTGATAGTCTTATTACTGCATTAGCCACAAAAAATTTGGCCTTTCAGCGCTAACTAACCGCCGTTGAATGCTATGGTCTGACATGGTAAGTATACTTGCCAAACAGGGAGTATAATACAAACTCCCCATCTTAGCTCCATAATTCACTTCCTTAGTCCAAATATTGATCTTTATCATTTTGTCGGGATAAATACATTCAGTATTGTCATACATGAATTTTAATCCTTATTTATGATGTGTGTTTTGTAAAAAATTTACCTGTGAGTGGAGTTTCATAATTTCATAAGACTTGTCACAAAGAGGTGAGTGTGAGATCTGTCTGATGATAGTCTGTTCCATCAACCTGTCTCTGAGGTGTGGTGTAAATCTTTATCTTGTGCATTGCAGATTCCGCTGTGAACTTCATGACTACTGAGATGTTCAGTGAGACCAACGGCAATCGTAAGGGCGCACCAGATATTGGCATCATCATCACAAATGGCATGCCAGAAGACAAGAATGCCACGATGGCAGCAGTACAGATGGCTAGGGAGAAAGGAATTAAGATTCTCGGAGTGCATGTTGGAGATGTGGAGTTGGATATGGAGGAACCAAAAGAGATGACCAAGCCTGTCAAGCATGTCTTGACTGTGGCTAATTATTCCCAGCTGGCGGCTATCTCATCTGACTTTGCGCCGCACACGTGTCACTGTAAGTGATGGCATTCAAGTACTACACTCCTTTCCAGTGAAGATCAGCACTCACCATGAAAATAAACACCAAAAATATTTCTGCATATCTTTGTGAAACACGGGTTTTCAGATAGGTTCATCTCAAAAGAAAACAACTTTACAAAGGTCTTCAGGTAGATACATCATAAAACAACTTTAGCATGGGCCTTCACACAGAGTATCATTTTATGCCTAATGAACATGAAGGGCACAACTGTTGGGTGAAAAAATTGACTTGGACATGTATGTTGTTGAAACTGATGACCTTCTTTTTTTTTTTGATAACAGAGATGTCACATCAGTGAATAACATTGCAGTATGGTATAAACCCATGTTTTATTTTTCCTCTTGAAAATGATTTTCATTAAATAACTACTGAAGGAAATGTTTGTTACCAGAAAAGGACGTTATGTAGTAATGAACATTTCAGAAGTTCAAAACAGCTATTCATCTAGTTGACACTTACCACTGCCTGTATGGCAGGAACCATAAAAACCCATTGAGCAAAACAAAAACCTGTCTTCATTGTAACATTAGTTTCAAAATCATTGGGTAACATTCATAACAGTTTTGTCAGTTTAAAGACATCAAAGATATTTGATCAGGTCATTATGAGTGTTCATCTTGTTAAGTTGAAATATGCGGATTGGGTAAATGATTTAGTGAATGTAATGCTGATGTCTGTGTCGGTTTGCTTTGAGGAATGCAGTTTTGACCATTTCATTTGAAAGGACCATAGTCCAGTTTAGGGCACTTTGAAAGGCTCTAGCTCAGAAAGTCATTAATGAGCCCATGAATTTCCTCTATAACAAGATGGCTCAGCAAGGTTTTAATATCAGTTTTATGAGACTTTACAGCAGACATAAAATCATAGTGACTGTTCAAATCTGTTTATTTGTTTAGTGTGTTTTTTGTCCTTTAGTCATTTGCATGAGCTACTTTTAACAATGTGTTCACATAAGAAAGATATTTATTTCACAGTTACGAATGCTGTTAAGAATGGTGATGCCAAATAAGACACATTGTTCTGAAACTAGTAATTCATATCTCATTTTGAGGAACTTACAGTCACTATCACATATAATTTATAGGTTCAGATCTAAAACAGTGTTTGTCTCACACGATCCACAAGCGCCCCCCAGCCCACCCCAGCCCACCCCATCCCACCCTATCTCCCCTGCTTTGAATGTTAGTGGCATATATATATATATATATATACATACATGTATACATACATACATACATAAATACATACATGTTCTACAGATGTATCAGCTTGGTGTTCATCTCTGTCAAGGTAGATTTCATGTTCATTATCTTTGTAGCATCTTTCTTGTGCACCTTACAATTCAGTTCTTTCTGTACTTCATAGGTCTGCTTGACTTGTTCTTGAAAAAGAGGAAAAAGACTGCTCCTCTCAAACAGTTTGCTGTAAATCAAGAATGAGGTTCGAAGGAACTAACTTTTGTTTGGAAGTGTTTCAGTGTTAAACCACTAAGGAAGGTAACCTCTGCCCCCATAGCCTCCCTGTCTCATTTCTATTTTTGCTATGACATTTTGATTAATACCATGATTATCAGTGTAAAGTGTGTTGTTTATGATTTACTTACTGGTAAAGAAAAAGTTTATCGCCAGAGGTAATCAAGAGAAGCCAGTGGTCTATTGAAAACATTCAAAGAATTTTTTTCACTGCATTCTTTTCCCTCTGCATGTGGAGTAGGGGATGGGGTGAGAGATGTGCATATTTGCACATGTGTTGTGTGAGAAAGAGGTAATGAATGAGTTTGTGTGTGTATGTGAATATTGTGTGTTTATGTGTTTGCATATATGGTGTGTGAGAATGAACTAATAAGCGTGTGTGTGTGTTTGCATATCTGGTTTGTTAAAAAGAGCTAATGATCGAGTGTGTGTGTGTGTTTGTGTGTGTGTGTGTGTGTGTGTGTGTGTGTAAGCAGTTGAATTTGATCTGTGTTTGATGCTCATAGTTGCAGTGGCTGGAAGGGTAGTGGAGCACTTATGTATATGTATTGCTGTGACGTAAAAACAATGCTAGTTTTTAGAATTTTGTTCATCCTTCTTACAATAATATTTCTCTGTTTCAGTCATCTCAAATTTTCTCATTCCTTTCACACCCAGTGGTAAGTCTGTCAAAGTCTTATTGTTTGTCAGCTTGTTTAATTCAACCATTGTATTTACTTCTTTTGGTTGTTTTGCTTCAGCGGATTGTTCGTTGGTTGTTGTCTGAAAATTGTTTGCCCTGTTGTTTACCCATTGTATGAATCATTCTTTGTTTTGATTTTCAGTGAAATTCTAGCATGTTCTTTGATATACATGCAGCCATATTACGATGTGAGTTCATGGGTTTGAGTCCCATCAGAGCCATTAAGTTGTGGGATTTTTTGCACCAACTATCTCCTGCTAAGAGCTGAGTATGCCGTAGGCTTAGATGAAAAGGCATGAACCACACAGATGAGTTTTATCTATTTAATGGATACATCTCTAGGTTACTCAGATTTCTTGACCATCTGCAGATGTCTTATCTCTAGGGTTTGAGTGACACCTAAATGTACTATGAGAGGAAGTGTAGCTAAATGCTTTGTCATAAAGTCTCTGGCCAAATTGAAACTCTGTAGCATCTTTTTAATCATTGTAATCATCGATTCTCATTTAAAGAAAATGATTTGATGAACTGTTTTAATTTTTGTTTATCTGTAAATCATGAGAAAGAGGGAGAGTATAAGTTTACTTCACATATTATTTATGTGAGACAGCTGTGGTGTTTATCGAAAAAACAACTAAGAAGTCACTGCCTGCCTTGAAGACATTTGAATTCCCAGCATATAGCTAAATTACAGTATAATTTTGAATGATCTGAAGTAATTTCTTCAGTTTGCAATTTAAGAGTGTTCTATCACTCACTTGTAAATATAGTTCCATATACAAAATGCATTCATGCACAGGTGCACTTATACACATATCCATGAATGTGCATGTGTGTGTGTGTGTGCGTGTATAAGAGGATAGATAGATGGACATTTATCCATTTATCAGTCCACTTTTATGTTATATAAATACATAATTTGCAAACACCACAACAATACCTGGCTGTTTGCTCATTTCAGTGTGGACTTAATGGTTTTAAATCTTGTGACTTTGTGGGTTAATGTCCACACTCTGTCCTCTTTCCCCTCATTTTTCTCCCACTCAATCTCTTTTAATAATTTTGTCTGTTCTTTGTACACTTACTAAATTTTCCTGGTACTGAAAATGAAAATGAAAGAGACTTCAAGTTTACTGAAAAGGCAAAATATAAAGGAACACATGAAATTAGGGGTAAAAACGATTTCTCCCCATAGCAGTCGGCATGAGAATGAAAAGACGCAATTATCAAAAATTCCCTCATCCTTTCCTGGCAATATGTTTGTCCATTGTTGTGTTGCACAAGTTTGAGTTGCTCTAGAATTTGATCAAGTTGAAAATCTGCTCCTGTTCATATTAAAGGGAATTTTTTAAATGTCTGCCTGCATGCACATATCTAGACAGATATCCAGTTCTTGTCTTGTCAGCAGTCAGCTGCATGGCAAATCGGTTATGTTTGTGTGTTTTGCCACATAGATTTGTGAGGATGGCATACAACATGATTTAATCACTGAATGAAAGTTGTGAAATTGAATGGCATAGATTACAAATCTGTTATGTGCCTATGGATTTGGCAAAGCTTGAATATTCTCCCCAGTTCTGTTGGTTGAATGTCAAGGCTTGGGTCTCTGCAAATGTTTTCTCTGCCCTCTCTGCACTGTTGTCAGTCATTGTTTTACATGTTTCCCCTCCTGTTTCCCTCCTTTAATAGTTCCCTGGAGGATTGTGTTAGCAAGGCCATTGGATCTTGTTACATGATTATGCCGGGGTAGTGTTCTTTTCTTGACAGATGTTAGTAGATTTGTATGGTGCTGTGCGTTGCTTTATGGGTTTGACGCAGTTATTTGATTGGTAATGTGATCAGTATGGCTGATGTTTCATATCTTGCCGTAACATATTTTCCATGGCTTAGATTCTTTCCAGATCTGCTGTGAGGGTCCATGTTACACTGATACAGGAAGACAGAATAGACCAGTACACACAAGAGCCTGATCTGGTGTTTCATGGAAATGTTCTTGTCCTTTTCTGACTGGAATACATCATACCTTCCCATCCCATCCTTATCCATCTGTGTGGCTGGGTTTGTATGCGACACTTTCCACCTTCACTGTTTCCACAGTTTCCACACCAAGACATGTGGGAGGGTAGGTGTGGGAGAAGGGAAGAGGAGAGGGGTAACTGCTAGACTGTTGCTGTGTGGTCATGCAGGTCTGGATCAGTTTCCCTGTTTATGATAACCTCCCCTTTGTTTCATATAGAGTATCTTCCCTTTGAGTTACAATGTCTACATGAACACCTGGTAATCTCATCACAACAGTAGTGACTGACCATAATGTTACAACAACAACAATGTCATCAACCCTACTGGAAAAGCGCAGATAGAGAAATGGTCTTGAAATTTATCACAGTGCTGTTTTCCTCAACAGGAAAGAAGTGTCCTGCTCTACATGAGGTGGTGCGGATGGTAGAGTCAAGCTTCTTTCAGGCTGCAAGAGTTCCTTACTATTCCCTGCATGGTCAGCAGTACGTCTGCCAGTAAGTGGAATGTCACTTTATTGTAGGTCTTAGGTGCATATGCACATAAGTATGTGTGCGCACTTGCGTGCATATGCATATGAATGCAGATACACGCACGCATGCACACACACACACACACACACACACACACACACACACACACACACACACACACACAAATATGTGCTCACAAAAATGGTGACTGAGGAGAAAAGAAAAAGCTGCATTTGTTACATAAATTAACCTTGACCGTCATGGACAGTTGTTCATGTATGGTACATGCAAAGTGAAATTCTATAGATTGTTGCAGTTGTAAGTTATGTGCATAACTCACAGAACAGAAAAAAAAGAGAAAAAATGAAACTGATGTTCTTAGTCATGTTGCTTCAAGGAATGCTAATGCATACTGTGCACTTGCACACACACACACTCTCTCTCTCTCTCTCTCTCTCTCTCTCTCTCTCTCTCTCTCTCTCTCTCTCTCTCTCTCTCTCTCTCTCTCTCTCTCTCTCTCTCTCTCTCTCTCTGTCCAGCCCACACTGAAATGAATACACACACATTCATAGGTGCTCATAGTTGTATCCCAAACTGGAAATGTCCACAGAGAACTAGTCACAAGGATAAGTGGTTTTGATGTCAGCTCAGAATTGAATTATAGCTTTAGTTTCATGTGCTTCTCAGTTCCTGTTTTGTTTGTTTTCTTCTTTGTTTGTTTGTTTGTTCTTTGTTTGTTTGTTAAATGAAATGCAGTGAAAGCAGACCTGCCAACCATCCCACTTTCGGCAGAATGTATAATTCTTAAATGCACATCATTCTGCTTTTCCGCTTGATATAAAAAAAAATTCCGCTCACAAAAAAAAAGTTTGTTTGCACTTCTGCCATTTGTATAGCCAAAGATCTATTTGGAAACTTTCTTCTGGTTCAGCTTCTTCTGCCGCTATCATGTCAAAACAACATGCTGGACAGATTAACCATGAGGCAGAAAAGAAGCTGGAACAGAAGTGCAGATTCAGGGTGCTTTCAGCTGTCACGATATCAGAAGTTCCTCTCAGTTTTCAAAAACATTTCTCTCATGTCCCTTCAGAAGTTGGCAGCTCTGTGACTGTTATCATACACTTGAGTTTATACACTGAAGAGATAAACTGAAGAATGATCTTGTCAAGGAAAATCTGGGGGTGTGTTAGCACCATGTATTTTAGAGGCAGCTCACTCTCTGGTACCTGAGGGTAACTGTAATTGGACAGTATTTTCAGTTCCATCTATCAAGCAGCCTGTATCCAGGTCAGGTGGGAGCAGTGAGGTATAGTCAAATAATTAAAACAACAACAACAATAAAATTCATTTGCTACTTACTTCCTGCTATAACTTCTGCAATTTTTTTAAATTCCTAAATAATGATTTAATGTAAACACGCACAAATAGATGGATTTTTAACGTGTTTGGCAAGGAAAAAGCAAATCATGCCCCTGTTTACTTTACCTGACATACCTGACTTCTGGCAGTGTCTCGAACTGTGGCACTTATTTTGAAGAATTATGTTCTGTAATGTTTTATACATTACAGTCATCTTTTTGATGGCCATAGAAGTGGGACATGGAAAATACATGTGACTGCTCCATTTACATGTGAAGCTTTGTTTTGAACAGAGTACATTAAAAACAGAAAGGAATGGAATGGCATCTTAGTGCTTATCTGTGGTGAGAATCTGCTTCTGTGAAGGCATGTTGAGGAGATAGTGACAGGGGGTTCTGTGCATTTTGTTGTGTGCAGTACATTGGATCTGGAGGAAAACCATATCCTCTTCACAGAAGTAAAAGAAAAGTGTGGAAGGAATCGACAAAACATTGTTCGTGTATGCTCACATTATAGAGTAGTTTGATCTCACAAGCACTGTGGAACTTGTAGGTTTATCACCACAGTTTCAGCATCTGGCAGGTAGTTGGAAACTATACACAACACACTGTTAGCAAGTGAGGCTAGATGCTGTACCTGGTTACTTACAGCTTCTAAGGAGTTTGGTTGCACTCTGCAGTCTAATAGCATGCAGATGTGGTGTAGTGTATATGGACTAGTTCGCATGCAGTGACGCCACCTTGATGGAATTGAAACTTCCAAGAAATAATCTTGTCCCATAACTTTTAACTCTGACACAGAACTTTAAATTTGCTTTAAAATCAAGAGTATTTCAGAAGTGTGTGGTGGAAAAGACTTTTTCTTTGATTGGCATATCTTGATGGCACAGAGGTTTAAACACAACCAGTAATATTTCTTGGCTTTATACAGAAACAAAAACTGAAGAAAACTTTTTAACTGCAGTGTGCTAGAAGGGTTGCAGTCAAATGTTTAGAGCATCTGCCTACTGAGCTGATGGTTATGAGTTTGAACCACTGATAGGATTAGATTTCTGGGGCTTGAAAACTCTCTTTGTCTTCCTGGCAGTAAATGGGTACCTGATTCATGTCAGAGAAGGTTAAAGGCAACAAAAGAACAGGGACGAGCCCCGCTTTCCATCATGCTGTGCCTCGGGCATGGTGAACCTTTCACAGTTCACTGTTCCTATGGCCATTTGGCTATGGGACTTGAATCTTTTTTTTTTTTGTTTTGTTTTTTTTTTTTTATTGAATGCTGGGTAGAAAGAACTCCAGATCATCAGAATTAATGGCTGGGAGTGTTGCTTAAAATTCACTCACATGGATTTCTTGGGGATGAAAATAATGTTAAGGGAAGGTTAGGTTATGAAAGGCAAGCATGTGGTTGGCTGACTGTTAAATATCAGTCAGGGAATAAATGGGATTAGCACCATCAAGGAGCATATCTTTTTACCTACATTAGTTTGTGTGTCATATACAAAAGGATGGTGTAAAAACTACTGAACTGATTTTTAGTTGAAAGGAAAAGTTGAATGTTGTCCAAAGTCATGAATTTACCGAACATTTGTGGTACACATCTTAATCCAAAGCTAGGTCTAGGATTTGGCCAGTAAAATTATCACACATTTGCTGCCAAACATGAACAGTTTGAAGTTACTATTTTCAAACTGATTACATTTTTGTAAATTAATATATTGCCATGGAATATGAAAACTTTCAAGTGATGAAAATATCAACATTTTATATTTTTTTATATCCTGTTACAAAACAATGTGTATGGGAAATGTCTTTTAAGTCCATACCTACCATTTATTCCCATGGTGAACAACATTAATGTGACAGACTTGTACTCTCCTGAGTGCCCTTCTAGTTTCTGCTGTTTTTGTGTTGTAGCTGTGATAGAAAGAAAAGGTGTGAATTTTGCTCTACATGTGTGTGTGTGTGAGTGTAGAGGATGAGGTAGCAGGATGAACAGTGTAGGATAAATACTACCTGATGGGCACAGAACATAGGGCAGCAGCAAAAAAATATCCTTCATTTGTTTTTCAATTCTTTTAGAAACCTGCCCAGTTCTACCGAGGACTTTACAGATTGTGAGGAGGAGGAGCAGGAGTATGCAGAGAAATTGTTCGGTAAGCTGGTTGACATTCTGCATGGGCTGTGCCACCAGAAGGAGCCAGAGAAAGGCTGTAGCATTCCTGCTGCCACCAAATGTCTGCAGAAGCTGGTCAATGCCTTTATTCTACCCGCTGTGTCTGCTTGCTCGTGAGTCTGCATCCAATAATCAGCTTTTGACAGGTTTGGTGTAAAACTGGTAGTTTCAATCAAGTGCTTACAGTGTCTTATTAACAGTTTTATTAGCATCCTAGAAGTCTAGAAAGCACTGCTTGTCAGGTGTCATATGTAAAAAGAATTATAGGTTATAAGAACTCAAAACATTAACTAAGAGGAAATAAAGATCAAACATTCATGAACTGTTATGCCATGTACATTTTCATGGATTGCAAGCTCAAGCATAATGTAAAATGCTTGTTCAGCACATGATAAAATTGTGGAGGTTCAAAGAGTCCGTTTGAAATTGCAGGTCTAAAGTTGCTGTTTAAAATTTCCATATCAATGAGATATGTATATGATATGATGAGTAAAATATTTGTTTTCACTCTGTTTAGCTGTGTGAAGTCTGGCCATTCATTAGCTATAATGAGATGTGCTTTTTTAGGCCAACATTTTCGTATTTGATGCAGTTTAAAAGTTATTTCTATTCCACTTTTTCTGTAAAATTGTTGTACTTACTGGGCAATATTTACGGACAGAAATGCAGAAGGAATGGAACACTGTCATTGTTCCTGTGTTTTAATTTTATGTCATCCTGAGGGCAGACCCAGAGGATTCTCTTCTGAACAAGCTCAGTTATTTGGAGTAAAGCATGTGTATTGATCCTTACATGAATCGACATTCATCATCATTTTGGTGATTCATAATGCTTCCTTTGTGTTATTTGCCCAGGATGTACAGCGGAGTGGAAGCATGTGTAATGCACAACACACTGGGGTGCCCTGAGGCCATTGCTTGGCCCTTAACCCACAGCCTGGAACACTGGAAGGACCTGGCTGAGTCCACCTGCTGCAAAGGTCGCTGTGATCCCCCAGAGGCTGTCCTGTGCTTCATGGACCTGCAGCACATGGCCAAGAGTCCGTCACCAGATTGGGAGGGCATTTGTTCGTAAGTGCATGTCAACAGTTCATGAGGGGTTAAGTTCTCATTGGACATTGCCAGTCTAGAAGAGAGCTCTGGGTGTGTTTGTAAGGTGACAATCATCGGTCTACACTAGGAAGGTTTGTAAGTTGACAACATCAGTCAGTCGTTTGGGTGTTTCCAAGTTGACATTAGCAGGCTACTGTTGGAGTGTTGGAAAGTTGACATCCTTAGTCTGTTATCAGAGTGTTGGAAACTTTACATCATTAGTGTACTCTTGGGGTGCTTTCAAGTTCATATCATCAGGTTTTGGGGGAGTGTTACAAAGTGGATATTGCCAGTCCACTGATCAGGTGTTTGAAAATTGACTTCATTAGTCTGCTGTTGGTTTGTTTAAAATGTGACCTCATACGTCTGCCCTTGGAGTGTATGCAGGTTGACATTAGTTTCTTCAAGTCATAAATCTACTCTGGGAGTATTTTTGACTTGACATCACAGTCTGCTCTTTGATTATGTAAGTTGACATTACCAGTCTATTCTAGAACTGTTTGTGACCATCAGTCTACTCTGGGAATATCTGTATCTTGACATCGTCAGTCTACTGTGGGAGCATTTGTAAGCAGACAGTACCAGTCTAGTCTTGAAAGGCAGTGCACATTTGGAGTAATTGTAAATTGATGTTGTCAGGCTGTGCCAGAAGAGTTTGTATGATAATATCACCTTTCTACTCAGGCAGTGTTTATGAATTGATACTATCAGTTTACTGTTTTTCATCCATCAACTCTGGAAGTGTTTCTAAGTTGACATTTTAAGTCTGCTCTGAGAATGTTTGTGAGCTGATTATATGAATCTACTCTGAGAGCTTTTTTCCCCTGTCCCATCTTGTGTTCCACCTCTTGTGTGCATTGCACCCACACTGCTTATTCCGACTCTCCATCCTCAGCCACAGCCTGGCCCAACCCTCTGCAGCCCAAGCATCAGCAATCCATAGGGAGCAGACAGGGTCAAGCAGCCATGAGGCACCCCACTGGAGGAGACACTGCCCTGCTGTTGAATCATTTCAGTGGTGCCAGTTCTGATCCAACATATGCAGGACACCACTTACTAAGCCCCCTACTGATGACAACAGTTCCTTAGTCGCGGAGCTGGGTTGAGTGAGCTGTCCCTCCAGAGCCATCACTCTGTCCAATGACAGCCCCCATGAATTTGCCAATA
The DNA here is from genome assembly GCA_018398815.1 of Conus ventricosus. Taxonomy (NCBI): domain Eukaryota; kingdom Metazoa; phylum Mollusca; class Gastropoda; order Neogastropoda; family Conidae; genus Conus; species Conus ventricosus. The sequence continues at coordinate 119,478,662 of CM031597.1, read as the reverse complement.
CCAATACTGGTGACCCCAGCTGAATCAGACCAAGGCCATAGACAAGGAGAGAAAGTCGAAATTGAGGTCACCATAAGAGCATGGCATGAAGGGCCACAGACTTTTTTCGTAATGCTGATCCATGAGAATGAGGATGATACTACAAATTTCCATTCCGGACTGAGACTCCATGACAGGACTGTACTCTACGCTTACTTTCATAACATATCCAGTCGTCAACCAGGCCTGAGAGACACAGACACCTGCAGTGTTTGTCAGGAAATTTGAGTAACATTGTCAGAGATGCATCCATTCAGTGGATGAAACATGATTGTGTGGTCCCAGTCTTCCCAGGTGAGCCCATAGCAAACTCAACACTGGGTAGGAGTCGGTTGAGGCACAAAAATCCCGCATGGCTCTGATGGGAAGCGAACTCATGACTTCCCAGCTGGAAGTCCATGCCGCTAACCACTTCACTATGACAGCTGGTTACTCTGAGAGTGTTTGTAGGTGGCCATTGTAATTCTGCTCTGGTAATGTATGTATGTTGACATTCATCTACTTTGTGAGTGGGTGTAAGCTGTCTTTTCCAGTCAACTCTGAGATTGTTCCTCAGTTGATAGCACCAGTCAAATCTGGGAATGTATGTGAATAGACAGCTCCAGTCTATTCTAGAATTGTCCATAAGTCAGCACCATAAGTCTGCTCCGGGAGTGTTTCATCAGTTGATATCATCAGTCTACTGTAGGCCTGTTTGTAAGTTGACATCATTTGTCAACTCTTGGAGGAATCTTTATGGGCTACAGTGGGAGTGTATTACATGTCTACTGTGGGAGTGTATGTTAACTGACAACATCACTGTAGTTGGTGAGTACTTGTTGACGTCATCAGTCTGCTCTGACTTATGTTGTGTATTGTATGTTGATGTTATCAGTGTACTCTCCGAATGTTTGTAAGGTGACATCATTAATCTATTCTTGGAGTATTTACAAGTTGAAGTCACTAGTTTACTCAGCGTCTTTGTAAGTTGATGTCATCAGTCTGCTCTGGGAGTGCTTGTGAGATGATGTCATCAGTCTGCTCTGGGAGTGCTTGTGAGTTGATGTCATCAGTCTGCTCTGGGAGTGCTTGTGAGTTGATGTCATCAGTCTGCTCTGGGAGTGCTTGTGAGATGATGTCATCAGTCAGCTCTGGGAGCGCTAGTGAGATGATGTCATCAGTCTGCTCTGGGAGTGCTTGTGAGTTGATGTCATCAGTCTGCTCTGGGAGTGCTTGTGAGTTGATGTCATCAGTCTGCTCTGGGAGTGCTTGTGAGTTGATGTCATCAGTCTGCTCTGGGAGTGCTTGTGATATGATGTCATCAGTCTGCTCTGGGAGTGCTTGTGAGTTGATGTCATCAGTCTGCTCTGGGAGTGCTTGTGAGTTGATGTCATCAGTCTGCTCTGTGAGCGCTTGTGAGATGATGTCATCAGTCTGTTCTGGGAGTGCTTGTGAGATGATGTCATCAGTCTGCTCTGTGAGCGCTTGTGAGATGATGTCATCAGTCTGTTCTGGGAGTGCTTCTGATATGATGTCATCAGTCAGCTCTGGGAGCGCTAGTGAGATGATGTCATCAGTCTGCTCTGGGACCGCTTGTGAGATGATGTCATCAGTCAGCTCTACCAGTCTACTCCCAGAATGATTGTAAGTTGTTATCACCAATCTACTCTTTGAGGGTTTATAAATTGATATCACCAATCTACTCTTTGAGGGTTTATAAGTTGAGGTCACCAGTTCACTCAAGAAGTCTTTTAAGCTGACTTCATCAGTCTATTATGGTAGTGTTCGTGAGTTGACGTAACCAGTCTGCTCATAGTGTGGTCGTTAGGTGATGTCAGCAGTATACTTTGAATGTGTTTGTACATTGATATTGCTGGTCTGCTGTGGGAATGGTTATAGGCTGACATCACCAATCTACTGTGGGTAAGCTGACATCACCAATCTACTGTGGGAGTGTTTATAAGCTGACATCACCAATCTACTGTGGGAGTGTTTATAAGCTGACATCCCCAATCTACTGTTGACATCATGGTATGTGGACCCTGTGTCTGTGTCTCTTGACACCACCTGCATATCAGGCGATATCTCACTATCGTGAGACATTTTGCCCCTACATGCATGGAAAAAATCATGGCTAGTCATAGACAATCCACACTGAAATTTTATGACAACAAATGGAAGGTTTTCTCTAAATGGTGCAATGAGGCTGAGAAATCTCCAGCTACGGCTAAGTTGAAGATTAGATCCAGTTCCTGGAGGACCTTCATGAGAAAGGAAAAAAAGCAAGCACTACTAAGGAGTTCAGGTCACCACTTGCTAAAAACTTCAGACTTACAGGAGAGACCTTGACATCAGCCAGTTAATTAATTCCTTTCAGAGGTTGTAAGTCACTGCTTTTTAGGGACTGTTGCAACCAGTTGGCGGCTAAACTGGAACTTGATCTCTGGTCCTTGGGAACTTTGCCTCCGGGGACTTGAGCTAGTTGCTGAATGCTCTGTCAGGAACCTCACTCTGAAAATATCCCTTTTGGTTACCTTGGCTTCTGCCTGTTAGTGAGAGTCATGTCTTCTGCTAGGGCCCATGGTCCCTGATATGGCATGATGGTGCCTCAGTCACCTGTCTGTGTACCCGTCTTTCCTGCCCAGGCAGTCAGTGGTGGAGCAGGTAAACTATCCCTACAGAGGACTTGACATCATACCTTCACAGGACTGAGTTGGGCTCCCAGTGCACCCTGTTATGGTGAAGCCTAGGTAAGGCTGTTATTAAACGCAAGGTGTTTAGCTCCATGCTTAGGCAGGTAATTCACCAGGCTCGCATCTTCAACCAGAAACTGCTTGTCCCAAGAGCAGATATAAAGACACATGAGATCCAGGCCCTCTCCTCAAGTGGCATCCTCTAGCAGGGCTTTGTGGTAGTTTACGTTGTACATGCAGCTGGCTGGAAGTCCTTGTGTGTTTGATTTTAACGTGATGACAGCCCTGATATGGCCCTTTGTTGGTCGGCTGGGCTATAGTATATGCAACATTACCTTACCTTACCTTACCTGGCTGGAAGTCACAGACAACCTTTGGAAATTTTTACCTCAGGAACATGTCTGAAGATATGTAGGCACTTGATTGCCTTCTTTTGTTTGGGGCAGTCTGATCACCCAGCACCATTTCTCCCGACCATTTGTGTCTTTTGTATGTATGTTTGTTTGCACATTTATAATTTACCTTTTTAATATTGTTAGTTATGTTTTTATAAAGGTGTGCTTGAGTGGTACTGTCTGTACCCACTCATCCCAGTACGTCTTAGGTGAGGATCTTCACGTTTTCCTGATTTTGTACAGGGTTATTTACTTTTTCTTAGGCTGTATTTTTTCCTACAGGCATTCTTATTGCTTGTCGCCTTGTGCCATTCTCTTGAGGGAGTGCAGGGATTTACTCTTTGAGTACTCAAGATAAGCTGTCATTACTTCCCTTGGTTCCTGAGTTCTTACTACAGTACTATTCCTTTCATTTGTGGGTTTCTGAGTGAAATTTAAGTATAAAAGAGGTACGTATTTGAACCCTACTTTGGGTTTTCTTATATCTAAAAAGATATTCATTATTATGTACGGTTATATGCAGAATTGAACACAGATTTTCATGAGAGACTAAGATTGAACTTGAGTCTGTGCTGCGACAGACAAGCGATGACAAACGTGACATTTAGAGTGTCACATGTAAACAAAATCAATAAACACACACAAACAAACAAATGCACATGACAGACACACGCACAGGTGTGTAAACTTACATTCTGGAGTTCCCCTGATCTCTGAATCTTGTGAAGGATGAGGTATTCATTCACACACTGTCACATTGTCTTTGGTGTCAGAGTAATTGTCACATCAGTAGTAATCACACATATGTCACTAAATGCGCAATGGTATTGATGTTTGCTCAGAATCACATTGGCACCAATGTAACTAAAAACATAAAAAAAACAACCCACACTACTTTCCTTCTACGTGTCATGAACTACTGCACACTGTCAACACAGTGAGTGTGTCTGCTCGTCCCTTTGTCATGTCACACATTGATCTGCATCATCTTCTGCCATCTTGTTTCGACAAGTGCAAGACAATGTGAGACAAAGCAAAACTACCACCCATACTTATAAAGTATAAAACCAGGAAACTCAGAAACTTTCTCATGGGGAGGGGAAGCCAACACTAGCTTCATCTAAACATGTCCGGCAGTACTGCTAGGAGCAGTTACCGGCAGGTGGGTTCATGAGGTCCTGCTATCGCCGAAAAACCGGCCAGCAGGACTGTGGGAAAGGATGAGAGCTCACCAGTTTAGCTCCCTGTCGTATTCAAGGGTACTTTTTAGCCTTGTCGATAAACCGGCGTGTTGTATTCAAAGGGTTAATCCATTCACCTCCAGACTAAGCATGGGAGATATTTAGCATAGAGCTCTTAGTTGCCTTTGACGCCAGGTTCTAGGCTGGGGAACTGTGCAGACATTTTGTATGAGTTCGTTGCCTCCGTCTTCAGGTGAGTGTGCTTCCTACCATCTGTTTTGATATTCTGGCCTTTGTTTGGACAGGTGAGTATGAGAAAAAAGGAATTTTGCAACTGAAAGCAGTTTTATAGTATACTTAGGTATCCAAACATTGGGATACCATCCCACCTCCCACATAGTGAGGAAAAGGTGCAAGGTCTGAATTATGTATGGGTATGACTCATGATGTGAACTCACTGAGGGCAATTATTCCATCAGCTTAACTTGTTATGGAGGCATGGTTAACACCCTTCCCCCCCTTTTAAAAAATTTTTTTTTTAAGGATTTTGATAATACAGCAATATTCCGAACAAAGTAGGGATAAGGCATTTGTTTGAACATGTTAGTATGTCGTAAAACTACTTTTAGTTGTAAAATTCCTTTTCTAGGTGTTTTTGTATGTTAATATCACCAGTATACTCTGAAGTGTTTGTATGTTGATGTCAGTAGTTTTCTCAGGGAGCGTTTAAGTGTTGGGGTCTCCAGTCTTTTTTGAAGTGTTTCTTTGTTGATGTTATCAGCCTTTTTGACGGCACCAGTCTACTCTGGGACTGTGTGTATGTTGATGATAATAGTCTGCTGTAGGAGTGCTTGGGTGTGTTGATATTATCAGTCTGCTGTGGAAATGTTTTTAAGTTAATATCACCAATGTAGTCTGCTGTGGAAATGTTTTTAAGTTAATATCACCAATATACTCTGTGAGTGCTTGTAAATTGGCATTACTAATCTGCTTGGGTAGTGTTTATTAGTTGATTTCACCAGTTAATCTGGGAGTGTTTTAAGTTGAAATCACCTCTCTGAGACTGTTTGCAAGTTGATATCGGTGTTCTGCTGTGGGAGAGCTTTTCTGCAAAAGTTAATGTCAGTATTCTTTCTGCTTTGAAAGGAAATTTTCAGATTTTGACATTAGAGTATTGCTTTGGAAAGGGGGTTGTTTATGCGATGAACATCCATGCATTCTGTGTATGGGTTTGTGAGTCAGTTGACATGAACATCGTTCTTGGGAAAGCATCTGTTCTCATAGTGAATGTCCTTTAACCTGAAGTCCCATAATAAGATTTTTCTAAAGGTGAAATAGATTTGGGAAAACAAATCATGTGTGTGCTTGTTTGTGTGTGGTTAAGTGCATGAGCATGTGTGTGTGCATTTATGTATATGTATGTTCCTCTGTGTGTGTGTGTGTGTGTGTGTGTGCGTGTGCGTGTGTGTGTGTGCGCGCATGAGTTTATTTCATTGTCTGAATGAATGTGGGTATTCATAAGTTTGTGTGTGTTTGAACAGTTCTCTTGAGGACAGTGTGGAATGTGCTGAGCGGAATGTGCTGGGCTGTGATCGTTGCCAGCAAGACACTGTCAAGACCATTGGAGGCAAGATCACCACTGAACTGGCCAAAACTTGCCAGGAACCTCCAGAGTTCAAGTGCCGAGCTATGACTGCAATGGAGTGCAAAGAAGAGTTTACCAAATTCATGGAAGATTTCAATGGAGACGATGGCATGTTGTGCCTGTGAGTTGATCAGAGGATCGTATAGTTTTTAAAAAATTTTTATTATTAAAATGTTGAATTTCTTTACTCTCATTCAGACTCTTGAGTTTGCAGGGTTTTACTGACATTTGATTTCAGCACACTCACACATGGTCATGGACACATACACATGCACACATATTCTTACACATGATCGTGCACACATATATGCTCACATGCACACGCATGCGCATACATACATGCACACGCACGCGTGCATGCACGCACGCTCTCACGCACTTGAAGAAACTTGGAAGGTCCTTTTGCTAAAACATATAGCACATTCAGATAGAAAGAACACAGAACAGGAATGGATAAATGTGCTACTCAGCATCTTAATGTTTCAGTTCTATGCTTCACAGTGACACTGATCAGTAGTATATGATTCATCACCAAATTCAAGGAGGTAGATTACCATGAGTGTTCATGAGCAGCTTAAATGTGTAGTCAAGACAAACGCCTAAATTCTTTTCAAGGCGTACCACATTGAGCACTATTGACTGCAGTAATGTTGAGGAGGTATTATCATTTAATGAAAAAAAAAGAAAAGAAAAACTGAAATATAAGCGTGCTTGATGATAAAACATTTTTATCAATGTTTGTATTCCAGGAGCGTATTCAAAGCAAGAGAATGTGTGGCACACTTCACTGCAGAGTGTGATTCCGAAACCCAGCTCAGTCTAAGCATTCAACTGGAGCAAGTTGTCACCTCATATGGTGTCGAGAACTGCACCCAGGAGAACATTTTGCTGGTCTGCTACCACACATTTAGAGAACGTGTGACAACTATTCTGAACTTTGATCCATTTGACCGTTTCGATCCAGCCTACAAGTACAAACCAGAAACACAAGACAGTGATGACCATGACTCTGATGAGAAGAGCAAAGACAGCGATGACCATGACTCTGATGAGAAGAGCAAAGACAGCGATGACTCTGAAATATCCTCCAAAAAGAAGACCAAAGACAGCGATGACTCTGAAAAATCCTCCAAAACAAAGACCGAAGACAGCGATGACTCTGAAAAATCCTCCAAAAAGACCAAAGACAGTGATGACTCTGAAAAATCCTCCAAAGAGAAGACCGAAGACAGTCATGACTCAAAAAAATCCACTGAAGAGAAATCCAAAGACAGTCATGACTCAAAAAAATCCTCTAAAAATAGCAAAGATAGCGATGACTCCAAGAAGAGTGAGGACAGTGATTACACCAAAAGTAGTAAATCTGACAAAGAGAGCTCTGAGAAAACCAAAAGTGACAAAAGCTCTGCCAAATCAAGCAAGAGCAAGAAAAGCAGCAAAAGCTCATCAGGATCTTTGCCTCTGGAATCTGTTGAGGAAGTTGATTTCCCCAGCACATACATGGGGAAAATATGCAAGGAAGCGCAGATGGCCTACTTGTGTGTGTCTGGGAGTCTGGAAGAATTCCATCCGGCAACTGACCATGGTTTAGCTGACGCCATAACAATTGCATGGAAGCTGGCCTGGCTGAGATGTAAAGGTAACAGTGAAAAATTGTGTACATTTTGAAGTGCTGACTCTGACCTATAATGTGACAGAAACAGACTGCAACATTACTGAAACAAGCCAAAATACAAATACACAAGGCAGAAGTAGCACTGATCTTAATAAACAGTAGGAACAGCCAACTAAATTTTTTGAAGATATGTCTTCTTCAGGCTTTATAAACAACAAAGGAAAAGCAAAAAATATGCGAAACATTGCTCCACAGATCACGTTGTTTTGTTCATTGTTTGTGTCAGTTGTTAGCAACATCTGAAGAAGACATAGTTTTTGAAAATTTGCTCTTCTGTTCTGCTATTTTTTTCACATCAGTGTTGCTTGCTGGTTGTGGTTTTTTATGTATTCTGACCTGTAATATTGGGCAGTGCTCCATTCCACTCTGAAATGATATTTAAGAATTACCTGTACAAGGTGTGTGTGTGCATGCATATGTGTTAATCATTATGGAAAGAGAGACCTAAAGAGAGGGATAGAGGGAGTAAAAAAGAAGCAAGGGACAGAAAGACACTGAGTTTGAGATTGCTATTTCATTTTATGATTTTTTAAATTCTTTGATCAACCATTGAAATCAATTTAGTTTCTGTAGCTTAGATTTTTAGTCTGAGTTTTTAAATCAGTTTAGTTTCTGTAGCTTAACTTTTATTCTCAGTTTTTGTCCTTAAAAACGTCAGTATAATTTAAGGTTAATCGGTCCCCTATGGGGCTGCTGCTGCTCATTCAGTGTGAACTGTGGTCCATTTTCTGGAAATGTTGTGATAATTATTTCCTCTTTTCTGCAATGGTCTTTGACTTTTTTCATTTTTATCTACTCTCTCTCTCTCTCTTCTCTCTCCTCTCTCTCTCTCTCTCTCTCTCTCTCTGTCTCTCTCTCACACACACACACACACACACACACACACACACACACACACACACACACACACACACACACACACACACACACACACACATTTTCTTTCTGCCTATGTGGGCCTTTCACCTCTGTCTTTGTTCTAGAAAGTCGTACACTTTTTTTTCTCATTACAATTTATGATATGCCAGCATTTTTCTTTTAACCAGGTGAGACTGTAAACACTCTCCATAGTAGCTGTCAATCCCACAGTTTTAGTGTGCCCATGTGGCTTTTCTCCCATGTGCTTTTTTTGTGGCAATTTTATACTTGTCATTCTTTTAGTTTATTCCTAGGGATAATGAGCTGAGCTGAATGGTTGTCATGCTCACCTTCATCTTGTTTTCCTCCACTTGCAGGATGTTAGTAGATACAGTGTTACAGTATGAATTGTTGTCATTACGTTGTTGTGTATGTCGTTTTAGGACAGGCAGGTGTTGTTCAAAGACATGGACGTGACTGGCCACATGTTTTCTGTGTGTGGAAATAGTCCTGAAAGGGTCCTGTGTTTGTAATAAATAGGCTAGTTTGTAATAAAAACTGAAACTGAAGGTTGATCTGACAAAAAATTGGTCTCCGACAGTCACTGTGTGTGTATGTGTGTGTGTAAGTTGGGGGGGGGAGGTAGGGGGAGCCTGCGCATTTTTTATATTATTATTTTCAAATGTATTTATCCTCAGAATGTTTCCAGGACAATTTTGTTGCTGTGGGTTGTGCTAAATGCATGGTGTACAGTGAAGCTGGGTTTTTAACTGTCACTATGCGCATGTGTGTGTCTGTGTATGGGAGTGCATGTGTATGTGTTGGATTTTCTGAAGGTAGTCCGTGTGGATATTTCAGGACATGTGTGACTTTTTTCTGTGTGTTGGGTTTGAGCATGCATTTGTGTAAGTGTGTTTCTGGACTTGTTTATGACTGCTGCATACCATGTGACTTTCTCGGCCTCACATGTAAGCTTTATGCATGCAATAGTCTTCTGTGTTGGCTAATGGAACTGATGCTGAAATATGCTTTTTAGACATCATTTTCTGCCATCAGTCACATTTATGTGTTCTGAAGCTATTGATATGAGATTTTTTTTTAATAATCCATATGTTGTGAAGATGAACATCATTTCAGACCAAAGTTAGTCCACATTTCAGTAGACTATATGGTCTGTCTGTTCAGTCTTAATTTTGACCTTTTCCTACATTGTATCTTCTTCCCCTTACAGTGAGCATTGTAATCAGGTCTTAGCACCATGTGCAACAGAAAGCTATAAGTATTCCTTGAGCTTAAATGTGGGCGCAGCCACTGTGGATGTTGCTCTAAGTATTGACATCTTGGCAGAATCTGTCAATGCACATTTTTTCTCTGAACTTGAGTACGAAGAATACATACCCTCAGCAAATCTTCTGTTGCTGCATCTGAAGTAGTGCCAGACCATGTTGACCACATCAGATCTTAAGTCTAGTCGTAAAGATCAGCAGGTTAATTTTGTTTCGTTTTGCTTTGTATTCCTTTTTTACATAAACATTTCTCTGCCTGTCATGCATTATTCCCCACTTTTCTCTGTTTTATAAGGTGTGCAAAGAAGAAATGATTTGATTTAGACAGAATCATTGCTTCAGTTCTGAATTTCAAAATGCTTATTTGTTGCAGTGCTTTTCAAGTATTTGCCAAAACAAAATAAGTGCACCTATTTTGAATGAAATGAAAATCATTTTAGAATGTAAATAGCATTTTGATTATTGATTAATAAGAAAAACTATCAAGTAACTAAACATGAATAGACATAGATGTTAAAAAATGATAAGGGGTGTGTGTATGTGTGCATGCCATTCATGAATACATATGCATGAGTGACAAGGGAATCAGATTTGAATGTTTAAACCATGCTAGGAGCAAAAAGTATGAAGAATGAGAGGTAAACTTTGTTAGTGGACAAGGCAGTGCTGGTCTCGCTCGTTTAGACTTCGAAGGGCATCTCATACAGGTATGAGTCCTGAGCTATCTCTTTCTGTCTGCTTAACAGCATGAAAGTTAAAAGCAGTTTTCTTTCTGACTGATTAACAGGATAACTTGGAGTTGTTGGGAGCTCCTTTTTCCCTGAGAAAAAAAAGTTGATACCAAGTGATGGATTGTTGAAAGGAAAAGCATACAAGGATCAAATATCTGTAAGTCTCTTGCTCACTTCAGAAATAAAAATTGTTTCATCCAACAGATATTGTGGAGCCTCTTGTCTGCTACACCTGTGACAAAGCAACAAGCAATGAGATGTGCAACAAAAATAAACCTGAGGAATGTGAGGAGGGATATCAGGTAAGAATAGACTAATATTTTCATATGTGTATGCCTTTTTATTTATATATATATATATGATTTTTATTATGAATACTTATATAGCGCCTATCCTCGGTTAGAGACCAAGTACTAAGCACTTTATAATCCACACTCGTTTACACAACGGGCTGCCTACATGGGTAGTGCCGACTGAAGAGCTGCCAGTTGGTGCTTCATTCAGTCGTTTCCCGTGTCATCCAGTCAGTATCATTCAATATCGTTCACTCAGTTTCCTTACTTCCTTCATTCTCTCAATTTCTCACGCAGGGTGCATGCTATGTGTAACGTGTCATCCATACCAACGGCCAAACTGGCCTTCTCTTCCAAAAGTTGGTGATGGGATCTTATGTGTGTGCAAGATGTTATGCATGCGTTGACACACGTAACCTTGGTTTATAGTCTCATTCGAGGGACTGTATGGGAAATGGAGTCAGAACCAGTGATAACTCTGAGGGAAAAATCCCCCTGTATTGAAACAGCCCAGTGGAGATTAGAACCCGCGACCCCAGATCCACCAAGATTATGAGTTCGGCACTCTACCACTGAGCTATTCCGGCTGTGTATATATATATATATATATATATATATATATATATATATATATAATATATATATACATACACACATACACACAAACATACACACACATGCACACACTGTATATATATATGAACTATAATGAACATATATAAAAAATCTGTATCTATATATATATATGTGTGTGTATGTATATACAGGTATAGATAGGTGAAGATCTCTAATATTATATATATATATATATATATATATATATATATATATATATATATATATATATATATATATATATATAATTAAAGTCCTTTGAGGAAGATCAGATGAGGTCGAAATATTGGGAAATATTCGACGTGATTGTTGTTTAGTTCTTTGTTTGAACATATATAAATAAATCTATGTATATGTGTGTGTGTATGTACAGGTACAGAGATAGGTGGAGATATTTAGAGAGAGAGAGAGAGAGATTATGTATGTGCATATATGTAGTTAGACAGATAGAAATAGATGTGAGAGAGAGAGAGTGTGTGTGTGTGTGTGTGTTGCGATTGTTTTTGTTACTGTTTGTTCTATGTCAGTGTGTGCACATGGATACGCTGTGGTAAGCCAACGTTTTCTCTGTGCAGATGTGCCAGACAGAGGTTCATACTGAAGAAGGCGTCATGCACCACATTGAGAAGAGCTGTGTGGTTCCCTATGAATGCAAACCTGGTTGTAAAGATGGCATATGCACTTACTGTTGTGACACAAACGACTGCAATGAACCAGAGGATGGACCTATTGATGGTAAATTGCTGGCTTTGTACACTGTATGACTTTCCATATTGAACAGCAGCTGTAGATGGTATTGTCTTTAAATTTCTTTAAATCTTTTAAATGTGATTCCAATAAGTAAAAGAGTTTTTCTTCTCCTTCTTTTTGTTTTTTGTTGTTGTTGTCATTTTGTTTGTTTTGATGTACTGAAAAACAACAGTACCAAGATAAAGAATAGTTGATGTACTGAAAAACAACAGTACCAAGATAAAGAATAGAAGACCTTAGGTAACACAGAAAGTTATTTAAGAGTGGCAAGAAATAGGAGGGAAAAGGTCTTAGTAAGCAAAAATGCAATAGACTGGGACTGTACATTGGTCACAAGATTATGTTATAGGGCAGAGGATATCTGTAGGTAAGGAAACTGATCTGTAAGTGTGCTGTTTTCCCAGGATCTGTTTAGCAAAAGAGGTTTGAACTGACCTCTTTCTGAGGCCAGTGTTTCTGGCTGTTTTCTGTTTCATGGAAAGTTGAAAGGAAAAGATACAGATACCAAGTCCATGCCATCTTGGAATCTCTGTTCCTACATGTTCACACACATGTAAAATAACCTGCAGATACAAGTGCAGTCATTCACCTTTATCATCTCATAGAACCATTTGTTTGCACAACAGAAGACACACAAGCATGCGGACACATGCATAGTTGCCAACCTTATGCTTCCATTGTAATTTTTACTTATTCATTCATGCAGTCCAGTAATGTGCTTCCTGTGTTCATTTAACACTTTCCAAGAAATCTTTTTTTTTTTAACTGAAACTGTCAGCACAATTGGAATAGTTCCATGACCGATCCACTCGTTGAAAACCAGATACTCCATACTATCAACTGTGTGTGTGAACTGGTATTCTAGGGGGAAAATGGCGAACAATCAGCTAGGTGGGCCTATGTCGCACAAGAAAGTATACCTTTTGCTGATAGTGCCATGTGTTGTAAACATTTCAAACGGGGAGTTGTTTGACATGCTTCAGCTTTAGGGAGTACTCTCCCTCCCCGATCCATCCCCCAACAGGATTGGCAGTGATTCATATGCATACAACTCATACTGCAAACACATTCCTGCACATACTCGCAGAGTTGAAAATTCAGCTTTTCACTCTAACTTCTTGTTGGCCCGTGACGGGTGAAGAAAAAAAGTATGTAATATCAGAATATAGAAAATGTTGTGTGGTCGTTCTTACATCATAAGAGGAAGGAAATGGAAACTTTTAGTGTCAATAAGAAAAGAAAAATAGGAAGTAATGATTTTGATTAATAATTGACTAGGTCATGGGAACAACATGAAGTACAAAATCATCCTGCACTTGAATGAGTTTTGTGCACACAGCAAGTGATAGAGAGGGGAGAGGTGAAACAGAAGGGAGGGTAGGGTGGGAGATTAGTGGACATGTGTGCGTGATACAAGTATATCTTGGCTGGAGGCTTTATGTATATGTACAGTGAACAAAAATATTCTGTCTGTCTGTCGCTCTCTCTCTCTCTCTCTCTCTCTCTCTCTCTCTCTCTCTCTCTCTCTCTCTCTCTCTCTGCGAATCTTTTTACGTACTTGATGTATCTGTCTGATCTTACACCACTTTACCCAAAGATGTACCAATAACTGCTCTGTAAAAATGTTTCATTTTCCTTATCAGTTCTTCCTTTACTTCCATCCCCCTTCCTGTCATTCTTAATTGTCCCCCATCCCACCCCATCGCACTCCCACCCCCATCGTCGCCCACACCTTCCGTCGGTGTTCCCTCTGTACATAGATTTTTGTGCCCTTTTGTAGCTTCATATTTCATATTTGAGAGTTATTTTCCATTATTTTATATTAATCAGTATTTTTTTTTTCTTTTCCTTTCTTAAATTTCTTTTGGCCACGGAGGGCTGGATGTAAAAAAGCAGTGATGCTTATTCCATTACCCTCTGAAAATAAAAATTCATTCGTTTTCTCTCTCTCTCTCTCTCTCTCTCTCTCTCTCTCTCTCTCTCTCTCTCTCTCTCTCTCTCTCTCGTTTAGACTATTACTTTGCTGTCTCTCTTTTCATTTTAGATAATAGACTCTTGGTCCTAGGGCTGTATTGTCAGATAGATTCAACTTTGCTTTTATCTTTATGAATGGATGTTACAATATTAAAGCTACAGATGTTGTGTATCAGCCACCTGCTGCAAGTACTTTTTTTGCTTTGTTTTACTTTGTTCTTCTTCTGTACATCTTTCCTTTTAGTGGCCGCATGTACTGCTACACCATACATTTCCTTAAATTATAATGTTCTGTTGTATCCATGTGTTCATCCATGTCACCAGAATCTGGTTGCCAGTGACACTTAAGTATTAGATGTCTCCCTGTCTTCTCTCTCTGTGGCTGGCTGGCTGTGTATCTGCCTCTGGCTGGCTGTCTCTCTCTCTCTCTCTCTCTCTCTCTCTCTCTCTCTCTTCTCTCTCTCTCTCTCTCTCTCTCTCTCTCTCTGTGTCTCTGATCTCATGTAGTGGCTTTGATTTTCAAAAAGCTCTTGGAAATGTAAGCAAACTTTTCATGTGTCTCCATACCCATTATTCCAAATATTCCACTGACATACCACACACTAACCCCATCCTTCCTGAATGCACTTGTGCGTGCGCTTACACACACACACACACACACACACACACACACACACACACACACACACACACACACACACACACTCACACACACACACACACACACACACACACACACACACACACACACACACACGCACACACACACAAGGGCTACTGTTAACATAGTCCCATTATTTTTTCTATTAATTTTTCAGGTGCATGTAATCTTCTGATGGTGACTGGCTGTCTGTTTGAACTCACAGAAGTCTTTTTGGAAACAGACAAAATAGAGTGCAGGTAAGATGTACATGCAATTGTTTGCTGGTAAGATACACACACCAGACATTGCAGGTAAAATACAAACTTCATAGATTACAGGTAAGATGCACATAATATGTATTACAGGTAAAATATACATAATTTATATTACACTTTACTCCTTAAAAAAAAGACGTAGACTGCGGATAAGATGCACACGCCACAGACTACAAGTAAGATGGAGACTTCATAGACTGCAAACAAAATACAGACACCATAGACTACAGTGAAGATACAGGTATAGACTACAAGTAAGATACAGGCACCATAGATTACAGGTAAGATGTATACACTGTAGACTCCGTGTAAGATAATGACACCACAGATTTCAGGGGAGATAAGACACCACAGACGAAAGGTAGCATATGCATACTACAGGTTAACCCTTTCACCGCCAGACATTCTATTTTGCATAAATCCCCATCGCCAGCCATTTTTCCAAAAAAGCTCTTATTTTATACCAGCGTATGTGAAACGCGGATATCTCTGGAACTAAACAACCAATTCTCATGCTATTTTTTGTAAAATGGAGGAGATGCACTGTACTTTTATTATATCATAACATGTTAGTAAGGGTAAGTCAACAACAATTTCAAATTTTTAGTACTTTCAAGTGCAAAAAAAATGCAAAATAAAAAAAAAATGTTATGTTCCTTCTGAACGTTAAAAAATGAAGAAAGAATGCCAACAAACTCTCAACAAGGAGGAAAAATACTCCACTCACAATTGAAGACCAGAAAGTATGATATTTCCAACAGAAAAGTGGAAGAAACAGCCACAAATACAACTACTCCAATAGCAGGGAACACACACACACACACACACACACACACACACACACACACACACACACACACACACACACACACGCTTATGCCTAACTGGTACACATGTAAGAAAGAAAAAGGGAACACACACACACACATACACACACACGTCCCTTTCACTCTAAACAGTAATATTTTTTTATGAACACAAAGTCATTCATGTACCTGTTGGTCTCTGAACCTTTGAGAGCCCTTCAGCTATTCATAAAACCCACCCAACACGTCTCTGTGGCTCGCCTCTCACGTGTCAGTCGGCCACGCTCCCTTCAACCTCAACCAGCAAGTGTCGGCCCACAGCATGTGTGAAGTTCACAGCTCGCCCCCTCACATAACCCATCAGTCAATCAGTGAACAGTCGGTCAGTGCTGGCTGGCTCAATGCAAAAACACTGGGGCACAGCGGTAGCAAGTGGGCGTCTAGTCTTATCTCTCGTCAGCACGCCTCCTCTCCCAACTATGTGGCCACGGTCCAATGCTTCACGTTGCAATAATTCGGTCAAGCCCTCACTATCTCTGTTTCCTTGTAACTATCTGGGTCTTCTTCCTTCTTTCCTTCTTCCAGATGGGGATGTTTAACCTGCCCCGTGCCCACAGTCTTCAAGTAGACTATTCTGGCACACAGGTTGCATGCATTGTGTATTTTCGTGTAGCCGGTACTCACCCGTCTTAGGACATGAGCATCGGGATCTTTAGAGTCCGTGTATGGTCTTTAGGGCATGTGACACAGACTAGACCTCGGTTTATAGTCCCATCCGAACGACTATATGGGGGATGGAGTCAGAACCAATGTTAACTCCGAGGGAAAAATCCCCCTAGACCGAAATTCGAACCCGCAACCCCAGGATCACGAGTCCGGCGCTCTACCAACTGAGCTATCGGCCCCCCATTCTTCATCTGTATTAGGAACAACTGACCGTCTATTCAATATTCCCAGCACTTGATGTGTGGTAAATGTACGGCAAGGACGAGTACGTAAAGTGCTTGGTGGTGACGTCAAAGTGAGTGGAAAAACAATTGGAATAAAGTCGATAAAACACTGAACTGAATAGTGTTCTGACAAAGCAAATGGCTGTGAGCACAGGCCAGACCATTCCCCAACTATGACGTTTATTGCTGGCTTTTTATCTCATGAACTTGGATCGTGAGAGTATCGGGAGTTAGGTCACCCTACATTGTCGCCAAATGGCGACGTCGGCGCTCTGCCCTGTCGTCGCCAAAAGGCGCCTATGGCGGCAAAAGAGTTAAGGCAAGATACATGCACTATAACCTACATGTGAAGCACACAGATCATAGACTGCAATTGAATACATCATGCTTGATATAGCTAAATCCGTTTGAATTTCAGAAGAATACTTCTTAAGGTACACATTGAGATAAAGACTCGATAGGCTGCTGGTAAGACACAAAACCAGTTAACAGAGAAAATAGCTTATCAGACATTTCTGTAACAATGACAGACTCTGGTAAAATAACAGTGGCAATATCTATCAGACGTTTCAGGTAATAGTGAAATAACTTGTCTACTTGCTCGTAACAATCACAAAAACCCTTCAAGTTTTCAGATAATGGAGACAAAAATCTATCAGGCTTTCAGGTAATTATAACATTCTTCTTAAGGTGCACATTGTGATAAAGACACTATAAGCTGCTGGCAAGAAACATAACCAATGAACAGATTTGATAATTTGTTAGACTTTTAGGTAACAGTGACAGCAGAATTACAGGCTTTCAGGTAAAGTGACAACAACAGTAACTATGAGGCTTTCAGGCAATGGGAACAATAATGTATCAGAGTTCCTTGCAACAGTGACAATAAGTCTTAATGTTTTCAGATAATGCAGATGCTAATCAGGCTTTCAGGCAATAATGACAATCACCTATCTGGCTCTCAGGTAACTGACAATGAAAAGAAGCTTTCAGATTACATCTAGGATAACCTATAGGCTTTTAGGTAACAGTGAGAGTCAATTCTTAAGCTTTCAGGTTTTTAGATAAGGGTAAAACCATTACATCAGAAACTCTCAGGATTTCAGGACATAACCTTGAGTCAAGACTATAAGGGTTTCTTTTGGTCCTTCAGTATTTTATCATAACTGACATGGAATTTTATTTCCTCGATTCTGTGCCTGATACCTTTTAATCCTAGAGTTGTGTCTAACATAGAAAGTGAACAGTCATCATTGCATGTGAAATGAGTATGTATGAGGTTCTTGCGTCTTCTTTGACAGTCCATACCACAATAGATGAAATATGAATGAAAATTACATGTATAATTATGAATTAAGATGAGAAATATTAGTTTGGGACAAGTTTTTAAAAAAAACTTTTTAAAAAAATCATGAAAATTACAAAAAATTTTAATAATGAAAATTACGTAGTATTATTGTGAATTAAGATGAGAAATATTAGTTTGGGACAAGTTTGTAAAAAAAGAAAAAAGATTCATTAAAAATGACGCAGTATAATTATGAATTGAAATGAGAAATACTTGTTTGGGACAAGTTTGTTTAATGAGTTGGGTTTTTTTTCTAACAAACCTTTTGGCATGTGTTATATGATTTCAGCCTGGTAGAAGAGAAAGCAGCCTGTGTGAAGTACACACGTGAGGAGTGTGAAGAAAATGGAAACACAGAAGTGGCGGAGACCTTGTCAGGGTTTCTGGACTCAGAAACGGTGGCCACATGCCAGGTGGAGTTGACAGACAGTCAGTGTGGTCTCTATGCAGTGTCTGGTCTTGCTTCACTGCTTATCAGCAATATTCACCCAGATCCCGATGACCTTTGCATGTGAGTTTTATACCATTGTTTTGATGTTTGGTTTCCTAGGATGTATGATGCTTAACAGGGTGCAGAGGGTTCTGTTTTTATTGTCTCACATGTGAAAACAAGTACTTCTATGTAATCACATATTTTCTGTTGTCATGTGTGTGTGTGTTTTGTGTGTGAGTGCATGCATGTGTCCATTGTGATCGTTACGGTTGGCATTTTCTAAGCAAATTTATACACTAGCATTACCAAAGTTGGCAGATTGATGAATATTTCAAGACCTTTCTAGCCATTCTACTGGTGAAGATGTCACCAAAATGTAGTGCCAGTTAATGTGAGATTAATCTGTTCATCAATGATTTCGGTGTAACAAAACTCCTTTTTCTGAAATTTTGGTCTCTTACAATGATTTCTTTACACACACATGAAAAAAGACACACGAAATGACATCATATCCAAGTATAGCAACAAATGTTAAATTACATTTTGCAGAGACAGAACCATTTATTTGTACCAGGTTGAGTTGCAGATAATGTGATTTGTACGTAGCAGAGTTGCAGATAATGTTATTTGTACCTAGCAGAGTTGCAGATAATATGATTTGTACCAAGTAGAGTTGCAGATAATGTGATTTGTACCTAGTAGAGTTACAGATAATGTAATTTGTACCTAATAGAGTTGCAGATAATGTGATTTGTACCTAGCAGAGTTGCAGATAATGTGATTTGTACCTAGCAGAGTTGCAGATAATGTGATTTGTACCTAGTAGAGTTGCAGATAATGTGATTTGTATCTAGTAGAGTTGCAGATAATGTGATTTGTACCTAACAGAGTTGCAGATAATGTGATTTGTACCAAGCAGTTTCAGATGTGATTTGTATGAAGCAGTTGCAGATAATGCGATCTGTGCCAGGTGGAGTTTCAGATAATGTGATTTGTACCAGGTAGAGTTGCAGATAATATGATTTGTACCAGGTAGAGTTGCAGATATTGTGATTTGTACCAGGCAGAGTTGCAGATGAAGGTAAACCTTGTACTGAATACAAGACCAGAGTTGCAGATGAAAATACATATTACTAAATACATGATCAACATAGGCCGCTTAAACATATGTCTTGGCAGGTATGGTTCAGTTAGACAAGATGAGTTTATGTTTTATAGTGACTCAAGCAAGTTATAAAGCATAAAATTAACGATTCAGACAGCCTTACTAGCGTCTACACTCACAAATCTTTACAGAAAACTTTTTGAACACATTGTGCATTTTACCTTGTTGCAAGAATAATAGAACGTTACCCCTATTCTAGGGAAAATCCAGAATAGATGTGCCTGCTTGACTTATAAGATATCATCTGTGTTACACCAAATAAAATGTCATTGTGTTTTAGCGTTTTTATGATGCATATTTGAAATACGTCAGCATTAGATGTGAGCTTTCAGTAATTCAAGGATGAAGATGCACATCTGCAAATAGGCAAAAGAGTGGAAGGGTGAGGGAAGGAGAAAGGAAAGAGGAAGAGAGAAGTATTGAGTGAATGAACAGCAGCATACTGCACCAGCACATATGAAATCAGAAAACCAAGACCAGGATTCATGCCACAGTGCCACATTCTCATTGATTATTGAGAAAAGGAATTTATGCAGGCTCTTGATATGCCAAATGCCAGAAACTCAGCTTGCCGCCCACAATGCAAGATGGAATGGGAGACATTAAAAAAAAAGTCAAAAAACTGGAGGCGCTAATGGCAAAGAGCACACTGGTATAGAAACTAGCCACATTTGGAGACGTAGATGGAATCTGTAGGAACACCTGTGGAGTGAAACAACCAAAACTCCTGTAAAAAAATTGTGACGCCAGAAAGAGATGGACAACATTGGTAAGAAAAAGAAGAATCTCGAATAACAGATCTTCTTTGCGAACGCCTTGAGCTACATGGTCAGTCCAGCCCTTGAAATGAATAGTGCCGTTTTCTCCAGCTCTTGTAGATTGCCGTAGATCTTTGTCATCAGAGCTGTCTTTGTTGACCATGCTGTGTCCTTGGCTGTTCATGTAGTGGGTATTTTTTGAGCACATGCTCTGCTGACTGTTCTGAATAACAGATGAAGGCTGCCTTAGGAGCTGAAAAGAAAGGGAGAAGCTCGTGGAAGACCTGAAACCTCAACACAGTGTCCTGAGTAAAGCAGAGTCAGCAAGAAGGAGAAGGAGCAAAAGGAAGAATTCCAAAGATCACTTCTTCAGAGACTCTTCCATTTTGCCAGAATACTGTTCATGCAACCAAAATCTGGGACGTTTGCAGTAAACAAACTCTTAAAGGGGTACTCACCCCTAAATAGCATGTTTGGGTTGTTCAAAAGTATGATCCAGCGTGTTTCGATGTACATGTTACTTTTCTTTTGAACTCACTTCTATCCGTGTTTCGGGCTGTGCAAGTAGCCAAATCGTGACTCACCACGGAGATTGCCGAGCACAATACGGAAAGAGACGAGAGTCGGGGATTCCGCAAGTGATGTATCAATGCCAAGACTACCATGAATGAAAGACATGTCCCTAAAAGCTTTCGCTATGAGGACGTAAAACTCAACTATTTTCCGGCGATAATGGCAGATGCTCCCAGCTACGAGTCAAGTTCCAACAAAGAGGACATTGAATGTGAAATTTTCACTGAAGTGTATGGAGTTCAGCCGTACCAGTTTGAACCTACAGCTCCTTGTACAGTACCACCTCCCTCGCCATCAAACGCTTGTGTTTCTTTCCAAGCAGTTCGACATTTTACAGGTTGACCATATTATGTACAGGTACACACATACGCACGACACAGATAGTACATGATATAAACATGCACACACATACATCTGTTTACACACACACACACACACACACACACACACACACACACACACACACACACACACACATTACCGTAGTATGTAAATAACTTTAAAATGATTATGTGATAAACCACATTTTCTTTCAGTTGTTTAGATCTATCAGATAATGCCTTTTCCTTTATGCACACTAAATCACCATCCTGTATCCAAATACTGATAAATAATTCACTCACTAAAGCATATGGTTGTTGGGCAGAAACTTGAACTTGCAGGGGTGCCTGATGTTCAGCAATGTCCTGAAAAATAAAAAATACAAACTATTATTCACTGGAGTCCAACAAGTTGTTATTTGTGGACATGGAAACTTTCTTGTTAATAAGAATCGTAACTTCAGTTTTGTTGGAAACAGTAACAGCAGGGGAAAAAAATCAATCACAAACATGCAACAGTTTCAGTGGCAGCAGTGTCACTGCCTGACTGCCACTATGACTGTAACAATGTATGTTTCAGTTTGATGCCAACACTCAACAAAAACCAACAACTATCTTTACACCAACCATACACTGAGAATGAAATGAAACCCAAAAAGATCAACGACCCATTCCACAAACCTTACCTTCTTTACGCCTCTGAGTTTGGCTCTCTTGCTCCTGACAGAATCCGTGTCACTGTTGCATTTGAGGCTTGCACTTGCAGCTGGCGAATGAACAGAGAGTGCTTTAATACATTTTTCTGTTATAATAGTTGGCACAGCATCCTCTTTCAGCAGTCTTCGGACCCAAATTCCAGCTTCCACCTTTACCTTCCAGGTATGCTGGTCTTGGAAACTGCTCTTCGAAGTGACGACCGCAAATGCCATGATAACTGTCCCGAAGAACAAAATCTTTCCTTGTTGTGGTGACAAAATTTATCCACAATCGCCTAAACTGGCTGGAAGCACCTGGAAAAGCATGAACGCGTACTCTTTGCTTATTTCCTGATGAAATTCCGCAACCAGACACAGCACACATATCTCACTTCAGCCGAACACGAAGAGCGACTTGGCTTGTCTACGTCATCAATCGGGAAACCCCCCTATTATCGAAATCAAGGCTCTCATTCCTGTTTCAGCCTCTCGCTTTCCCAGTCCGCAGGAAATGCTGCTCTCACTGCAAAATGAGAGCACAGGCGGCTGATTCGGGGCTGTGTTTCGCATTACGACCACATACCAAAACCGTGTACTTGGTCAAAATAGATTTGTAAAAATGGGTGAGATACCCTTTAAGCAGCCTCTCAGGAAAATATGTCTCAATTCTCAAAGCGAAGCATCTCTTGAAATCCAGGGATTGTTACCACCTGCAGTACCATAGGAAAAGTTCATTTACAAGCCACCCACACTGGATGAGGTCAAGAAAGTGGTTAAGAAAGTCAGAGCCAAATCTTTGCCTGGGCCTAATGGAATACTATATCTGTTGAGTAAGAAATGTCCCAAAGTCCTTGAGAACAGTATGGAGGAACTTGTAGATAATCAATGGATGATAGCTGAAAGACAGTATGATGGCCAGGGTTGTGGAAAAGAGTTGTGCATCTGACTCTTTTCCAGTCACCTATGGTCTAAAACAAATGTGATGGTGTGGAGGGGTAAGGGGTGTGCAGGTGAAGACAGGCAGATGGTATAAGTGCAGGAACCAAGGGACAGCAGCCAGTCAAGAAGACACAGAGGACGACGTGGAGTTCTTCTTTTATTTTCCTTCCATAACAAGCTCAAACCAGGAACACTGCCCTGGGAACTCTCTCTCTCTCGCACTCGGCACACTGAGCACACTCTCTGCCTCTCACGCCAGTCACTCACACCAGTGAACACTCTTGGGACACACTCTGGGACACTGCCGGGAACACTGCTCTCTCTCTCACACACTGCGCCTGTATATATGCAGCGTGAGCCTGACCGCAAAGCAGACAACACAGCGCTGCACTCAAAATGGGCCTCGCAAGACAGTAAATAACAAAATTTGTGCTATCTGTCGCAGCTTCTGTGTTGTCTAGCTCGCCGTCCGTTCAAAGTATTCAAACATATTTGATATCGATGAAGACCTCAGAACCCAAGGAATCAAATGCAATAAGTCATATGTGACAATTCTGTGGCTGTGTAAAGTTATTGGTGATTAAAGTCCAAGAATGAACCCACTTTTAACAAGTTTACGTCATATTTTCCTCTGTTTCGATGAAAAATACCAAGCAGCATGAAATAATTTTGTAACGAAAGAATAGCTGGCATTTCGTTTTCTTTATACATATAAATTTCATTATCCAAGATGCCGTCTGAACGGAGAACTTTGTGTTTAAAGTTTGATCGAAAACACAACTTGCTTTCATCGCCACATGGCCGTCACCATGTGTTTTTGACACAATTTTCAATAAAATGTTATTCTGTTGAAGTGGTCCATCGGATGATAATTTTTATACATTTTTAGTTGCTTCAATGATAGAAATGGAGTCATTAAAAGGATTTCAATTGGGAAGTCCAAATTTCATAAAACGACAATTTAGATCAAAACTCCGACAATCAACAAAGAAGGCGACTTGCTCAAGGGACCGGCGCCATCAGTCATTTCGTAGTCGCAAGCTTGCACAGAAAAGATCATAGGCATGCGATATACGAAATGAGAGCTTATGGACTTTACTTTCAATGTGTGTTCATGGATTCTTTGGATTCTCTCATACTTTTTGTGAAATCAAGAATTATTTACGGTTTGTTCGTCAGACAATTCAAAATGGCGCAAAGATTAATTGTGCGAAATACCAGTTTTAGAGAAAATATGGGCTTCCCAGCCCAACACGGTTGTAATGAATAGAATACATTAATTTTTGTGACTTCAGCGACGTATATACAACTGTGTAGGTTCTGAGGTATTCATAATTTATAGAGTTTACACAAGAAAATTGAGATCAATCAATCAAGGGAGGTAAGGGGGAAGACAACTCATGGACAAAATATATCATCTATGACGGGTGACCAAGAAATGTACTGTTAGCACCCGGCTACACAAATATGTGTCTTAGCATCCATATTCTTCAGCCTCATGTTTGCTACCATTCTGTTTGCTATTGTGTCCTTGACTTGTGCAAGGATTATTGTCTGCTACAAGTGTGATAGTGGTTTCTTCAGTTTGATGTGCATGAAGGCTAAAACTGACATCCTCGATGCCCTGGTGAAAGACATCCCGTTTGTGGAAGACTGCGTCCTTGCAGCATTAAATTAGCCAGACCTGCATGAACTCTCCAATTGCCTTTCATATGCAGCCACAGTCATGGACTGACCATCAGCCTGCAGAAGACAAAGTGATGTTTCAGCCTGCACTTGGCCTGGCTTCTCACATCAAAATTGAGGGAGCTGAACATCGTGGACCGCTTTTCCTACTTGGAGAGTTCCTTGGCTCAGCCTGCTGCATGGTGAAGGAAGTTTTGAATGGACTTGCAAGAGTGGGTGTTTCTTTTGGCAGGCCATGGAAACAAATGTGGAATGAATGTGGCATAAAACTAAGCAACAAACTGGCTGTCTAAAAGGTGGTAGTCGTGGCAGTCAAACATGGACATTGTAAAGGAAACAGTTGAAAACAGTCGATCATCCCACCTCTGCTGCCTGCACAGGATCATAAGTATCTCTTGGGAGGACAGTCTTCACCACAGAAGTGCTTCACAGCGCCTACTTGCCTAGTTCAAAGACGTGGATTGGATATGTGATCTGTCCAGATGAACATCACTCTTGAAGCTGGTCTTCTTCCCCTAGGTGGATCTGGCTATTAAAGAAACACTGGTTGGCCAGTCAGACGCTTCAAAGACTGGCTGACAGCAGCCCTATGACCTTGTGGATAGGAGATTTTGGCACAGACCACAGTGCCTAGCGATTTGCTGTCTACAAGGCAGTTCTGAAGAGAGGTGCCTGCAAGTCCTGGACCAGAAAGGCCAAGCCCACAAGGAGGGGATACCAGACCTAGTCTCTGTTGTCACAAGCATACAGTGCAACAACATCTGTACATCTCACTTTGGGCTATGTGCTCACCTCTAGTGTCACTGACATCATCATTCTTGCAGCGTACCCCAAGGAAGCAAACATAGGCTGACACATGCATGGAAAGGTAGAGAAAGAGATGGAGGCGAATGATCTGATGATATTGACAGATTTTGGTGGACAGCCATTGGCTTTCACAGCTTACCATGTTAAAAGCCATAGTCAGATCAGTGGAGAGGATATGAAGACATTGGTCATGCTCATGGCACTTTTTCTGAATTTACTGGATCAAGTTAATCAACCTTCTGTTGTTTCTACAGCCACACTGATTCTCAAATACCACATCAACCAACAGATGGATGCGGTTTAGGATGATATGGGCCATGTTATTTCCAGCAGTGCTTAGCAATAAACTGTCACTGTGCATGTCACACACTGTTCTGTCAACTTTGTTTTTAATAAAGGTAGATGATATTGGCTTCCTTGAAGTCCTGTGGCACTGAATCCACCTCCCAAACTGCTGCATCTACTCAACAAACTTGGTTGCCATGGCCTCTCCACCCTCCTTGAAGATCTCAGGGTGCATTCCATCAGGGCCTGGTGCTTTTCAGGTGGAGCTGCTTTGCATCTTCCTTAGTTTCCTCAAAGTTTGGAAGTTCATCAAGAAATACCAAGACATGTCGCTGATTGATACAGAATGGTCTGTGAGCAACTGACTTAAGTGTTCATGGGTGAACAGTGTCACTCATCTCGGTGAGGAGAGTGTGGCATGTTGATCGTACAGGAGCCATGTCATCAGAAGGGCCATACACATTCTTCAACTCAACAAGGAACATGAAATCTTGATCATCTGCATACTGTTCTAGTCCTGCAGCCTTAGCCCTTACACCCTCCTCCCCCAGTCTGCCCCATAATTTATCCTTAATCTGTCACACCCCAGTTTGGACAAACTCCATGATCCCTCTTCTTGGCCTGGCTGCCAAGTGGGATGCAGGCCTTAACCCTTTCGCTGCCTGGGAATTAAGCTTAAAGTTAAATCCTATTTGCCAGGGTAAAAAACAAACAAACTGGGTATATAAAATTCTACTGACTTTCTCACTGATGAAAACGAGATTACCAACTATTAATAGAATCTAGAACCTTCACCTCACTGAAATTATCCTCTGTTTTGTAAGCAGTATAAATCTAAGACGAGGAAAATTCCAGACTTCCCCATGAAGAGTATACTCGATGGCCATGGCAGCAAAGAGTACAAGTTCTTGCCGTCAAGTTATCTCGTCGAGTTAGGCACTAAACAGGTTAACAGTGTGATCATGATTGGGCTGCAGGAGGTGCCATAAAAAAGATGAAGTTTTTCACCAAACCACCTCGGGGGCTTCAGTCCAGATTTTTTGTGAGGGTTTACTTCCTTCCCACAAAGCAGCAAAGGTTTAGAATGAGGGTATACCTCCTCCTCGGACTGATTAAAGGCACAAGTAAGTCATCTTTCCCCTCTTCCAGTCTGTAGAAAATGGTTTAACCACGCTTAGAAGCTAAGCCATTCAAGAAGGCCAGGAGTTGGATTACAGTTGTTGGAGGCTATTTGACATGTATACTATTAGGAGCATTTCATAGACAGCAGGAATTTATCTCCATTGTCACCTCCGGCAGTAACAGCATTCAGGATTCCAGGTGTATTTTTGTAAACTGCAAGACTAGCATAAACACATACACACTAACACACACATGCAAGCACACTAACACACTCACACACACACACACACACACACACCACACACACCTCACCCCTACATGTCAGATTGAGGGAAAACCTGGTCCTACTCCCATGTTACAAGCTGTATGATGACCTTTTTGCACCAGATTGCTGTCTGATGTGGAGACTGTGATAGCAGCAGCTGAAGAAAATGAGAATTGTGGGGAAGAAGAGGTGAAAGGCGTGGTGAAATCCTTTGAGTTGCTGCGCAGTCAGCTGTGGTCCCTTGACTGCAGCCCTACCCTTCGGCCTCAACCCAGGTGTGACCCCATCAAGGCTGTCCAGGACTGTGTGCCCACCTCCTCCGAAGATTGCGCGTAGGTTCTCATTTTTTGCATTGCTGAGGCTTTGTGATGCCAGGACGAAAATGTGTTGAAGAAAGTGGGTTTGTAAACTTGCAGATGTGTAAGCATGCAGATATGCATGAACATGTTTTCCAAAGTGCATGTAAATGAATTTGGTGTCCTAAAAGGAATGGGGGGAAAAAGGAAACTGTTGAAGATTTGTTTACAAAGTTTTTTGTCAGTCACTGATATTCATCACCATTATCCTCATGTTTATCTTTTTCCTTGTTTATTTTGTGGTTTTGCGTTTTGTCAAGTATATTAAGTATGCAACCCATTCTTTAAGATTTCAACGGGATGTCTTTCCTTTCTGTGTCAAAACAGTCTAGA
The DNA here is from genome assembly GCA_018398815.1 of Conus ventricosus. Classification (NCBI taxonomy): domain Eukaryota; kingdom Metazoa; phylum Mollusca; class Gastropoda; order Neogastropoda; family Conidae; genus Conus; species Conus ventricosus. The sequence continues at coordinate 119,450,789 of CM031597.1, read as the reverse complement.
AGAAAAGCAAGCTTGCATCAGTAACCTCACAGAAGGCTGTCAGCCAGTGCAGCAGATCATTGCTCACTTAGCCTTGAACATCGGTGCGAAATATTACTGCTCCGAGGACTCTTTGGATATTCCTGAACCTCCAGCAGAACTCCATCCTCTGAGCCAGTGCTTGCAGACCTTCAGCAACACGTTTGATGCTGGGTTACTGGATCCATCGATGCTGTCTAATTCAGTGGACCAGCTGGTACTGTGTTTGCTGACCTCATGGAATGTGGACTTCATTGTGACTCAGCCTCCCGTGTATAAAATGTACATCAAAGAGGTCTTTTTGTTCATCCACGATGTGCTGCTCCCTGCTGTCACACGTAAGCATGTAGTGATGCACTTTGCTACTGTAACCCAGGATAAAGAAGTCCTTTCTTTTCTACTTTTAAACAGTCAAAAGTTATCATTTTATCATGTTGCTGTGAATATTTGCATGTATTTTGAAGTTTGTGGTGTTGCCTGTGCTTCTTGTTCGAGTATATATTTCACTCTCCGACATTTGTTTCAGCAAGGAAGCAAAATTTATCATAAACAAAGATAGGTCCAGTGATGTGAACATATTCTCTGTTTTTTGTTCGGAAAAGGGGTTATTTATTAATTTAATTAATACAAAATGGCCATTGAGATTGATGAAAAATATTAAAATGCGATTCCATGCAACCTGTCAGTTTCCAGATATGTGTACAAGCTTTAAAGGAAGATTAGATTAATCTACTGTCTGAAATTGAAACCTGATTCCACATAAATTGTAAATATTGAATTATCTTTGTAATTTAAAAAAAATTTGAATAAACATTTTCATGTTTTTGTTACAGCTGAGGAAGATGATGGGCCTTTGACTGGTAAGTCAATAGATTTTGTATGCTATGGTATGATTTGGTGTAGTTCGTCATGGCCTGTGGTGGGAAGTATGGTGTGTTCGTGTGTGTGTGTATGTGTGTGTGTGTGTGTGTGTGTGTGTGTGTGTGTGTGTGTGTGTGTGTGTGTAACAGTAAACAGATCATTATTCATCCTCAAAAGGTGGAGTCAATACCTATCCTCCACCCACCATTTTCGTTGGGTATTGATATGCCTATATCTGCTCAATGGAGGTGTTTCTTTGTTTTGTTTCCATTACGTGTAGCTTTGAAAGGGCTGAGCATTGAAACCATTGTCATACTGATTTTCACATGTTTGCCCAGTGCAGGCAACTCTGTTTAGTCTGTTTAGTTTCTGAACATGTTATTTGGGAAGAGCTAAGCATTCAAACTCTTGTTGCTCCAGGTGAATTTCTTGGTCCAGTACCAAAAAAAAAAGAGATTCTGTTCTTGCTCCTGCACTTTTCCTTTCTTTATGAATTTGCAGGAAAGCAGTAACCAGACAAACTGGTCACATGATTTATTCAATTTGAATATGTGAGTATGGAGGTAGAGAGTGTGGGTGGAGGGGGTGGGGGAGCATCTAATAAACGCTCTCCAGAAAAGCAAGTCTGTGAAAAGGGGAGTCTTAGTTGCGTGCCTTTAGTCAGTCAGCTGACGCTGTAATAAAAGTGCTTTCCATGTGCCTATGGGCAGTCCCCTGACGTCATGCATTTTTCTTGAATTTTCATTCGTTACTATTTCTATCAACGAACTCAAATAGAGTTTGCGTAGAAAGCCTTATATGTCTGTAGTCTTAAAATAATATGTAAATGACCACACGTGAGGGTAAAGCCCATTTATTCTCATCACTGACTGGATGACCAGCCAGCACTTCGTCTCGCTTGCAAAGATGGCGGCGCAAACTTCGACAAGCCCAGCGACCAAATCAACGTATTTACACAGCTGAGCAGGCTCTGCTGATGATTTTTGACAAAGACAATAATCTTTTATTCAACGACTCACTCGAGCATGAAGGTGAGATGATGATAGTGGTGGAATTGCCGACCATATTCGTCAGTTATTGAGTAGGGCTCTGTGACCTCAGTGTGTGTTCAGCTGACTTGTGTCGAACGAGCCAGCCTAGTGTGTACTCTGCACTGCGTGCCAGTGGCCAGTGATGTGAAAGCCAGCGCGAGAGGGGAGCGTGGCCTGCTCTCGGCGTGACACAGTGCAGACGGAATGGTAGGGGAAGATGAGGGGTGAAAGAGAGGGTTGCAGTCTAGCAAGGGGGCGTGGTGGGGAGAGGGGGGGCGTGGTCGTGGACTGGTCAGTTCTGCATCGAGTGTGAGCGTCTTGATAGACTTCCAAACTGTTTTACTTTCATTTACAGGTGTAGTGTGACAATACAAACTTTATTTTCAACTTTTTTGCTGTGTGTTCTTGTTTGGATGTGGTAAATACACATGTTTTTGATCGTGCAAAAAAATCTATCCAATCTAAAAGCCTAAATACTTTTTTATTATCAAAATTATAACAAAAGAAGCCCAGATTCAAAATCTTCATTCAATTTCCTTCAAAAATGATATAGATTTCATTTTTCTATCTTTTGTAGTTTCTGAGCTAGAATTTTTTGTTAATTATCATGAGATTTCCCAGGCACCTGGGAACACCTTTGTTTGTACTATTGTGAGGCACTGAACGGGTTAGGAAAGTCTTCAAAAGGTCAAAAGGTTCCAGTTTGCATGCAAGTGGAGAGAAACATTCTGAGAAACAAGTCTTTGAAGAGAGGGAGCATGTAGAGTTAGCCTTGAAGGCTGCTTGTCCTGTCATTTGTTCCAGGATCTGAGCAGTGTGAAGCAAGCTTGCGTGAAGTCTCCTACGGCTTTTCTCAGCAAGTGATGATGATGATGTTACGTCCATTTGAACCTTTGTCTGATGGCTTTTGCATGTAAGTTGCTTGAGTTATGCAGTTAGTCAGTTTAAGCTGGAAGCTTTTTTTCCTGTTTTTGTTTTTTAAGTCTAGTCAGTCTTGTTTTGAGTGCATTACTGGAGGTAAGACCAGATCAACCTAGGAAATATGCCAAAGGCATCAATAAAAAAAATTGATGTCATTCCATGCTTTTTCGCTCATTGTATCATGTTACACTTTTGTATCATGTAACTTGTTCAGATTATGCTTGATTTCCATGTCCCTTTCTGTGTTTTCTCTTTTACTTACTTCTCTTTTCTTTACACATGTACGTACATATGTGTGCAGAGAGAGCAGAAAGCTAGAAGTGAATATCAAGGCTCATCTGTTCTCCTGCACAGAGGAAGAAAAGAAATATCAGCTGCGGCTGTTTATGAAGCTGCATGCACACCGCCTGTCTTTGTGCCCTGACACAGAACCTTTGCCTTACTGCTCAGTGGAAATGGCCAGCCAGTGCATGACACGGTTCACTGCCTTCATGGAGATTAACAGAGATGAGGATGGAGTGGATACCATATGCGGGTAATATGCAGTATAGAATTATTAGCAGAGGCACTGAAAACATTTTTGTACCATTTCTTTCTGTTTGTTTTGGACCTTGTATCTTCCTTGAATGACCATATTTTTGTTTCACATTGTTTGACTTCCGAGGTAGTGCTGTGCTGTAAGGTGAGATCATTTTTAAGGATGATTGGAGTGTTTGTATAGATTCTGTTATTTATGACAATGCTTAATCTTGAGGAAAAGAAAAGGTATTGAGGAGAAAACAAGTAAACAAGAAGGTGCAGTCTCATTGGGATCTGTCATACAAGTGTAAAGTGAGAAAGTACAGTGAAGTGGTAAGTCTACATGAGGATGTATTGTTTTGTGTCATAATGTATTGTGTTGTCTAATTTGCTTTTGTGTTATATTACTTAATCAGGCATGGGAATTGGCCGCGGATTCGCGGATTTCAGCTGGAAAAAAAATTCTGTCCGCGAAAAAAAAAATCTGTCCGCGGAAAAAAAAATCCGCCGAGTAAGTTTTTCGCGTGGGGGGAAAAATCCTGTGCACCGTCTCGCGCATGCCCGGAGGTGTGTGTTCAGCTAACTCTGCTTTCCGCTTCCGCTCGAGAAAAGAGAACAATGGCGACGCGTATCATTGAACGAGGCAATAAATTCGACTCTTCGTGTGCGAACGTATGCGAACGCCTAGAGGTGGGAGTGGGTGGTAGTTGTGCACGAAGTACAATGGAAAGAAGAGTTAAGGAAAGAACGTGTCGGCACGCGATTCCGTAAAGTGGACTTGCCAGGCGAGGCACGATGCGTCACTTGCAACAAGCATGTCCAGTATGGAAGTCGTGGATTGGTAGCGCTTCTTCTTCTTTCCTTTGGTGCCCACGATCATGAGGATGATCATTATGGCATATAAAGGGGGTGGGGGGGGGGTGTTGTTACTTGCAGGCAGTCCATTTGTGCTGACGGACCATCTGGCCGGCAAACGACACTTGGAGAAGAGTGCTACTCTTGCAAACAACCAACGCTTACCGGGCAATTTTGACAATAGACAGATGGAAATTACGGGAAAGTATTGTGAAATGAAATGGTTTGGGGTTTTTTATCTGCTTTTTTTTTTACCAAGGATACTGCTGCAAACTTGTCAGGCAACACTTTCCACAAGTGCTTATTGAATTCAACAGATGAAGGTAAAAAAAAAAATTGCTTGCATGAAGATATTAATTGTCATTATTATTTTAAATTAATAACAGGGTATGACAGTCTATTACAGAGAGAATGAACATGAAGAAAGAATGAATACTTTTGTAATCACTGTTTTTAGTCCAGAAAATACACATGTTTGCTGTTTAAAAATAAAGGAATTATGTGCACAGAATGCACAGGTTTTACCATAAATTTCAATTTTTTTCCGGGGGAGCATGCCCCCGGACCCCCCTAGTTTCAGCTGATTTTGAATTTTCCAATTCCCATGCCTGTTAATTTTCACAGGGCATTCCTTTTTCGTACACACTCCTAATGATGTAGGTTGCCAGTGACTTGTACGGTTTACACAGGCTTAGCTGTGTTTCCACTGTGTTTATCTCTCTTCAGAGTATGGATGTTGTACAAGACCCACATTCATCAAAGGGTCCACAGGAGTTGATACTTAACTGATGATGCTCTCACCCATCCTCATTATGCGGCCATATCTGATTTCTGCTCTTCAAAGTATGGATCCACCATGACTATATCATCAGAGGTGTATCTCAAATGTCAAAACTGATTAGTTCTTTCCCTTATGATACACATTCACCAAGCTCTACTGACAGATAGCTGATTGGATATTTGACCAAACCATTTAATTTCATTGGAAAATTCATGACAGTTTAAGATATGTAATTTTATTGTGTCTCTGGGTTATAGACAAACCAGGAAGTGTGATAATGGGTAATTGATTGCGATCTGTTACGTTACTTCTCACTGCAAGAGCTGTATCATATCATATGTTGTCCAGCCTTATGGGATTGGTATCTTAAGGCCGATTTCTGTGCTGCTTCCTTTATTTTTCACCATGACGTGCAGTTATGAGTCCTCTGTTTTCTCTTACTTTGTGAACATCGTAATACTCTGTTAGATTTGTTCTGTCATCTTTATATTTTACGTCTTGGTTTTGTGCCATGTTGAGGTATTGATGTGATTCTATAAGGTGAATCAGATATGTTGCATATAGAGTGAAGAGTATTGAACTGTACCTATTTATGTTTATTCTACATTTTTCTGTAATCAGTTTCAAAGTGCCTGTCTGGAGAGTGGCCATCTTAGCTGTATATGAAGTGGTTTAGATCAGCATTACATGACAAACATTGCATTGTACTTGATTTTATCCCTTACAAACAGCAATGCAAAGCGCTACAAACCAAGATTTCAAATGGCACTTTATTTTGTTGATAGAAGCTCAGTCACTTGTGTTGATTCCTCTTTTTTAAAGTCATTTTAATGGGCATTGTTGTGGATATATTTGATACATGGTTGTCACCATCACATATATAGTTTTTCCTTAGTCTCATCCTGCTCAGTGAGACCATTAGGGTAGCGTGAGATTGGGGTGCTGTTAAGGATCACACAGCTTCCTATCCTCAGTTATGTGCAACAGGATAGAGGTGCTACAGCAAAATGATGTTGTCTATACAGGTCTTTGGCCTTCTTCAGATTGTCTATACAGGTCTTCGGCCTTCTTCAGATATGTCTATCTTTCAGTGTACCCTGCCATATGGCTTCGGTCAGGGAGTCTTGGCAGCATATTTAACTGCACTTGCTTTCTGTATTACCAACGAAACAAACCAGCAACAATGACTGGACATTTATCATGCTCTGTGTCATATCTGTATAATATGGTGAAATGCATAGTATGTACAATTCAGTTTTCAAATTATTTTTTACTGGAGCATTGTTCAAACCGTACCAGCTGCAATTTTGTGCTTTCATATTGTGGTATATGCACCACACATCGGTACCTGAATACTTTGGTAAAAACAGAGCAAAAGGAGAGAGAGAGAAATGCGGTGTTAGTGTAAGTGAGGCTGTGACCTACAGAGAGAAAAGAACATTTGACACGTTGGCAGCAGAACCCCAGTCATGACAGCAAAGAAAGACCCACACAACACTGACTCTGCTGTCTGCTTTCAGTGCCCTCAGCGACAGCCTGACCTGTGTGGAGGCATTCACCTCCACTTGCGATGCTTCCCAGACAGCGGAGGTCAACTGGGCGGTGTACTGGACAGTCAGCACCTATTGGTCTGTCTGCCCAGAGGTGGTGTCAGAGCTGGTCTGTGGTGCAGAGGAGGTGGACGAGGTGGAGGAGGTGACCGTTAACTGTGAGGATCAATCGACTGCCCTGGAAGCTTGTCCAACGCCCATCCTGAATTGCGCGTTAGTAGTTACTTTGATGCTTTTCTTCATTAAAAGGCAGGATAACTGAAACAGACTGCAGCACTACTGAAAACAAGTCAAAACATAAGGAAAGCACAAAAACCTAGGTGCTAAGTATTGCTTATTTCATGCATGACACAAAAAAAGGAGAAGTAAATGTTCAACAGAAACGTCTCTCCCGACATACCAAACAATGGGCATCAAGTACCCTTAATTGCAGAATGAACATAAAAAAATCTTTTTCTTTTTTTTTTTCTTTTAAAGGGAAAAAGGTGAATTGTTTGTTGGTTATTTGGGGGATTAAAAATGAGGGTAGGGGATGGTGAATGGCTGGCAAAAAATCTGGATTGAATATCTTGGTAGTCAGTTATGCATGGCATCTCTGATAATCTGTGTTTCTAAAACCATTTTGATGTTTCAGTCCAGAACAATAAATCATTTGGTTTGTGAAAACATTCAAGCTCAATACAAATTGCATGTTGCATTCATACCTATGAAAAGAACTAGTTGTGGAACTTGATTACATTCAAAGGTATATTCCTTGGACATCAATAGCTGTTTAAAAACTTGTGCTGAAGAAAGAATTGAAAACATGTAGATTAGTAAGAAAAAGTAAATAGAATCAAGCTACTCCATAGGACAGATAGGCAAACACATATCAGATATCTTCCAAGAAAAATATTGACGTTCATCTTTAAAAAGAACACACAGATAGTATCTGCATACCCTATTAATCTATTCAGGACTTCTCTGTCTCAAGCAACAACCCCCCTGGCCTAAGACTGCTCAGAAAAGTACGCTAGAAAACAAGTGGTGGGATGAAAAGCACCTTAGTGATTTTATTACTGAATAGATTGACCTGAAACTGGGCATAGTGACAGGAGATAGTCTTTAAGCAAAATATATGCCACCATAGCAACCAAGGGGCAGGCATCTTGGAAATAATATAATTTTGTAAACAAACAAATTTGCATTGTTTTGACTGTTATTAAGATGGAAATAAATACCAATGTCCTGCAAATATGTTAGGACTCTTAGTCAAGAATTTTGAAGCTGTTAGGACAAGATGTCATTAATTACATAAGCTGGCAGACACATCTCACCCATCCGTTTTGGTCTGAGTCCTATTTATGCATTCCTTTCTATATTGTCGATCATGTGTACTACCTCTCTTTTTACTTGTCAAATTCAACTTCAGTTGCATTGCCAGGCATTTAAGATCACTTTCTGTATCAAAAACTACATTTTGGCCAGTATCCCATTTATTTGGCTGCTTGTCCCCAGGTTGTGCCCATGAAAATTTTTAGATGGATTACTTCTGCTGCAAACCCAAGGCCAAATGTTCCCATATAATTTTTAGTTGTCCTGGGCATGACAGCTAAAACTAATCTACTTGTCCTGCAAATTTGTATTTACTCCCATTAAAGAAATCTTAAATAAATGTTAGCGAACCGCCCAGAGAACGTGGACACACGAGTCACAAGACAAAACACAACGCGTTTCGACCTCTTAGGTCTTCCTCGGGTGAGACATAAACGAATAAAACAGCGAAAATTCACTTAGCTTTGATCGCTTCAGATCACTTAGGGTTCAGCGCAAGGAAGAAGGCGTTGAATGAGCTCAGACAGAATAAGAAAAAATGTTTCTCACTGTATATGAGTGTGTAAGAAAAGAAACTTGAACAAATTGTCATGCTTCTCCCATTCAAACTTTTTAGGACTAATTTAAATTGGTAAGATCTTCATGTTGTTCTCAGTCTTTATATGTGCTGTGTCTGTCTGTCTGTCTGTCTCTCTCTCTCTCTCTCTCTCTCTCTCTCTCTCTCTCTCTCTCTCTCTCTTTCTCTCTCTCTCTCTCTCTCTCTCTCTCTCTCCCCCGTCACCACACATATGCATTCCAAAATAAATCCAATCCATACACATACATTTAAAAAGAAATGGTCTGAACCCAATGTTTGTGTGCTTCTGAAACCCCTTTTTACACCTTATCTAAAAAAGGGTTGATTCTGAGTTCTGACTCTGCTGGGGTTGGAGGTGTGGAAAAGGGGATTGGGGAAGTGTGATTGGTCTGCCTTTGTTTAGTCTGCTTTTCACTGATACCGTAAAAAAAATGGTTGCCCAATGGACAAGACTTAGTGGAGGGAGCATTTCCACCTGTATGCTGCAAGGTTTAGTTGTCCCAGACAATCAATCACATGGGTGTTTCTATCCCTGTGCACCTCTGAGTTTTCAAAAGTTTCAAATTTAATATTCACATGAAGATGGAAAAACTGAAATCAAAGAAAAACTGGAAGAATGGTGGAGGGAAATATGTTAAGAAACATGATATGGATTGAAAAAGCATGGATGTGGATGTGTTTCGGACTCGGACTTCATTGTCCAAAGCATACTCTGAACTCAATGTGGAATAGTGCTGTGCTGTTAAGTGTTATCTTGGAATTATCCACACTGTTTTAAGCACAAAAATGAAGAAAAAGAAAATATTTTCTAGGGAAATTGTCAACTTTTTTAGCTTTTTATCTCCTACCCTTGTATTTTTCATGTGTGTATATCTGATCATACTGTTATCAAACTGGCGTCATCTCTACACCTCTTATTTTGTGACAAAGACTGATTAGCAACATAGTGCTGATCCCCGGGATGAAACTAGCATGGATACATTCACAAAGACATTGACAAACTTATACAAAGCACATGCACTGACATGCACATCTTACACACACGTAATTATGCACTCATGCATGCACATAGAGAGAGAGAGAGAGAGTCATATGCAAGCATGCAAACAAATCCACATTTCTACAAGCTTGTGCACATGCACAAGCTCTCTCACACACATGCCTGCACACGCTTATGCATATGTATGCATAACGTCATGATCAGCTGCATTCATCCGACCCATCCAATACAGACTATAGATTAATCTTGAGACGGTCATCTTTGTTCTAACAGATCAATTAACAGGACCTTGACATGCTACAGAGAAGCAGTGGGAACATGTGACAATCAGGAAACCTATCAGCAGTACTTCAACGACGCCTTCCCAGCTCATTATGCATTTGCCAAAGCTTACTGTGGTCTGGATCTGAACACCTGGAGCATTAGCGGAGATGGGTGTGCTGCTCCAGTCTGTGATTGGGACGCAGCTGCCACATGCCTGGTGTTAAGTGATCTTACCAACAACGAGACAGCGCACGAAAAGGCACCTGGGTCAGTCAGTTTCTGTAAAGTGGGCAATCATTCAATGTTAAATATATGTTTACAATTATTAACTGTAAATCCCCTGGAGAAGGAGCTTCAAACACAGTGGTTCATTCTACAAGCCATATTCAGTCAAGAAAAAATCCTTAATATCCTTTGCATGCAACTATAATGTATGAGTGTGTATGTGCGTACGTGTGTGTGTTTGTGTCTGTGTGTTTGCGCGCACGTGTGTGTGTGTGTGTGTGTGTGTGTGTGGTTTTGTGTTATTAAAAAGCAAGTTGCTGCTCGAGAAAGGCATCCCATTAATAACCATAATAGTAATATTGAAGTTTTGGCTTTACGTTCACTTTATTCATGTATTTATTTGTACTTGTCTCACAAGCATTTTCTGTTTTCTGTGTTTCAGTCGAATAGCCAGTGCAGCAGTATGTCTTAAGGACAACCTCTCTGGGTGCGACATAACATTTCGAGCGTACACCATTCACATGATGAAAATTAACTTTACAAGATTAATTCACTTCTTCCCATCTTTAGAATACCTTCCTCTGGATGACCTGGAAGTAGAGTTTCCTGATCCTCTTGGAGAGTGGGTGACAGCTCTTGTGCACTTTGCTGAGGTATTGGATCATGCCTTTTATTCTCCTGAGTGGGACCTGTTGCCTCTGTGCTGGTGGTTGTATGATTTCCGCCACTTCCAGACCAAAGCCATTGGGGAGAACTCATTCCAGACAGAGCTGTTCTCACGTAGTTTTTATGGAATTCAGAAGGCTTTGGATGGCATCTGCAATGATCCTGGTATGTTCAGAAGGTGTACATGGAGATAGATAATTGGGTACCTGCACATAGATGTCATAGGGACATCATTTGTACACATGCATTTATATACATGCATAAGCATGAACATGTACTGACCCCTGACACACACACACACACACACACACACACACACACACACACACACACACACACACACACACACACACACACTCACTCACTCACTCACTCACTCATTCACTCAACACACACACACACACACACACACACACACACACACACACACACACACACACACACACACTCACTCACTCACTCACTCACTCACTCACTCACTCACTCACTCACTCACTCACTCACTCACTCACTCACTCACTCACTCACTCGCTCACTCACTCACTCACCCATTCACACACATGTATATGCTTACATGCAAAGACATAAATTTCCTGACTTTAACCTTCAGTTTTACTATCAGTTTTTATGTGCATGTAGCATGTCTGTAACTACCAGCTTAATGTCCAAAAATCTCGAACAAAAGTTTGAGGCTGCATTTGTTTGTTCACTTTTTTTCTTTTGAAGACATTCACACAAAAACGTTTTTGCCTAAACAGTATCAGATTTATAAAAATCTACTAGTGACAGCATTCGCAGTGAACATATCTGCTGCTAGTATTTGTAACTGACTTTTCTGAAGTCACTTACCTCTTTGTGGTAAATGCGGAATCCATTCATAATCTAAAAACTGAATAAGAGAATAAGCTTGATGCCATAAACTCTAGCTGGCTTTGAAAGGTCCAGGACATAAAGTGGAGCAACTTCATTGCAAACAAAGTCAGAAAGTGCTCAAATCTAACTCCAGTTTTCTCCATTAAATCCCAAAGGCATGTGAACTGGTTGGGCTTTGCAGCTCATCTTGCCCATGTCATATCTGCCAAATCAAGTTCTCGGTTACACCTGTTGAAAGAAGATGAATAGGGTAACCCAAACTGATTTGGCAGTAGATCAAAAACATTTGTCCTCAAACAGCATGGTTCAACACTCGAAGCTTCCCAAATATCCCATATGGAAGCAAAATTTAGGATTGATCAGGAGTTGGTGAACAGTTAAGCGGAGTATGGTAGACAGGCATAATAGAATGTAAAGTTGAAACATTTCCTGTGAGGATGCTGAGGACTCTTCCAGTTTAAAGGGTATTGTCTTCTAAAATTCTGTGCTGGTAATTTTCTTTTTCATGTCACTCACTTTGATGCCGTATTTGTTTGTTTCTTTCTTTATTGTTTTATTATTATCCATTGTGTAAATCTGACCAACCACAAATGTACACGCGCACACACACACACACCACGCACACACACACACAGAGGCCACAACCACAGTTACCATCACTAGATAGTGGAAGAAAGGGACAAATACCTGGTGTGTGTGTGTGTGTATGTGTGTGTGTGTGCGGGTGTGTGTGTGCATGTGTGTGTGCATGTGTTTGTGTGTGATCATCAGAAGCAAATGTGAAACACCACCAAAATCAAAGAAATGTGATCTTGTGGGTTGTCAAATGTCATCATGTGAGATGTGTCAGTGTGTGTGTTTAAATCAGCATATTTTAATTTACTTTACCCGTCGCCTGTCTTACCTGGAATTTCTTTTTCTGTTTCATTTTTAGATTACATTGGTGTAATACTGCAGCTTCCAGACATCAGTAAGTATACATTTTGTTTGTTTGTTTTGTTTTGTTTTTAGATGAGAACTTTGTTATGTTATTTTCTTGAATAGTTTTTTTTTTTTTGGTCTGTGAAAATGTGTTCTAATTTGTGAAATGTTTTCATAATCAGTTGTTTGGTTTGTGAAAAAGTCATGTAATGTGGTTAATGTAAGATTTGTCATAATGCAGATGTATCTGATAAAGAAGCAAGAAGTTTAGACAGCGACAGAGATCCATTTCTTTTCCTACAGAAAATGGCAATTTTTACATAACTAGGTTTATGTCTAATCCAGGGAGTAAAGAGAAAACAATGGCTGATTATCTCCTTTGCAGCATACCAAAGAGTGCATGTCTTCCGTACTGTACTGTTGTGACCAACATTCAGTAGAAAGAAACTCGTGGAGAGAAGAGAAGCCCCCTTCAAGCAAGTGTTTCGGCCCTTATCTCCTTCAGCATGTATTACAACCTATACTATCCCTTCACCTGCCTTTTTGATGCCAGGCTCACATGTCACTTCCTTATTGAGAACTTTTCCTAACACTTTCTTTTCTTCCTGAGGAAGATGTTGCTCTTGGGTTCCTTATTCAAGGGAAGTGATTGCTATTACAATTACCTCACATCATACTGCAGATGTTGCTATCGCCTCATTTTCACACACACACACACACACACACAATCTCACCTGTCCCCCTTCATGTGGTTCTTTCATCAAGGGAAGCAACCGCTGTTTTCTTTCTCTCACAGCCTGCTGCAATTGTTTCGTTTGCCACAAATGCTCGCATTGCTGCATTCATATATACAGTCTCCAGAAGGTTCAGTCGTTCTCTTATTGGGAACGATCAGTTGGCCACAGCCATGCCTGCTTGTCAACGTTTTGGGTGCAGCCCCTCCACTCTGAGCCCGGGGTTCCCATCTCTCTCCCAACCCAGTCACTGGAACTCTTCACAGACGCCTCCAATTCGGGCTGGGGGGCCCACTTGGAGAACAGTCATGCCTCTGGGGTGTGGGACCCACAGACTGCCCGTCTCCACATCAACATCCTGGAACTGGAAGCGGTCAGACCCGCCCTCCTCCACTTCCAGACCCTGGTCTCGTACCGACTTGTTCTACTACTCACAGACAACACCTTGATGTCTTGCTATGTCAACAAAGGGGGGGGGGGGGGGGGGGGGCACACTCCATCAGCCTCTCCCTCCGGACAGAGGCTTTCCTCCGCTGGTGTCACGCGCATGGAATCACCCTTCGCGCGAGACACATAGCGGGGACGCACAACATCCTGGCAGACTCTCTCAGCCGCTCCAGGTCCGTCCTCCACACGGAATGGACCCTCAACAGGCTCACACTAACCTCAGAGTGGGAACATTGGTTCAGACCCATGGTCAACCTGTTTGCCACCCGATTCAATCATTGTCTGCCAGTGTATGTCTCTCCCGTCCCAGGTCCCCAGGCGTATGCAATCGATGCTCTCTCCCTTCCCTGGACCGGCTTCATAGCATACGCCTTCCCTCCCGTCCCGATCCTCCACAAGGTGATCAGGAAGGCGAGACTCGAAAGACCCAGGCTCATTCTCATAACCCCGTAGTGGCCCACTCAGTCCTGGTTTCCGGACCTCAAGTCCCTCTCCCATGTACCCCCCTCCAGTTGACCACCCGGTGGGACATGCTCAGGCAACCCCGCTCGGGTCGCCCTCACTCCAGCCCCCAGATGCTCCGCCTCCACGCCTGGCTTCTGTGCCAGCCGGACTGCAAGCACCTGCCTCTACCTCCCGAACGGACAGGTCCCAGTCTGTCCTAAACATTCTCTCAGGGGTGGGGGTCTCGCAGGACCTCCGGGACCTAGCGACGGCCTCTCACAGGGCAAGCACGGAGTCCCTCTACGACTACTGATGGGAGAGATGGGTCTCCTGGTGCTCAGAAAACTCTGTTCCCCATGATCACCCTTCCAATATCCAGATAGGAAATTTCCTATCCCACCTATCCTCCTCCCTCAAGCTCTCGGCTAGCTCCATACGGGGCTACAGGTCGGCCCTCTGCACGACCATCTGCCAACTTGGCGGACCCTCCTTTGAGAATGACTTCCTCCTCAGAGAGATCTCTAGGGGGTGGCTCTACGTGAGTCCCAGTCCCCTAGGCGCGTTCCCCTTTGGGACCTCTTTATCGTTCTCGACGCCCTCAGAAAACCCCCTTTCGAGCCTATCGCCAGCCTTCCCTTTGACCTTCTTTCCCTGAAAACCACCTTTCTCCTCGCCCTGGCTTCGGCCAGAAGGCAAAGTGAGATCCACGCCCTCAGCGGGGACCCCAGAGACATTGCTTTCCACAGGGACAGCTCTGTCTCTCTTAAGTTCCTTCCTGAATTCCTAGCTAAGAATCAGGAACCAGGCACTCCCTCCCCCTACATCGTCATCCGCTCACTGGCGGATATCCTAGGCGGGGACAGTGGGGGAGACATGGATCTGTGCCCTTCCAGGTGTCTGAGACACTACTGGGAATGTTCGCGCCCCAGGCGGGCTTCCCAGAGACGTCTCCATATTTCTATCAATGCCAACAATAAGAAAGACATCTTGGCTGGCACTATCTCAAGGTGGCTTTCCAAGACAGTGAGATCTGCCTACGCCCAGGTGTCCAAGGATCTCCCTGTCATATCCCCTTGGGCCCATGAGGTCAGAGCCCTGGCCACTTTGCAGCGTTCCAGCACTCTGTCCCCTTGCACCACCTCCTAGAGGCAGCCTACTGGCGTTCTGAAAATCCCTTTATAAACTTTTATTTAAGGGACATCCGCATGACCAGGGCTGACGGTTCTAAAGGGATCTCCTTTGTGGCGGCTAATGCAGCCATAACGGTTAACCGCAAGAACCACTAGGGCACTGACCGTCCTCCGATTCCGATAAATTCTGCTATGGTCTGACATGGTATAGTATATGACGTCAAAATGGGGAGTTTTTATTATACTCCCTGTTTGGCTAGTATACTTAACATGTCAGACTCTAATGCCCGCCCTGCCTTCCCCTCTAGCGCCAAGGTTCTCGGGTTACCTTGCGCGCAGGCCTCAGTGAATGAGGTACAGGAAGCGGACACCGGCTTCTTCCTTCGGCGGAAGTAGGGTGGGCGTCACGTGACTGTCTTATTACTGCATTAGCCGCAAAAAATTTCGGCCTAGCAGAGCTGACTAACTGCCGTAGAATGCTATGGTCTGACATGGTAAGTATACTAGCCAAACAGGGAGTATAATAAAAACTCCCCATTTTAGCTTCTGTGTCCAAGGAATGGCCAAATGCAGGATCCTTTGTCCCAGTCCATGTCTGTAGAGGCTTCACCCAGTTACTCTCACCAGGGAGTGTTCATCAACAACAATGCAATTGTAAACTTACTTCTGCTTTTGTTCATGTTGTTTTGTGGTATCAGAGCACATTCTTTCCGTATATATCTCCCATGCATCCATAGCATTCCTTTACCCTTCACAGAAGCTACATCCAACAGTTGTTGATCCCTTATAGTCTTCTTGGGCAGCAGGAAATTTAGGTTGCTTATCATCTGTTGCTCATGTTCCTGCCAATGAGAGTAATTGCTTTTAGATAGATGCCTCGCCTCAGGCTCCCTTTCTGCTTCTGCATACCCTTTTGCAGGTTGCTCATTTATTGTCAGTCTCCGACTGTCTTTGGGACTTGGATGTGCCAGATGTTACCTTTTCCTCCTTTGATGAAGTATCAATGTCTGATGATAAGGCTCTTCTGTCTATTTTGGACTGTATGCCCCTTCTAGTTTTAATGTCTCCATCCTGTTAGCCTCAATCCTGTGTCTGTCAGACACCAAGCATAACCCATAGATTGTTGAGCAGACCGCTTTTGTTACTCTGTCAGCTACAGTACATCATGGTTTGATGTTTGAGAGGGCTAAAGAGAAGCTAGAGGTTTCCTCGATGCTCAGGCTTCCTCCAGTACAGTCCCTTACATTCCTGGTGCTTTTGGCAGGGACATGTTCCTCAAACTGGAGAAAAGTAGTTTGTAAGACTTTTCTTCAGTTTTGATTAATGCCTTGCCATTTGTGCTGATCACACCCAGGACTGATTTTCTGGAGAAAATGTTATGTCCACGTTTCAACTGCTCCCTCATTTGTAAGACAGTCCCAGAGTCAGAAGGGATCTCTCTTCAGGTTTTGAGTCTGTCAGTTCCTTCTCAAGTAAAAACTTAACACTGCACAGCTTAGGATGTCTCCAGACTGCCTCTACAGAATCTAAACCAGAAAGGATGACTGTATTTATGATGCTGTTGTAGGTCTGTGCCTGCCATGCTGCCTGTAGTAACACTCTTTTTGGCCTTCAGATCAGCTGCATTGCCAAAAAACAGGCAGGCAACTTGCTTTTGACATAGGCACTCCGTTCAAGTGTACCAAGCACCCAGCACCTTCATACATTTGCATGGTCTTAAGGCCCATGTTTCCTCTTGTCCACATCCAGAAGATGATTCTTTGATAGCCAACTAAGGATATGTCCATCTGCCCCTCAGCACCAGAGGTGGAATTGTACACGAACATACAAACACAGATAGAGGCATGCCCATGAACCTATTGCTGTTATGCACTTAGACCTGGTCTTAGGTTTCTTGGCATACCAGTCTCATCTCTCTCTCTCTCTCTCTCTCTCTCTCTCTCTCTCTCTCTCTCTCTCTCTCTCTGCCTCTCTCTCTCTCTCTCTCTCTGCCTCTCTCTCTCTCTCATCTCAGTCACCTAGAACTGGAAATGGTTTGCCAGGTTCTTCGGTACTTCCTTTACCATGTGAAGACCACCTTTTTCTGCATAGACAACTCATTATGTGTCTGCTGTATATAAACACACAGCAGTTGGGAGGAGACATGTTCTTGCTTTGATGCAAGAATCACAATCAGACCCATAACACTCCAGATGCACCCAAGCTGAACACACTGCCAAACTGCTTTGGTGTCACACACGCACAAGCGCACACACACACACACACACACACACACACACACACACACACACACACACACACACACACACACACACATACATACACACACACACACACACACACACCACACACACACACACACACACACACACGCACACACTTCCAAACAAAATGAGCCCTGGCTGAGCAAGTACTACTGGTTCTGGAGTGCTGGTTTAAACTTCAGGTGGACTTTTCATCCCAGGTTTAACTTCCAGTTCCCAACATTCCCATACCCTGTAGTGTAGGCAGAAGATCTCCTGTCTAGTCCATTACATAATCTACCCAGCAACGTAGGCCTGCCACTTCTTCCTGTTCTTGGAGAGCTTCTTAAGAAAAGAGATGAAAATGTTCACTCTCCTGGTTGCCCCACGATGTCTAGCACAGCCATGGTGGACCCACTAAGCAAAGTTCATGTTTCATGTTTTTCAGGCAATGCCCTAAACTATTCCTCCAGTCCAGGTCAGGTTAGACCCATGGGAACCTTGGCATCTTGAATCTTTATGCTTGGCTGTTGAGTAAAAGGTGTCGTTTGCACTAGGGACTTAACCTATGCAGATGGCTTGTATGCCAAGCACCCAGGATTGGTATTCTAGGGGGTTGATTCTCGTACTAAGAACTCTCATCTAGGATCCGGTTTTTAAGTGTCTGTCTTTAACCTCTAACCTGTCACCTTTAATCATGAGATCCTGTATGATGGCAGTCAGTTCCACCCACAGTCAACAAGAATCCATCATTCTTGGAAAGTCCCCATCTTTAGAGAGCAAGCGAAAGTGACAGGCCTCACGGAAGCCAGATTGCTCTGCAAAACTTTAAACCTGCCAGGGAGGAGTGATCAAACTTCAGTTATGAAGACCCTTCTCCTCATAATCCTTTCCTTCAGGAGGAAGTGTGACTTAGATTTTCCGAGTGACTTTCAAAGTGATGTCTAGCAAGATGGCTCAGTCTCCCTCAAACTTCTCCTGAACTCTGTTTCTGATAAGTTCCAGAAAAAAAACTTTTTATGACCATTTTTAGAAAGACCTCTTCCATCCTCAGCTCTGATGAAAAAGACAAAACTGCTTTAACCAGTCACTTTTGTAAAACAGAGATACAGTCCTGTCAGAGATCTGGGGTAGCAATGCAGGCTGTGTCTCAGACAGGAACTTTGTCACCCTCAGAATGTAAGGTGAACAACATTGTCTCTTGGTAGTCATGATGAGTAAAGCTGTCCAAGCAAGATTGGGGAGAGTTGGATATTGGTTTGGACCAGTATCAGGTTGCGGTCAGGGCATCCTCACATGCATACATTGATACTGTGTGCCTCCAAGACATCTTGGATGCGTGTTCTTAGAGGAACCTTGCTACCTACTTGGTATTTTACCTCAGACAAGGCTGTTCCAGAGTGATGTGTAACAGTAGTTGACTAGGAAGCATTTCTTCATCTCGTCAATAAATTGAGTGAGTCCTCCTGATAGTGCTGTTCTGCCCTTTGTGAGCGACTATTATGTGTGTGCAGTTAAAAGGCATGTAATATCCAGTTTACTTTAAGATACTATAGTTAGGTTGACTCACTCAGAGAACACCCCCCCCCCCCCTCCACCACCACCAAACCTGCCTGTTTGCCTCTTTTAGTTACTTAGTCACCTCCAAGAGGGCACTGTAAGAGACATTACATGGGAGATTATTATCCTATGCTTTCACGTTGCCCTTAGGCTTTGGTCTGATTATTCTAGAAGGGCTAGAATTTTCCACTGGGACAGGAACTAGACCCTTTCAGGCATATGCTTTAGCAAACATATTATATTAAACTTAAGTTTATGATGAAATTTCTCTGTAAGTAGTATAATTTGTATGCATGATTATATGATTCTCTCTCTCTCTCTCTCTCTCTCTCTCTCTCTCTCTCTCTCTCTCTCTCTCTCTCTCTCTCTCTCTCTCTCTCTCTTCTTATATGTAAAAATCTGCATGTATGTGTGAACAGATGATGAACACAATGCATGCCCAATAAGTAACTTCATGGACAATGCAGCAAGATCTTTGTTCGAGGCTATTTTTACTCCCATACTCCAGACGGAGTCACGCTGGCACCTTTGCAAGTGAGCTTTTTGGTTTGTTTGGTTGGTTTTATGCTAGATTCATTCTTCTTTGTAGTTTTACAATTAAAGGATGAGTTATTTAGATGGATTTATGTTATGTATGTTAATGTGTTGTAACAGAAATATGAAAATCTGTAACCATGAAGCATAACTTTGTCAAGATTTATTTTTCATTTAAAAATATTTTTGTTAACTCGTCCTTTTTTCTATGTAGGGGATGGGATGGGGGAGTTAGGAGTGTGGGAGGGAGAGGGGGAGAAGAAGAAGAATATCCAACAGATAAGAATTATTCTACAACAATGGATGGGTGTTATTCAGAATCAGTATATTATTGCCTTTTTTCTTATTTCTTGAATGCACGGTACTAATGTTGTGTAAATGAAATAAATCTGCAAAAGTCATCATGTGAGTGAAATCCAAAATTTGTTACAATGAGACACATTATGTTAACTTGAAAGTGCAATTGATTAGAACCAGTAATAAACACACAGTAATAGTACTAATACACACCCACACATGCTTTCACATATTCTTTAATTGAAGCCAGTTTATTGTAGGATTAATCTTAGGATATGTTGAAGATGGTATTGAATTTAACAAAATTAAGGATAACCTGAAGAGAAATTTTAAGTTACAGAAACTGAATCTGTTTAAGAAAAATAAAATTAGGTTAAAACAGACTAAAACCATTTAAATAGGATGAAATTGTTAATTGATAACTGGTATCTCTCTCTGGTTTTCCCTTTTTTTTCTCTTTTCTCCGGCTGCCTCTGCTTCCTCCTCCCTCTAACTCTAACCTCTAACTCCCTTCATCAGATTATATGCACCAACTTACAGAGAGAGAAAGAAGATAGCAACTGCTGAATAGAAACATTACAATAGGGGGAGTTGATAACGGAAGATTTTCAGTGAAGCAACCCCCCCCCCCACCCCCCCTCAGACCTGCCTTCTGTAAGCTCTAAAGGGCCTGGGCTGCGTCCATGTAATGACTGCTAGATGCCCTTCTGCTGTCAGAAATTTTGGCAGTGTCAGGATTTGAACCTGCTATTCCTGGAAGGGTGCTGTTTCAAGGCATGCCTTTTCAAGGAGTGCCTTTTTTCTCACCATATAGCTAATGGAAACCTTGTCTAAAATAGGAAATTTAAGCTTTGTGAAGTTCACTTTCATTCCCCATCAACCAGTCTACACCCAAACAATGGCAAGACTCTTGTCTCTCAGCTATGCTGTATTTCCTCTTATTGTCAAGTAACTTTCTACTGATATAGACAATGGGATGGAGGAAACTCATGTAACTGTGAAGGTAGGCTCAGAAGTGAAATAAAGTCTTGATCATCATCTTCAGTAATGCCAAAACAAGCTTGATTAGGATCATCATCCACAGGGGATTAAGCAAACTGCTTTAGACTGTCCATGTTGGATAAAATGTCCTGGAGACCAGCCGAGTCATGTAACAAAGTACTGGTCAAAGTGGGACATCTGCAAGAGATTGGCATAGTAGATTTTTAATTTACCTTTGCCCAAATCAACTTGATTGTCAGTTCTAAGAACTTTTGTTACAGTAAATAGTCCATACCAATTCAACAAGACGATTGTATCCGGAAAGAAAAAAAATGAACACCATCTCATACACCCTGACAAACTCCAGACACCACACCAGAATTAGCACCACAATGACTGAATCAATTTTTAACATAATGAATAAATAAATGCAACACACTGCCAACTCCACAAAAAACACATAGCACTAAGCTGATGAAGGGCCCAGGTTACAAACCTGGCAACCATCCCAAGGACCAAGTCCTGAAGAGCTAGAGAAGGAGCCAAAATAAAATCTTTTAGAGATTGTGTTCAATAGGGAATGTTGAGGAACAGCTCTATCAATACCCATGATTATAGAAAAGGAGAAATGAGCTCTAAAAGAAAAAAAATTGATGGGGGTGGGGGGTAATTAAAACTAACTGCACCACTCTCTCTCTCAAGAAAGAGTACACGCAAGTAAAGAAACATTAAGATCCCGCATTCAAATGCGCAGTAAAACTACAGTCGAAGCGACTTAAAACAAAGTCGGATGTAACGAATGTCAGATATAATGAAGCAGTGAGGTTGGTCCCAGCAAAAATCCTTCTTTACATGACTAAACATCTGTCAGATGTAACAAGTTGGATGTAACAAAATGTCGCTTGTAACAAAATCGTTTTTGGAACCCCAGCAGGCGATCACACCAGTTGTAGAGATTCAACCGCCTATAGCAAACTATATGTTCGGCCTCGTGAAAAGTTCAAGCCGGATATAACAAAGTAGTTACTTTTGTGTTCAGGAACCATTTCTGAGAAAATAATGGTTGGTTAGTTTGCTGCACTCTATATTGCTTCATACCGGTCGCTTGCTATTCAAAGGAGATGGAGGAGTGTCCGCATTGTACATGAAATGTAGAGCTTTCTGTGCTTTGCTCAAAATAGAAATCACACGTTTATACATGCGTTTGACTAGCTGCATAACCTAAACTTGTTTCATTTTCTTACACAGTTTCACAAGTTTCACATAGGGAGATTGAAAGTGCACAGTATTTTTGTACTCCCAGTTCTTAAAGAACAGGGAGTACTTTAGAATGGGAACGAAGAAATGCTGCCTGTGTGTGTGTGTGTCTATCTGTGTGTCCGTGGTCAAAATGTGTTCCACTCGCTCCAGACAAAACTACTGGGTCGATCTTTCTGAAAATTCGTAGGTATGTTCGTTATGGGTCAAGGATGATGCCCAACGTTTTAGTTTACCGTTACAGCCGTTACTAACGGCTGTAACAGCCTGTAATGCTTTTTCTTCTTATAGAATATCTCAGAAAGTACTTGGTCGATCTTTATGAAAATAAGCAGGTATGTTCATTATGGGTCTCGGATGATGCTCGATGTTTTAGTTTACCCCGTTATAGCTGTTACTAACAGCTGTAACAGCCTGTAACGGTTTTTCTTCTTTATAGAATATCTCAGAAAGCACTTGGCCAATCTTTCTGAAAATTTGTAGGTATGTTCATTATGGGTCACGGATGATGCCTGATGTTTTAGTTTACCGTTACAGCCGTTGCTAACGGCAGTAACGGCCTGTAACACTTTTTCTTCTTTATGGAATATCTCAGAAAGTACTTGGCTGATCTTTGTGAAAATTAGCAGGTATGTTCATTATGGGTCACGAATAATGCCCGATTTTTAGTTTACCCCGTTATAGCCGTTACTAACGGCTGTAATGGCCTGTAACGGTTTTCTTCTTTATAGAATATCTCAGAAAGCACTTGGCCGATCTTTCTGAAAATTTGTAGGTATGTTCATTACGGGTCACAAATAATGTCAGATGTTTTAGTTTACCCTTATACCGTTACCAACAGCTGTAACGGCCTGTAACGCTTTTTCTTATTCATGGAATATCTCAGAAAGTACTTGGCCGATCTTTGCGAACATTAGCGCTAGCAGGTATGTTCATTATGGGTCACGAATAATGCCCGATGTTTTAGTTTACTGTTATATCCGTTACTAACGGCTGTAACGGCCTGTAACGGTTGTTTTTCTTCATGGAATATCTCAGAAAGTACTTGGCCGATCTTTGTGAAAATTAGCAGGTATGTTCATTATGGATCAAAGATGATACCTGATGTTTTAGTTTACCGTTATAGCCATTACTAACGGCTGTAACGGCCTGTAACTTTTTTTTTTCTTTATGGAATATCTCAGTAAGTACTTGGCTGATCTTTGTGAACATTAGCAGGTATGTTCACTATGGGTTACGGATGATGCCCGATGTTTTAGTTTACCATTATAGCCGTTACTAATGGCTGTAACGGCCTGTAACAGTTTTTCTTCTTTATGGAATATCTCAGAAAGTACGTGGCCAATATTTCTGAAAATTTGTAGGTATGTTCATTATGGATCACGAATGCTGCCCGACGTTTAAGTTTACCGTTATGGCCGTTGCTAACGGCCCATAATGGTTTCTTCTTGATGGAAAATCTCAGAAAGTTCTTGGCCGATCTTTCTGAAAATTTGTAAGTATGTTCATTTTAGGTCACAGACGATGTTTACCAGAATAGCCATTACTAACGGTTACACCAGCCCAAGACGGTTTTTTCCTCTTTATGGAATATCTCGCGCGTATTCAGTATAAACTGGGAGTACGTTTATATGCTTTGCATCTTGTTTACTATGTGTTTGTTGTATTCTAAAGTCATCTCTGTAATTTGTAAGCAATGAAATGAAGTTCTGATGTCCTGTAATGCTAGTGCCTATGACTGTCAAAGCAGAGCAGTCGACTCATGTGGGGTCAAGTTCAGTAACTTAAGACTGAGGAGAGGGGCTAGAGGGACAAGGGTGGGGTAAGGGGAAATAAGGTATTAGGGTGTCAGGCTTTGATTTAATGGACCATTCCATCGTGGTGTCTGCATGTTGCAAAGGTCTGTTGCTAGAGTGAAAAATTGAAAGAAATCCAGTCACACAGAAAAAGAAAATAACAGAAGAATACGAAATTGCGCCATCAACTCTGGCAACCATTCTGGCTTCCAAAGAGAAGTGTGAAAGTCAGTATTTTGGAGGCAAGGACAACCCAGCTTGCCAGAACTCATTCTTAAGAACCTATCAGAGAGAATCAAACAAGAAGTTTGACAGAACTGCTGTACGTACATGTACTTGAGTGCATTTGCGTAATCATGTAGACTGCTGTGTTACAGCAGCCCTGATGTGGCCCTTTGCGGTCGGCTGGGCTATAAGCAACATTATCTTATCTCTGCTGTGTTACAGGGTGAAAAACAAAATTATTATCCTTTTGAGATCTTTCTCTTCACTGTTCATAGTGAGGTGGGGGTATTTTCACGTGGCTGTGGCAAGAATCAGCCTTGTCTGTCCTCTCAAAGAGTGTAACATTTGAAGGATTTTTAATCCATCCAGTGTGGCACCAATCATCCTTTTCTGTTGGTGTGACAGAATGTGAGAATTTAAGGGATTTTTTTCTCGTCCAGTGTGGCACCAATCATCCTGTTCTGTTGCTTCACAGAATGTGAAAATTTGAGGGAATTTTTTCTGTCCAATGTGGTGACAATCTTCCATAGCTGATGTTTTACAGAATGTGAGAATTTTAGAAATTTCTTTTTCTTTTTTTTCCCCATCCAGCTGTGGCAACAATCATCCTTTAATATTGTTTCTCGGAATGTGAGAATTTTAGGGATTTTTTTTTTTTCGTTCAGTATGGCAGCAATCATCCTTTTGTGGCTGATGCTTCTTGTTAGGTCCCATGGCAATTGATAACTGTTCTCTTTCATCCTCTCACTCATCTTCCTTCACCCCTGATCAACATGCTTTCTCTTTCACACTCTTCCCGCATACATGCAACACATGACACAAAGATGTTAATTGTTATATTGCGCTTAGGTCCACTCCACGAGGAGTGAAAATATAATTTGTCAGTTCTTCATATACCAGCATTATACCCCGTGGGTATCTGGACAGGTACATATAATAGTGACCGGTAAACATCAGATTTCATTTTATCTTGTAATTTCTTGACTTTATGTCCCATTCTTTCAAGTGTTTTTCTCTGCTCACTTTGTTAAGTGAGGAGTTCAACGCATAAATTCAACCTTAGCTTCAATTGGACAATACCTTTTGTTTGTCAGGTAACGGACTTCAACGATTAAACTCACCCATAGCTTCAAAAGGACAATACCTTTGTTTGCCAGGTAACTGAATTCAACATTTACATCACAAAAGATTCAAAAGGACAATACCATTTGTTTGCCAGGTAACGGCTAATAATCCAGTATTTCTTTCCATTTCTGACCAGCGCTTTGCGCCGATTTCTTTCCAACACTGCTGAAGGGGGTTAAAAACATCAATTCCCCTGGGATCTGAACTTTGAGTTTGACTGAAGGGGGAAAGCGCCAGCGCCTTTGAGTGAAGGGATGGAGGGTGGGAATTTTTTCGGAGAGCAGAGAGTGCGTCTTCACTGCCAGCATGTTACTTCGAAAAGGAAGCGCTTTGCGCATGCCCGACCTGCATTAAGAATTTTGTCTTACCGGAAACTACCGGAATGATTTTTACGCATGCCTGGCCTGATTTAAGAATTTTGTCTTACCGGAAAATATCGGAATAATCGCACTCCGCCACAAATTCCCTTATGTCCCATAAGAACTTTTGTGGCTGATGCTTCTTGTTAGGTCCCATGGCAATTGATAACTGTTCTCTTTCATCCTCTCACTCATCTTCCTTCACCCCTGATCAACATGCTTTCTCTTTCACACTCTTCCCGCATACATGCAACACATGACACAAAGATGTTAATTGTTATATTGCGCTTAGGTCCACTCCACGAGGAGTGAAAATATAATTTGTCAGTTCTTCATATACCAGCATTATACCCCGTGGGTATCTGGACAGGTACATATAATAGTGACCGGTAAACATCAGATTTCATTTTATCTTGTAATTTCTTGACTTTATGTCCCATTCTTTCAAGTGTTTTTCTCTGCTCACTTTGTTAAGTGAGGAGTTCAACGCATAAATTCAACCTTAGCTTCAATTGGACAATACCTTTTGTTTGTCAGGTAACGGACTTCAACGATTAAACTCACCCATAGCTTCAAAAGGACAATACCTTTGTTTGCCAGGTAACTGAATTCAACATTTACATCACAAAAGATTCAAAAGGACAATACCATTTGTTTGCCAGGTAACGGCTAATAATCCAGTATTTCTTTCCATTTCTGACCAGCGCTTTGCGCCGATTTCTTTCCAACACTGCTGAAGGGGGTTAAAAACATCAATTCCCCTGGGATCTGAACTTTGAGTTTGACTGAAGGGGGGAAAGCGCCATGAGACACTTCTTGCTCATTTGAGCATGAAGTGTTGACCCCCCAGTCATAACCGAAAGGTAGTGGACCTAAGCGCATTGACCGTCTAAATTAGGATTACATCATAAAATTAATAACAACAATTGCTATAGCCCCACCCTAACCATGTAGGCTGGCGGGCACTTTACAAGTTTTAACAATCCAACAGCTAAAATTATAAACGGAAGCACACACACGCGCCAAATTCTGCGTTCCCTGGTCATCAACCTATATACACCTAAACAGAAGCACACACACGCACAAAAGTCTGCGTTCCCAGGTCATCAACATACATACACCTACACGCACTTGCCCGCACCAGCATGCTCGCGCGCGCACACACATCCACCGCGTACACACGCCCTGGAACATAATGTTGCCTACAAAAACATACTACATAATCAGTGAACGGCTGAGCAGCTTGTACACATACATAATGTCTTGTGGGGGTGCAGTGAACCGCTCCTTTGTACACGGGCAACTTGTAGACATACATAATGTCTTGTGGGGGTTGCCCGTCTTTCTTGTTGGTTTTGCTGCGCCACTGTCCGCCAGCATTGTCTGTTAGCCTCCACACAGGTCTGGGAGCCCCCAGGACCTTGTAGGGCGTCTTGGACTGGGCCCACGATGCTGGTCTGCCAGTCTGCCACCGCCTGTTGAGCCGGTGGTGCCATGAAGGCCGTTGTGGGTGTGGTGGCCACCTGTTGTGCCGTGTCGGCCGTCGTCGATGTGCTGGCCCCTGGTTGTGCTGGTGGCACAGGGAGGGCCCTTGTGGGTGTGGTGGTGGCCTGTTGTGCTGGCAGGGAAGGTGGGGCCATCGTGATGGTAGGCGTGTGGTGGATGTCACTGTTTGGCTGCACGACTGCTGGATCTCATGGGGTGCGTGTGTCGCTGGGTCTGGCCGCTATGGCCTCACTCGCCTTCAATGTAGGCCGTCGGCGTGTCTGTGGTCTTGTCTTTGGCACCTGTCAAACACCAATTCTTCCGACACGAAAAGGGGCTTACCCTGTGTGTACTTGTATTGCCCTGTTGAGACAGTGGGATCAATCGATATGATAGTATGGGGAAACAGTCATAGTCGTGGCTAAAATGACCTGCAAACACCCACGTGATATCGCTGCCTTGCTGACAAATATGATGAGGAACATGCGACACACAGTAACGGCTAACGCAGCAGAGCGTCCCGGCTGATGAAGCCGCCTTGCTGGAAAACACGCAAAATTATATAAACATGCCAACACACAGCTGATGTAGCCACCTTGTGGAAAAAATTGTTAAGAACATGCCAAAACATATTCACGGTTAATTGACAGTCACGGGGGTGAGGAGGTCACGGCTAATATAGCCGCATTGCTGAGGAACCTGCAAGATCACAGCCGATGTAGGTGTATTGTGTAGCTGCCTTGCTGAAAAACATGCAAAGTTATAAATAAAAACATGCCAACACACAGCTGATGTAGCCACCGTACTGCTAGCAGTAAAAAAACCTCTTGATTATGTTCACTAAAACATGATAACACATCTGTGATTTGTTGCAGTGATGGAGAAAAGTAAAAAAAACGATTATCATTTTCTATTCAAGACCTTATTGAGACACTTATTGTTTTTGGTTAATGTGATTTCTTGTCAAATTGTGACAAGCACCAAAAAAATGCTCTCCTATGGCAGAACGCATATATCTGTAGATAGAGTTTGTTTTCTCATCAGTGCATACTCCAGTTACCTAACATTGTGAAACAGTAAATGAACACTGAAGAAATCCCTCTTTCCACCTCCCACTTTCAAATCATGGCGCCATGTAAACTCTTCAGACGATCTATTCTTTTGAAGCCTTGAGAATAATACAGTGAATTGGTTCACCTGTTTTACTTATTATCGGTTTCTAAGCCTTCAAATTGCAGTAAAGGCCTATGTAATCTGTTTACATTAGTTTGCAACCATATTTTGGACACAATCTTTGCTTAATAATTTTTAATAAAGTATATAACAGCCTAGGAAACGAGCTGGATTGTTGTCCATATGTGTGGGCACGCATTTGTGTGCGTGGGTGGATGGGTGAGAGAGAGAGAGAAACACCTCACGCCGGATATAATGAAGCAGCCAGATAGAAATTTGTTATAAGCAGTGCACTGTAAGGAAAGCTGGATATAACAAAGGCAGTTCGTTCTAATAACAGGCTGATGCTGCTTAGCTCACACTCGTACATATCGGTGGTTTGTGGCCAGTTCACTTCACTCACTGGTTAGACTTCTGTTTGTTCCCCACACAGCTGTGATCACATATTGCTGAAACAAACAACACAATGGCCAGATAACAAATCAGATAACAAATCAGAGCATCTTTTGTTACAGGTGGATAAACCTCTGATGGCAGACAGGAAGTTGTGACTTAAACAGTGTGTTCATGTGCATAACATCAGTAGAGGAGGATTTATACATTGATTAGTGGCTTTGTTTACAAAAAAGGATAGAAAGATGAACACTTTGGTTCACGCACAATCTACACATGCTCATTCTTCAATTCTCCATTGGTCATAGTTGCAATTATGATGTAAATGTTCATACATGCATACATACACATCTGCGGCACATCATGTAGTTAAGAATAATGTGTGTTCCATTGAATTCTTGAAAAATTTAGTTTGTTCCTGATGTTTACCTCATCTGTTCCTGATAGAAAGATTTTTAGATACACTTGTCTACTTGTATGTCACCTATATGCTCAGGAAATGAAATTATGTGTCATTTTGGTATTTGTATGCTCTTAGTTAATCATTGGTATTGGGAACTCTTGAGGTTACCTTGTTCATGAATAAAAGTATGCATAGAAAGTGCTTTAAGGACATGGTGTTTTTCACAAATAAAATTCTGTACAGAAGGCTCTAAAAGACATGTTAACAAAGTCCCTTTAGAAATTTCCAAAATACATGCTGTCGCAAAATGAAGTCTGTTCGTAAGGCTCTTTGGGACATGGTCACAAATCAAAGCATATGAGAAAAAAAGTTAAAAGAAATGATCTTTGTTCCGCAGATGATACAGACAAACAGATTACAGGACAAAACACAATGCATTTCGACTTAGTAGGTCTTCATCAGGCAAAAACAAACAACATGTAGGACAATGAAAAAGAAGAATGAGCAACCACTTATCTTCTCATATTTGGCGCAAAATGGGTGTTGGATGAAAACGAGGCTGTTGAGAAGGGGTTCATGTGAGTTGAAATAATAATGATGACAATAATGATAATGGTAACAATAGCAATAATAGTGATGATAGTGACAATGATGAAAACATAGATGATAAGAGAAGAAATACTGTAAATCTTTTTTTTTCTTTATATGACAATAATAGTTGTCATGTTAATAGTGGCTAAAGAAACATATAAGAAGCTTTTAGGGGTGAGCTGTTCTCAAAACAAAGTTTGTGGAGGTGGCTCTTTAGGACATGTTCACAAACGAGCATTATTACATGGAAGGCTGTTAGGGATATGTTGTTCTAAACCCAGGTATATGTGGGGTTCAGTCACAGAGACATAGTCACAGTCTAGAGTGTGCAGAGGGCTAATATGGATTATCCTGATGTGTCATAGTCAAAGCCTGTACGGAGGACTGTTTTGGGCATATTGAGCACAGAGTCTGTACAGAAGGCCCGTAGGGACATTGTTGTTCACATACCAATGTCTGAACAGGAATCAATCAAGGCCAGCTCACAAGTCCATTTAATCTTTTTTTTCCAGGAAGCTGGAAGAGGTAGAAGAATATGATCTGCTTGCATGCTCTGAAGGCCGGAAGCGCAGATGAATCTGCTCATCGCTATCTTTAAGCGTGTCTCAGGCCAGGTGTGCAGCGAGAAGGCTCGTTACTGCAGTGTGAAACAGGTACAGAAGTGTGCACAGCAAGTAGCCACCACATTTAGCGGACTGGGTTCGACAACTTCCACTGAACAAGTGTGCAGGTGAATCTTTATTTTCTCTTCTTTTTTTTTTCTCTCATGTAAACCATGCTGGGCTTTCCCTGTGACAGAGAAATTACATCTCTTTTTCTTAATGTGTTGGTAATTGGTGTATGTTTCATCCTTGCTGGTCTCAAAGCAGTGAACAAATGAACATCTCTTCTCTGTTTCTCTTCCTGGTACTACTTCTTTCCACTCTGCTGTCTTCCCCTATCTCTCCCTCAACATGTCTTATGTCAGTGACATACATGTCGGTTATTCTTTGTACCCACCTGTCCCTGTATTCTCTCTCTCTCTCTCTCTCTCTCTCTCTCTCTCTCTCTCTCTCTCTCTCTCTCTCTCTCTCTCTCTCTCTCTCACACACACACACACACACACACACACACACACACACACACACACACACACACACATCCTTCAATATTTTGAATTTTATTTTCCCTGTTACAACCGTAGATACTTTAGAATATTTTCCATGTCTAACGTCCTAAGATATTTTAGAATATTTAAAGTTTTAGATGTCATTGGATATTTCTACAGGTGGAACAGCATGCTTCATGTATATGCATAATGCATGCATAGAAGCTCTCACACACTGAAACAGTTTACCTTGACCAGTTTTGAACATGCATCAGTAGCAAATGCAGGCTATGAGAGATAAATGACTATGACTCATTCATGTGATATTACTGTGCTGCAGTTCCATCAGCATCCTTGACGTCTGCATAAACCAGTACAGCTTCAAGTGTGATGAGAACTCCCTGAAGCAAATCAAAATGTCCACTGGGTCTGTTCGTCAACTGGCGGTGACAGCATGTGCAAAGATTGTGCCTGATGATCCAAAGCCCATATGTACAAAGCCCCTGGACAGTGCCTGTGAGACAAAGAAAGAACGATCCTGCAGCTTCAATCAGCTTTTTGACCTTCTCAATCTGTTCAGCAACAGAGATTCTCATTGCAGGTAATGAGCCTAGGGCTGATTGCAACTTGCTTCCTTTTTTTTTCTTATTTTCTTTTTTATTTTTTTTATTAAGAAGTTGATCTTTCTGGTCATGCGTACATGTTCATTTACACACACACACACACACACTTTATAAGATACATATTTGTGCTCATCCAGGTGCAGAATTTAACTTTGGGCCATAAGTAAAAAGTTTTTTTTTTTTTTTTTTTTTTTGTGTGTGGTCCTTTTGGAAAACAAATTTTTCTAACACTGTTTTAAAGGGTCATCTTTCTTTTCTTTCAAGTGCCATTACTGCCATGCTGTTTATTCCAGCCTGTCCATCCACACATAACCATACACAGGTGCATCAGTTTACAACACCAGCAGTCCCTAAGGAGCAATCATTATCAAACAGGATCATTAGGCAACTTGCCACAGGACTGCACCATTGCCATATGACTTGCATAATGTTTACTGGTGCCTGTTCTAATGCAGCTTACTAAAACCATCACTTACAAAGCTGCTTACAAGTGACAACAATTGCTTAGTCATGGAGCCAGCATGAATGACCATTGCCCTCCTGAGGGGGCCACCAAATTCATCCAGTGATGGTTCTCATGAACTACCTGATCCAGTGACCTTAGAATTCACAAAGGGCATAGACAGGATGTAGAAATAAAAAATTAGGTCACCATGAGAGCAGGACATGAAGGGCCATGGAATTTCATACTTTTCTTCTTTGGTTATGGTGATGATAGAGGATGGCAAAGATGATGCTGTGGAGCTGATTTCTACTGTGTGACTACATGACAGGTCTGTAATCTTCCTTTCCTACTAAATGCTGGTGTCAACCAGGCCTGAGAGATACAGACACCTGCAGTGTCAAAAACATTTAAGGAGCGCTCTCCAAAAGGCATCTTTTATGTGGTTGAAACTCTGCTCTGTGGTTCTGATGTTCCATTTGAAAACATAGCATGCCCGACACTGGACAATAGCTGGGGGAGCAAAAAAAATCACAAATAAATGTCTGTGATGGGACTTGAACCACAGCCTACCAGCCCTCAACCTATAATGCTAAACATTGTACAGTGTTTGGCTGTGTGTGTTTTTTTTTTAAATACTTAACTGGCTGTACTGATTCCAATCCCCAGATTGAATGCAGGTGACTAGAATGATGAAAAAAAAAGTCTTATGCCATGAAACTTCTTGATACTCTACAGAGTAAGCTCCCTTAATCGTGATATACTTGATACATTCAGTTTCAAATACTTCTCTTGTGAAGGCATTAGTGGACATGAGAAAGTACGTATCATCGCATATGAGACAGATTTATTGTAAAAAGGAAGATTTTTTTCTCACATACCTGATTTAAATATTACGGCATTAAAAGAGGTAGGATTGAAGTGCTTCAAGTAAACCCCAATGAACGCCACGTAGCAAGGGGAATCATTGGCTCTCTGGCAGAAGAAAAGGAGTGACTGAGCAAAGGTGCTGAGCTCAGGGGAGACATACTTCGCTGGACCATAGTCAGGATCCTGTTAAAATCCAGGGCATGAAACTGGGCTGAACTAAGTAACAGTGGCACGATCTGCAAATTAACTTCCGTTTGTTACATAGATTTTCAAAGTGGAAGCCTTCTGGATGGAGATACAGCCCTGATGTGGCCCTTTGCGGTCGGCTGGGCTATAAGCAACATTATCTTATCTCTTCTGGATGGAGATGGTTCATAACACAGAGGACTGAATTTCTCTATCAGATTGGAGACAGCTTGAACAGCAGTCTGGAGGAATCTGAAAGGAGCAGTTGGTCTTCTGATTCATGCGTGTCTTTTAAAGTAAAAGAAGAGTTCTGTAGAAATTACTCAGTTATTACCACCTGTGAAAGTCCAGGGACTCATGACTAGCTAACCATGTTAATATATCTTTGGGACAGAGATCACCATCAGAGTCAGTGCTGTTTCTGATTTTGTCTCAGAACAATTATTGATGATCCCACTTGTCAGCAACATCAGCTCTGGTAACGCTCATGTTAAGGAGTTGAAGGTCTAAAACAAGACAGTAATAATGACATTTTAGTCATGTTTTTTCTCTTTCCAAGGTCTTTGTTTAAGGTGTTTTCTTCTTTGACAGCATTCAGACCCATATACCAGTCAAGATTTCCTCAGTGATGTGAAAATAAATCAATTAAAAAACGAGCGTTACCACAGACTGCTCAATGAAAAAAAATATTTCAGGTAATCATGATGCTGCCTTCTTCATGATATTGTTTAAGATCATATTTGCAAAGGTGGTATCTGCAGAAGGCACAATGTCATATGAGACTGAATGTTCAGCAGCATGCAGAAGTTAGAATTACTGTTTAAAGTGTGAACAGTGAAACATATTCTGAGCTTTTTTTTGTGGGGCGTGCTGACGCTGCAAATAAACATCTTGGCGAAAACTGATACCCTTTTATTTATTTATTTTTTTTCTGTGCCACTTCAGTGGCATTGCACCCATGCTGCTCATTCAACTCCCGCCATCCACAACCACAGCCCGGGCCCAGTCTGCCGCAGCCCTGGCACTGGCAACCCACAGGGAACAGCCAATGTCAGGTAGTCAAGAGGCAGCCCACTGGAGGAGACACAGCGCTGTCACCGAGTCATTTCGGTGATGTTCAGTGGTGCCTTTTCTGATCTAACATATGCAGAGCACCAACTGCTAAGCCCCCTACTGATGACAATAATTGCTTAGTCGTGGAGCTGGCATAAGCAAGCTCTCCCTCTGGAGAGCACTACCATGTGTGTCCAGTAACAACCCCCAAGAATTTGTTGATACCGATGACCCGAGGGAATCAAACCAAGGCCAAAGACTTGGAAAGGGCATTGAAACAGGTCACCATGGGAGCAGAGTCTGAAGTCTTTGATATTGTCAGATATAAAAATTTACTTTTGCAATCAATGTAAAATGTTTGTTTTATCTCAAAATGAAAATCAAACTTAATATTGTAGTTAAAAACCTATTTCTGATTATTGAATAACATGAATTATCTCCTGTGAAAGGCCTCCTGTGTTTGTGTTTATTTTCAATCCAGCTGGCAAAGGAGGTATTTAGTGTTTCTTTTGGTTTTGGTTTGGTTGTGTGTGTGTGTGTGTGTGTGTGTGTGTGTGTGTGTGTGTGTGTGTTCTTTACTGTTGTCTGGTGTTTTTCTGTCTTTTTGGACAAGTTTCTTCTCTTTGCTCTGGAAAGTATTGCACTGTTACTTCTTGTTCCAGTGCCGTGCCAGCTTTTTGTTTAATCTGGCGACAAGGTAGTGAAAACTGTACGTGCTGTCCAGAGGTGATTGTAGCTGTCCATTCTGCTGTGTCTGTTTGCCCATTTTACTTTCTTATGTTATGTTTTGTTGCCTTTAAATGGGTTGTATAATTAATTTTTTACATATTTTCCGGTACTTTGGATCCAAGTAAGTAAGAGGAACATCTGACACTGGCAGCACGGCCTGTTCTGTTGGATTTAAAGGTTTCAGTAGTTTGGCTACCATGTCATGAATTGTTTATGTTGTTTCTTTATCAGGAAGTAACTGATTCAGGATCTGATCTCCAAATGTAACCTTTTTCCCTGAGCGAGTTTGACAGCCC
Source organism: Conus ventricosus (assembly GCA_018398815.1). NCBI lineage: Eukaryota > Metazoa > Mollusca > Gastropoda > Neogastropoda > Conidae > Conus > Conus ventricosus. Next base: position 119,415,950 of record CM031597.1, on the reverse strand, counting down.
TGAAAGGCTTCGTGCAGCAGGCCGGGCTAGAATGAAGAAGAACAAACAAACTAAAATGAAGGATAACTGGTTGATTTTTGTTTTCATCTGCCAAGTATTCTGTTTTCGTCAGATTCAGATTATGAGATATATGAGGAGGGAAAACATAAATTGAAGGGGTTATTTGACCCTGTGATCACGCAAAACAGGTCTTTTCTTGTCATTTGGAATAGCAAAATACAATAACACAGTAGCATAATGTGAAAATGTGACATTTTGTGAACAGAAAACTACATTATACACACAACTGCTACAAGCATGTCAACGAAACCTGCTCTGATGAGGACGCCATTTTCCAGTCCATGTATGGGTTGCCATTGCCTCGCCTAGCTGCATTGTGGGAGTGTGGTGATGATGTATGGGATGACTTCAAACCAGCTGTTTGCTCAGAACATTGTGACTTCAGAGAAGCCGAGCAGTGCATCACAGATCTGTCCATAACCCTTCGCTACTCGAAGGGCAGAGCTTGCAGGTGAGAGATTGAGCAATATTTTTGGTTCTGCTTCAGTTTCCCCATTTTCTCTGTGTGTATATGTGTGAGGGGGAGGGGATGTGCATGTACGCTTTCCCTTTTTCTCATGCTACTTGTAAACAGAAGTTATCATTGGAACTGTTAAATGATAAATAGCAGTCACTAGCATCACTTCCGCTTCATGTAATTTAATAGTTCAGTAATTTTTCTGCAGACAGAAATATTGAGAAAGTAATGAGACATGGATTTTTTTCTTTGTAGTACTGCTTCTGTAAGATTATGCTAATGACCACATACCCTGAACCTGTAAATTCTGTTCTCTTACAACATCTGTATCGCTGTGTGCTCGACTGTTGGCAATGTTTTCTGTCTCTATCAATGTCAGTTCCTTTCTTATTTATATCAGACTCTCTGTGTCTCTCCAACTGTCTCTCTGTGTTTCTCTCGGTCTCTTTCTTTACTCCAGCCCTGATGTGGCCCTTTGCGGTCGGCTGGGCTATAAGGAACATTATCTTATCTTATCTCTTTCTTTACTCCATCTCTGTCTGTCTGTCTGTCTCTCCCTCTCCTTTCCACCTCTCTCTTTGTATGTATGTGCCTCTCTTTGTATGTGTGTGTGTGCGTGTGTGTGTGTGTGTGAATTTTCTCGTAGATGTATGTGAATTATGACTATTCTTGTTGTAATCCATTAGCGTAATGTTTAAGCTTAAAATAAATCGTGTAACAGCAATCCTGTATTAATTGCCTTTGCCCCTGAGGGGACAGTGGATGGTTGAGGAAAAGCATGTTCTTGTTGGTCTGTTACTGTTTGGAGTAAAGAATATTCATCAGTTTATCAATCAGTTAATCTGTCTGTCTGTCTCTCTCTCTCTCTGTGTCTCTCTCTTACTGAATACTCCATGGTTGTTTGTCTAACAACAGGCTAATTTGAAACAAGCATTTGAAAGAGCTAAGTGACATGCTAATTGTTGTGCAGCGAGGCGACAAAGGCTCGTAAGTGTCTTCTGGACAAGATTGGTGAGTGCAGAATGTCGGATCAGGAGTATTTCCACAACTATCTGAAGTCTGTGCTGGACTTACACAAATCCCGCACGTCGCATTGTATAGATGTCTACACCTGTCTGCACACACTGTCCACCATCACTAGGCAGATCTTTTCGTTAGAGGATGCACCAAAACCCACCTCAGACAGCAAAGACAGCGACAGCAAAAGTAAGGGCAGTGACAAGAGTGACACCAAGAGCAAAGACGACGACACCAAGAGCAACGATAGTGACACCAAAAGCAACGACAGTGACACCAAGAGCAACGACAGTGACACCAAGAGCAAAGACAGTGACACCAAGAGCAAAGACAGTGGCACCAAGAGCAAAGACAGTGGCACCAAAGACAGTGGCACCAAAGACAGTGGCACCAAAGACAGTGGCACCAAAGACAGTGGCACCAAAGACGGTGACACCAAGAGCAAAGACGATGACACCAAGAGCAAAGACGATGACACCAAGAGCAAAGACAGTGACACCAAGAGCAAAGACAGTGATGAGAGTGGCACCAAAGACAAGGACAGCAGCAAGTCAGAGGCGGAGAAGAAAGACGGCGACAACAGCCTGGCCTACCTGTGCCAGCGTGCCTACCAGAGCTGGGAGTGTGCTGTAAGCCAACTGCACACACTGCCAGAAACGCCTCGAATGGTCGAATACATCCTGGGACCTCTCTGGCGTGTCATCAGTGAACGGTGTGCTAACACAGGTCAGTAATTTAAAGCAACGACAACCTTTTGTTTTTTATTTAAATAAAGCAGTGACACAATGTAATCTTTTCTTTTTATTGTGATCATGGTATATTAAGTAATTATAACATGATAAATTAAATTATGGCCAAAGTGTGAGGAAAAGATCTCTTGCCATTGAGGAAAATGCTGTTTGCCATGAAAATAAGCAAAAGTGACTCAACCTAAAAATTGCCAGTAATGATAGATTTTATAATTAAACCTGTAGTCTGTACAAAAAAGCCTTCAGGAGGTGGAGACCAAGGGAGGGATCACAATACCATTGGGTCCTGTCAAGGAGCAGCCAAGACCTAGTCAATATCACTTGTTTAGGGGAGCGTAGTGAGGATTGGGAAGTTGAGGAGGGAAGAGGTCACTAGGCCAGGCTTCTCAGTGTCTTAGAAAAGTGGAGAGAAACAGAAGAATGGCAGTAATTCTACAGCTCTCTACTCGGTGTGCAAGGTGTATGTGACAGGGAACACTTGTACATGGAATTAGCAAGTCGTATGGGCATTTCCATCACTGGAACAGAAAACTGCGGAATTTGAAGGTAGATTTGGCCTGGCAAAACGGCCCACACAAAAACTGATTTTATTATCATTGATAGCAGTCTACACTCTTACCTGTTCAGTGAATAGATAGCAGAACTGGGCTAAAGTTCTCAGCTTGCAGCTGTTATGAACAGGTTGAGGAGACGACAAAGTTGAAAGGCATTGTTATATTGAAACTGAAGAACTCTGAGCAAGCACAAACTGAAAGATGTTGGAAAACTGGAGAGTATTCAGGATATGTCAATATCATGCTCTTTTTAGGGAGCTGACTGCTGATGTTGAGGAGGATGAATTCTTACAGGGTTATTTCCCTTTTCCTAGTTACCTTTAATCGAATTCATTTAGAGCATACAATACAGTCTAGTAAATTTTGAGGTGAAAAGTTCCATTCAAAAGGACTTTTCATGTACTGTGAAGCTAATGGCAAACTTAGTGCTGGACTTGAATTTCTGATTAATTTTAGATTTGATGAAAATGCTCAGAAAAAAGAAGAAATTCAAAAACAAAAGTTGATGAAAAACATTGTGAAGGAATATTTAGGAACAATTGCATGAATATTTGGATTGTGTGAAATAAACCAGAAGTACATAGAACTGGAAGGTGTTGAGGGCAGAAAATTGCTTATATGCGATGCATTTTGTTTGAAAATATCCTTCCCCTGCATATTCCATCAGATGCAGCTTGGGCAACAGAGGGCTTGATGTCCTCTTTGTTGTGCCTACTCTTCAACCTTCACAGTGTCTTTTGTGCCGCTCTGAATTTTGAAATTGCTTAGCTATGATAGGATCCATCCTCCCAGCAGTTGTTTAGTTTTCTTTTTCCAGAGGTAGCTGGCATGCTTGAACGTATATTACCTTGATAAAATGGTTTTTAAAAATTTCTTTTGTGGCTGTTGCAGATGAATGCTTTTGAATCATTTAGTATGCTTTTTTTTTGTTGTACCTTGGCATAGTTTTATCCACCTTAAGGATTTCAGTTTAAAATCAGACTAGACAACAGCACACTTTCAAAGGATTGCACATGGTGATGATATTGGAGTCACAGGAAGAATATTCATCTATGTTTGAATGATTTCAAGGAAGATTTGGTTGTTGCTTGCTGTTGACCCACAAGTGGAAACATGAAATATATGAAACCATCCAGGGAAGGCAAGAGGCAACCATGTATGTGTCCAGTGGAACTCCTCACTGCAACGTTTAAGAATCTTTTAGAACCAGAACTAAATTGAGAGGATGATACTGCAATGCAGATACTCATAATCGTCCGTCCAAAGGCATCCACACAGCAACCAGACTGTTAAAACAAAAATGTATTAGATACTCTGTAAATGTCCAGCATAAATTTCTCCAGTAAAGTTTTACGTCTGACCTAACTAAAGCACTCCCAGACCATTACATACTGTTCATTTATGCTGAATTTCAAATTTTGGTCAACCTCCATATTCCTGCTCTCGACACTCTCCAATCTGCCTGACGTCAGTTATCTTCAGTGATATTTATTGTTTTTCCAATCTTGAGTAATTTACCAATCGAAGTTGCACTTTCATCTGTTGTGCTTCTTTGAATTCATTTTATTCACTCTTTTTTTTAAGGTGAGAGCCATTCTTTTTTGTGATGATCAAGATGATATTTTACACAACAGTATACGTGATGGGAGGTGAGAAAATTCTGCGTGGGATTTTATCTCTTAGCAGCGTGTATTTTAAAATGCGATTTTCAGTTGCATACCCAATTATTGCCACACTATTTTTAGTGGTTTGTTGACCAGTACTTTGTGCTGAAGTCCAAGTGTTAGGTGTGATCCGGCTCTCCTCTTCTTTCTAAATGAAGGCTGTAGTTCTCTTAATCGCTATTCCTATGTTCAGATTCTGGGTGCATGATTAGTGGAAGATGAGATTTGTGTGCTATAGACTAAGTACTTAAGGATATGTTGTTGCCTGTTTGTAAGATTAAGCTGCATGATTTTCAGCATGTGGACATATTCTTTTACAGCTGCAGTTCATTTTCTATATTCTCCAACTTGCCCAATATTGTTGATACATCATCTGTGATACATGTTTTTGGTCTTCTGCAGTGTAAAGTAGGAAGAGGATTAGGGATGCCAGCTGCATGTTTTTCAGTGGGTTCCTGCATTTGTTTTTGTTTTTTTAATTTCCATTGAAACAAAGCATTTGTACGGTTTTCATGAAGAGAAATATTACTGACCTATTTAATGACTTATAATTTAAGTACAGCTGGGTTCTTGGTTTGATCAAATGGACAGATCACAAGAACCACTTTGGGTATTTGATGAGGAATCCATTGAAGTGTCATTAGTTTTTTTCTTTTCTTGGGAGGTAAGTTCCTTCTGTTTCCTCTACACAACATGTCAGTTCTACTGCCAGCATGTTACAACAGGTGGTGGCATCATGGTCATGTTTTGTCCCATTTTCCACCTTTTTTCAGTGTAGATTTGTGGTTGATTATATGGTCTGTTTTTCTTTGGCAGGGATTGAACACCCAGGGATTGAATACCCAGGCAACTTAATTGGCATGTAAATTGTAAATGTACAGCAGCTGTAGACGTTGGTTATTATAACACCCAAAAACATGGTGTTAGCAGTTGGACCCTTGCCTCTAACCAACCACTCAGTTGTCATGGGCGCCGTTGTGTGTCATTATCTGATCGAGAAAAGAAAATGTTTGTTTATTAAAAATTTATGAATATTGTTGTTAATGTTGTTTCAAATGATGATTTATTTTGTTTGTTGGCTTTGTTTAGTTCCGAGCAAATATTCCATTGATACATCTTTTTCAGTGCAACTGGAGTGCTACAAATGCTCTAATGTTCCCTTGCATGAGTTGCTGGTCGGCAATGGTGTATGTGAAGACGAGACAGAACGCTGTGATCACAATGAGGTATGTTGTTCAGATTGTCATAGAACACATGTTGTTATGTGGAATATACATTATCTGGTGAATGCCATGAATCTGTTGCATGGCCTTTCCCAATTTATGTATTTGTAGAGCAACTTTGTAAATGAAATTGGAAATGTGTGTTTGTGTGGATGCCTGTCTTTCTGCACATCAGTTTGAATTGGAAAGGAGGTGGAAAATCTGTTTAATTTTTATGTTGATATATCATACCATTAAAAACCATTTGTCTGACAGCTTTTTCTTTTTTTAATATTGTGTTTGTCATTTGCATAAGAAAACAAAGTGCATGCATTTGTCAGTAATAGAAAGGCATTTCTTAGCAGATTTAAATCTGGTTTGCATTTTGTCACTAGGGCAGGAAAGATCCAATTCTTTGCTCAGTTCGTTCTGCAGTCTCAGTCTGCATCTCGTCACAGTCTCTAGACTATGATTTGACTCACTCTTGTGACTACGGAGCTACTCCTAGATTGCCTCTGTCTGTGTCCTTTTTAGTGAGCTCTGAGTCATGCCTGGCACCATTCAGGACAATGTACTGCCTATGACCCAGACTTTTGTGTCTGCTCTTCAGCCTTGGCTCAGTTTAGGTTGGTTGAAATCTGGGTTCCTCTGCATCTCCCTTTGTTGTTGCACATCATTTGTGCTAGTGTGTAAAGTCAGGCTGGGGTGCGCATCATTTTTGTTGTTGTTCTTCTTCTTCCTGGAGACTAGCTGTACTTGGTCACAGCAGGAAACTGGAAGCATCAGACTGTATAAATGTTCTGAGTTGAAAACAGTCTTCGTCATCCTTGCTCTGACCAACTGGCCTTCCATGCTGGAAGGCAAGACTGTTGAAGTGTGCAGCGTCAACTCCACTGTAGTGGCTTACCAGAAGAACCAAGGCAGGACTCATCCGAGGGCCTCAAATGACATCTCAATGTCTTTCTACATGCCTTGTCACTCTCTGAAGGTCACTCTGCTTGTGAGACATCCTTGGCAAGCTTAAGATCCTTGTGGATTCTCTTTCCTTGAAGGTCCCAAGTTCTATCCATAGAATTGATGTTGAACAAGTCCATGTTCAGGTCAACTTGTCAAATTCTTGGAACCCCTCACATTGACCTGTTTGCCACAGGTAGTATAGCCAGCTTTCCCAAACTGCACCTTTTTATATGCTGTCCCAGGCCCCACACATTGACCTGTTTGCCACCAGGTGGTATAGCCAGCGTTCCCAAACTGCACCTTTTTATATGCTGTCCCAGGCCCCTCAGCTTCACTGTGGAGGCGCTAACAATCTCACAGGAAGGGATGATTGCCTGTGCATTTCCACCCTTGCTTCATTCCAACGGTCTTTTTAAAAAAAAAAGGGAAGTTTGAAAAGAGAAATGTCTGTTGGCGACTGTTCGTGAAAAAGGTAAGAAGGTTGAGCACTTTTTAGGAGTTCAGGTCAGAAATTGCTAAAACTTTCGCACTTCTGGGGAGGAGAGCTGGACATCAGCATTGCTAACATCTTCAAAATCATTTGGATTAGAAACTGTTGAATTTAGTTGGTGCCCAAAGTGGAGTCTACAGCTAGTACTGTATTATCTGGCTGCAGTGACTTTGAGCGACTGGCTGGTTACTCAACCAGGAACCTCACTCTTGAAGCATATCTTTTGGTTAGCTTGGTGTCTGCCTGTAGAGTGAGTGAAGTTCGTGCCTTCTCCAGGGACCCGTGGTCCTGGAATTGAAGTGGCATCATCATGGCTCAGTCACACACTCTATATGCCACTTTTTCTTAGCCAAAACTGCCAAGCCCAAAGAGGGGCCTTCCCCCTGCTGGCCCCTTTGTCACCCTGTCCCAGATCCAGATGGCCAAAGGTGGAGCAGGTTATCTGTATAGTCAGAGCATTGAAGGAGTATCTTCAGATGATATAGGCAAACACTCCATACACCCTTTTATGGCATTGCTGGATCAGTGCAACAGTAAAACCCCAGACCATAAACTCCTGGCCTAGGCAAGTGATTCACTTGGCTTAAGTCTATAGCCAGGAATGGCTTCCCTCCAAATGGGCGTAAAGGCACATGAAGTCTGGGCTCTCTCCTCCAGTTGTGGCCCCTTGCAAAGCATGGCAGTCGCCTACATTTGTCATGCAGCAGACATCCTTTAGCAGGTTTTATAAGCGTGACATAACTGAAGATAAGGAGCACTTGACTGCCTCGCATCCTGATTTCACTGTGGCCTTTCCTGTTGGGATTGCCCTGTTGTCACTGCACTTTCATTCCATTTCATTTTTACATTTTGCACTGTATTACTTTGTTCTGTGATCAAGTCTCCACAGGTATTCTTGTGATTTGTTGCGGAGGAGCCTTTGTGCAGCATTATGTGTCTTAAAGGGTACTTGAAGTGGCACTATCTGTTCTCACTTCCCCAAGACATTTTAGGAAGGGGTCTTCTCCTCTTCCTGACGCTGGGCTTGAGATATTCTTTCCTTGTATTTGTGCTTATTAGTATCCGTTTATGCCTTTATTTAAAGGAAAGCAAGGACTTAGCCTTTCACCTCCAGATTGAACATATAGACCCCTGCATAGGGTCCTTAGTTGCTTCTGATTCCAAGCTGTAGGTTTTGGGAACCGTACAGGGATGTTCTAATGTGGCATCAATGTCGCCTTCATCAGGTGAGCGTGGTTCCTTTCATCCTTGCAATATTCTGACATTTGTTATGACAGGCAGATATGAGAAAAAGGAACTTTTACTACTAAAAATAGTTTTATGGTATACTTACCTGTCCAAATACCAGAGTAAACAGTGCACTGCTGTCATGTCAATTCTGTGGTGTTCAGTGGTGTCTGCTCACATCCAGCTTACGCAAGCACCATGTAGTGACCCCCTTATTGATCACAATTCTTGCTTCGTCGCAGAGCCAGTGTGAGCAAGCATCCCGTTGTGGAGAGTGCAGCCACATGCATCCAACAACAGTCCCATGAATTGGCCAAGGCAGGTGACCCTGACACAAACCTGCCAAGGGCATGGATGGGGCAAAGAAATAAAACTAAGATCACTACGAGAGCAGGGCATAAAGGGGCACAGAATTTGAGACTTTTCCTTTTTAATGCTGATCGATGAGGATGATGAAGGTGATGCTATACAGTCCCATTCTGGTCAGACTACATGACGGGACTGTACTCAACACTTACTTTCCTGAAATCTCCTGGTGTCGTCTAGGCCCAAGAGATGCAGATGTCAGTGGTGTTGGTCAGGAAACTTGTGCAACGCATGCAGAGACACCCATTACATGGAGGGAACTTGACTCTGTGGTTTCAGTTTTCCCAGTTTGAGCCCGTGGCAAATTCAACTCTGGATAAGAGCCAGTTGGGGCTGAAAAATCCCCAAAAGAAGTAGCTTTGGAATTTAACCCATGATCTCCCAACCCAAAATCTGTTATGCTAGCTACTGCACTACAGTGGCAGGTCATATGTCTTGTCTCTGTTGTGTAGTAAAAATGCATTTGAACATTTGAACTGAACTGACGCAACTTTAATTGTGTGATTTGCATAACAGAGTACCATGGAATGCCCTAAATACTTGAATCTAAGAAATGGATATATATCTAAGAAGTATGTCCATCCCAAATTAATGTTTCATCTTTGCAGTTTCTTGTCTTTAAAGTCGCTAAGGTTATGAAGAAATGTTGACTGCTGTACCTTTTCCGGATAACTTAAAAATATAAAGGTAAAGAAAAAAGGTACCTTTTGGAGAACTCTTCAACGTTTCGTGCTGTAAGCACTTGGTCACGAAGTGAAGTGTTGAGGTTGTAGGGGAAGCTGGCAGGTTTCTTGTGACCACAGTTCAGCCCAAAAGGTAGGGGAGGGGGTGGGGAAAAGGTGAACTGTATTAATATGGTCAACAAGAGGGGTGGGGCAAAGGGGGGGGGGGGAGGTGGGAGGGAGAGGATCATCTGGGTGGTGGTTTTCAGAGAAAGGGGAGGGGGTGGTGGTAAGGAAAACATGGTATAGAACAAGGGGGGGGGGGGGGGGGAGCAGGAGGGGGGGGGGGAAGGGGGGGTTGCAGCTTGAGAGAAACAAGTTTATTCCCTGACATTGAGTCCATAAGGACTCAAAGTGCCAAGGCGTTGTATTAGCTGGCTTTCCATGAATTTGCGGTATTGGCCCTTTGCATATGCATTTGGTATTGGTTTTTGTCCATTGCGCCAAAGCGCTGCCACTCTGATGTGCGACAGGTTATGGTGTTCAGAAGTAAAGTGGTTTGCCACTGGTGTGTCTTTTCCTGTCAGAATGTTGTCCCTGTGTTCTTTGAAGCGATCATTGAGTGATCTGTATGTTTCTCCTACATACATCATGGCACACAAGGTCAGGACATAGATAACATTTTGAGTTTGGCATGTGAAATGGGATTTCACCTGAAACTTATGATCTGATGGGCCTTGGATAGTTGTTGCAGGGTTAATAAAAGTACAGGTTTTACATTTAGGTTTCTTGCAAGGGAAATTGCCAGCTTGAGCAGAAGGGTACGTAGAATGGAAGGCAGCATGCACAGGTGGTCACCAAGGCTTTTGTCCCTCTTGAAAGCCACAAGTGGAGGTTGGTTGAATGTATCTTTCAGTGTTGGATCGTTCCTAAGGATCGAGAAGTTGCGACACAGAATGTTTTTCATGGGTATGTTGTGTGGGTGATAGGTCAAAGTCAGTATGCATCGGTCCGTCTCTGCAGCATCCGCTTCTTTGCTTTTGAGAGCTTGGCATCTCGGAATTGACTTGGCTCGTTCCAGGGCTGATTGTATCAAGGTTAAAGGGTAACCTCTGGCAGTGAAAAAAGTAGCCATGGTTGTTGCCTCTTTCACAAAAGCCCTGTCTGAGCTACAGAGTCTGCGCAACCTCAGGAACTGGGAAAAAGGGATGCTGTCTTATCCATTTTTAGTAAAATTACATGACAGTTTCTGGTCTATTCTTTGTTGATTAACTTCTTCAATTACCATGGAATAGTCTTTTGGCAAACATGTATTAACTTCTGGTCTATTGCTTGTTAGTTCACTTTTTCAGTTGCTATGTAGCATTTTGTGACTGACATGTTTTCCACCCTTCATTCATGTAAATTGCCATCTTTTTTTCTTTCAGATTTGTGTGATGTTGATTAATTCTTTATGAATTTTATCCTCTGTGCCCCCCCAAATAGGGTTAAAGGATCAATTGAACTTGTGTGTGCACAGAAAGAGAAATAACAGTCATTTTGTGCATATGTACATACAGGTGATTGATTGTATGTGTTGAGGAGAAGATGGGTAGGATTAGTGGCCTCTGAGTACATACAACAGAGAGAGAGAATGACAAACATTCATTTTCATTACCTGTTTGGTTTCATATTCAACTGTGCCTAAATTGTTTCCTGCGTCTCACATGTTACAGAGATGTTCCACCCAGTACACCAAAGAGAATAACAATGTGCTTGTCACCCGAGGCTGCATGAAGTCTGCAGAGTGCCATGCCAAGGATGAAGAAAACATGAACATCAAATGCTGTGACGGTGACCTTTGCAACGCCCATACTGACATGGATGCAGAACCAGGTACAGTGTGGTCTCTCAGCTCTCACTTGTTCATGTTGATATAGTCACAGTTGCATGCATACATGCACACATCATAGATGTATGCATCAGTATCTGTGTACATGTATGTGCACATTTGAAACGTGATGCAGTTAACTAGTTTAAGGTAAGACAAGAAGATGCTCATTATCCAGCCAATTGTTAGAATGACTCAGTTTTTAATAAAGCTTAAAGGAAATTGAAGTGTCGTACAATAATGTGTTAGTCATACAAATGATAACAGGAATGATGAAAACTAGGAGCTTGTTGTTCGTAAAGAATCAGGATCCCATCAGTGTACTAATGGTTGAGGCAGTCATCAATTTCCCTTCGGTCAGAAAATTCCAAGGGTTACTTGAACTGGTGTTCACAATGACTATTCTTGTGAGAGTGGCAAATAACTACTATTCAAAGAGAACAATGTCAGTGTTTTTCATGCAGGAAAAGTGAAAAAGCTATTTAAATGAGAATAATCTATTCACGCCCTATATTCCCAAGTAAAAGACAAAGAAGATAGGGGGTATCCTGATGTGCTGTCAGCAAAATGGACATAAACACAATAAGAAAGTAAAATTCATTGATGGAGAACAGAGTGATTTGAAAGGTTTGTTAAGGTCTGTGTGTTTAGGAAGAGAAGTACCAAAAAACAAAGGAATTCACAGGTCACAATGCATGCATTTTTAACACTCATGCTGCGCCTGTACTGCACACACAGGCAGTAAAGGCTTATGGTAGTTAGGTATTACTTTCTTTGTTGTCCAATTACATCTGCTAATGTGTTCTCCTTCTGTCACATGGATGTGGTAAATCAGTTTTTAGTATAATGAAGCTTCAATTTGACACCATGTAATAAAATAATGTTTACTGATTACACAGGCGTATCAAGCTGACTCACAATTCAGTCAAGGATACACCAGAAAATCGGTATTTCTTTCAAGTGTGCTAACTTGTGAATGTTAATGTATGCACAAACAATGTCAAACTGGAATAAGTGTTCAGGAAGGCCATTGGTGTTTTGCATACCCAAAAAGAGTTCGGAGTATAAGGTAGAGTAAGAACAAATAGCTATTCCATTGTTTCACGCTGTTTGGGAGTATCATAATTTGGTTTTCATTCATGTTAGTTTTGGTCATGATCAGCTTCAACAACTCCATGACAAGGGGTGCTGGCAATGCACCTTCCAGTGTTTTGATGAACAGTTGCAAAAATGTTTTGCCTGATCCAGAAATATCTTGATGTTGGTCATGATTCCTAACTAAATATGCAGAAGGCAAATTGCTGTCTCTGTAGCTAGTGTAAGTCTCATCCCAGCAAATCTGCCAGTCTACCCTTGGGCCTTCATCTTCAGCGTCTGCTACAGATGTTTTTAAAATCTGGAAGAGTGCTCTATCCTCAATCTTTGCACTGTGGGAACTTCCAACCTCTACCAATTCCATACCATGAGAAACAGGTCAACTGTCCTCTTACTGAATATATCTTGAGTAGACAAAATCAGGCCATCAGATGCACTCATGTTGCACAGCCTGAAATGACAAGACATTACCCCGTAGACAGTTAGTTCTGTTGTCATGAGAATCCTCAGACAAGCGCGTCCTAATGTCAGCATGCACTTTTTAAAAACAGGAATCACGGGCCTTGTGAACTTGGGGCTTTGTCCACTAGGACTGCACTCTGATGCAGTATTGCAGCAGTAGACATTGCATAAGCTGCAGGGTGGAGAGTCGCATTTTGGCTGGTTACACATCAGGAGATGTCTAAGGACTTCACTATTCGTAACTCCCTGGGGTGAATTGTCATTGCTTTATAGTCAACTCTTCCCTCCGTGCATAAGTTGTCTCCCTTCCAGTTCAGGTTTTCTATTTGTTCCAGTTTTGGAGAGAGGGAATTTGAAATTTTAAAAATTGGGCCTTAACGAATTTCATTTTAGGGAAGGGTGCCCCTAAATTTGAGTTAGAATTAATTTCCCTTTTCTGAAAGGGAGAGATCTGCTGATTCACAATGGTGGTGTTTCACCAACTTCAAATTGAAGAGATAAAATATGACTGCTCCTTTTGCCACAAAGGGGGATTGGGTGGGAGGGGGATAAGTCCTTTTATCAAGGTTTGACCAGGATCTGCTACAACTCACTCCCACTACTGTCATATCAGTCCATTTAATTGGATGGCTATTGAGGCTGTGGAATGCAAGGTTCCCATGATTAAGTGGGCTAGTGCACAAGGGGATAAACACGACTGAAAATTCTTCTTTTTCCAATATCTTGCATACATAATTTATGGTTTCCATTATCATAGTTGTTTCATATACCAACTTGTCAAACAAACCAGAGCTTGCACAGTTCCTGATACTTAGTAGTTGAGAGCATTTCATCTTTGGGTCCCAACGGCGCCTTCAGATGTATCATTTTCTTTTATACTTTGGTTTTTATTAGTCATAGTGGGCACAAATTTATATGCGGTGTGTATGCTTGTGATGTGACTACCTCTGTGTGTGCATGTGTGTGTATGTGTGTGTGTGTGTGTGTGTGTGTGTGTACTCCCAACCAGACATGGAGAATATGTGCTATGTGGAACATGCTGTGGATTGTGCTTTCACCTTCATTGGGAAACTGGTGACCCAAGGATCTGTGGAGTGCTCGTAAGTGAATTTCGCTTTGTGTGCATTAGTGTGTGGCATCACTTCATAGTATTTTGTATCTGTGGACAGGGAACGTTGATTTACAGTCAGTGGTCATGCCACATATTTACTATGATCTGCTTATTGCATGACTGGGGGGAACCAACTTGGAGTTGTGTGGAATGGGATAGGAAGAATATATTTACCTCCTTTGCATTGGCCTTTGTTGAGTAGAACTGTCTTGACAGACTTGCAAACTAAAGTATTTGTTTAGGTCTGTTTCATGTTAAGCCACCTGATATTTAAAGCCTTGCAAGAAAGTGGGTATCTTTCTGTCTCTACCGTGGTGCTGGCCATGCAAAAGCGTATAAAGGGGGTGGGTGGTATTTTGTGCACACTTAACACCAATAAATTTCAGATTAGTCTGTAATTCATGAATGCGTATGTGGTATTATTGACTGTTATCCAATGTAAAATGAATTTTGATACGCCTTAGAACAGAAATTGCAGTCATTGTCAGAAACTCTCATTTGCCTAATCAGTGACCCATGCATTTGATGCATGTATGTTCATTATTGTTGGTGTTGTAATCATCAGTGGAAAGTAGAGTGGATGATGACCCACTGTTGTTCAGTCACAAGAGGTACAGCAAACATTATTGTAATTACTCAAGTGCAGTGCAGTGTGATGTCTTACAGCAAATCGTGATGATCTGGTATTTTTAAGTCTTTTTTTTTTTCAATGAATCATGACAGAATGACCCTAGTGTAGATATGCATGGACCACTCATTTACTAAAATGACTGGACAGCATGCAGTGATCTTTAAAGTGATCTCCTGAAGAGCTAATATTTCTAGCTTTCTGTACCTTGTGGATTGTAATAGTTTAGCTTGGGTCTGCATGAAAAAACAACAACAGAAATTGTGGTGTAAGATCAAGTCACCAAGGGACCACCTGATAAACAGCTGATAATGAAGTAAATGACTGTGTGGACTGTTTCTTTCATGCAACAGTTGGTAAACAGTCAGACACAATTTACCCAAATACAATGTTCCAAACCTTCAGTTTGCACGAATTGATTGATCAGTCATGGCAACTTCCTGCTTTGTTCATCGTGTGTTGTACTCACAATGGAATGTCCAACATACCAATAATAATTTAAATTTCACACCACAGAAATATCAGGAATTGTAATGGAAAAAAAGCTTGTTCTTATGTAAACAGTATGTTGTACACACATTGGAATGTTCAACATACTGGAGCGGACGGTTACAACATTACTCTTGCTTGGGTTCCTGGTCATGTTGGCATCGGCGGGAACGAAATGGTTGATCGTTTAGCCAAGAACGCCACAAGAGAGAAACTGTCCAACATTTATATCCCCTGTTCAGATGTGAAACCCAAAATTAACGATTATGTGAGAGACCTCTGGCAGGAGGATTGGAACACACAGACGAGTAACAAACTCTTTCAGATCCGTCCAAACCTTAAGAACTTCCTCCCATCCACGTCGGGAGGTCGTAAAGAGGAAACGGTTCTGTGCCGGCTGCACACCGGCCATTCGTATTTTACCCATGCTTACCTTTTAAAGAGTGAAGAAGCTCCGTGGTGCATTCCATGTCATGCGCCACTCACAATGAAACATGTTCTTTTAGAGTGTTGGGACTTGCACGATGTGAGACACAAACATTTTACAGCGGAGTCCATGAAGATCCTGTTCAGGGATGTCCCGCCAGACGTGATCCTTGAGTTTTTGAAAGAGATTAACATTTTTCATCTGATTTAAGATTTTACGGAAGAAAGATTTTTAATGCAATTTCTGGTGCGTTTCTAGACGATGTCATTTAATGCGATGTGTGAAAGTTGTTGTGTTTTTTTTTGTTTTTTTTTTGTTTTGTTTTTTTTCAAATGACTGGTGAGTTGATTTTAACGTGGTGACAGCCCTGATGTGGCCCTCTGCGGTCGGCTGGGCTATAAGCAACATTATCTTATCTTATCTTATCAACATACTGGCCATAATTTGCATTTCATTTCAAGAAAGACCCAAAAACGTGGATGATAATGAAAGGGTTATCCTGAAAACACAAGATGAAATCAGATATAGACCAGAGGACAAAATTATAAGAATTTTAGACTCATTCTACCCACCAAATTCAATAGAGTTAAAGCAACGAATTCAAAAACTTTCTGCCCAGTGATAGTGACAAAGATCTTCACGTTCCAGCGCATGCATAAGAAAGAGCAAGTTTCACAACAAGAAAAGAATGGAATTTATATCATTTGACTTTTTGATGTAACACTGTCAAGGGATATCAGGTATTATCTTAATATGTGTGTGTGTCTGTGTGTGTGAATGCACGGGGGGAGGGGAAAGGAGGTTACACTAGTTTTTGAACAAGTGTATATGCCAAGTGGAATTTAAACATTCAGTCCAGTCAGTTGTGACAAGAACATTTGATACAGGGAGGTAAATGTACAGGAATATATAGTGTTCAGTTGAGTATGTGCTGATGAACATATGAACAAGCTGTGAAATGTTGGATTCTTTTTCAGCATAAACTGTATCCATGTTCTCTAAAAATTCTGTGCTCAAAATGTTCTCTTTCTTGGCACACTCTGTGGCGCTGTTGCTTTCGTTTGTTTGTTTTTTTCTTCTTCTTCTTTTTCTCTTTGTATTTTCATTTCACATTTCTGTCATCTGCAGTTTTCCCTTGTCCTTGTTCTGGAAATTCTAGGCTTTTTTCTCTTGTTACAATGTACAGCATGCCTTGTTCTTTCTTTTTTTTAAAACCATGGCAGTGAAGTAGTAAGAATGTACACACTGTGCAGAGTTGTCCATTCTGCAGTGTGTTTTGGTTTGAAATCTTTTCCAAGGTAGAGTGGCTGATGGCCTGAGCATCTTGGCAGATAGTTTTACCTGCCTTGTAGACGTTGACAGTTAAGCTGCCTTGATTAAAATTGCTGTTCAGATTTGTGGATAACTCCCATTTAGTTCTTTGATTTTCATGTCAGGACGTTTCTCCATTGTGTGATGACCAGGCGTTAGGCTGTAATAAGACTAAAACTGTAATACAAGCACTAACAAATGATGTGCATAATGAGCTTTCTGTCTCAAGACTGTATGTGTGATGTCACAGATTTTTCAGTTTCCTGATCACTTGCATCATCAGTTGATGCTTAGATTCACATGAAAAATCCTGTTATAGATCGTATATGCCTTTTGGTTGCATTAAATGCTTTTCAACTATGTCAGAAATGAATCTGTGTCAGTAAAACCAACAATTGTATTAAAAATTGTAACAGAAGGCCAAACTCTGGAATGTGTATGTCTCAGCAGAAACAATGATCATGACAAAAATTTAGATAAGCATTTGACATGCACTGCCATGAATTGAATAACACCACCTGTTAAGTTGGCTCAAACAAAAAAAAGTGCTGCAGCCTACTTACGTTTATTGCTGCTGTGGGGAAAAAGCAGTAGGAGTTCAGCTTAAGATTTTAGCTCCTGCATTTAAGTCATACAACATCAAGATGATATTACATGTCTCAAAGCTTTGGTTAGAAAACTGTACGTGTGTGTGTGTGTGTGTGTGTGTGTGTGTGTGTGTGTGTGTGTGCATGCACGTTATCTATAAAGAGAGAAGGAAATTGGGTACAATTTGAAAGCTTATAATTGGTTGTTATTCTTTCTAGATTGCAATGATAATGTAATGGGCATCCAGTAAAGGGATCATCGTCAAATCCTATGTGTTCTCAGTATACCTGTGTTTTTGCAGGTCATCCATGCAGAAGCTGGAATGTGTTTACGAATTCACCGAGTACTGTCCGGTGGCCCAGAAACTGCACATGGCAGCCAAAAAGATGATTCTGGCTCTGGCCAGGACCCAGTGTGTGCCAGGAGACTTGTCTGAGGAATGCAGCTCGATCCCTGTGTCCTCCTTACATGCCATCCTATCCAATGCCTACTCTGAAAAATTTATCTGCAGGTTTGTAAGAAAGCATGCAGGATGCTGCATGAGTCAGTAATGACTGACAGTTTTCTGATGGCGATAAGTTTGATGGATGTTGCTTGACAGAAGAATCACTTGCCCATGTACACATGCATGCCCACAGTCACATTCAACATACATTCATGCACACACTCAACACACTCACTCTACACACTCACTCTCAGGCTCTCACAGCACACACAGACCTATTAATTTGTATAGGTAATACGATGTTAAAACTTAATAAGTATTAATTTGTCTTCAGATACTTGTTTTGGGGAGAGAGTTACGGAAAGAAGGAACTAGGCAGTGGATTGGGTGGAAGGAAGAACATTGAACACTGATGGACTCAGCTGTTCCTGCACATGCATAAAAGAAAAGAGAGTTTCAAAATGTTTTCAGCTGAGCTGTTTGTGAAATTCAGCAACATTCTCAAGTTGATATAACAAAAGGATCTTGTAGAATGAAGAGTAATCTTTTTTTTTAAATGCTGATGTGCATCTCTAGTAACTAAGATGTTCCACACCAAACAGAGAGCAGGCAGTTATCCAGACAGAAAAGCATTGGAAAAAAAAATGCTACGAAAGTTTTTGTTTTGGAAAAAAAAATTGTGATTTCAGTTTTTTTTTTCTTATGTGGCCTTTGATTGACATTTACATGTGCTTTTCATATTTACATGTAAACATGCGTGTGTATGGATTTGTTTCGTATTCATTTCTATGTGTGCAGAGGACTGAACGCCTCCAAAGCTAGTTTGAAACACCAAGAACACAATGGACAGTGTACTGCTTCTGATCTTGCTGTATTATGGGATGCCATGCATTCTGTATCTTCCATTGCCCAAGAATTTTGCTATCCTGATGATTGCCCATCATCACCGGCACCAGCATCAACTGAAAAACCCAAAATGGAGAAAAAACAGGACTGTCCCTATCTAGACACATCCCTTTGTGGACGTTCTGCTGTGGCCGAGCTTCAAGATGAGAACCCCACATGCAGGTCAGCCTAGTTGTTTTCACTGTGATTCTAATGTATTTCAACCCTTAAACTACTCACAGTTTGGTTTTTTGTTTTTAACTCTGCATTCTTGCAATTCTGAAATAAATTCTTTGTTCTAGAAAATGAAGCTTCGAAGAACTCTTATCATTATTACTTTTTTTTACTGTTTGACCAAAATCTTTTCCAGATCTAAAGCATATCAAATTTTTTGTTTTAAAAAAATCAAGTAATAGATACAATTTGATGCTAAGCTTGATGATAGAATGTCTGCTTTTATGTTGTTGATGTTTGAAATTGACTGTCATGATCTCTCATCTGCATTCCATTAATACAAAATCCAGCTCCCTACTCATTGGTCTTCTCACATACTGCCATTCAAGTTTAAAAGGAGTGTAGACACATTCTGAAAGTGTGTGTGGCTTTCTGAGTGATTGTTATCAACTGTGTAACTCCTTGTATGCTAGGTTCTTCACAGTCATTTAGAATAGACTAATTTATCACCGTACTTCATAGTCATACTCAATACAAGTTTTATATATATATATATATATATATATATATATATATATATATTATATATATATATTCTACAAGAATCTAATTGAAGCTCTTTGCAAGTGGGAGCCACTTCTGCAGCAGTCACTATCCTTGAAGGGGTGTATCATAATACACAAAGCTTCTCAAGTAACCCTAATGGACAAAAAAAATAGAGCCACCTATAATGGACAGCAAAGGTCATAATGTAGTTACCTAAAATGGTGACTGGTGGTATAAGGGGGCAATGATAGTTATAAGTTTAAATATCTTTGTGGAAGTGGACAAACAATAGTGACTTCAACTTTGACTGTTACTCTTCGATCTTAGCTGGCTGATAAGAATACTTAATTGTTGTGATTAAAGTGAGACAGATTAGGATAGCTCTTACAGAAGACTTTTATGGCATTGAGTTTTAGGTGGGAACAGTTCCTCCTTTTCAGACATTTCATGTTTAAAATAAATGCTATTCTTTTAAGATTTGTGAACTGGAAGGCACAAATTTTGAAATTTAGTGGGAAAACCGTTGCTTTACTTGTAATTTTTTGCAATCTCAAAAGGTACAAGAAACAACATTCACTTTATTTGAACAGCCAAGATTGTTACTGAGAAATGGCGACAGATGAAGTTCTAGAGAATATTCAGAATTCTCCTGAAGGCAGAGTGAAAGAAGTCAAACTCATGACTGTGGTGATAAAATTTGAACCAATACTGAAATGTACAGATAAGTGGGACACATGCTTGAAGTGCAGAGAAAGTTCAGACAAGGGGGATACACCAATATGGTTGGTTTTTATTTTGTTTTTGTTTGTCTTTTTTTGTTTGTTTGTTTTGTTTTGCTTTAAAAAAAAGATTTCATACAGAAAGGAAATGCAGTGAATGGTGGATCTTACATTTCAATCCGTGTTTCATATGTGATGGACACGTGTAGTTCATGCATTCATACACACTTTTTGTCTCTTTCTCTCACTCTCTCTCTCTCTCTCTCTCTCTCTCTCTCTCTCTCTCTCTCTCTCTCTCTCTCTCTCTCTCTCTCTCTCTTTTTGTTTAAGTTTATTTGGTCACTGCTGCACCATGACTTCTGTCTTTCATTTTCATTTTGTTTTGTTTTCTTTACTTGTGGTTAAGTTTTCTGGACTTGGTTAAGAGCTGTTTTTTTTTTCTGTCTTGGTTTATAGTAATGGTATAAGGAAGGATGTGGCCTTGCGTGGTATTGCATGCACACAGTCTCAGTGAGTGTAAATTCTTTCCTCCTGTTGATGATCTCCTCTGCGTTTATTATGTCCACTTTTCTTGTATGTTGTTTCACATACAAGTAATCTGATTCTGTTTTCTGCTCCAGTTTTCTTTCTCAGACATCTTTTACTCTTTATGTATATTTGTTAGAGGAAAAGCCCTCCAGTAAACAAAAAATTGAGATAAGGTAGTTCATTCAAGCGGAGGAGTGAGGGTTTCACTGTCCTGGCAGGAAGTGGGTCACTTTGACTGAATCAGACTGCATATACTGTTCTCGCCTTTGTGAGAAACTAAAAAAAGCTGTGGATACTCCTCCCTCAACTTCTCTCTCTATTACCACAAAAATTCCCAGCACTGCCATACCCTTTATGTACACTCTGCTCTTACTCTGTTATCCTTTGAGTGCATTAGATGTTTGTCAACCAAACAAAATCTGTATGGATCTCCTTTCTCATTAGTCTCATCCCACGCTTTGCCCTTTATCCTCCCTTTTCATGGTTCTTGTGGGGTATAGTTATGGTATGTAAATCAAAACAGGCAAATTGCCCCTGTTGTTTCACAAAGGTTTATATTCCAATCCTTGAGGTTTTTTATGGACTGCTGTACTCTGACAACTAGGCAATATGATGTATGCATTGTTATGGACATTAGCCACCCATCAGCTGTGTTAAAAATCATTTGGACATTTTTCTTTCTTGTCCAAATGGGGAAAAAGCAAAATTAACCAACAACATTTTAATAACATTGGTGTCATTTTGCACATCAATTACGGTCATTATCTGCAGTGAAATGTTGAACTGTTTTGCACTTCAAACTAACATATGTGTGTTATAACTCATGGACATATTTTCCAGTGCCCTCAAGGAAGATGCCATGTGTGCTGTGACTGGCTTGAAAGGGTGTGATGTTCCACCCTGTCTGCAAGGTCTAATTGATGAGGTGAAACAGTCGGCCAAAGAAAAGTGTGATCAGGACTTTAGTGACCCACATACTGATGATGATACAGAGGACTCACAGGATGAGGAACAGGAAGAATGTCGGCCAAGCGTCTGTAATATTACAGCAGCTATGGATTGTGAGAACATTTTGGAGGCATCTGTCAATGAATCTGATCGTTGCATGTAAGTCAGCCTGTTGATTTTGTCTTAGCAAAAAGTTAAGATCCTTGAGTTCAGCATGGCTTCTTAAAGTCCTTGTTTGTTGGTCAGTTTGTTCATATTTGTCCTTTTTTTAGATAACACGCTGGGTTGAATATCAGGATGAAAATTGATTTTTTTTTCCATATGGGTGGTGTTCACATTTGTTACTTAGCTTTCTTCCAGTTTGACTGATGGATGAAGTCACAAAAGGATTTTCTGACATTTTGAAAATATTTTCATGTACATGCCTAGGTGGTCTGATTGCCACTATTCTACCTGGGGTATCCAGAAATATGAGGTTGCCAATGAAAGTAAATGCAAAACTACTCTCTATCCAGGAGAGGTACATACGGATCTACCTCCCCTGTTGACATATCATATCTACCGAGAGGTCATTGCAAATCTGTTTGATCACTTTCCCCACCTGCAGGAAGATAGAAAGCAGTTACAGTGTCCAGTTAGGCAAACATTTAAACAGTCTTATTTTTCATGTGGGAAAATTCTTGTTCTGCTGCTTTACTGGACTGAGAGTCTGAGTCTCATAAAGAAAGGTTGGGAAAAGAAAGAAAATTGCTCATCTTTCCCTTAGAATTGTTGCGTGAGTAAGTGTGTATACCCTCTAACCAGAAATTGCAGTGGGCAGATCTCTCTTTCACCTGAATGTCCCATGTCACATAATTGTATAGTGTAACAAAGGATTAGGTTGTTAAATAAAAAAGAGCACTCCACAGTATGTCCAGTTACAAATACAGCCACCCATGAGCTAGGAGCATACATTTCACATAGTAGCTAAATGTTTTGAATCAGATACTAAATTCATTTGTAGCAAAGAAAGCTGATAGAGATGACAGTCCACTATTCACAAAACAACTTTAGATAGAGGATTGATCATAGGAGCCATATTAACCTCCCCCAGTATTGAAAACAAATGAGATTTTTTTTAGATTCTAAAGACAGAAAATAAGTGAGACGATCCACCAGGATCAGTCTACCTCGCAGAATCTCAAAGAGTATTGTTCAGCAGAGGCAAAGTAACTCTTAATTGCAAGGAATCAGAACTAACCATTTGAAATAGAAGCCAGCTGGACTTATCTGCCCTTCAAAATATCATGGTATCTACAGAGAGAGGTTTCAGCAGAACCATTTACCTTTCAAGTCGATCATATTGAGGAAAGTTTTGTGAGACACAGCAGCAGCTCTAAAACTGGACAGTGGAGAGAGTGATTAAGGGGGTCAGAATAGTTTAGTTGGTAGAGCGCCGGACTCATAATCTTGGTGATCCTGGGGTTGCGGGTTCAAATCTGTGCTGGGCCGTTTTGGTACAGGGGGATTTTTCCCTCGGAGTTAACATTGGTTCTGACTCCATTTCCCAAAAGTCCTTTGAATGAGACTATAAACCGAGGTTCCGTGTGTGAGCGCATGCATAACATCTTGCACACACGTAAAATCCCATCACCAGCTTTCGGAAGAGAAGGCCAGTTTGGCCGTTGGTATGGATGACACGTTACACATACCATGCACCCTGCGTAAGAAATGGAAAGAATGAAGGAAGTAAGGGAAAGAATGAAGGAAGTAACGTAATCAGGGATGAGAACAGCTCCGCCGTTCTCCGCCGTTCCGCCGTCTTTTAAAAAAATCTCCGCCGTTCGAAAAAATCTCCGCCGAAAAAAAAAAAAAAAAGCTATCGCGATTTTTTTGCTCCCAATCTCGGCGAGACGCCTCCGGCGAGATTCCCAAATGGGCTGGTTTTTACTCGGTTGACTCGGCCAACTACTGCACATCCGCTTACAGCGCCGATCGACCGAGTGTCATTTGTGAGTCATGGCGTCGAACGAAATCGCAAAAAAAAGGAAACAATATCCCAACCGTTGGAAAGAAAACTGGCTCGAGGAAGAGGTGTGTGGGAGTAGAGTTGGAGATAGCATATGCAAAAGCAGTGAAGAGCAGGCGTTATGTGTTGCTTGCAACAAGAAAATCAGCTTCGGAAGTCGTGGCTTCATTACGATTGCTGGTGTTAAATTAGTGTTGATTTTGACTAAGAATAGCATTAGTTAGTATAAAAAAAAAGAGTTCAATGAGAGGTGTAATTTTGGACTAAGACTCAATTGAAAGACTTCATTCAGTGGTGTAGGTGTTTCACAGATCGTATGAGGCCTACACTACAGATGGTCAACCTCTTGAGAACTGTAAATAAAGAAGTATCAAAAGACAAATGCCAGCATAGAGTGTGATATTCTACCAGGACACACTGAAGCAGAAAAGAAAAAAGGCCTACTTCTACTACTACTAGCAGGTAAGGCCAAATTGTTTTTGTATTTATGTGCCTTTTGTGAAAAACTGAAATATAGTTTAGTTTTAATAGTAATGCCTTGTGTGAAATGTGATTTTAATAACAGAATGTAGATAAATTTAGTTCAATTTAGATAAGGGCTAGAAACATATTTTGATGGTTTTAAATGTGGATTTTTCTTGTTTATATATTAAAAATGCTTCAGCTTCAGGGGGCGCTGCCCCCTGACCCCCGCAGGGGCGTTGCCCCTTGACCACACTGGGGGCTCTGCCCCCAGACCCCCAACAGAAAAATCTCCTCTGCTTTTTTAAAATCTGTTCTCATCCCTGGTAATTGAGTGAACGATATTGACTGGATGACATGGGAAACGACTGAATGAAGCACCAGCTGGCAGCTCTTCAATTGGCACTATCCAGGTAGGCAGCCCGTTGTGTAAATGAGTGTGGATTGTAAAGTGCTTACAGCTTGGTCTCTTGCAAAGAATAGGCACTATGTAAGTATTCCTTATAATTATAATAATGATGATAATTAAGCAAACGGGGAGCCAAAATAAGCAGTGTGGAAGTAATGCTACTTGGGGTGTGGGGGATTATGCTGCAAAAAAGGAAAACGGAGTGGTTTGGCAGACCCAGAACACTTTCAGACTAGTACAACAGTTTTGGAAATTGATATATGCCATGAAAATGTCAGGTAAGGATGAGCATCCCACCATAAAGGCTGCTGTTTTTAAATGAAAGTTAGGGATGTTGTTTGTCTGAGCGATCACTATACACCAAACAGAGTTCAGTTTAATCATGTCTTTAGACATATCATGGAGGAAAAAATGGCCTTAAGTAGACTGCCTTCTGCATTGCATGACTCGTACAGTGTCGGTAGTTGAAATGTTCCATTACAGAGTGGTACCTGTGGAAAGGGATCATATTTCACCCATATGTCTGTGTACAGCTACTAAGGCCTCTCACTTGTAGGCTTAGCTTGTCAAATAATGCTACTGATTTAGCTGCTAATTGTTTGTTGGTTCATATAATCAAGCATTCCTTAAACAAGACAACAGTGTAAAACCAGAAAGCAGCAACTTGGTTTGATCTAGATGAATTTTGAGCATGCGCAGGACAGTGGATTTCTCTGCAGCAAGCAATGTCATGGTTGAGTGCCACTGACAGAGCTGTCTGCTCCTTACCAAACTAGCTGGAATGATTGATTGACAGTGTGATTGAGCCATCTGAGCGCCATTTTAACATCCTAGGCTATGTGCTTTGACATGGATTTGACAAACTTTGAACACCAAAGCAAAGTCATGAGAGGGAGAGAGTGCAAGAAACCATTTCTAACGACAACCTGGTAATGGAGCATGTATCCAGTGAAGCAAATGCATCAAGAGGACAGGTGCTGAAGCGCTAAAAGAAGACTCCATTTAAGAGATATAGTGTGCTGAGTTTTATGCAGAGCAAACTTGATGATGAATATATTCAGGTGAAAATAGTTGATGGTGCTCAGCAATTTCGGTTGAAATAAGAGTCATCCTGGAAATGAGTGGAGATTATCAGGAAGAATGTGACAAAGGCACCTGTCCAAACTTCACAGATTATCAGGAAGAATGTGACAAAGGCTCTTGTCCAAACTTAACAGATTATCAGGAAGAATGTGACAAAGACACTTATCCAAACTTCACAGATTATCAGGAAGAATGTGACAAAGGCACCTGTCCAAACTTAACAGATTATCAGGAAGAATGTGACAAAGACACTTATCCGAACTTCACAGATTATCAGGAAGAATGTGACAAAGGCACCTGTCCAAACTTCACAGATTATCAGGAAGAATGTGACAAAGACACTTATCCAAACTTCACAGATTATCAGGAAGAATGTGACAAAGGCACCTGTCCAAACTTAACAGATTATCAGGAAGAATGTGACAAAGGCACTTGTCCAAACTTCACAGATTATCAGGAAGAATGTGACAAAGGCACCTGTCCAAACTTAACAGATTATCAGGAAGAATGTGACAAAGGCACTTGTCCAAACTTCACAGATTATCAGGAAGAATGTGACAAAGGCACCTGTCCAAACTTAACAGATTATCAGGAAGAATGTGACAAAGGCACTTGTCCAAACTTCACAGATTATCAGGAAGAATGTGACAAAGGCACTTGTCCAAACTTCACAGATTATCAGGAAGAATGTGACAAAGGCACTTGTCCAAACTTCACAGATTATCAGGAAGAATGTGACAAAGGCACTTGTCCAAACTTCACAGATTATCAGGAAGAATGTGACAAAGACACTTGTCCAAACTTCACAGATTATCAGGAAGAAAGTGACCAAGAGGGGGGTGGTTAGCGAAAGAAATGAAGATATGGGCACCTACATGCAAAGACAGAACACCCTCACTGAGTCACATTTTAATTTTCATCGAAAGTGGCTTGAAGATTTTCCCCAAGACCTAGAAGGGTTAGTGTTTTTAGTCTGAATTGCATTCCAGAAATTAGTGTCTGATACTCGCCTTTCTTATTAACAGAAAGGAGAGAGAAAAGAGTTCAGATAAAGATGTAGAGCACTTTTTTTTATGAAGGGTGCAGTGGGAGTTATCATGCTGAGTTTCCCAGAAAAAGGGAATATTACTTGGATATGCTTTATCAGCAATTGGTAAGTCTGAAAATGCGAAGTACAGGTCTTTCCGAATAGCATGCATGAACTGAGACACGTTCTTTTGAGCACACAGTCTTTTTTGAGGGGCCAACCCATCGATCATGCTACCCCAAGGACAGGTAGAGGACATTCAGAATGAGAGAGAGCAAGAAGTCTTTCAAATAACTGATTAGGCACTTGAAATCACAATTTTGGCCAGAAAAGTTTCACAGAATACCAATACCAAATTCAAATCATCATGTGAAAATTCAGCCTTTTCATGACATCAGCTGATTAGGGCATGTTTTTACAGTGAGTTAGAATACCACGAAAACCTTTGTCATCACCAAGTTTAGGTGATGACAAAATGCTCCGGGGTCATATCATTTGATATTTTTAGGTTTGGTTCTGAGCCATGTTTCCATTCAGGTCATCTTGAGGCAGTATGATCAGATGAAAGGGAACAAAAGTCTCCCACATCCCCATTATGGCACCAAGGTGGTGAGAGGTATAGAAAATGGGGTGGGGGTATGCAAAAGTAACACTGCCCTTGAAGTTACCAACATCATAGGGGAGCAAAAGAAGTAATATTCAAAATGGAAAGGAAAAAGAACAATTTACTATCCTCAAAGTCATCAGCAAGATTTTGAACCTTTGTTTCTATAATTTTTTTTACACTTCTTGGAGAAATATAGGCGTAATCAGAGGTAAAGAAAGATTTCTGAGTGCTAGTAACTGATGCAACAAAGCTTTTCCTTTGTTCCTTAAAGGAGTGGAAAGAAGAGCAAATTTCCACTCCAAGCAAATTGGTTTTCAGTTGTCACAAGAGATATGTTAACAGGGAACATCAACCTGGTTGTACCTCTCCTAGAGAATGACTTGTCTCCCGCTTATTTTTGTTGGTAGATTTATGTTTATAGAATGGAATTCAGGGGATCACTTTGGTGAGATAAGTGTCAGGGAATACAAGTTTACAGGAATGTTAATATTGCATAATGTCTGAATATCCGCAATTGATGTGCAGGAAACTAAAGGAAACAGCAGTTTGTGTTGGCTCTAACATCA
The DNA here is from genome assembly GCA_018398815.1 of Conus ventricosus. Classification (NCBI taxonomy): domain Eukaryota; kingdom Metazoa; phylum Mollusca; class Gastropoda; order Neogastropoda; family Conidae; genus Conus; species Conus ventricosus. The sequence continues at coordinate 119,388,157 of CM031597.1, read as the reverse complement.
ATGGCTGCCACTCAATAGTCAGCACAGGGACAGTGATGCTCACCCTTGACGATGCCAGCAAAGAATGCAACGAGTCTGTGCTTACTTATCTGAAAGTTGGTGACAATGAGCAGAAGAAGACCGCCCAATGTTTCACCTACCTCATGGATAGAGAGCCTTTGCAAAATGGTGCTTTTGCGGACTCCTTCTGTTCCGCAACTGCTGCGTTTCTAGAATGTGAGAAAGGTGGTTCCAAGTTCACTGAATCCTACGACCTTGCTGCTATGTTGTATACAGCGGAAGAGCTCCATGCAGTGTGTAACAATGAATCACAGGATGACCATCAAGGTTTGTTTTGTTTACTATACTTGTTGCAGTCACACACTGAAATTGCTATGCATCCAAATGTAGCTGTCTTGTACCATGTCAAACTCTTACAAACAGTGATTAGTCTGTAGTCTCTGTTTGGCCACCTTTCACGGCTGACACAGTACCAAGATGTTTATTTTCGTCTTTCACATTTCCCCCAAGTGTCACTACACCCAGGCATTACTGGTCCCACTTATTCCACTACGCCAAATTTTGTGCTGTCGCAGCCCCAGTGTTGGCCGTCTACAGAGAACAATGAATATCAAGTAGTCATTAGGCAACCCAGTAGAGGGTGCTGCACTGTTGATGAGTCATTCTGTGTTGTTCATTGGTCCAGCATTCATAATAATTCCTGTAATGATTCGTAAGAATTCCCGTGAAGTCCCATATTGACAACACCAATTGCTTAGTTGCTGAGTCAGCATGATTTAAAGTCCTGCCTCACGGGACCACCACGCCCATCCAACACCAGTCCACATGAACTTTGCTGCTCTGCAGGGCTCTGGCATGTCAATGGAGAGGAAATTGAAACTAAATTCACCACAAGAGGCAAAAAGAGATACAGATTTTGAGACTGTGTGTGTGTGTGTGTGTGCATGTGCATGTGTGTGTGTGTGTGTGTGTAGTGTGTGTGTGTGTGTGTTGTGTGTTGTTTTCTTTTCTAACTGCTTTTTGTTTATTTGTTTGCTGATTAGTGACAATGAGGATGAAGTAATACAAAGTGTAAGTCTTCTCAGAGGCTGTACAATAGGGTAGTGCTCTGTGCCATCTTTCATAATATATCTTGGCACCAACCAGGTTTGAGAGGAAATTTAAGCAACAGTGTCAGAAATGCATCCATTAAGTATATGAAACAACTGCATAGTTTCAGTCTTCTCATTTGTGCTGATAGCACACTCGACACTGGGTCATAACCAGCTTGGGCCAGAAAGTCCCATAAATGAATGCTTTTTACAGGATTTGGAATAAACGCCTTCCACCTTGCATGTCTGCAGGGCTCACTACTGCATCGTAGTGGTTGGTCCCCATGAATGTCTTGTTTCCATCTTCCTCAGGAATTAAAAAACAAGGGAAATCAAAATGATATTTTATGTACATTTATATGCGTAGAGAGAGATAGATGTAATGAAAAAATAATGGTAATAATATTAGAGAAAACACTGACGAACAGAAGAAGAGAAAAGAAGAGAAGAAAGCATCTTTTTTCAAAAATGGGGGCCCCACATTCTCCTGTCCAGTAGGGTTCAATTTTGGACCTGGGCCAGAAATTGTGGCAATCTTTGTCCTTTAGGGCATTTCTGTTGATGATCCTTTCTTGGCCTTCTTTCGTCAGTGGGAGATTCTTGTCTTGAACAGGTAGGTTCTGTCAGTGATTATGGAAGGCCTTGCGAATTAGTGTGCTGCACTGAGGTGGCACGAAGGGTGAGACAGCTAAAGAAAGAAAAAAAGACAAAATTTTGGGTCGTTTTAGTTGTGAGATGTAATTTACTCTCTCTACCAGCCACAGTGGCAAAGTGGTTAGCATCGTGGACTCCCGGCTGGGAGGTCGTGAGTTCGATTCCCATCAGAGTCATGTGGGATTTTTCTTCCCAACCGGCTCCTACCCAGAGTTGAGTTTTGCTACGGGCTCAGTTAAGAAGACTGGGACCACACGGTCGAGTTTCATCTGCTTAATGGACGCGTCTCTGAGAATGTTGCTCAAATTTCCTGACAACATTGCAGGTGTCTGTATCTCTCAGGCCTGGTTGACACTGGGATATATTATGAAAGGGAGTGTAGAGTACAGCCCTGTCATGCAGTCTCAGACTGGAATGGAAATCCATAGTATCCTCTTCATCATCCTCATTCTCATTGATCAACATTAAAAAAAAGTCTAAAATTCTGTGGCCTTTCATGCCCTGCTCTCATGGTGACCTTGGTTTCAATGTCCTCTCCACGTCTGTGGCCTTGGTTTAGTTCCGTCGGGGTCACCAGTATTGGCGAGTCCATGGGGGCTGTCGTTGGACGGACGTGGTGGCGCCCTCTGGAGGAAGAGCTCACTCACGCCATCTCCTCTACTAAGCAATTATTGTCATTAGTAAGGGGCCTATTAGGTGGTGTCCTGCGTGTGTTGGATTAGAACAGGCGCCACTGAATACCACTGAAGTGACTTGGCAGCAGTGCAGTGTCTCCTCTGGTGGGTTGCCTCTTGACGACTTGATATTGACTGCTCCCTGTGGATTGCCAGTGCTGGGGCTGCGGTGGGACTAACCAGGCTGTGGCTGTGGACAGAGTGTCAGAATGAGCGTGGGTACACTGCCACTGAGGTGGCACAGAAACAGCAAAAAAAAAGCTACTCTCTCTCTGAGTCCTTACTCTCCGTTTCCTGTACCTTCCCCCTCCTCTCTCCCTGTATTCTGTTTAGTCAGCATGATAGTCTGTTTAACTGGTTAGTTCAGAACTAAGAAGCAGACTTTGCCACACATTCTGTTTGATATGAAATGAAAATGACCCATTTCAAGGCCTTTAAGTTGAGACAGCTGAAAACAATATAAATGTTTTGTTTAGTGAGTTCATTTGTCTAACATTCATAATTTGTTTGCAGATGAAAGAAGAAAAAGAGATGCTGACTGTTCATTCCAAAATACGAACGATGCCATTGACGACATTTTGATCATGACAAACTGGTTTAACAAGATAACTCAAAATCAACAAGATGTGGTTTGTCAGTATGTATTGCTATGTTTGCATGTTTTTCATACTTAACCAAATGATTGCCAGTGGCCTGTTAAAAATGCTATTAAGAACAAAGGTGGAAATAATTTATTGTTTGAGAAGACTTCCATTAGAGTTGCTTCCCTTGACTGACAGGTATCGGCCAAAACTGTGAATATTCATTAATTTAATAGCTTCTCTGAGTTTACTGTAAAATGTACTGTGTTACACTCACGATGAACCCATCTAAGAGCTGCCTCATTGTATCTGCGATTCAGAGTTCATATTTCATTTTCAACACCCAACTGTGGTTGTATTTCATTAGAAGGCATTCACAAAATACTGACTTTTAATGCTCAAAAATTTAGCGTGAACATTGAGCCCACACTGGCAGTTTGTGATTAGCGCATCCCCTCATTCAGTTGTGCTATTTGTCAGTCATGGGATGATTTTCTTTGTTTGCTGTTATCCACTTCTCTGGACTGGGAATGTACCAGAGAGAATTGAAATAGCAAGAAGGAAGTCTGGAGAGCCGTGATTGCATTGTCCTGTTGACATTGTTGCTGTTGCTATTTCTGGTCCATTGTCATTGAAATAGTGGCATTCACTGTACATTCAAACACATATGAATGAACATGGACTTGATATAAAAGTTTGGGCTTACGGTTTGATTAACACTCACTCAAGGCAGGACAGAGAAAGTACATGCACACAGTAGTAGCGTGTCTGGTAGCCTACACATGCCAACCTGCTATTCCTGTGTTCTGTTAATACCAGTAAGGTTACTATGTAGTTTAGCACTCACATGACATCTCCTTTCTTTCCAATCAGTTTTTGTTTGTATTTTAAATGTCTCTCACACATATCCTCATCGTTCCAAGAGTTTTTTTCTTTATCTCTTCCACAGAGTTTTTCATTAGCGTCTCTCTTTAGCATACACCGGAGATTTTAGCACCGAGTCTTTCATCAGTGTCTGTGAACACAATGCACAGGATCTTACAGCACTGAGTCTTTCATCATTGTCTTTAGTGAACACACAAATGCTTGTAGTCACTGGAATTGCTAGGCGCTTTTACCACTTTATTACTTTAGGTTGTGAACTTGGACTGGCATGTTATCTGGTTGTGGAGACATTTCAGTGGCACTGTTCATGCACCCTGGTACCTTAAGTACCTCATGGAGAGCACTTGGCTGTGCCGCTTTGTCAACTTGCCCAGGTGTGTGTGGCAGATGATGGCAGTTATGTCTAAGTTGTCCTTGTGAGGTTTTTGATAACATAGAAATAAGTTCCACACTGCTCAACTGTTTGGCCATGTTACTTCCAGCCATGGCTGTCATCGCATTTTATCCTCACAGCCTGTGCTAGGTGGAGGGTAGAGAGAGGCTGGGTACCCTGCCATCTGTTTGATTTTTCTTTTTCAGTTCTTTTTGTAATGGACCCCAAAACCAGGCGGCATTCTTGCTAAAAAAAATGCATTTCAGTATCTCTGATAAATTTTTTTAACAAAGCAGCCAAGGTAGTTCATCATTCCAAGAAGTCTGCTTCACTCAAAAACATCTTGTCTGTCAGTCTTTTCAAGGACGACCAGCCTTTGACAGATCTGGTTTAATTCCATCCCTGCTGAAAGTGTGGCCCCAAATTCCAATTTTCCTATCCAAATTTTGCATTTTTCTTTGTTAAGTTTTAGACCTGCTTGTGTGACCCGATAAGAATCTCCCCAGAACATTTTTCTTCCTGTTCATCTGAATCCTCACATACAACATCATCCATGAAACAGACTACTAGCTGTTCTGTTCCTTGGAGGATATTTTCTATGGTTCTAGGGAAATTTCCCAGTGCTAGTGAAATTCCAAATGGGATTGATTTAAAACAGACCCTCCCAAATGGCACTATGAATGTCATCAATTTGGCAGTTTCCTTGTCGGGAGGAATCTACCAAAAACCAGATGCCACATCCAGATTAGAATCGACTTTGGACCCTTTGAGTTTGAGCATAACATCATCTTTTGTGGAAAAGGTATTATCAGTGTTATGAACAAAGTGTTTCACTTATTTGAAAATACAATATTATCTTTGTTATGTACAAAGTATTTCACTTTTAATCTATTACACCTGCGTACAAAAAGAAACAAAACAGAACAACTGTGTTCAACTGCATTGACACTTCATTCAAATATAAAACGCCTTTCAGTTGAAATTTTAACCTACCCACCCAACCTCCCTTGCATTTGAATATCAGTTTTGTAGAATTTTAACTCTTGAGTACTTAGAACGCTAATAAGTTTCAGATGTTTTGCTTTGTTACTAGTTCATTCATATACGACTTCTAATATGCAAATGAAATGAGTGCTTTTTCATGTTTATTTTCAGACTCGTAAATAAAGCAGTTGACCAGACACATGGTTTCCTGTCAGAAGACTGCAGTCACCTGGGACTTAATGACTTAACACTTGCACTGTTGCGCAAAATTGAAAGTAAGGGCAACTATTGGCTGAACAAGTACTGCCCATTGTTGCTGTATGAAGACAGTGGGTGTAAACCACTTCTTTTCAGCAGCTGCATGGAGCCCTTCACTGCACTAGCATCCTTTTCAAAGACTGAACCAGATAGCATGTGCAGGTGAGATTTTTGTTTTAAATTTATTAAGCTTTATAGTAACTAGAGATGTTTTCTGTTTACTATGTAAGAAAATCATCTGAATTGCAGGTCACAAACTTCTCACATTGTAAGAATCATATTTATTTCAGTTTTGTTTTGATCATACATCTTGTGTAATGAAACTGCAACTTTGCTGATTAAAAAAAGAAAAGGAAAAAAAAAGAAAAGCACCAGACCGCAAAATTAAATAATGATGTAAACACTTTTCAGCAGACAACCCAGCATAGTTCTGCTATATCATAACATTGTGGTGGTAAAACAAGAATATTGTTTATACACATACAAATGATCTGAGGTTGTTGTTTTTTTTCATGCACACAGGAGTACCAGTATTTTTATATACCAGTTTAGTCATGTCTTACTTGTTTAAATTGCTTTGGATTCATGTCATAATGTGCTTTGTTGGCTTTTGTTTTACCACATTTTCACAGATAGATGGAAGAATATGTATATATACACCAGCTCCCAACTAATTTTCTATTGAGACTGGTGTCAAGGCAGAACTTAGATGATCAGTCTCTCAAAAGAAAGGCACACACTGAAAAGATGGTTCTGTTAATTTATTTTCCCTGGGTAGAGTTGATCATTGTGGCCAGAATGTCTGAAAGTGGTCAAACTTAGAACTGGGTCTTGCCCTCTAAAGCAAAAGGATGACTAGGAAAAGATTATCTTATGGATAAAATGAACACATATGAAAGGATGATACAAAAGAGGAAGATGGTAATAAGAGGACTCTAGCCGGGATGGAGTTCTGTGACACAGGGTATATGGATCACTTGATCATTAACCTTTTTTTTGCCAGTAATCAGCTACAAGGTCTGTTCATGCGCTTACCAAAATATGAACGTTGAAAAAAAAACAAAAAAAAACCGCATTGCTTCTTGCCTGCGAGACTCAGTTGCTCAAAAAACACATCTAGAAGTGAACCAGTAGCAGTCTAGAACATATTATCACATGGTATGTACAACCTGAACCTGACATTTATGCATGAGATTGAGACCTTGTGAATCTAAGTCAACATTTACCAGACTGCACTCGGTGGAATGTAAAGAGGTCCACTCTTAAATGGAAGAAAATGTTCATCAGAGTAATCTTAAATGCCACGTAGCTAACAAGGAAATATCAGGAACACATTGCTGAGCACAAAAGTCCAGCAAATTTAACCACATCACCAGCTCAGTTCGGCAGGTCATTACTGTTTTGCCTCATAAAGCTATACAAAATATCAAGAGCAATTTCTGAACACAAAAGTTCAACCATGTTGACTATATCATCTGCTCAGTTCTACTAGTCATAGCTGTTTTACCTCACAAACCCACACAATGAATGTTGTGTACAATTGCACCCTCAGAATCAGTTCATGACAATAATTACTCTTTCATTCTGACAGGGGATGAATGAATTTCCTTCATATCTCTTTAAAATTATTTTTCTTTCAATACAGTACACTTAGATCATAATAAAGTACCTAAAAAATGTTTACTGCATGATTTGCTATGTGCCTGACATTTAGGGTTTTTTGAGAGATTATGATTCTCAATCAAAATACCATAACATCATGATATAAATCAAACTTAAAACCAGAATCAGCATCCCAGTTTGAAATGCATCACAAAGTCGATCATGTTGTTAGTTTGTGCAGCTGGACCCAGATCAATCTATTCAGTCTCTAATTTTCTGTATCAGCAGCATTGCATCCAATGAAATATTTGGCGTCATATACTATGCCATGTCAAACTGCTGCAAGCCCTGACTACTGGTTTGTTCTGCAAACTCAGATTTCATTGCTAACCTGTCTGCTAGCCAGTCAGCACTGTTCCCTCCCTTGAATGCTAAACTAGCACCTATCTGCCAGTTCCTATAGCCATCAACTGACTATCAAGTCCAGATCTGTTTACCTGTATGATTTTGCCGTATTTTGTACACATTTTGGTGAAAATGTGACCCTATGAAAAATATACCACCATCAAAATGCTGGAGACGAAATTCATGAGCGATAATTTCACTTACAGACTGTAACCATTGTAGAGGCTTTGACCAAAGAGCGACAACTCTTGTTAATTTCCACACCTGAAATCGCATTGGGGGGTATGTTTGGCAGGTGTTTCTTCAACACGCCTGAAACACACACACACACACACACACACACACACACACAAATCTGGCAAGAGATCATGAGCTTGTGCCAGAGTATGCTATGAATCATGTAGAAGTAATTTGTATTAGAAACAGGATTTTTCCCACCAAAAGTAGTTTTATTATATACTTACCTGTCCAAATAAATGCCTTTTTTTCCTACTACATGGAACATCAGGAAATACAAGGAGTGGTCTCCCTTGAGTGATTCAAAACTAACCTCACTCCCATATAAATCAGTTTTGTCCCTTTTTCCCAGCTGCAAGGAGAAGGGAGGGAATTCTGGCTGTTTGGACAGGCAAGTGTATCATAAAAATACTTTTAATAGGAAAAATCCTTTTCTTCATACTTACCTGTCCAAACAAATGCTGGACTATTGAAAAGGATAGTGCGATCTCACTTGGGAGCCAGAAGTTCGAATTCAAGCACAACGCTGCCTGAAACTCATTCTAGAGCTAGGCACCAGAACCAAAATGGTTTTAAATTAAGATTCCTGGAGGTTTAAAGACTGCCCTCGCTCTCCCTTATGCAATGAACAATCAAAGCAAAAAAAAGAGTCAGGTACAGGGAAAGGAGAAGACCCCTGAAATCAACCTGGCACAGATATGCTTTTAACCAATGTCTAGTAGATCAGTAATTGTTCACACTGAGACAAAAACCATTGATTGCACAAAATTGGTTGATCAATGTGCGTTCACAGTGAATCAAGTCAATGTGGTAACCAGGCCCAATTCAACTTGTTCCAACAGCTAAGCAAGTGAGCTTATACATATCGGGGCATAAATTAATTCAGGAGGAAAATTTTGCCACGATCCCAAGTAAGTCACAGCCAAACAATGTCTAAACATAAATGTACAAGTCAAATGTAACAAGATAAGGACTAGAAAGCCATTCCTTTAAGGATGTGTCCAAAAAATTAGATTTATGATAAAATTGTTCTGTGCTCAGGCAAGCAAAAAGTACAAAGTACAGAGCCTTTCAACAAAGGCCATGTCCAAAACAAAATTATTACAAAACCATATTCAAGGAAATGACAACAATAAGCCAAAAGCACAGTAATAAAAAGCACAGTGACCTTCCAATTGTACAGACATAGAAGAAACAAGGGCAATTCCCGGATTGCTGTGATGAATTTATGTCCAAAAGCACAGAGCCATCCCCTGATGGTTGTGCAACACAAAGGGATAAAAGCAGTCACCCTGCTGTTATCTCTTTAAACCTCCTGGAAGTGCCCTTTCTCTTTTTTTTTTTTTTTAAAGGCGACAAGAATTAAAGACTAACCAGGCATTACTAAGGTTGCACATACAAATTTCACTCTTGATGGCCTTCTTGCCAAGTGATGGGGTCCCACTGGAGTAAGTCCTGAGTGAGCCAGTGCACTCGAATCATGGCTTTGAACAGTAACTGTGAACATCCTTTCTACATCACAGCCCCAAGGCCCATGGTTACAACTGTCTCTGTTAACTTTGGCAGGTTCCAAATGTAGCTATCTGACTTTATAGAAATGAAAAACCTGCTTTCATAGAAGTTCCATTTGACCTTTTTACTTTTTCAAGGTTTTTTTTTTTAACTCACAAGTTATATAGCCAAAAATGAGAAAGTTACTTGGGAACAGTGGCCTTGCCTGCCACAACTCTACAAAACAGTTAGAGCCTGTATGTCTTTAGTCATATCTCTGAGATAAAACCTGCCAAAGGTGGTCTCGTCTTCCAGCCTGCTGAATGACATAAATCAGTAACCACAGCATGTTGCCAGAGGGCAGGACTGGTGGATAGAGCCCGGACTCCATGTGTTCTGATAGCCTCTCTGGGTGGAAGCGCTTTCTGGCCAGAGACGTAAAGCCTGGCAGATGACCTATCTAAGCTAGGAGCTTATCATCTGGGGTCTTACAGTGGCACCAGGTCTTCCATCATAGGCCACCGAGCCATCATTGTGCATGGTAGGGACCTGGGTCCTTGCAGAGGGCGTGAATCTCACTGACGCTGCATGCAGAATCCAGGGTAATGAAAAAGTCAAATTTTCAGAGTGAGATTCCCAACAGAGCATTTGGTGATAGGCTCGAAGTGCCCTAAGGCTAGATGCTCCAGGACGAAGGGAAGGCTCCAATTAGGACACCTATTAGTCTAGGGAAGCCCAGGGCAGCATAAGAAATCAGTTCGGACAATAAGGGATCATAGCTCATGTGATTATCTCTGCCCATAAGTCGAAAGGTCTTTGCCATAGTAGATCTGAAATCCCACAGAGTACTGGCTTTCATTCCATATATCAGCAGATCTTTTATAAAATGGGTGATGTCTTCGATCGCGGCCTCTGCCAGAGAGACGCTAGACTGCAAGCACCATTTAGAAAACAATGTCCTTTTATTACAATACACCTTCAAAATGGATTATCTTCAGCCAGCCATAATTTACTTCATGTATGACGGTGGAAACATCTCTGCTGAGAGAGATATCACCAGATAATAAGACTGGTGTGGAGAGACAGAGACGTGGGATCGGCATGCCATCTCCAGGTCCATGGCTGTATCAGAAGATATTTCCAAGAAAGGAGAGAGATTGGAACTGTCACCAGTAGGAACTCAGCAGGTTTATCCATCTCTTTGACTACTTCAAATTGGAAATCAGAACCAATAGGCGTTTCTCTTTCAGTGCTTTCTTAGGACTGCTAAAATGAGAGGGGATGGGGGAGACATGTAAGCTTACATCCCTTCCAAAGAGATTGACAGAGCATCTAATGGGTCTTATACTGGTGATCCAAAAACTGGAAGTTGATTGTTCCACCTGGTTGTGGACAAATCCACATTTGGGTTCCCAGACATTGAAATATTTATTGGAAGACCCTCTTGTTAAGCATCCAGTTGGACAGTAACACCTGATCCTTTCTGGATAGAGTGCCTGCCAAAAGATATCTTCAAACCCATGCAAACTGAAACCAGCACTGCCAGATTTATAGTCATTTGGAGAAGGTTCTTCCTTGATTCTTCAAGTATGCTACCACTGTTCAGTTGTCTAAGCACCCTGTGACCCACTTCTCTTTCAAGAGATAGGGCCAATGGCTTGGAGCTAACAGGATAACTCGCATCTCTAAAATTTATGTGATCTTGAATCTCAGTTTCCTAAAGTCCACTGCACTCGAGGAAGTCCGGGAAAAGTTGGCCTGGCTCACAACTGCACAGACCTTGTGTATGAAGAGGAATCTGCAGCAGAACGCCCAAGTCAGCTGCTCCAGACTCAGCCATGTCTGTATGATCAAGAAGAATGACAGACCGAAAGGAATAGAGATGTTCTTATCTGCTGTAGATTGGTTCCAAACCTCATTCAGTAAACACTGCAAGGGCAGAGATGAAGACAGCCCAAAGGAATCAGATCTAAGGCAGATTAGGCCAGACTGATCATAGTCTGGATGCTGCAGGGCATCAGAACTGTAGACTGGGAAAGGGATTGGGCGAAGGCAAAGATATTTCCCACTCTCAGCACTGGAAGACTCACAAGGTTTAGGTTGGTCTTGAAGTGCATCCCGAGATGAATAAAACTCTGGGAAAGGGTCCTGAGAAGCAGAAGATGTTCTTCTCTGCCCTGAGTCCGACAGCCATACCAGCTTGAAGCATAAAGTGCCTTTCCACCAGGAAGAACTACGAGAATGGATCATGTACCATACTGTACCATAGAAATACCACTGCATAGTTCTGTCTAGCCTTTCACCTTTTCTCAATCTTGGTATTGTTTAAACCTCCCGCTTGCTTCTTTGATTTGTATCCCTATGTGCAGCAGTGCTGTTTTTTAACATCTGACAAAACCATTCACTTTTTGCTGTCTCTCTCGCATAATCAAGTTTACTACCCTATATCTGTTCAGGCTGCCACATAACCCGTTTTCTGGATTTGCACTGACGTGTCTTGCTGCCAGTCTGGCAATGATAAGTCCTGTAGGTCAGGGTCTGATCCTCCCATCAATTCAAACCATGCCTCGGAGCCTGCAGGACTCAGTCCTGCAGTCAGTCCAACAAACCAGTCCCTCAGCTCAGGTGATCAGTTCAGGAAATGGCAAGCAAGATGGCATCTCTTTTGGCTGTCTTGTCCAAGGGAGTGTGAGGTGTTGGGGTTGGTGTAAGGAGCAGAGGTGACAGTAACTGCCCAAGTAACCAAGATCAGTTTTGGCTATAAGTGAAGGGTTTCCAACTGCCGGCAGCCAACAGTCATGGCTCCCTTATCACTATGTGTTCTTCAGTATACAAGAAGTGCATGCTGTTTACCAATAACTATTCAACATGATCATCTAATGTGAACGAATAGAATTGAAATCACCACCTAAGGTCTAAAGGGAGAACACCAAAACTGTCTTGTGTGGGATTTCAATCCTGTGTGGATTTCTTGCTTCCTAAGTGTTATCCACTGGGCCAGCATTTTCATGATTGTTTTCATGTCTTTTTGGTCAACAGAGCAACAGAGCAAAGCCTGGAGAATCTGAAAAAAGTTTTCCAAGGGCTGCACAGAGAGCCAGAATGCCCTTGTGCGTCGTGTACGTCAGCAGGTGATGGAGTGGTGGGCAACAGCTGTCCCCGCCTCATTTGGGTCTGTTCTGCCCAGATACTTACCCAAACATCACCAACAAGTACCACTGTGATCCTGACAAGGCCAAATCATGTCTCCAGAAGACGATGCGACCAACTGGGTGAAGCCAACATACTGCGGGTAAGTATCTCTTTTCTCACTTTCATTTAGATCATTGTGTTAATGTGTGTGTTTACGTTTTTCGCATTTATCTAATCAAATGGATGCTTTATCCACATGATATGAAATTTAAGAATGGATAGTCTGAAGTAGGTGAAAAGAATTAGTTTATTATATAAACATTGGAAGTAAAACCTAGTGAGAAGACAAGATCAAGAACAGACGAGGTGTTAGGTTTCATTCCAACCCAGAAGTCTATATCAGACACTTAACAATACAAAAAGGACAAACTGGTTAACATTGTGGAGCCCCAGCTGTAGGTCAAGGTTTGATTCCCATCAGAGCCATTTATTTGTGAGATTTACCGCCCCAGCCGGGACCTAACCCAGACTTGAGTTTGCTACAGGCTCAGTTGGGAAGACTGGGAACATACAGTTGGAAGACTGGGAACATACAGTTGGGTTTCATTTCCCCTTAATGAATGCATCTCTGAGATGTTGCTCACATTTCCTGACCAACACTGCAGGTGTCTGTCTCTCTCGGCCTGGTTGACGCCTGGATATATTATGAAAGTAAGCATAGAGTACAGCTTTGTCATGCTGTCTCAGACTGGAATGGAAATTTGTAGCCATCATCTTCATTGTCCTTATCCTCATCGATGAGCTTTCCTTCTTTTTTTTATAAAGTCAAATTCTGTGGCCCTTCATGCCCTGCTCTCATGGTGACCTCAGTTTCAATATCCACACTGCATCTGAAGACTTGATTTGATTCCATTGGGTTGTTGGTGTCAGCAAATTGATGGGGCTGTCATTGGACAGACGTGGTGGCACCCTTCGGAGAGAAAGCTCACTCACACCGCTCTGCGACTAAGCAGTTATTGTAGTCAGTTGGCAGGCATAGTAGGTGGCATCCTACATATGGTAGCTCAAAAGAGAAACCACTGAACATCACTGAAGTGACTTGACAATAGCGCAGTGTTTCCTCTGCTGGTTCCTCTTGCACTGACTGCTTCCTGTGATTGCTGGTGCCGGGCCTGCAGCAGGTAGGGCCTGGCTGTGGCTGTGGATGAGAAGTCGGTATGAGGGGCGTGGATGCAATGCCAATGAGATGGCAAAGAAGATGGGAAAGCAGAAAAAAAAAGTCATGCACACATATCTGAGAACGAGCTGCACAGGGTGAGCTGTTTAACCAAGGGGAATAAGAGTTGAGAAAAAAAAAGTAAAATTTAACTTCTATTTTACAAAGCTAAAGCTAACCAGCTGCCATGGCGAAGTGGTTAGCATCGCAGACTCCCAGCTGGCAGGTCGGGGGTTTGATTCCCATCAGAGTCATGTGGGACTTTTCTGCTCCAGCTGGCTCCTACCCAGAGTTGACTTTGCTACAGGCTCAGTTGAAAGACTGGGACCAAACAGGTTTCTTCCACAAAATGGATGCATCTCTGAGAGTGTTGCTCAAATTTCCTGACCAACTCTGCAGGTCTCTGTTTCTTTTGGGTCTGGTTGACGCCAGGATATTTATGAAAATAGGCGTAGAGTACAGCCCTGTTATGCAGTCTCAGACTGGAATAGAAACCTGTAGCATCATCTTCATCAAACCCCATTCCTCATCGATCAGCATAAAATAAAAATGTCTTATATTGGTGGCCCTTCATCCCTGCTCTCATGGTGGCTTCATTTCAATGCCCTCATCACATCTATGCCTTGGTTTGATTCTGCTGGGGTCACTGGTATTGGCAAATTCATGGGCTGTCATTGTGACGCACTCTGGAGGAGAGCTCACTCACACCAGCTCCGTGACTAAGCAATTGTTGTTGTCAGTGGGGGGCTGAGTAGGTGGTTTCCTGTGTGTGTGGATCAGAACAGCACCACTGAAGTGACTTGGCAGCAGTGCAATGTCTCCTCCAACAGTTACCTCTTGACATAGACTGCTCCCTGTGGGATTGCCGGTGCCATGGCTGTGGCTCTGGACGGGGAGGTCGGAATGAGCACATGGGTGCAATGCCACTGAGGTGGCACGGAGATAGGACAGCAAAAACAAAACAAGAAAACACTCCTAAAACTACAGAATGGAACAGAAGAGAAGTGGTTGGAGTGGAGAAGATCAGACTAAAATGATAATAATAATGTTCAAAAGAAAGGTAAATAATGATAATGATTGCATGATAATTGTAATGATACTATAATATTAGAGGAGAAGAAGAATTACGATAATAATGATTACCATGATGATGACTTTGGTCTGCAAAAAGTCGACTTATATGGAACCATGTAGAAATAAGATCTTCATATAAATTTTTTTCATGCAATATACTCTTCAGTTTTATATCTATATTTCAGCTTATTGATAAATTCTTGCTGTCCAGGAGTTTTTATTCCATTCTACACTGTGTAGATAGTAGTTAGCAAATGATACAATGAAAACAGTACATGATCCTTAAATATAGTTTTTTTTTATCAGATCCAATATAACTTATATGATTCAGTCATCTGCCAAGTTTAATGCAGACAGACATTTTTCATTCATTAAGTCCACCAGAGTTTCCCAAAGATGAATGACAGTATAGTGCTTAACATAATGTAATGCTATCCTTAACTGAGCAGTAGAAAGTACACCAGTTTTTCTTCATACATTAGTCCCAGGGCATCTTCTTCAATACATTAGTCCCAGGGCATCTATATATTATTCGTAATTGTTACCATTTCGTTTTCACATCAGAATTTGCTGGGGAAAATTTTTTTTTTAAACAGTTTTCCCAGTTGTTTTCAACATTCAGTTTTGTAGACCAGTTCAATCAGCACTTCAGGCAAATATGATTATTTATAGACCTGTCATAATTTTGGCCCTTTACAAAAATACATCAGCTTTTTGTAACATGTCTATTTAAACATTTATTGGTGTTTTCAACTTTAATTTTTGTTTTTCAATACATACTCAATCATACTTGCTTTAAAACTGGAAAAAGTGTCTTTGTTGTTGTTGCTGTTTCTCGCAACTTTACAACAATAACTTTATGAAATCTGAAAAAAGTGTTGGTGGATTACATAGTAAGACCCATTAGCAGATGAGTTTTGATAAATTAAGTGATTTCAGAATCACCACCCTGCCCCATAGGAGTTAGTTGCCAAGTCTTGAACAAACATTCCACAATTCTTTATTTTTCTGAGTAACTGTGCACATTTCTGTAATCATCGGTAAACCAAATTTCATGCATTTTGAAATTTTTGTGGGTTCCACTGTGTACCAAAGTGGTCCATGTAACAAACTGCAGAGATTTTACAACTTTCCAAGCAAAATTGCGCTAGTTTTATTATGATTCATATTCAAATCTGATATATGACAAAACACTTCTGATACATTCATACATGTCTCGAATGATTTTTTTGTCACCTGCTAAAAGAAATTCTGTATGATCTGCATATTGAGAAAATATATTTTAATTATATTAATGATTATTCCACTTTATTTTCTAGTTCTGCCATATGTTCTTGTTGTCTTGCTTTCTTGTAATTTTCTTCTTACTCCAAAAGGTCTCCAGGCTTTCTGATGTCAAGCTCCAGTTCATGAACCAGATTAGTACAGAGAGTGCTTTCAGCAAGTCATCAAGAAAGCAAGAAAGTCCCATCCTCCACAGCGATTTTCCATCCTTTCAGAGGATTGGGCTTTGCATAATATCTTCAAACTCTTTCATTCTGTTGATCCTTTTGGGAATAGTTCAGACCTACAATCTTGATATCTGGATTGTGTTCTCCCTCAAGCTTAATGGCCTGCTTTCCTGGAAGACAGAACAAACAATGCTTAGAAAACTGTGCACCATCATTCTGGATTATGGTGTGATTTTGCTTCAGGCTGTTTTCTCTGTTGATTCCACTTTTAAGCAGAAAAGGGAGTCAGAGGGGGAAAGCAGTGTGTGTGTGTGTGGTGAAAAAAGCTGAAGAGAAGACAACTGATTCACTCTATCTGAAGAGTAAATTGACTTGCCACTTGAGAGTCTAGTGTAACCATTTCCATGAGACTTGGCACAAGCAAAAATTACTTCATGTTCAGAGAGATTTGAGCTAGGGATCATAAATGTTACCTTTACAGCAAGGCTGTCAGGTCTGGCTCTCGGGAATTTAAGCTTTAAACTTGTAGGGTTATACCCATTGGCTTCATTTCATCAGCAGATGTCCGAAGTAGCTCTTGAACCTCCTTGAGACATGACTGGCTAGGTAAACATATTTTATGCATTCTCTCTCTGCTTTTCATCAATTTGGCACCCTTTTGGTCAGGTCAGTTTGCGAAAATAGAATGTTCTCGTCAGATTTAGTGTTTCTTTTTTTAAAGGCATACTCACAAAACATTAAGACTACCTCTTCCCTTCTCAGGTTTTGGAGAAGTTCTGAAGAGGTAATGATAAGTACGTGTGCATATTTTGACTGAGCTAAAAAAAACCACCATACTATGATATTGTTATGGTGATTTGAGACGTGACCTGATCTGTGCTTGCTGTAGCGTGGAGGGATGCAGCCCAGAAGGGGAACTACAAGGAGTTGTAGTTGACTCTCTTTCAAGGTTGACAGTGATGCTAGTGATTTGAGCATGTTCATGCCAAGTAGGTTGATAGGAAAATTGTCTCTTTTTTCCTCATTGTTGTTGTTTTTATGTGCAGTGATAGATTCTAAAAATGTTAAGATTGCAATGAGGAAAATATACTTTTTCATTTTCACTGTAAATTTACACCAGTGTAATGACAGTAACTCTGATTTTGAAAGTATAGAAGAAATATAGAGGTTGGAGGTAAAGACAGATTGTGATTTTAACATGCTGATCGTGGATAGGGGGAAAGAAAGAAACTAAAGAGGAATGACAGCCAGTGTTTATCACTGAACTGAGCCTAATAATCATATTGTGATATTCTTGCAGTGACCTGGAAGGCAATCTGACCTGTGCCCGTCGTAGTGTGGAGGGATGTTTGTTGTCCGATATCAAAGAGGTCCAAGAAGCAATGAACATCGACAAGATGAGTAGTGACATACAGCTCTGTCACGAAATGCAGTACTCTATCGAGACCAGCGTCATAGACTACAGCTCAGTGTGCACTGCCAGGGAGCCCTGTTCGCTGAGGGCAGCTCTGACATGCTGGCACTTGCAAGACATTGACTCCACAGATTGCCAGTATGTAACTACTGCTTACTGTTCTCTCTCTCTCTCTCTCTCTCTCTCTCTCTCTCTCTCTCTCTCTCTCTCTCTCTCTCTCTCTTGGAGTGGCTTCCCTTGCTTAGCTACCAGCAAGAAGCATTTCAACGAAGCTCTGACCATTTTGTTTTCCTTTGGCAAGAAAGTAAGTGACAGTGCCAGTCATAGGACTTCCAACGACTCTTGAGTATATGCTAAACACTTTGTTGCAAGAACTGTCGCCATCGTCATTCAAAATCAAAGGAAGGGGAGCACAGACTGTCGTCATGCTGCGTTTAAAACAGCCGCCAACTCAACCCGCCACAGCACTCACTTGCCAAGACAACAACACTCGTCTTTTGTCAAAAATGTCCGTCACAGATTTCCAGGGACAAGAGATGGGCCGAGGAGCACAGAATACGACAGAAGGCAGGTTCTTCCTCATTTCCCTCCGGCCTATTTCTTTCTGCTGCCCCAAGTTTGTTTTACGGCATGGGAAATAACAACGTGTTGGACATTATCCACGATGATATTTCTACGTATGTTTAGAGCTGTGCGCTTCAGACAGATATAGATCAACAGCACTGTCCGTTGCCTGCTGCTGCAAGTGACATTAACTTTCAGGTTGTGAAAATCAGTGATGATTGTGACAATTTCAAAACCGAGTCAGAGGAATACAACACCACTGATATGACGTTAGAAAACGATACGCAGTTAGTTACACAAGGGGAGCACGGCAACATCCTGGTTTTCCGTCCACACAGGAGACTGACCCAAAAAAGACACGGGCAACAGCACAACGGATGTCCCAGAATCAGCTGACACCTCACAACTGACTGTATATGATCATTACAATGCAGTTACGAAGTGCTTTGAAGACACCTTCAGCTGTTGTTTGTTTGTCTGTTTCAAAGAGCATATCTTTCAGGAAAAAAAATTATTATTAGCCTTGGTAATCGGTGTTTGCCCATTAGTTTAGCTGCCAATGACTACAATTTTATGTATCCTACCACTTCCCATACCGCCAGATATCTTCTTCCTTCACAAGGTGCTCTGTTGGTGAAATTTCCTCTCTGTGTGAGTGATAACAAGCCAGTCTCTTTATAACTAGACTGAGAATATATTTGTTGTTCTAAAAGTCTTAATATCTTTACATTTATCGTCTTTTTTGCCTGATCTTTTGTGAATGTGTGTGTGTGATCACTTTCTCTTCCACTAACCAGTTAACTTGAAATGTTTTTCTTGTCCACAGAGTCCTTGGAGAAGTGCGTAGCTGTATCGACAAGTCCCTTGGATCATGTGCAACAGACATGGAAGCTGTGGCTATCGCCCATCGTCTGTTCTCCTTGGGTTTTTACCCAGAGGACTCTGACTGCACAGCTCCATTCCAAGAACTGGTTCCAACCTTCTCACAGGATAACAACTGCATGGAGGATTTTGTAGACCAGTTTATGTCTGTCTTCCAGAGTGATCGCTCAGTAGTCAGTGTATGTAATGCCTTTGAGGAATACAAGGCCTGTCTAAAGAATGCAGCCCAAGACATCACACTTCTGGCGTCTGTGCTGAAACCAGACTATGGTTTTGTAGATGAAATGAGCAACCTCTTCTGTCAGCCAGGTTGGTGTCATTGGAGTTTATTGGCTATGCGAAATCATGCTGATAATGTCCATACTAAATAGTGGTGACTATCTGATTGATATAGACATAGTATGTCCATATGATTCTGTCTCCTTTTTTTTTTTTTTAATGTCATTTACTATTTTTCTGTCTCTGTGGAGCTTTTCCTGCCTGTAATCTGGAGACGTACCTTTTTTCTGGTCACAATTTACGATACACCAGCTTTTTTGCTTTAATCTGGCCAGTCGTCACTGAAAATCTGTACACTATCCAGAGCAGACTCAGCTGTCCATTGTGCAGTGTCTTTTTATGGGTTTGTTTGTTTTGTAACATTTGAATGTTTTCTGTTCACTTTCTATGTTTCCTTTTTTTCGTTTTTTGTTGGGTTTTTTTTTTTTAAAGCTGGGACCAAAAATTTAAGTAAAGTGGCTGATATTCTAAGTATGGCAAGTACTGTGCCATAAGGAAAGTGGCTGATATTCTAAGTATGGCAAGTACTGTGCCATAAGGAAAGTGGCTGATATTCTAAGTATGGCAAGTACTCTGCCATAAGGAAAGTGGCACCAGAAAATATTTTATCCAGGGAGAGGCGGGGCCATATTTTTATGATAAAAAAATGTTACTGAGATATCACTTGTACATACGCACACGCACACGCACACACACACACACACACACACACAGAGGGAATGTTATTTACATATTCTCACACAAACATGTGTACACATGCACACACACATGCATGCACGCACACACACACACACTCACACACATACACACACAATCTTTACGCATCTCCCTTCCACACATACACCACACCAAACCAAACCACACCGAATGCACCATCACTAGCATCACGCATGAGGCCCCATGGTGGCTGATATTGTTACAAGTAATATCTCAGTATTTCAGTATGGAACTAGATCAATGTTTCTTCAAGGCCATGGAGCATCTAGCTGTCATCCATTATGCACATGTCTAGGTGGAAAGAGCAAGACAGTAGGCCATCAGTCAGTTTCTACAATATTTCCCATCACATCCAGTATGTCATCCTAGGGATGTAGGCCGCCTTGTTTTTTGAAGTTCCTGTTTACAAGTGAGCTTCTTGACAACACTAACGACTTTTATCATTCTTCAAGGCCCATATCAGCTCTTATCCTATCCTTCACCAGACATTGAGACCAGATGGTGTAACAACACTCCAAATTCGAACAAATCAAGGTGATGTTCTGAACATCATCTTTATCCAGAAGAGCAATCAAAGTGTGAAAAGAGCTTCTTGATATAACATAAGCCTCTGCTGGATTTGAATCACTATGATTTAAGTGAATAAATCGGCTTACTGTTCTGTTTTACTCCAACAGCATTTTACAGTGTTTATTGAACTCTTTCCAGTCATTGTACAGATGCTCTCATCTACTACTGGCTGTTGCACCTTTTACCACCTTCATTTCTTACCAGCTATTATGCCTTTCTCATTTCCTTCCACCTGTCATGCACCTTTGTGATAAGACCAGATGGCAAGAATATTGAGATGGCATGATGGGTGTGAGGTAGGACCAGCTGGCATAAATAGTGAAATTGTACAATGATTATGTGGAAGGCCCAGATAACATAAATGATGAGATGCTATGATGGTAGTGTGGAAGAACCAGTTCGCATGAGTGATGAGATGACAATATGATGTTTAGGACCAGACAACATAAATAATGAAATGGTATGATGGAAGAGTAGAAGAACCAGTTAGCATCAGTAATGAGATAATATGATTTTTAGGACAAGACAGCATAGATAATGAGATGGTATGATGATGGTGTAGAAGAACCAGTTAGCATCAGTAATGAGATAATATGATTTTTAGGACAGTATAAATGATGAGATGGTATGATGATAGTGTGGGAGGATCAGGTGGCAAAAATATAGGGATCACGACCAGATAGCCTAGATATTAAGAGAGTATGGTATTATGTGTTAGGACCAGACAGCAATATAAAATGCAAGACATTAGAAAACTTGATTAACTCCAAAAAGAGAAATTACATCAGGTACAACTATCATTACTTAAAGTTAAACACAAATGGACAGAACTACAAATATGTATAAATCCACTGGAATGCTGTGGTGATTGAGTGGTATGATCAGATACTGTAGAGAAATGGTATGATTTTGTGTGACAGGATAAGACAGCATGAAAAGTGATGAAATGGTATAAGTGTGGTAGGACCAGAGAGTGAAAATACTGAAACGGTACGGTTATTGTTTGGTAGTGTCAGATGGTATGAATGATGAGATGATACAATCGTTGTGTGGTAGGGTCAGATGGTATGAATGATGAGATGATACAATCGTTGTGTGGTAGGGTCAGATGGCATGAATATTGAGATAATACAGGTCAGATGGCATGAATATTGAGATAATACAATCGTTGTGTGGTAGGATCAGATGGCATGAATATTGAGATAATACAATCGTGTGGTAGGATCAGATGGCATGAATATTGAGATAATACAATCGTTATGTGGTAGGGTCAGATGGCATGAATTTTGAGATAATACAATCATTGTGTGGTAGGATCAGATGGCATGAATATTGAGATAATACAATCGTTGTGTGGTAGGGTCAGATGGCATGAATATTGAGATAATACAATCGTTGTGTGGTAGGGTCAGATGGCATGAATTTTGAGATAATACAATCGTTGTGTGGTAGGGTCAGATGGCATGAATATTGAGATAATACAATCGTTGTGTGGTAGGGTCAGATGGCATGAATTTTTAGATAATACAATCGTTGTGTGGTAGGGTCAGATGGCATGAATATTGAGATAATACAATCGTTGTGTGGTAGGGTCAGATGGCATGAATATTGAGATAATACAATCGTTGTGTGGTAGGGTCAGACGGCATGAATGATGGAATGATACAATTACTTTGTAATAGGATCAGATGGAGATGGTATGTTTATTGTATGGTAGGATCAGACAGCAGAATGATGACACAAAATGGTTATTGTGTGATAGGATCAGATAGCAGAATGATGACACAAAATGGTTATTGTGTGATAGGATCCGATAGCGTGAATGCCAGCACAGCTGAGGTATCCCAACAATGCAACCTACACGCTGCCTCCTTCTGCCTGGTCCAGGACATTGTATGGTTCTTCAGTCGTCATTTGCTACCCAACTCTGACAGTCATCACTTTTGCTCGTATGCATTGTTTTCCAACCCATCATTTAATGCATTGATTTGTTTATAAAGTATGTCTGGATGATTTGTATATCATCTGGCATTCTTTCTTCACAAACAAGTACGTGCGATTATGTACTTGTATGTCTTTGTGCTGTATGCATGCTTTTGTGTTTTTTAACGTCATGTGCCATTCTTTAAAGCAAGCGTGTGTCTTAATACTGGATTTCTCTTTCTGTATCTGTGTGAATCTCATGTTTTTGAACTGCTCGAGAGAAAGCTTTATGTTTCTTTCACCCTTGTATGTGACGGGCAAAGCACAGTTCTTCTTCAGAAGGTTGCTCCAACAGCTTCAGCAGCTACACTGAGTGAGCATCCAAAAAGACCTATGAGACGAAGAACCTAACTTAACTGCAGGTGGACAATCACTGGACTAGCTTTCTCCTCTCCATGCTGTGGGCATACTGAAATATGTAGCAGCGCCCTGCACAGGCTGAGCTGTAGTTTTAACATTTCTAAATGGTGAAGAAGTACTTATTGCACCAGTTACTTTTAGATGCTATATTCAAAGGCAACCGTTCACAGAGACATAAAAAAAAGATGCTGTCCCAGTCGAACTGTGTTTCGGATATGTATAACTCAGTGGTGACTTGCAGATTTTGCCAGCAGGGAGCATCAAATGGAGAAGACAATTGGTGCAAAACAACAAATTCTGGAACATCATAACACTGTGATGGAAAGAGAGAAAGCTTTGCTACATGTGTTTGCATCAGGAAATGAGCAACACCTGCATAGAACTTCTGTTACTTTGCCATGTGTACATGATCCTTGGATTCACATGTACACACACATACCACACACACACACACACACACACACACACACACACACACACACACACACACACACACACACACACTCACACACACTCACTTGCATACACACGCATATATGAATCCCTTGAAGAAGTGTTCTCCTTGGGAAGTTTAATGATTGATGCTGCAACATCAGACTTTTCCCTTTCAAACTGCGGCATTGCAATGGGGACTGCTCTCAGGGTTTTTCAGGCCTTCATCAATTTTGATCAAGTCTTCATCATGGTGCCATTGTGTATTTTGGAATCAGCTGTAATTTTATAGGATGATGTATTAAAAACATGGATGGAAAGCCACTGGTAGAATTTAATGCATGCATCCCTGATGTGTGTATAGTTCATGGATTTTTTTGTTGTTTTCAGAAAATGGCACAAACAGGAGATACGTACCTGTGTTGAAGAAGCAACTGTAGAATGCAGTGCTCCCATCCAGTTGCTGTATAACACAGTAGTAGAAATGTACAATCGTCTTGTGCTGGCTAGCAGGGTATGTGACGCTCTGAATGTGTGTTACTTGGAGGAAGCTTACTACAACATCAACAAGTTCTCTGTGGCCATCTCCATTTTCACTGTGGATGAAGACACCGCCAAGCTCTGTTCGTCAGTATTGAATGAATGTGCTTGTGTGTGTGTGTGTGTGTGTGTGTGTGTGTGTGTGTGTGTGTGTGTGTGTGTGTGTGTGTGTGTTCATGAAAGAGAGAGAGAGTTTATTCATAGCTATGGAATGAGTGTTTTGTGCATGGTAGTATAATGTTGTGAAACCTCAAGATGTGCGCAAGAGAGAGACTGTCTGTATAAATGGGTATGTTTATTCCAACTTGGTATTAATTAAGTGAAATTGTTAGGGTCTGTATAGGAAGGTTAACCCGTTCAGTGCCTCACAATAGTACAAACAAAGGTGTTCCCAGGTGCCTGGGAAATCTCATGATAATTAACAAAAAATTCTAGCTCAGAAACTACAAAAGATAGAAAAATGAAATCTATATCATTTTTGAAGGAAATTGAATGAAGATTTTGAATCTGGGCTTCTTTTGTTTTAATTTTGATAATAAAAAAGTATTTAGGCTTTTAGATTTCGATAGATTTTTTTGCACGATCAAAAACATGTGTATTTACCACATCCAAACAAGAAACACACAGCAAAAAAGTTGAAAATAAAGTTTGTATTGTCACACTACACCTGTAAATGAAAGTAAAACAGTTTGGAAGTCTATCAAGACGCTCACACTCGATGCAGACTGACCAGTCCACGACCACGCCCCCCCTCTCCCCACCACGCCCCCTTGCTGGACTGCAACCCTCTCTTTCACCCCTCATCTTCCCCTACCTTTCCGTCTGCACTGTGTCACGCCGAGAGCAGGCCACGCTCCCCTCTCGCGCTGACTTTCACATCACTGGCCACCGGCACGCAGTGCAGAGTACACACTAGGCTGGCTCGTTCGACACAAGTCAGCTGAACACACACTGAGGTCACAGAGCCCTACTCAATAACTGACGAATATGGTCGGCAATTCCACCACTATCATCATCTCACCTTCATGCTCGAGTGAGTCGTTGAATAAAAGATTATTGTCTTTGTCAAAAATCATCAGCAGAGCCTGCTCAGCTGTGTAAATACGTTGATTTGGTCGCTGGGCTTGTCGAAGTTTGCGCCGCCATCTTTGCAAGCTAGACGAAGTGCTGGCTGGTCATCCAGTCAGTGATGAGAATAAATGGGCTTTACCCTCACGTGTGGTCATTTACATATTATTTTAAGACTACAGACATATAAGGCTTTCTACGCAAACTCTATTTGAGTCCGTTGATAGAAATAGTAACGAATGAAAATTCAAGAAAAATGCATGACGTCAGGGGACTGCCCATAGGCACTGGGAAAGCACTTTTATTACAGCGTCAGCTGACTGACTAAAGGCACGCAACTGGTTTTAAACAAGAATTTTTATTTCAGTTACCAGTCTTTGGAACAATGAGATGTAGAATACTTCATAGTTTTGTTTTCAGTTATTCAGTAATTTGATGGAATAGAAACTGTTTTGAAATTTGTATTTTGTGAATGTTTGTGTATGTATGGATGTATATGTATGTGCGTTTGTATGTTCTGACTGCAGAGTTTATGTTGTTGTTTTTTCACTGTCCAGTAGTTTTTGTTTTCATGACAAGTGTAGCCCAGTTTAGTTTAGATTAGACGTGGTGAATTAGAATATAAAAAAAAGATGAGAGAGAAAAATTATAGATAATCACTGATCGTTGTTTTTCTGTGTTTGAAATTGGCTGGAAACATCTTCATTAATCATTTTGTAAAATGTTGACAGTACATGTATGTCATAATATCATCAAGAGTTTAATTTTTTTTGGTAAGCTACAGATATTTTCATGCTTTCTCTTTATTTAGGTAAGATAGAGATATTTTCATGCTTTCTCTTTATTTATTGCTCCGTCCCCCCTATTCCCCTACACCGTCCCCTTCATTCCCACCTCCACCACCACCACCAGTCAGTATGACTCACTGCAAGCCATCTTTGAATTTGTGGATGAGTTTGACCAGAGAGAGTTCAAGAATCTGAGTTCTTCTAGCAGATGTGTCACATCATTAAATGCAGAAAGAAAGAGAGGAATACACATGCAAACACACACATTCCACTCCAACATATTAAAACCAGTCTGAGCTAACAATGGTGCACAATTCACGTAAACAAGCATAAAATCCTATGACGAAAATTTGTTAGAAATAAGGGCATACCTTGAAAGAGGAATGTTCCTTGTTTTAATGATCACACCAAATGTTCACTAGTAACCTCACAGAATACGGAACACACAGTTCTGCTGAGAGCAACATAAAGTGGTGGGCACCATGTGCTTTGGGGGGGGGAGGGGGGGGGGGGGAGAAACAGGTGCTGCTGGTTAATCACAGGCTTTTATGGCCTCTTTTGACCCACTTCCTAAACACACACAAAATGTTTGACTGGCACAAACAGTCATTAATCCAATGGTAGTGCAACAGCCAGCAGTGAGAAAATATGTTTTGATTGGCACAAAGAGTCTTTTAACCAATGGTAGCACAGTAACCAGCAATTCCTTTCTTACCTCTACAGTAGAGCCATGGCACATAGGTGGGTCAGGTAGATAGACTGGCTTTTGTGGAAAGATGGGGAGGGGGCATGAGAGGATGCTGATGCAGCAAATGTTTATGGTATCAAGTGTTAGGCTACTTGGCCAGCGAGAGTGACAAGAGTTGCCCAGCCTGAGCAGCAGTGAGTGAGTTCAAAGCCATTCTTCACAACACAGATATTTTTCTTTCCAACATCTTTCAACTTCAAGGAGCTCCCAGTCAAATAGGTAGAGTCTTTGCCTGTAGAGCTGACATTCATGAGTTTGAACCACCCATGTGGTTTGATTTTTCAGGTGTGTGTGTGTGTGTATGTTTGTGTGTGTGTAGGGATGGGGGGGGGGGGGGGGGGGTTGTTGTTAGCACGAAAAAGGAATTATCAGGGCTGAACAGGGAATCAGTGAAACAAGTCATTGTGTCTGTGAGTTAGATGCAGATGCCTGTATTTGATGTAACTTTGGTTTTCTATTTTCATGTGTTGACAGACTGAAGCAGGTCACTGAAATGCAGGTGGCCAGTTTCTCTGGGACGTGCAACCAGTTTGAGAAGGAAATTGTCACTTCTTCACTGGCGAAAGTCGAGCATCTGATAGAGGGAGTGTGTGAAGATGTGGAATTACCTCCACCCCCGATCTGCAGTGACATGCCATTAGAGCACCGGCAATGCAGCATTGGGGCAGCATTCACCTGTGTCATTCATTTCAACATGGAACTGTTCGCTCAAGTGACCCAGACATTCTTCATCCAAGGAAAGCCCATCTTCGAGTGGCACTGGCAACCTTGGTGCACGTTAGTCCATTTTGTTATTTTGTACAGAAATGTGTATGTGTAGTTTTATCAATGTGGATTTTATTTACAGTCCAATTTGATTTTTAAAATACTAATGATATGTGGGCTTTGAGTTTTTGGTACAAACAAAATAAAAGCAAAGCGGATTTTCTTTTACAAATATGTCGTCATCAGGGGTTACAAACTGCAAACTCCAAAGCTTGATGAAATTGATAAGCTTCTGTCAGAAGTTAAAAGCCACTGCACAATGTTAAATTTCTTCTCTGTGACCCATAGTGCCCTCTGCCAGACTCTGCCAAATGCCTTCTTGAAATCTGTGAAGACATGATAGAACTCCCTAGGGTGCTGGGGATGTTTGCACCATATATCGACATATTTTGACATATTTCTCAAAAATCCTTTTGTTTCGTATTGAGTATTAGATAAGCATTATTGTGCACTTAGTTGTGCGTGTTTATTTGTAGTTTGCCTTGTTTTTGTAACGTTTGATTTTCCTTTCATATTTTTTGTTTGTCTTACCAATCGTCAGTCACAGTAACCAAAGTTCATTTTGTGTTTTGGGCCAGAATACCTCAGTTGGTAGAGCTCTGACTTATGGTCCAGGTGAACCTGGGGGCACAGAGTTGTATTTCTGCTGGGCCATTTCGGTACAGAGGAATTTTCCCTCAGAGTTCATATTGTTTTTATTCCAACTCCAAAAGAGTTCTTGGAATGTGACTATGAACTGAGGTTCAGTGTGTAAACACACACATTGCATCTTGCACACACATAAAATCCCATTATCAACTTTTGAAAGAGTAGACCAGTTTTGTGATGGATACAGATGACGTGTATACATGTAGTATGCGTCTTGTGCAAAACATAAAGGGATTGATATTCAGCTGAATGAGAACAGAAATTAATTATGAGCACCCACAAGCAATTTTTCAGTCAGCTGTATCCAGGCGGCACCCTGTTATATGAATGAGACTGTTGATTGTAAAGCATATAGTGCTTGGTCTGTAACTGCAATTTTTCAGTCAGCTGTATCCAGGTAGGCACCATGTTATGTGAATGAGACTGTTGATTGTAAAGCATATAGAGCTCGGTTTATAACCAAGGATATGTGATGTACAGATGCTCTCCATTACAACAGTGAAAGTACTGTGAATAGTGAGCTGTTTTTCCAAACTTATTATTAAATGTGCAGGTCATCAAATTGTCGGACGGACGTACCCATTAACTTTCAGATCAAGCATAAACAATATCTATTTGGGAAGGGCTTCCTTTGTGGTAAATAATGAAATTTCACAAAAGCTTTTAAACCAAATTTTACTTTTTTTTCTCTCTCTCTCTCTCAATGTTATTGTTATCAGAATGAGCAAACAAGCTTCATACAGTGTCAGAAATTACAGATGGCATTTTCATCGACAAGAAAGCAGTTCTGACCTTGAAATGGGACGAATCAGCCTCTTTGACCAGTGAATCTTCATCAGTCTCCATTCAGGTTGCTTTTAAGCCATTGCAGAGTGAAGCAAGTGGTGATTGAAGTGGAAAATCAGGAAAATCAACCCTCAACATAATTCTTTTTTGTTCCTTTTCCATGAAACGCAACAAAGAGAAATGATGAAATGGCTTGAAATTCATACACAGCACAGAAGATTTCATTAAAGCATGCATATGAAATTTCATGAAAGTTTCAGTGAGTAGTCTTTGAGGTATGTGTTCTATTGGGGCACACAGAAATAGCTCTATTTCTGTGTGCCCCAATAGAACTCTATTTCTATTGGGGCCAGAATAGCTCAGTTGGTAGAGCGCCGGACTCGTGATCCTGAGGTTATGGGTTCGAATTTCGGTACAGGGGGATTTTTCCCTCGGAGTTAACATTGGTTCTGACTCCATTCCCCATACAGTCCTTCGAATGAGACTATAAACCGAGGTTCCGTGTGTGAACGCACGCATAACATCTTGCACACACGTAAAATCCCATCACCAACTTTCGGAAGAGAAGGCCAGTTTGGCCGTTGGTATGGATGACACGTTACACATAGCATGCACCCTGCGTGAGAAATGGAAAGAATGAAGGAAGTAAGGAAAATGAGTGATCGATATTGAACGATACTGACTGGATGACACGGGAAACGACTGAATGAAGCGCCAGCTGGCAGCTCTTCAGTCGGCACTACCCAGGTAGGCAGCCCGTTGTGTAAACGAGTGTGGATTGTAAAGCGCCTAGAGCTTGCTCTCTAGCCGAGAATAGGCGCTATATAAGTATTCATTATTATTATTATTATTAGAAATGTTTTGCTGTCGACTGTCAGAAAGCTAAGCTGGGAGTGCTGTACTTAAGATGGCAGATGAAAATGAAACCATCTCCCGCCCCTCTCCCTCTACTTTTATAAACAACTTGAATGATTTGTTTGTGTTCTTTGTAGTAAACACACCCACTCTTTTTTTTTAAAGTATTCCAATAGCAATTTTAGAGCAGAGGGGTCTGTTCTTTGTTTTGTGTTACTGCTGCATGTTTGCTGTATGCCTATGTTCAATCCATTCCAGATTTCTGGAGAGCACCATGCAGTGTGCAGCATTCAACACCTCAGGCTGTGATAGAGATGATGAGGACCTTGAAGCTGTCATGACTGCTCTGGAAGCATTGAGGAAGCAAGCAGGCAACAATTGTTACTGGCTGAGTGATGATCTTTGTTCTCCAACACCTCGCTGCCCTGCACAGGATGTCCGCTGTGATCTTGTGTTGCAGAACAGACTGTGGGAAAATCCTTTGGAAGATATTTGCGAGTATGTGTGCACCTATTCTTCTCTACAATGATTGCTTATGAATTTTTAAGAGCTCATGGTCATATATAGACAGATATAAGGTTTATTCTTGGAAACATGCTTATATACTGTAGCATTGAGACCAGCTAATCAGAAGAAAAGAAATCGGAGCAACATAAATTCATGAAAGTCTGATACGTTAGAAAACTTTTTTTCCCAGGAATTACAAATAAAGAAACATTTTAAACCAGCGGTTGTGGTAAAGTGATAAATGTTGCAGACTTCCAGTTGGGAGGTCGTGGGTTTGATTCCCATCAGAGCCATTTACTTGTGGGGGTTTTCTGCCCAGACTGGTTGCTACCCAGAATTGAGTTAGCTATGGGCTCAACTGGGAAGGCTTGCACCACACAATGAAGTTTCATCCTCTTAATGGATGTATCTCTGAGAATATCGCTCAAAGTTTCATCCTCTTAATGGATGTATCTCTGAGAATATCGCTCAGATCTCCTGACCAGCACTGCAGGTGTCCGTATCTTTTGGGCCTAGCTGATGCTGGGATATAATATGAAAGTAGGCATGTCATGCAGTCTCAGACTAGAATTGAAATCTGTAGCATCCTTTCAATCATCCTCCTCTTTCGTCAGCATTTAAAAAGAAAAGTCTCAAATTCTGTGGCCCTTTGTGCCATGCACTCTTGGTGACCTCAGTTTTGATTACCTCTCCATGACTGTGCCCTTGGTTTGGTTTTGTCGGGGTCACTGGTAGCAAATTCATGAGGATTGTCGTTGGACAGAGGAAGAGCTCACTCATGCTGGCTTGGCAACTGAGCAGTTATTTTCATCGATAGGAAACGTAGTAGGTGGTGTCACGTGTGTGTAAGATCAAAACAAGCGCCACTGAATACCACTGGCGCAGCAGTGCAGTGTTTCCCCTTACAGGTTGCCTCATGATGACTTGATGTTGACTGCTCCATGTGAAGTGCCAAGGCTATGGCAGAATGGGCCAGGCTGTGGCTGTGAAGGGAAGGATAGAATGAACGTCATGGATAGAGTGAATGAGACGGCAATGAAAAAAAGGAAGTTCTTTTATAATAGCAGACATCACTATTTGACAACACTGAAGTGAGTGGAAAATAAAAAAAGCAAAATTCTGGAATGTGCTCATTGGTGCTGCATAGAAATGCCTATGTTCCAAAGATTTCACGGGTCAAGGGTAAACAGCCTGGATTTCAAATGGGTTTAAGATTCTGTGCACAGAGTTTACGCCAGTGTCTGTTCATCAGTTAATGCAGCAAAAAAAGGGAAACAATGCTGGGTCAGCAAGCTGTGATTTTACAAATAACAACAGGATCCATAGCACATAGAAATAGTACCCAATGTTGGGTGTGCTTCCATACCGCATGCCACGTTTCAGAGAAACAACCCAATTCATCAGGCCACTCTCTTTCTGATCTCCAGCTTATCACAATAGAGAAACAGAGAACAAACTATTGACTACGCTACCTTAACAAGGAACGCTTTCCAATGGACTCGGCTTCCTGTGTTAGTTATTTCCAAAATGAATCATGGTGAATGGAGGGTTTCTGTCATCTATGGCTGTCACTTTAAGTTTAACAGATTTGTGAATAGATTTTTTTGTCTGATAATTTTTACTTAATTTCCTTTTTTAAATTGAGTTATGTAGACAGGAGCTCATATAATTAGAGTGATTTTTTTGTTTAATTGATTTTTACTTTAATTTTCTTTTCTGTTTCATTGAGTTATCATGTAGACAAGAGCACATATTGTTAGAGTTCATGTATGTGCACATAATTATGTAGATTTGTACTTGTGTTGATATGAGTGATGTGTATGTGCAGGCATGTGTATGTGTGTTAAATGGGTCAGGAAGGGTGAGTGTAGAAGATGTGTGTGTGTGCAGTGGGAACTATATAAATGGGCATACATATGCTATTGCTATTAATTTTTTGCATGTAACCCTTCTGGGAATGAAGGTGTGCATGTAAATGTATTGTGATCATCCCATCCTAGACAGATATGTCCCGGATACTTTCTTGTAAACAAGTGGACAAGGTTTTATTAAGTGACAAGTTTTGGGGGTGAAATGGGGTGAAGGATGTAAGTCAGGCAGATTGTAACATCGGAAATCCATGATTTCTGACACTGTTCACAAACACAGAATCTTCGCTCACTGCTTCCCTTCCTACATCTCACTCACTCTCTCCCTAGAGAGAGAGAGAATGAGAGAGTGAATGAGTGACCAGGTTTGTGTGTGAGAGTGTGGGCATGCTTGCTGAAGGAATGGGATTCTGGGTTGCCTGTGTTGAGCAAGTTTTGTGGCTTTTGTACGTGTTTTCACACTTTTGAATTGTGCACATGAATTTTAATGTACACTTTGAACTCATTTCATTCTTCTTTTTTTTTACTAACAATAGGATTAAAATGTTGATGCACTTGTTATGTGTCTTTTTTAACCTTGAATGTTTAATATTCATGCGCGCACACACGCACGCACGCACTTACTCACGCACACATTTTAGTAATATATATATAAACTCTTTTGGCACTGGTTAGAATATGCATATAGAAATCATATGTGAAATCAAAGATGTTTATCATGATATACACTCTTTGGGACTTTTTCATATACTTTTTGGAAAGTACAGATAATGTAATTTTTTTTTAATCCCAGTCTGGTCTCTAGTTGCAAATTTTTCTTTAAACAAATCTGACAAGATTTGTACTGAAGTAAACCTAAAAATGTGTCAAAGTATTTGAAAAGGGTTGTGTATATGTCACAGTGTTTACATTATTCAAAGATAGCCCAGCAGCGGTAAAAATGAAATCTACTTCTGTGTTTGTGTCACAGAAATTCAGTTTCTTGGCTCCCTTGTGGTAGCCACCGTCATGATAGTGCTGGATTCATTTTTTGAGACACACCCAGCTTTGCCCAGCCAGCCATGTTTTCTTTAAGATAGGAAGCTACCAAAGATAAAAAAACAGCATTGAATAATTTGTGAACAAAATTTACAGTCATATTTAACTAGTGTTGCTTTTAGAAATGGTAAAAATGATCTAAAATCAGTTTCTAGCTTGATTATACCAGAACTACAAATAGATTCATCCCTCATCCCACCACTTTGTTTTGTGGCATTTGACAGAAGCACAAAATGATTAACAATGAACCCAACCATGTGCTAGTAATCATAATAGACCAAACTCACTTTACGTACTGTCACTGCGTTTGCCACTGTTGCTTTTTTGCAAGTGACTCCTCACTTGTGCAACTCTCCAGCACTTCTCTTCATAGTCAACACTGATTTACTGATTAATTCCTGGAGAAAAACATCTGTAAATCTAGAACAAGACAATAAATGGAAACGAAGATGAATTCTTAAGGCTGCTGATGATGGCCGGATGATATTTGACCAAACACAAACAGAGCCACAGTTTAGGTCCATCAAGCTTGACAGAGATTGTGCTTGACAAGTTTAATTAAACAAAAACTGAGCTTGTTAATAAACTCACAAGCTGACCCAGACAAAGTAGGCGATGACTTTCAACTACTGATATTTGGATGTCATCCATGAATTCAAAATTGATGATACAATGATGTTTCCAGGTTCATCACTGAGGCCTATCAGTGTGCCGAGTCTAACACCATCACCTGCACAGCAGCACAGAAAGAGATTACCAAGAAGACCATCAAGATGAAACTTCAGCAACTGTCTGTTCCTGATCTGAAGTGTGATGGCACCGAGGTCTGGTGGTTTTTGCCTCCTCTTTGTTTGTTTCTGTGTTTGCTTGTCTTATTCTGATGCTTTGTTGTGTTGTGATGTTTGTTAAACAATGCATTGGAAGATTGTAAATTAAACTTTGTATTATTATAAACCAGGGAAGTGATGTCTGCTCCCATGGTGCTGTAATAACAAATTTCCAGGTTAACACAGCCGATTGACTAAAGACCCAAGCAGACAAAAGGAAAATGGATCAAAAAGGAAAACTGTAAGGAAGTTCAGTGTGCTCTTACACTCTTAGCTGTCATAAGCACACAGCAACAGTAGCACAAGATGTACAAACAAAAATTATGTACATATTATCCTATCACAAAGGGAACAGAAATGACTTTCCTTGGTTATTTTTACTGTGTTGTCTTCCCACTGTTCAGATTTCCTTTCATTCTTATAACGTTGGATTTTACAGTGTTTAGTTGGGCAGTCAAAATTGTTACAGAATATGGAGAACAAAGGGGGAATCTGAAGAGACTTGTGCAACAACTGAGAAGGGAGCTATCCCAATCATTCAGAGGGTGAGAGTGGGCTCTTTCCAAATTCCTGATGAATCCCGCAAAAGTATCAGGAATGATTAAATTAAGCAGGCACTGCCAACTCGAGGGTGCCAAAATGGCAGAAGGACTGGAAAATTTCAGTGTTGAGTGGCAGGCACAAGGCACTAGTAACCAAAATAAGACAGAGACATAGAAGGAAGAGCTGAGCAGCATCGACTGAGAATTGGAGAAAGCGATTGACCAAAAGACCAGAGCGAATTAGAATTTTAAAAAGAATAAGAAGAAAGAGGGTCTGAAATCCTCAAAAGCAATTGTCAGGATGGGAAGTCATATATAATGATGGGAGCTTTGTTGATCCCAGTCAGCAATTTGGCCTGTGAAGGTGTTCAGCCTTGTGAGGAAGAACCTTACAGATTTTCGTCCCTCCTTGAGTCAAGACATTACACAGGTACTGAGGACACTGAAATGCAAAAATGACCCAAGTCATAAGATGAAGTTTAGTGATAGTGTGCTTCAAAAATTAATGTAAAAGAGCAACAATGTATTGGCTGAGACAGTGATTCCGTGAAAGCACTTGACAAAAGGAAAGAAAGTAAAGTGTCTGGAATGTCATTCTTTCGTCTTGGGTGCAACAGCGTTTCCTCTCAACTGTCAGAAATTCCTCTCAATTTTAAAACATATTCCTCTCAAGTCTCTTCAGAGGTTGGCAGCTTTAGTTCGTGTGTTGCTGTGTGTGTGTCTGTTTGTCTGTCTGTCTGTCTGTCTGAACCAAAATGCATGCCTCCTACACATGTACACATACATGTTTGTATGTGTGTGTATGTTTTTATGTCCATGGGTGCATTTGTATAAGTGTATGTTATGCACACAATAGCGCATACTTGATGAGTGTGTGCTTCAGTACATCTATATAACACACACACACACGCATGCGTGCGCGCGGGGTCTGTCAGCCCTGAGATCTATTGACATGATCATCATCTGCTGTTTGTACGGTGTCACTGCTCCTGATTTTTTATACTGTATAATTTTTCTTTAGGAAAAGTTAAATATTTCTGATAAAAGAAAAAAGAAAATCAATGAAACACTGAACAATTTTTATCACTGTTATATATTTGCAAGGATTTCAGATAGCGTCTGTTGGATGGATACACTTTTGTTTTTATGTCTGACGTCATTGGATGTATTTCTGACAAAAATATGTATTCTGATCATATTCTGAGCTCCAGTTACAAATTTATAACTACTAAAATGATTAATGTACTATGCTTGTTTGAGCAAAACATGTGCATTTTGAATGAAGTAAGTCAGCATGCAATGTTATGTCATTTGTGCACAGTAAAGCTGTGTTCAGACAGGGTTCTCCATTTGTTTTGGTTGGTTGTTTTTTTGCCAGGAAAAAGTCAGCATTTTTTTTAAACAGAGAAATCATTGTATCCTTAGTGATCATAATCTTTTGATTGTGTCTTTTTTTCCTTGCTTGCATATCTTCTGTCATGTGGATGACGCTCATCCCTATGTTCTCATTTTACACATCTATTCAAGGATTTATTCATAAACCAGTTCTAGCCAGATTTTGTCATCCACTAAAACATACATTAGGCCATAACCGGAAAAAGCCTACAGTCCCCTTTGTTTTTCACATTTTCAAAATGTTCAGCATATCAGTTTTAATTTAAACTTAAATCCAGCTGTTTCTCATAGCTTCATTGGTAACTTTCCCTCTCAAAAGATTCAGTTTCTGAAGGTGGAATTTTGTCCAAACAGTATTCTTCCTTTCTTGGTCAGCTGCACATTTTCATTCATATACTGATAAGAAAGCTTGTATAGATTTATTCAGTAATTAACAAGGTTAGCATTGATTCATAGGTTAAAAAGCTGTTGCACTTTTCATTGACATTTACATTTATTATTCACTTACATACTTTGATGAAAACTTTTGATAAAGACTCATCCTGGAAGTTGGAATCGACTTTGCTGATAGGCAAACATTTTCCTCAAGGACAGGCTACCAGTGCAGGCACTGGAACAAAATTTCAACAAGCCACTTTCTCTAGTTTAGTAGTGTAGGGTAATTAGATCTGTGGCAATTTGTAATTGTTTCACCAAATTATGGAACTTACTTTGAATGCTTCAGGAAAAACTAAGAGATGTGTAAGTGTAAAAAAGTTTTAGTGCCCATGGTTTGAATTTCCTGTGTTGGAAAAATGTCAGTCAGTACATATTTTATCAAAGTTAGATTCGTTTAGACAGGTTCTGTAATTCTAGATGTAGCTCCTAATTCATATATTTATACACACACTCATGTATGCATAGATGCACATGTGCACACGCGCACGCACACACACACAGGCAACACACACACACACACACACACACACACACACACACACACACACACACACACACACACACACACAAACACACACAAACACACACACACACACAGAGAATGTGGAACCAATAAGGACTGATAGAAAACAAACTGACATTGACAATTTCTCCTTCTTTAAGACAATGATTTGGCAAAGATCTGTAGACATAAAAGTATGGAGAAGGGATGGTGAGAGGATATACACTCGCATACACCTACATCACATGTACATCAGCAGACTGCTTTATTGATGTTCATGCAGCAGCATTTGTGTGGTAGCTTTCCAGTATGAGTAGTTGTCTGCAGAGTTTTGATTATGTTAAACTAAATCTTGGATTCAATGTACCTTTCCAGATGGCACCCTGCTTGCTGAGGGCCAGGGCTGCATCTTGGAATGTGCTGACTGATGGCACTGATGCATGCAGCACTTTGACAGAGGCAGCCGACTGCCTCAACGACAGCATGACCCTGATGCCTGAAAGTCCCACACTACAACAGCAGACAGCGAAAGCCATGTTTGAGGACTTGAAAGCTATTGTTGATGGATGGTGTAACAATCCAGGTAGAATTTTTTCATTGGTGTGTGTCTATAAGCCTATGTGTGTTTACATCTTTCTGCATCCTTATGAATTCAACTGTACATAATATACGGTGAAGTTCACTATCTACAATCTACAAATCAATGTTAGTGTTGCACATTGGCGTAAGTGTTATTTGTACCATTTCAGTTCAGTTAATTACTAAATTATCAACTGAAGATTTGAGAAAGGGGAGAGTAAACAGAAACAAATTGTCCATCAAGAGAGACCATCCAGCAGGTCCATAACTGTTAATGATTACCCCCTCCCTGAATTTGTTACTATTTTCCATCTAGATGTCATAGAATGGATGGAAGGGTGTGTCATTAGTAAAATAGAAATGCAGCTTTTGGTCTTGCTCTTGGTCAACCTTCACCCATCTCTTCCCAATTCTGCCTATCCCCTTTTCCAGTCCAAAGTTCACAAAAAGAAAAGTTTGCAAAACTCTTCTTCTAGTGGAGGATCTATGTTTTTATAACACTCGAAACAAAACAAAAAAAAAGAAAATCAGTTGTTTTTTTAAAAAGTAGGAAAGATTCCATAGGGCTTTTTTTTTTTCCAGTTGTAGATAATGGTTATGGTTTTAGGCCTTGTATTTTATGACATTATATATTTAATTTCTTTAAATTTTGTGATCAAATAAAAAGACATAGGGATGGATGTGCAGACTGGTGCATTGTAAGGTAATTTGACTTGAAAATGATTTTGAAAAGTTTCAGGGTTCCATCGTACAGTACGTTAAATTTCAGGGTTAGTGGGATGGTCACAATTTCAGAATTGATGAGACTACCCCAATTCACTTTCAATATTTGGGCCCTTCTGCACTTTCACCTCTGTGAAAGTAAGCATAGAATATAGCCCGGTTGTGCAGTCTCAGACAGGAATAGAACTTCACAGCATCATCTCCATCCTCATAAATCAACAACAACCAAAAAAAGGCTCAAATTCTGTGACCCTTTATGCCTTGCAATCATGGTGACCTCAGTTTCAGTTTCATCTCCAGATCTGTGCCTTTGGTGAGTTCATGTTGAGGTCACTGGTATCAGGAGTTCATGGGGACAGTTGCTGGACAGTTTACAGTGCCATCCTTGGAGGGAAACACTCGCTCATGCTTGCTACACAACTTAGCACTTATTGTTGTCGGGAAGGGGGCTTAGTAGGTGATGTCCTGCATACCCTGGATCAGAACAAGTACCACTTATCACTACTGAAGTGACTCAGCAGTCTGCTCTGGTTGAGTTGCCACATGATGACATGGCATTGTCTGCTCCCTGTGGACTGCGGTGTCAAGGCTGCAGCGGGACAAGCTGGGGTATGTCTGTGGATGGGGAGCCGAATTAAGCAGCATGGGGGTAATACAACAAAATCTCATTAGTAGTGAACTTCTAGCCAGCTAGAGCTGAAGTTCTAGCCAAGAACAGAGAGAGTGCAGTCCTGTTTACCCAAAATATTTTGCCATATTTTGTACACATGTTTGGCAATATAATTACTGTAACTAAATGGAGAAAAGAGTGTTAAAAAACCAGTCTAGGGACAAAGTTCATGAATGGTAATTACACTGCTGGTCTAGCTGTTGCATTAGCTTGGTGTGCTTTGACTCAAGAGCAGTAACTCTTGCTAACTTGCATATGCAAAATTACATGTAGTCGTGTCTGAGTCTTTGACAACGTGCCAAAACATTGGACTATAGGGTTTGACATTTAAAAAAGAAAAAAAAACCTGGTGAGAGAGCATGAATTAGTACAAAAAATAAGCCAGTGAATTGGGTTTCAAAGAAATTTATATTGAGATGAACTATTTTTTACTGTAGTTACCGTAAACTGAGGTATTCCTCTGAGGTAAACTGAGGTATTCCTCTACCCTCTGCTTTATGTAATGGTGGGTTAAAACAAATCCGATAACAACTCTTCCCCCTGCTTTTACAAAAATTTGTAAGATGCATGTGCACACTTACAGAAAATACTCTTATTCTAGTTGAAAAATATACCAATAGCAGTTTTAGGGCAAAGCATTGGCTCTGTGGTTTTACCCCCGTGCCATTCATTCTAGTTGCCCAGTAGGCAGCTGCATGCAGGTTGCCCTGTCAAGACCTCCATTCCAGTAACACAACAGACCAATTCATATTGAATAGTCATGAGGCAACCCATCAGATGAGACAATGCACTGCTGCCAAGCAATGTCAGTGATGTTCAGTAGTGCCTGTTCTGATACAGCACAATGGAAGATACTACCCACTAAGCCCTCTATTGACAACAGTAATTGCTTACTATGTACCCAACAGGAATGAGCATCCCTTCCAGGAGTATCCCCGCTTCCATTGTGTGTCACCTTGTGATAGACCTCAAAAGCTTGGGTTGGTTATGATGGCTTGCACCTCTTGAGATTCCACATAAAGGAATGATCAGTGACTGTCACCATCGGACTGTGACTAACCAGCACAAGACTGTGACTTGGGCATTTGCGAATAAAATATTCTGTGCATAGATAGAACAGACTGGGTTCTGTCCCTCTTGTTTGGTTGTGAGTGTGTGTGTGTGTACGCATGTGTGTTTGAGTGTGTGTGTATATGAGAGAGAGAAAGAGAAAGCAAGACAGCTCAAAAACAGTTCAGTGGATCATCATCGGTTTTAGAACTTTATATATATTGTCAATATTCATAAGTTAAAAAATGTTGAAGGCTCGTGGTAGAAAACTAATGAAACAATGAGGAAAAATATTTTTTAAAATATGGAATGCATCAACAATGTTTGATAACTGTTAACAAACAGTGTCGGGATATGGGAAAATATTTCATTTACAATGGTAACAAATTAAACATGCATTTTCACTATGATTTCTGTTTTAGGCACACCAGCTTGCGCTACTCCTCTGGCACAAGTGATCAACACTATGTATGATAAAACTGTCTTACTAACTGTGAAAAACTATGATGAAGCCGAAATCTGCAGGTAAGTTTGTGTTGATTCTTCTATGTATTATTTAACATTGCCTGGCTCTTCCTCCCTTCAACACTTGTTTTGATGGCAACTTGTTCCATAGGAAAAAAGAGAAAAGTAAAACATTGAGGTAGAATTTCTGTGACTGATCTTCATATGTCAGTGTCAATTCTATGGCGCGATCGCGCGATATTCTCGCTCGTTATTCGTCCAGGTCGCAAAAAACGAAACCCAGCGCGAGACATGGCTCGCGTTTTCCGTACTGCCCTCGCGTAATTTTCATGCCAGCGCGAGTCATAAAATTGCAGCAACGCTCTATTTTTCACTGACGAGCCTCTCTAAGCCGCGTAGTTTGCCGGCCGTTGAAACGACACACAGACTAGGCCTAGTTACACACATTCTGCAGAGTGTGTGTCGTTGACGGTGATTGGTTGATGAAACCACGTGATCAGTCTGAACCAACCGGTGTTTACGAACCAGAATCATGGTAGTGCCATTCTTCTTGCAAAATGAAGCGAGGAGCGACGCTGTTTGATTTTGCATTTAGTAAAAGAAAATCAGAGCGTGATGGAAAATCAAATGAAGAAGAACCGTTACCGGCTGAAGAATCCAGTAGGCCGAGGAGTGATGGAACACGGATTTGATCGGCGAGGACAGTGTAACGGCCGACATCTCGTCTGCCAGTGGCAGTGAAGATGAATCAACCCAGACTCTTTCATCAACGAAAGATCCGCCGAAGAAGAAAAAGAAGTGCTCTTTCCAAGAGGAGTGGAAACAAAGTGGCCGTGGGTCGAAGATACGCCGGATGGCATGCGATGTTCGCTCTGTTGTCAAACACAAGAAAACTAGCAATCTAACCAAAAGTGGATGTTTCAATTACAAGACTACCACGTTGCAGAGGCATGCAGACAGCAGCTCTCACCGGGAGGCTCTACAATCGGAGACTCTTCAGAAAGACTATGCACGTGTAAGTTTCATTTAAAAAATTCCATTTTGTAGATAGGCTTTTTCTTCTTTTATCTTTGTGTGTGACTAAATTTTAAAGATGATTTTTCCGACTCTAATTTTTTTACCTCAAAAAGAGTGAGTGTGAGTGTGTGTGTGTCTACATGTGTATAGAGAGAGAATAGGAGTGAGAGAGAGAGTGTGTTTGTGTGTGTGTGTGATAGAGAGACAGAATATGAGTGTATGCGCGCATGTGAGAGAGAGTGTGTGTGTGTGTGTATGTGTGTGTCTGTGTGACAGAGAGAGAGAGTATAGGAGTGAGAGAGAGAGAGTGTGTGTGTGTGAGAGAGAGAGAGAGAGTGTGTGTGTGTGTGAGAGAGAGTGAGTCTCCATGTGTGTGTGTGTGTGTGTGTGAAAGAAAGAGAAATAGAGAGAGTGTGTGTGTGTTTGAGAGAGAGAGAGAGAGTGTGTGTGTGTGTGTGTGTGAGCGAGAGAGAGAGAGAGAGTGTGAGTGTTTTAGTGTGTATGTGTGCGTGTGAGTATGTGTGAGCGTGTGTATTTATTTAGGCCTGATTCTCCCATAGCATTACTGATGTTTGAATTTAAAAGTAGTTTTCTGTTTTAGAATGTTTTTATATAAGTTACTCAAAACTACCTAATTTGATGTGTTTCAGGCAGCAGATGCACCCAGGGCTAAACTCAGTGCAGGGGAGACTAGCATCCTGGCAGCGCTGAGGACCACTGTGTGGATGGCAAAGGAGGATATTGCCATCCAGAAATACCCTTCTTTGATAGAGTTTCAAAAGATACAGGGCTGCCCGGATATAGTCAATCTCCCAAAGGCAGGTAACGCCACTTACAGCTCGGTGGACTCTGGGAAAGAATTCCAGAATGTTGTTGCTGAAACTCTGCATTCAGAACTTGTGGAGGAGCTGAAGAAAGCAAAGATGTTTTCCATTCTCATAGATGAGAGCACAGACATTGCAGTTTCGAAACATCTTGTGGTGTACATTAGGTACTTGAGGGAAAACTTTGAACCCAAGACCTTTTTCTTAGAAATGTAACAATCACTGACCCAAAATCTACTGCTGTTGTCATTTTCAACTGCCTCACTGCTGCACTTGCGCAAGATGGGATTGATCTTTCCAAGTGCCTAGGCTTTGGTTCTGATGGAGCAGCCGTCATGCTGGGGAAGGAGAAAGGGGTGGCTGCATTAGTACAAAGAGAGAGCCCCCACTGTGTCAGTGTGCACTGCATGGCACACCGTCTCAATCTTGCCACTTTCAAGTCACCCAAAGACATTCAGTACCTGAAAGATGTTGAGAAAACTCTATTTGACTTATACTACTACTTTGGGGGCAGCAAGTCTGGGAACAGAAAGTGTGAGCTGGAAGAGATGCAGGCCATCCTGGACGACCCCAAGCTGAAGATAAAGGAATGCCATCAGATCAGGTGGCTTGCATTTATGGAAGCAGTGAATAATGTTCTACAGTGCTGGAAATCTTTGAGAGAACTTTTGGCAAGAAATCTGACACCAAGTCCAAATGCTTCTACAGTACTTTCAAAGAGTACAAGTTCTTGGCAGTGTTGCACATGCTGATGGATATTTTGCCTTCTGTGTCACAGTTCTCCATGCAACTGCAAAAAAGGGACCTTGACATTGCTTCAGTTTTTTTCCCGCCCCGCGGTCAGTGGAATCAGACATCAAGAAAGCAAGAGGGGGGTCATCTTACTATCAGAAAAAGCTCCTTGACACTCTTGTTGTGGACAGGGATGATAAGGGGAAAGTCAAAGAGCTGAAATACAAGGGGAAGACTCTGAACTATGGTGGTGACCTGAAGAATGTGACAAAAGAGCTGAAAGAAATCAGGGAAAAGTTTTGTGACACTCTTCTTGAGAACTTGAGCATGAGGTTTCCAAAAGAAGCTAAGGAGCTGGTCAGTGCCTTTGGGGTGTTGGCCATGACAAAACTGGCTACACTCAGTGAAGAGGACAGATCTTCTTTTGGTGATGAGGAAATCATCAAACTGGCTGATTTTTTTGGCGAATCAGCTACCAACAAGACCAGCAAGAAAGTTAGTAGGAGGCTAATAGACCTGTGGATGCAGAGCTGAGTGGCAGCTGGCCAAGCAGTTAGTGTGGGAAAATAAGTACCTGAAGCACTCTACTGGTGTGCTGTACAAGCAGCTTTTCCAGTTTCACAAGGATGCCCTCCCCAACCTACTGTTGCTTGCAGAGCTGGCCCTCATCATGCCTCTCCAGACGGTGACTGTGAGAGGGGTTTTAGCTCACAAAATGCCATCCTCACAGCCAGAAGAAATAGGCTAGGGGAGGAATCCCTCAATACTCTCATGACCATCAAATGTGAGGGGAAGATTGATGACAGGGCCATCTTGGAGAAGTCTCTCTCTCTGTGGAGAGAAAAGGACAGAAGAATGTTCAAGAATAAGTGTCATAAGTCAGAGACTTTCTACAGCAATACTGTCAAGACTGTAAATACAGTTCAATTTTCATCAACTTTTTTGTAGTTTAATTCATTTCTTCTGAACTATTGGTCAAGTTTCCAGCTTATTTGGATTATTCATGTGACTTGTGTCTGAACTATTGGTCAAGTTTCCAGCTTATTTGGATTATTCATGTGTCTGAACTACTGGTCACGGGCATTGTGTGGATTCATCATCATCCTGCAGTTAGCTATGTGTGCAGTGGCTTACTAAAGGTATGTACATGTCATGTATGTTGATGGTGTTGACTGTTCTGTTTTGTGAAGGCTTGTTCTCTCCTTTGACACTCTCCCTTTGAAAATTCTTGCTCTCCTTTTTTTGGGCTGAGGGAGATCTTGGTCTCCCTTTTCTGAAATCTAGAATTGACACTGATATGTGTTCAGTCAAAATTAAAGAATTACTTTCTTTCAACTTTGATTTGCAGGGTATGTTGCTGGCCAAGGTACATATGTTAAAAGATGCTTTTAACTTTGTAATTTTGATTTTTTTTCCCCAGTGATTGTTTGGCAGATTTTGATAGTCTCAGGGATGCAGGTCTTCTTGATCAAACCAGAAATCTAGATCAGAAAATTTGTCAAAACTTAAAGACCAGATTGGTATGATTGTATTTGCGCAATCCACAATTTGACAAGATTTTGTTAGGCTCCTTTCCAATGCTAAAATATTTTGGAAGAGTGCCATTTTCTCTGTGGTAAATCTTGAATATGCTTTATGGTGTGATACATATTCAAATACAGAATAAAATGTTCAGGAAAGAAAATTACTGGTGAGTTTAAAACATCATCTACTTAACATTTTGGTTGTAAAATCTTTAAAAACACTGTTGCAATTACCAAAATTCTTTAGTTAGGAAGGACATAAAAGTCTCAGATTGATAAAACGACATCCTGTCAATTCATTCTCAGAAACAAAAGTGAATCCATGTGGAAACAAAAAATTGAATGAAGGATGAAGTGCTGGTCAGAAGAAGATTTC
This sequence comes from Conus ventricosus, assembly GCA_018398815.1. Lineage (NCBI taxonomy): Eukaryota > Metazoa > Mollusca > Gastropoda > Neogastropoda > Conidae > Conus > Conus ventricosus. The sequence goes on along the minus strand of CM031597.1, from coordinate 119,343,574 downwards.
AGTAGCCTACAGCAAATCGGCAGAAACCATGTGAAAAATTGCTGAAAATGTGTATAGTTCAACAAACTTGGTGATGATAGACTGGTCCTGTGCAGAGACCATGTGTAAATCAGGTATCTGAAGATCAACATCACTAATGTGCATACTAATTTTTTCTTAATGCATGTTGTGTGGGTGAACTTCAAAGTATGTTCCAGTAATCAGGAAAAAATTGTTGACTACTCATGCAAACGATCCACTGCACATTAAAGTGTATGCTGTGGTCTTCTTTTGAGGCATCACCACAACAAACCATATGTACCACAAAAACAAAGAATGGCCAGATTTGGGGGCAGGACCAAGGTGGTGATTTTTTTTCCTGGATGGACTCTCTCTGCCATACTATCTAGTAGTAGAGTAATGGATTAAATCAAACTTGTTATAAGTACTTAAACGTAGCTTTTGAAGGACAAGTACAAACTGTTTTGTGTTGCTATTTCTGTACTGTAAGTATTACGTCAATTGTTTCTGTTCAGTTAATTTTTACATGACTTTTTTTTAAAGGGAACTTGGTAATGGAGAGAGTGAATGGAGAAGTAAAGACAGATAAAAAAAAGAAAAACAAGAAATCTTCCCTCATCAAGAGAGACCATCCATTTGGTCCATGATTGTGATTTTCCCACCCACTTTAATAAAATGTACTCCATAGATGCTGTATTGGGTGGAATGACGTGGTATGTTAATCTGAATCATTGACAAAGTACAAATGCAGCTTTTTTGTGTAGTATTAGCAGTTGGAAAAAAGTCTCTCTTTCTACCTTTATCTCTCTTATCTATCTATAGAGATATATAGATGCGTACGTATGTACATATATATCCAGTTAATTGGTTAGTCACAAGCCAAATTTCAAGATCCTACTCCACATCATGATACATTTCAGGATTGTTGGGATGTTCGGGATGATCAGAATCCAAATTTCAGGACTGGCGGCATGGCTTAAATTCAGTTTCAGGATTGGGCACTGTTCCCTACTTCATCCATGGGTCTGGAAGGAATCGGAGAATGAATTTTTAAACCACTCTGCAAATTTGAAAGGATCTTATTTGATGATTTTGGTGTTACACTTTTTATTGCAGCTCAAGATCTTTCTCTCCTTTACTTGACCACACACACATGCACACACAGCAGCCTGATGTGGCCCTTTGCGGTCGGCTGGGCTATAAGCAACATTATCTTATCCACACACACACACACCACACCACACCACACCACACCACGCCACACCACACCACACCACAACACACCACAACGCACGCACGCACGCACGCACGCACGTGCATGTTAGTCTTTTGTGACATATTTGCAGATGAAAACGAGTAAATTCACATTGTTTTCTGTTGTCAGTGTGCGACAGAGTCTGTTGGCAGAGATAACAAGAGCACGCCAAACTTGTGACGGTGTTGACTTGGCAACTATAGAAGCAACGCTGAGCACAGGTAGGTAAAGAAAGAGGTGGCCATATGGATAGGGTGGGAGGCTAGCGGGACTGGACTAATGAAGAGTGTGGCAGGGGCGGGGGAAGAGGATGGGAGGAAAGATACAATAGGCATTGGGCCTACGAAGAAAGGAGAAGTCTTAAGAAATCGCGTTGAGAGAGAGGGGTTTGAAATATCTACAGCAAAATAAAGAGGAAGAGTGGGAGTGAAGGTAAGAAAGAGAGATAGTCATGTTGTCTTAAACCCAAGTAGCCATGGAGAGCAGTTTACTGTCAAATTATCATGGATGATGCCACCAGAATTTTGGTCATCACAGTTTTTAACAGTGTGGAGATTATTTCCATGAATTCTTTTTAAGAAAAAAGTGGAAAAAGAAGTATTGTCTGATTGTTCAGTGAATAGTTTACACACACACACACACACACCCACACACACACACACACACACACACACACACGCACAGAGGCACACACACACAGAGGCACACACACCCACATTCATAAGAGAGAGAGAGAGAGAATTCTTGATGAAAGGAAGTGTTCAAGATGATGTACACCCAAATGAGCAGGGAAGTTGATGGCTGTGTGATTGATGCAGGTGTCTTCAGTCCGTGCACAACTGACTTGGGGGTCTACTGTGTGAATGCTGAAAATGCTGCTGAAAGGTGTTTCAGTTCCTTCAACGCATCAGCAGAAGACGAGTGCAGGTTAGTTTAAGTCCTGTATTTTTTGTGCGTGTGTGTGTGTGTGTATAGGTGTCAACCCAATTTTCTTCATTTTACAGCTTCCTATATTCAGGGCTTAAAACGTTCCGCGTCTGGGCGGAATTCCGCGATTTCGGTTTATCACAACAACAACAACAACAACAACAACAAAAAGACAGGAGCAAGGTATCCGTGATCGGCTTGCAAGCGTTCATAGCAACTGCGCGCAAGTTATGGCCCCTGATTATTCTTGGAAGAAGTTTCCGGTCGGACTTCCGGAAAAAAACAAAATGGCGGAGCGCGCAGACATTGTTCATGCGGGTCGATCTTTTGACGAATCTGCAATTAAAAACAAGTGGAAATGGGAGTGGACGCTTCAGAAAGTTGACGAAGAAGTCATTGGAGACTTTCTTCGCAAAGTTATTGCACCAGGTTTAGCTTGGTGCAAACTGTGCTTAAGGGAAGTGTTACGGTGGTCGCGGGAAGAAAGCTCTTGAGGATCACATTCGTTCAGCGAAGCACGTGTCGAACGTCAAGGCGCTGAGTGGAACTACAAGAAAGGTCACTGAAGACACTTTAGCAGCAGTAAAACGTGCCAGGATAGAACAATGCAATCCTGTGGGGAAAAAAGAGGGTGATATAGAAAATGTGGAGAGTGCAAGCCAGGCGGGAGGCAGCAAGGAAAAAGATCGGGTTCAAACTAATCAAAGTCAAGTTATCAGCAAGAAGGTGGATGAGAATGAAATAAAAATTGTAGAGTGTGAAAGCCAGACAGGATAAAGCAAGGAAACAGCAGACAAGGATAGGGTTGAAATTCAAGTCAGCAAGAAGGTGGATGGCAAAGACAGTGCAGACAATGCAAGCAGCAAGAAGAAACAGTTCCTTGCCATGTTTCTTTTATGCCTCAAACACCCAAATGACAAAGCTCTGTGTGTGTGTGTATGTCCTTGTGAAATCCTGTATTTCAGTGTTTATTATAATTTAGGAACTTCAAAATTTGACTTTCAGTATGTGCTGATTCCACAAGTTTCTCATTTATCAAAATTTGGATATTGTGACTTTCAAAATGTGCTGATTCCACAAGTTGATCTCTGTTATATGAGACTGAACTTTAAAGTGTTTGATGCAGTTACTGACTTTGTGTGCACCAACTTCAAACTTGATATTGTGTGATCATTTAAACCTGAAAAGTGAAACTTATTGAGCAACCCCAGAAGTGAGATTTCATCCAAAGACTATAGTTGGTGAACACCTGTAAAACACTCAAGTTAAAGGGGGAGTGTTCATTTTATTATGTGTTTATCCCCTTCTCCCCTTGTCCCAAATATATCTTCCTGTAATAATTATGTGTTTACACCAATTTTTATGCACTAAATAACTCTCGAAATTATGTCCAGAAAGCGCGAAATGGCATAGATTTACACTCGTTTTTTTTTTTTTTAATTTCCCAGGGGAGCATCCCCCCGGACCCCCCTAGTTTCAGTGTTTTTTTCCTCCTCCTGTTTTAAGCCCTGTATATTGAACAGTACTTTTTCCCTTATTCCGAGCCCAAAAACCTTATACATTATGGAAAATGCAAAAACATAAACAAAAATTGCTGTGAATACAATGTAATACTCAGTATCAGGCAGAACTCCTTGAAACAAATGGCAGAAATCACTCCGGGGTCGTCTTCTTCTCTGTCTTCATTGCGCACAGGAAGATGTTCATCTATTGTTTTGTACGACTTGGTCTTTGCAACAGCACTCATGCTGTGAGGTTTTTGTCAAAAAATGTACCCGCAGGTCATACACGCCAGGCGCACAAACTTTCACATCTCTACGACATGGAATGTAGTACGTATACTCTGGGCCTTTCTCCGAGGGCTTGATCAAGCCAGCATATCTCCCTTTCTCAAATGATGGGTTTTCCCACTCCTTGAGGTGTCGTCCACTACCTACACGAGCCTTTTTAGCTATGGGAGAGGGGGGGGGGGGGGGGGGGGGTCGTAGCCATTCTCGATTCAAACAATGCATACATGGAAGTTGCATGCGCAGATTACCGGAACAATACAAAAAATTTCAAAATGGAGTGACTGAGGGCGGAGAATGAAGCAAAATGTAGAAAGACAGGGGGTTAGTTACCGCAAAGGACATTGACAAACAAAGCACAGGACAAGACACAGAAAGACAGGGGGTTAGTTACCGCAAAGGACATTGACAAACAAAGCACAGGACAAGACACAGAAAGACAGGGGGTTAGTTACCGCAAAGGACATTGACAAAGCACAGGACAAGACACAGAAAGACAGGGGGTTAGTTACCGCAAAGGACATTGACAAACAAAGCACAGGACAAGACACAGAAAGACAGGGGGTTAGTTACCGCCATGGACATTGACAAACAAAGCACAGGACAAGACACAGAAAGACAGGGGGTTAGTTACCGCCACGGACATTGACAAACAAAGCACAGGACAAGACACAGAAAGAGAGGGGGTTAGTTACCGCCACGGACATTGACAAACAAAGCACAGGACAAGACACAGAAAGACAGGGGTCAGTTACCGCCATGGACATTGACAAACAAAGCACAGGACAAGACACAGAAAGAGAGGGGGTTAGTTACCGCCAAGGACACTGACAAACAAAGCACAGGACAAGACACAGAAAGAGAGGGGGTTAGTTACCGCCACGGACATTGACAAACAAAGCACAGGACAAGACACAGAAAGAGGGGGGGTCAGTTACCGCCACGGACATTGACAAAGCACAGGACAAGACACAGAAAGAGAGGGGGTCAGTTACCGCCAAGGACACTGACAAACAAAGCACAGGACAAGACACAGAAAGAGAGGGGGTTAGTTACCGCCACGGACATTGACAAACAAAGCACAGGACAAGACACAGAAAGAGGGGGTTAGTTACCGCCACGGACATTGACAAACAAAGCACAGGACAAGACACAGAAAGAGGGGGTTAGTTACCGCCAAGGACACTGACAAACAAAGCACAGGACAAGACACAGAAAGAGAGGGGGTTAGTTACCGCCAAGGACATTGACAAACAAAGCACAGGACAAGACACAATGCATTTCCGTCTGGCGGCCATTTTTTCTGAACACACGGACAGATAAGTCACTCTTCATTCTTTGTTTGTTACTGTCTTAAATGTTAAATGTGATCTGTTTTTTTTTGCCTGAAGAAGACCCAAGAGGTCAAAATGCATTGTGTCTTGTCCTGTGCTTTGTTTGTCAATGTCCTCGGCGGAAACCAACCCCCAATACAAAAAATTGTTTTCTGCGCATGACCGATCATCTACTTAGTTTCGTTCCCATTTCAGTGCTAAGAGTCCGTGTTGTCTGCGGTGAAAATTTGTTACCTCGCAATTTGCCTCAGTGATTTAAGATTTGCCCATATAAATCAGTTTTACCCGTCTTGAAACCTGTTTATGGCCGTACAGACCCGAAATCATAGGTTTACCTACCGTGCAGCAATACGGGAAACCCGTATAGGTTGACACCTCTGTGTGTGTGTGTAACGGGTGTGTGTGTGTGTGTGTGTGTGTAACGGGGGAAAGGAGGGGAAAGAAGGATTTTGATTGACAAGAAAAACCAACAAATTGGAAATGGACTCCTATTTAAATACAAATTCCCACTTGATTCATACTCTCAAATCAACAAAATTCCAGCGAACAGTCACGCACTAATTTATTCATTCATCCATCAACAGTTTCATTTTTATATAGTCGACACATCAAATATATTCTCTCACTCTGCTATGCTACACTCAGTCACCCCATACATTCACACAAAGTCATTCCGATGGTCCAACCTCGGACCCTGGAACAAGGTCAAAATTATCAGTCTCTTCGGAACTTTAAATTGTTTCCTTCTTTTTCTTGCATTCAGGTCCTCATCCTAGATTTGTTGCTTCATGAACTCCCCACAGTCCCATTCTTGTCACTTCAATATAGATCCCATGGGAAATAAAAACAAACAAACCAAATATTCGATCCCACCTCTACACGACGCATGCAGACACAGTGGGCTGGGCAGATCCAACTCCGCTCACCAGTCCTCAAGTCAGGTCAGCAGCACCTTGACAGTTCCAACCAATGCACAGCCCCAAGAATATAACCACAGACAAACAATTTACAGGTTACAAGAGCCTCATGGACACGTCAGCCATTTCTCCAAACGGCTCCACAGACATGGGAGGCAAACCGGACAAACACTCCACTAGGATCACCATCCCTGTAGGCTGCTGTAGAGATCCACAGAAACAAGGAGACACAGACCCGCAGACGAACAATTTACAGGTTACAATAGCTTCACAATCACATCAGCCATTTCTCCAAACGGCTCCACAGACGTGGGAGGCAAACTGGACGAACACTCCTCTAGGGTCACCACCTCTTCAGGCAGCTGTAGAAATCCACAGGAACACAGATCCACAGAACACCGTCCCTCAGATGCCTAACATCTAGAACTTTGGGACCCCAGCTCAGAGAGCCAGCTCATAGAAACAGCAGATTTACAAGCCAAGCTTGTAACTCTCACTGTAATTCCGTTACTAGCCTGTAGTTAAGTGACATCTTATCTTAACAATTACGTCGCTGCCAAGATGCGTTATTCTAGTATTACACTCAACATACCAAGTGATAATGCTGAACACGAGGCAACCACAAAATAGACATGGGAGAAATATTTAGACAATCATCTCAGTATCTTTCGATCCAATTATTAATAACCACATCTGTTATGCCGTGACAGTGTGTGTGTTTTGTGTTGATGAGCGTATATGTATATGTGTGAGCATGCTTGCATGTATGCATTTCTGTTCAACTTTCCAAAACTGAATTTTTTTTTGACTAAACATTCACAACATGGTGCTGCATTAGTAATGTACAATCAGTGTCCTCCACTTTACAACAAATAGCTAAGGAACTATTTGATTAGTTCCAGAAATATCCATATTTAATGTACACTGGTATAAAATGGACATTTTGTGGAGCATGGCTGGAGCTCAGAAAGCAACTGGTCAGGGATGAAAGGAAACAAGGAAATTCAAGAACACAAAAAATACTGAGAAATATGTTCGTTTGCTGGAAAATGAATTCCATGATGAACATTTGTAGACAGTTGAAAATGTTGATATTGTTTTATATCCGTACCTAGGTGTTTGTTTTTCAGTGTAAACGCATTGTATTAAATTGTGCATATTGTTGAAAAAAAGATGTTGAATGTTTGTTCTATGTACTGTAAATACAAATTATCGAGAACAAGGATTTCTATCTGTGTTTTAAATATTAAAGATAAACAAAATAAAGATAATTTTAGATATCAGTCATATGCATCCATCTCTAGATGTGCACAGGCCTGTGATGAATAGTTTAGCTCTAATGTTAAATGCCAATCAGCATCTCAAACACTGGTCTTCAGTACGGATGGTGTCAGTCTCATTTCTGCAACTTGATTTATTGCAAATTTTTCATAATTTTGCTGTCCCTTGTGGAGTCCCCTTTGGCAGCAAATGGACATAAATGTGTAAAGTGAAATAAAGGGAGGTGAGATAGTTGTTACATTTGTTGAAATGGTATTTTGATTGTGTGCAGTGAACTGGAATCACTCTGGAGGTGCATTGCTCCTGTTGCGGAACTATGTAATTTTGCGTCCTTTAGAGAAACATATGCAGAATTACATGGCGCATCTAACTGCATTCTTCCTCCTGTCATTGGCGTATGTATTACCTTGCCTGAGTTTTCTTTTACTCTGCTTCTATTTTGGTTCTTTATATGTGTATTGATGTGTATATCATGCATGCAGTTGTATGTGCCTGTGTTAATACCCTTGACTTGAGCATGCATGTTTTTCTTGATTAACACCGGTAGGATTACCAAATATGTAAACAATTTTTCTATTTAATATGTGCAGTAAAAACGCACTCCCACCAAACAAATCCTTTCGTTTATAGACTGACTTTTGAAAGGTTCTGTTGTGCAGATTTTGATCCCTTTCCAATCGAGTCACTGTTTAAAGATGTTGCTTTTTATTCTATGGAAAAGATTATTGATTTGGGCGATGCAGTGATCTCAAGTTAGGCCATGATGGGTTCAAGTAATTCATCCCTGTGCAGTATGACTGAAGATGTATTTGATCATCTGCCTCTTGTTTGGACTGTAAAGTATGAGAAGTGGCATTCCCCTGTGAAAACAACTTGTTCAGGATACTTCTCTATCCAAACACTAAGACTTCCTCTTTGCTCCCTGTGTATTGGGGAAAGCTTGGAAACTGATTGAAGGTTATTGCTTAATTGTAAATGATGTATCTGTCATGGGAGATGAACTAGACATTTGAAGGAGTACTGAGGGAGACAGATTTTGCTCCCATTCAGTTTTTTGTGTCCTATTCAGTAAGAGCATGTTCACACTACATGCAATAGAGGCAGTTGTTTGGACAGGTAAATATATCGAGGAGGTCAGAGATTAAAACAATAGAGAATAAATTCCCCTGTGGTCCCTGCAATGAGCTGTTTTTGTTGATGCCATCCCTGTCACATTTACTTTCATCACACTTTAAACTCTTGTTCTAGTTCATACTTGCACTGGCTTTTTTTTCTCATTTGTTATTACATTTCCATATTAAAATGCTTTTATTTCAATATCTACGATCCTGTTTATGTGACAAGACCTTAAGTTGGAGTATTGCTTCCACATTGACAAGATTATAAAAAAAAATGGTCATACACACAAAAATCCTTTCCCTTTGTTGGGTAGATGGGATTAATCCTTGCCTGTCTATACAGGGAATGTCCGCAGGAGTATCAGCCTGCGTTCACACAGAAAAAAAAAAAGAAGGAAAGAAGAAAAAAACATTTTCGAATGAAAATGTATGAAAGGAGAGTTCACTTACCATGGAATTTTTTGTAACTGTTATAAGCAAACGGTCAAGAAGTAATTGAATATTTTTCTTCCTGTGATGGTAATGTTCCATTATTCATAGTATCTTTTAATGTTTGTCTGATGAGGCTTCTTGAACAGGGCCTATGGCCAACAACTGAGCTATCCTCCCTGTACTGCTGTGGGAGTAGGGTACATACTTCTAATCTCTTGTGACCCACTGCACAAGGAAGTACATGTTTTCTGAAAAACAAATTAATTTTTTTTATTATGAGATATGCTGGGAACAAAATGAGGTGAACAGAAGAGATAATGGTGCGTTGTGGCTGTTTTGTTCGTCCACTTTGGCCAGGAACAGGTTCGTCACTCTTGCCCACATACCTCAACAAAAACTTTGTAAATATCTAGCATATACATCTGATACACTTGCTGTGAAGATGAACGTTTCCATCACTGCCTGTCCAGTCTTATTCAGAATTTAGCTGATCTGATTTTAGCAGCAGATAGGGCAAGGGTAAACTAGGATTAAATTTGATAAACTCAGTGCCTTAAAGAACACAAGTTTTAAATCATTGCCCAAAGTGATCAACGTAAAGTGTAAAGCAGACACCAGTGGAAAGGGAAATAAACATGCTTTTATATTTTGGTCTTGCTATCATTATACAATATAATGCCGGTGATTTGTTGTGAACTATTCAACTATAAACATCATCAACAAGTTGGTTGGGCAGACACATTATAGGACAACACTAAAATGCAATCTGCTGATGAGGGGATTTTATCAAGCAGTTGATATGGATAGATATAGACAGGTAAACAGATAGATAGATTGTCTTTTGTGTATGTGTGTGTGTGTTGAAAAATAAATAGTGGGGGAAAACAAGTGCACGTTGACCATTTCTCTGTCATTACAACAGTGACTTGTCAGATATTACAAAATAAGGAGGGGGGCAGAGAATGTTGTGTGAGAGAGAAAATGGAAATCATATAGAGTAATAGATATTAGGGGGAAATCTTTGAGCCTATACTTGAGGATTCATTTAAGGATAAGATGGAAGTAAAAAGCTGACAACAGTCAGAGTGGTCAGCTCTACTCTTTAATAACCAAAGAATTGTTTGCCACATCTGTGCTGACAGCAACTAAGAATTCTGTAGAACAGCCTTTACTTGGATCTCAGAGGCGCAATCTCCTGCTGATTGACCGAACAATGTGTCAGACAATTAAGTAGTGGGGCAAAACGAGCACAGGCTAACAATTTCCCTGTGATTATGACAATGACTTGGCAACAAAAACAAAATAAAGGACAAAAAGGAAGGAGGGGTGAGAGAGGGGTATGAAAAAGGTGTTGGAATATAAATATAAAATCATTCACTAGCTGCACATGGGGGGCCACCATTGTCAATTCTGAAAACGCAATCATTCATATTGCCTGCCCAGAAGCCTTTCACTCACTAATGCAGACTCATCAGTGGGACATGGTTGATTGTTTTGGTCTTCCCATGGTATCATGAAATGGAGATATACCACCCATGAAATCTGTTGCATTCTCACCATCAAGGATTCAAAACAGAACCCAAGAGCACCCTAAAGCAGCCAGTGAAGAGTAGAAACGTAAAATTAGAATAAAGCACTGTAAGGAAATGTGTTGCTTGAAAGGTTACATCATTTTGTAAAGAGTGATATAGAGCCTTTTAGTCAGGATCCATCTATGGATACAAAGGAGATCAAACAGTGTCAACAGTCAGAGTGGTCAGCTCTGCTGTTTAATAACCAAGCATTGTCAGTCTCACCAGTGCCGACAGCAGCTAAGAATATCACACAGAAAGCCTGTACTTGGATCTACTCAACCTAGCCAAGAATATCACACAGAAAGCCTGTACTTGGATCTCCTCAACCTAGCCAAGAATATCACACAGAAAGCCTGTACTTGGATCTCCTCAACCTAGCCAAGAATATCATACAGAAAGCCTGTACTTGGATCTCCTCAACCTAGCCAAGAATATCATACAGAAAGCCTGTACTTGGATCTCCTCAACCTAGCTAAGAATATCACACAGAAAGCCTGTACTTGGATCTCCTCAACCTAGCCAAGAATATCATACAGAAAGCCTGTACTTGGATCTCCTCAACCTAGCCAAGAATATCACACAGAAAGCCTGTACTTGGATCTCCTCAACCTAGCTAAGAATATCATACAGAAAGCCTGTACTTGGATCTCCTCAACCTAGCCAAGAATATCATACAGAAAGCCTGTACTTGGATCTCCTCAACCTAGCCAAGAATATCACACAGAAAGCCTGTACTTGGATCTCCTCAACCTAGCTAAGAATATCATACAGAAAGCCTGTACTTGGATCTCCTCAACCTAGCCAAGAATATCATACAGAAAGCCTGTACTTGGATCTCCTCAACCTAGCTAAGAATATCATACAGAAAGCCTGTACTTGGATCTCCTCAACCTAGCTAAGAATATCATACAGAAAGCCTGTACTTGGATTCCTCAACCTAGCCAAGAATATCATACAGAAAGCCTGTACTTGGATCTCCTCAACCTAGCCAAGAATATCATACAGAAAGCCTGTACTTGGATCTCCTCAACCTAGCTAAGAATATCATACAGAAAGCCTGTACTTGGATCTCCTCAACCTAGCCAAGAATATCATACAGAAAGCCTGTACTTGGATCTCCTCAACCTAGCCAAGAATATCATACAGAAAGCCTGTACTTGGATCTCCTCAACCTAGCCAAGAATATCATACAGAAAGCCTGTACTTGGATCTCCTCAACCTAGCCAAGAATATCACACAGAAAGCCTGTACTTGGATCTCCTCAACCTAGCTAAGAATATCACACAGAAAGCCTGTACTTGGATCTCCTCAACCTAGCTAAGAATATCATACAGAAAGCCTGTACTTGGATCTCCTCAACCTAGCTAAGAATATCACACAGAAAGCCTGTACTTGGATCTCCTCAACCTAGCTAAAAATATCATACATAAAGCCTGTACTTGGATCTCCTCAACCTAGCTAAGAATATCATACAGAAAGCCTGTACTTGGATCTCCTCAACCTAGCCAAGAATATCATACAGAAAGCCTGTACTTGGATCTCCTCAACCTAGCTAAGAATATCACACAGAAAGCCTGTACTTGGATCTCCTCAACCTAGCTAAGAATATCATACAGAAAGCCTGTACTTGGATCTCCTCAACCTAGCCAAGAATATCATACAGAAAGCCTGTACTTGGATCTCCTCAACCTAGCCAAGAATATCACACAGAAAGCCTGTACTTGGATCTCCTCAACCTAGCTAAGAATATCATACAGAAAGCCTGTACTTGGATCTCCTCAACCTAGCCAAGAATATCACACAGAAAGCCTGTACTTGGATCTCCTCAACCTAGCTAAGAATATCATACAGAAAGCCTGTACTTGGATCTCCTCAACCTAGCCAAGAATATCACACAGAAAGCCTGTACTTGGATCTCCTCAACCTAGCTAAGAATATCATACAGAAAGCCTGTACTTGGATCTCCTCAACCTAGCTAAGAATATCATACAGAAAGCCTGTACTTGGATCTCCTCAACCTAGCTAAGAATATCATACAGAAAGCCTGTACTTGGATCTCCTCAACCTAGCTAAGAATATCATACAGAAAGCCTGTACTTGGATCTCCTCAACCTAGCTAAGAATATCATACAGAAATCCTGTACTTGGATCTCCTCAACCTAGCCAAGAATATCATACAGAAAGCCTGTACTTGGATCTCCTCAACCTAGCCAAGAATATCATACAGAAAGCCTGTAGTTGGATCTCCTCAACCTAGCCAAGAATATCACACAGAAAGCCTGTACTTGGATCTCCTCAACCTAGCCAAGAATATCACACAGAAAGCCTGTACTTGGATCTCCTCAACCTAGCCAAGAATATCATACAGAAAGCCTGTACTTGGATCTCCTCAACCTAGCCAAGAATATCATACAGAAAGCCTGTACTTGGATCTCCTCAACCTAGCCAAAGGGAGATTCCAAAAGCTGGATGTTAGGAAAGATGAGACACACAACATTACAAATTGTAATACATACAGACAGAAAGACAGTAACAGAGTGTGAGCAGGATGGAGAGGGGGTTCAAGAGAATGTGGTCTAGGAGGGACCTAAGTAGGAGTTAGTTTCTGGTGAAGAAAGAAGGCATTGAAGAGAGAGAGAAGAAGAAAACTAAGCCCAAAACCTAGAGATGGATAAGATGGTGACAAGAAGAAGACTTCCACATTGAAGAGGAGTCCCTAGAAGATGACATGGAGACCCAATCCTGAATCTGGTACCTGAAGTCTAGGCATCACTATTACCTGCTGATGTCCAAAAGATAAAGCATTCTTTGTGACCTCTTCATGTAACAGAGACAGAACTGGATTGTGTGATGCAAGTGTGTGTGTGTGGAAACCTAGCCAGGTAAGAAGCCTATTACAGCATTTAACTCATGATTAAATAGAATTGATCCAGTCTGTTCTAGCATAATCTTTTTTTTCTTGTTTGTCTGAATTTTTCATGTGTACGTGATACGCAGAGTGGAAACAATATTTGTCATTCTCAGTCAAATCAGAAAAGAAGCAAATATGTAACACCTTATTCCCAGAGACAGTGGAATGTTTGGTGGATGCATGAGTGTGCATATTTTTTTTATGTGTGTATGAGTGCAGAGATAATTTTAGTATGTTGAGCCTGACATTCATATCATTTAATAAACTTAGGCAATAACATCGTCATTTCCCCTAACCTGGACAGAAATGTATATAGCATATTGTTTGTTTTCCAAAGTCAGTCAGTAGTTGCATGCATAGTTTTTTCATAAATGCTTTTTGAATCAGTGTGTTATCTTTCTCCTTGTGTTTATGTGTTTCAGCTGTCTACACCAACCAACAGACCTCTCTACTTGTCAGAGCGGATTGGCTATGCAGAGATCACCTTCACTTTTATTGACAGCATTTCTGTGAACTATAAAGTGCAAATTCGAGCTCAAATTTCCAACAAAGACCCTGATACGTAAGTATACAAAAAAGCTCCTCTCACCCAGTCTCTCAGCTACCCTCTCTCTCTCTCACTCGCTTTCTCTCACTCCGTCTGTCTCTTTCTGTCCCTTATTCACCCACTTTCTCACACATTCACACACACACACACACACACACACACACACAGAGGCAGACATGTTTGCGCAAGAATACAGTTGCCTCTGTGTATTTGAAAGAACTCTTTGTGGGAATATGCTATTAGTGTGGAATTTAAAGGCAAACTAATCTGCTTGCTTAAAACAGAAAGGTGTGCAGCTGGGGAAACTAAAGATGTTGTTTGGCGTCATATACTATACCATGTCAGACCATAGCATTCTACGGCAGTTAGTCAGCTCTGCCAGGCCAAAATTTTTTGTGGCTAATGCAGTAATAAGACAGTCACATGACGCCCACCCTACTTCCGCCGTAGGAAGAAGCTGGTGTCCGCTTCCTGTACCTCATTCTTCTTCGGCCTGCCGTCCAAGCAAGACAAGTCTTGTGCTCTGTCTCGCCTTTACTTTGCCGTTGTGTAAAGATTGCCTTGTGTTTGCTCCTTTACTTGTTTTGTTGTGGCTTGCGCGCTGACCCTTATACCCTTGCCGTGAGAGGCTTTGGTTTGGCATGTTTTATTTATTTAATGCCACGCTCCTCGCGTTAGCTTGTTTCTTTCAACTTGCTCTTGCGACTTGGTTTTCCGTGCCTTTTGCTGCAAGTTCGGAACTTCGTCGCCGGGTCTACTAATTTGTTCCTCCTTGGAAGTCATCCCCTTCATTCAGCCTTTATCGGCTCCCTTTCGGCGATTCCCCTTTTTCGCTTCGCTCATTTATTCTACCGCCTTGACTCGACAGTCTTTCTCGTCGGTCACTCGGCCTCCATTTCTCCTCGCCGGTCGCCTCCGCCATTTTGATTTCGACCGGCCATTACCGGCGTGCGTTGTACAATCGAGTTTTCCTCGATCAAACAGTACTTTTAGTACTGTTCCCTTGATAATTCGAGCGTCTTTTCGCTCGATCTGATCTTTGTTTCTCTCATTACCAGTGCCTTTCACAAGGTCGATCGAGCTCTTTTCTATCCCTCGATCCACCCCTTTGTCTCCTCTTTACGATCGTGTGTTCCGTGATTGTTCCGCCACCAGTGCCTAACATGGTGAAGGACACCAACGGGTTGAGCCGCTCCTCTGTTCGAGAGTCGCTCACTGCCCTCTGTTCGAGAGTCGCTCACTGCCCCGGAGGACCCGCGTGTCGATTCCTTGGGACAATCCCTTCGCACCTGTGAAGAACGTACGGACGGTGTGGAGGAGGGTTACATGCAGGGGACGCGCGACAATCGTTATGATACCTCCTCTGCCCGACCGGCGGATGCACGATCGTTGGAAGGCGAGCAAGCAGATGGCCGTTATTTCGAACTGTTTTTCTTTTGACACTAAAAAATCTAAGGGCAAGGCTTGTCTCAAAGGACCAGCCCGTTCCAAAAAATCTCATCCAAATTCGTCTCCTTCTCCGGCCACCTCGCCTCGCCTTCAGTCGCACACGGAGACTAAACTCAACAGATGTACAAAACTGAATCAGACAATGTTGAACAGAAAAAAGACAAATATTGAAACAACTGACTGCCAAAGCATGTGGTCTGCAGCTACTATTTTTTCATCATAAACCACTCTTGAGAGGTGTAAGAAGCTGCCAAAGCATAGGCATACTGCACTGTCTGAAGCTCCTCATGTGCCTCACTATTGTGATGGTGTTGAGGGGTAAGGGTGTGCAGGTGAAGACAGGCAGATGGTGGTAAGTGTAGGAACCAAGGGACAGCAGCCAGTCAAAAAGACACAGAGGACGAAGCAGAGTTTTTCTTCTTTTATTCTCCTTCCATAACAAGCAGCTCAGACCAGGAACAATGCCCTGGGAGCGCTCTCTCTCTCTCTTTGTTGGGGCACACTCCTCTCACGCCAGACGCTCCGGGAACACTGAACAATTCTCACACAATACTCTACATTTATAAGACTGAACCGGGCCGCAGAGCCAGCAACGTGGTGCAAAAGACAAAATGGGCTTTGCGAGGCCGGAACTGACAGAAATCTGTGCTATCTGTCCCAGCTTCCGTGTTGTGGGGCTCGCTGTCCATTCAAACTATTAGCACATATTTACTATCAATGAAAACCTCAGAACTCAAGGAATAAAATGCAGTAAATCACGTTTAACAATTTTGTTCCTGTACTAAATCATTCCATAATGTCCCAGAGTGATCCCACTTTTAACGTGTTTGCATCAGATTTTCCTCTATTTCGATGAGAAATACCAAACAGCATGAAATAATATTGTAATGAACGAATAGCTGGCACTTTACTCTTTCCATATATATAAACTTCATTTTCCGAGACTGTGTCTAAGCAGAGAATTTTGTTATTAAAAATTACTAGAATACACAGCTGACTTTTCGCTTCGCCAGGCCGTCAGCACCTGCTTTCGATACGATTTTCAACTGAAAAATACTCTGTTGAAATGGTCCATCAGATGATAATTTTATACATTTTCAGTTGTATCTATGATAGAAATGGAGTCATTAAGAATATTCCGATTGGGAAGCCTGAATTTCGTAAACAACAATTTAGATAAAAACTCCCACAATCAACAAAGAAGGCGACTTGCTCAAGCAAACTGGTGTCGTCAGTCATTTCATATAGTCGCAAGCTTGTATGGAAAAGATCCTGGACATGCAATATACGAAATGAGAGCTTATGAACTTTACTTCTAATGTAGATTTTCAGATTCTTTGGTTTTTCTCTTACTTTTTGTGAAATCAAGAATTATTCAGTGTTTGTTCAATGGACAATTGAAAGTGGCACCATAATTAATTGTGCAAAATGGCAGTTTAGAGAAAATATGGGCTTCTCGGCCAAAAACGGTTTTAACAAACGAAATACATTAATTTTTGTGACTTCAGCGATGCACATACAATCATGTAGGTTCTGAGGTGTTCATGGTTTAAAGAATTTACACCCAAAAAAAATCAAGATTCATCAATCAGGGGAGGTAATGGGGGAAGGTAACTCCTGAACAAAATATTTCGTCTATGATGAGTAACCAATAAATGTACCGTTAGCACCCGGCTACACTATGTTAAACTATTCTTTGCTGTTTAGTTCGCCTTTTTTCTAATTTTTTTTGCGCATACTTTTTTTTAAAGTATGCGTAAATACCAGTGATGAGTTGTTTACTTATCAATTCAATCTTTGTTGTTTTTCAATGAGAATCTCTTCAGAGTGTGTGTGTCTGTTTTTGTGTGTCAGGGATATTGATTGTGTTAGCATTTCTCATGTTTATGTGGTGAGTAGGGCTTCACTAAGCATAACAAGGTATACACCTGTTGCAATTTATGATACTGTTTAATGACAGTCTGCTGTCGTTAATGCAGTGCATAACATAAAGGACAGAGAGTAGCTCGTCTCACATGCACCAAAGCAGGCCATATGATTTGAGTGGTTTTATTTAAGTATCATTCATTATTGAATTCTAACATCAAGCAAACCCAAAATGCAAAAATGTTATGATGATTATGACATTGATCTGGATTTTTTTTTTTTTTTTTTTTTTTTTTTTTTTTTTTTTTTTCTGTTTATTTAAGGTCACGCACATGCTGAACCTGCCCCACATCTTGACTCCCATTCACCAAAATACTGGAGTTCTCATCAATTTAAAACGCACAAAAAATCAAAATCTTCCTAGTAGCAGACATCATCCCAAAGGCCAAGAGGGGGCTGTCAGGGTTCCCATACAGGATGCTTGCCCTAGAAAGACAAGACCCTGTGTTAGTAAACTAAATGAAGTACTTACTTGATCACAGGATCCACATCTTGCCAATCGAGTGTGTGAACAGGGTAGAATTTGGAAATAATTCCGATCAAGATCAAAATGAAAAGTAAACGATTCAGAATTCAAGACTGCGATAAAAGCGTGCATTGAAATTTATCAAATATGTTCACAGATCCCAAACTCGTCCAAGAATCTGCAATATTCAGGAAGACAAAAATAGTACAAAAATACTTCGCCCGCTCTTATAGTATACCAAAAATTGAAACAAATTGAGTTACGGCAGTTGCATTTCCAGGCAGCGACATGTCACTAACATTAATCACCACCTCAACACCATAATATCTTGATTGATGCCCAGCATTGCTTAAAGTACAGAGAAGTTATGAGATACAACTCCTGATCTTTGTTCGTGTGCTGGCTAGCAGCTTAAATAACGGAAAACGGGCAGACGTGATTCTTGACTTCTTCAAGACCTTTGATCGTGTTTCACATAAACGCCTCCTCAGAAACTCCATCCTCATGGTATCCATGGACATTCATTCAGATGGACAGAAGCTTTCCTTACTACCGAACTCGAGTAGTACTGGCTAGTGAATTATCAGACCAGATGCCTGTTATGTGTGACATTCTGCAGGGTACAGTCCTGAGACCACTTCTCTCCCTTGTCATCAACCATCTCCCAGAAAATGTTGACTCCAAAAGAGGACAGTTCTCTGAAGACTGTCTTATTAAGTCAGTAGAGTTAACAACAACATCAAGGACTGCAGTCTTCAGCAGACTGAACCAACCTTGTCACAGTGGGGAAAAGTGGGAGAATTGAAGTTCACCCACTCAAATGTAAAGTATTCTGCAACTCTTTCATTATGAGCTTTCACCCTTGGAGCTGACATCACAAGTGTCTTTAACTGGAATGCCAATGAGGACCGCATAACCCAAAAGGCAAACAGCATGACAGCATTCTTGAAGAGAAACACAAAGACAGCCAATGAGAAGTCCAGGACAGATGCGCGTTTCACTCTGGTAATTGTATCTTGAATGATGCAACTCGTTAAAGAATCCCCACATGGTCGATCAAATCCATCTGATCGAGTATGTCCAAAAAAGAGTGGCGTGGTATGACACTGGCGATTCCAGATGTGATAGCAGTGTGACAGCCATGCTCCCAGAACGAAGCTGAACATTGGAGAATGCTCTTCATCTTAACCAATAACCTGATCGACGTCCAGCCTAGGCATAATGCTGCTCTCAACATGTGTAAAATTCGCTCAAATCGTGCGTAGGATGATCTGGATTTTTTAAGTGTAAAAGAAAAAGAGAGGGAGGGGAAAAAAAAAAAAGAATGCTTGGATGTATCTCTTTATGTTTGACTCCAATTTTCAGATTTGATCCCAGTTTTGGTCACAGAGGATCACTTTGACTCTCATTTAAAATTTTGCAGGTAACACTGTTCTTAGTAATGTTTATGACAATTTGAAAGAGAGTTGTTTGAGAGGTGAGTCGTATAATTTTTAATTTTCATTTCTTAATCAGTTGCTTAAACAGAATTATTGTGTATAACTGCAGTGAATTTCCAGTTTTTGTCATGCCTGACAATCAGGAATCCCAATTGAAATATGCAATGATATCAAGGGAGCTGATTCATATTCCAGTACACAAAGAAGAGTGGTCACCCCATGACACCAGTGACCTCTTGAGTTAGTTCCACACTGTTCTGACCAAACAGGGAGTTAGAAGCGTAGTTTCCTGTTTGCACAGGTATTTCATAAAATTATTTTTAACGGCAAAATTCCTTCTCATACCTATCTGTCCCAACAAATGTCTGAATGTCAAGGAGAACCAGGTAAGGAAAACACACTCACCACTGTCTTAAATCCCTGGGCTAGCAACGGTTTTTGAGGCCAAACAGCCATACTCACAAGTCTGTCTAGGCCTTCTGGAAATGAATTAGTTAATTCCTGCCTTCCATCAACAAATGAAGCTAAGGCTGTTGAGAAAACACACACACACACACACACACACACACACACACACACACACAAGCGGTAATGAATAAAGTGTTGAGGCTCTCTCCAGTCTGTCCAACAATCACCATAAGTGCTAGTAGTAACGGTAAAACTTTTTGCTTTACAGGTGTTTTAGCAAGGATTCAGAGGAAATCTCCCAGTTGTTGGTGCTGGATACTGGCGATAGTCGTTGTGGATTTGAACAGCTTGCCAATGAAGGACAAGGGCAGCAACGCACTATTCAGCTGGTGGCCACTCTGGATGGTCAACAAGATGGTTTACAGCAAGCAGAAGTTTCTTTGTATGCTGACATCTACCAAAAAGATGGGGAGAGCTGGTCGATGTATAAGGAACCATTCTTAATTGCTGTCTATGAGGTATGAAATAGGTTTTTGTTTGTTTGTTGGTTTTTTGGGTTTTTTTTGTTGCTGTCCCATCTTTTGGGACACCTCAGTAGCAGTGCACCCATGCCACTCATTTTTGACACCCCATCCACAGCCACAGCCCAGTCAGTCCTGCCGCAGCCCCAGAACCGGCAATCCACATGGAGCAGTCAGTTTCAAGTCATCAAAAGGCAGCCCACTGGAGGAGACACTGCACTGCTCCCGAGTCACTCAGTGGTGTTCAGTGGTGCCTGTTCTGATCCAACATATGCAGGACACCACCTACTAAGCCCCCTACTGACAACAATGTTTGTTTAATTGCGGAGCCAGCATGAGTGAGCTCTCCCTCTGGAAGGCGCCACCACGTCCATCCAACGACAGCCCCCATGGACTTGCCGATACCCGTGACCCTGATGGAATCAAACAAAGGCCACAGACATGGAGAGGACATTAAAACTGAGGTCACCATGAGAGCAGGGCATGAAGGGCTGCAGATTGGGACTTTTGTTTATGCTGATCAATGAGAAAGAGGCTGATGAAGATGATGCTACAGATATCCACTCCAGTCTGAGACTGCATGACAGGGCTGTACTCTATGCTTCTTTTCATAATATACCCTTGTATCAACCAGGCCCGAGAGATACAGACACCTGCAGTGTTGGTCAGGAAATTTGAAGAACATTCTCAGAGACGCATCCATTAAGTGGATGAAACTCGACTGTGTGGGCCCAGTCTTCCCAACTGGGGCCATAGCAAACTCAACTCTGGGTAGGCACCAGATGAAGCAGAAAAATCCCACATGACTATGATTGGAATTGAACCCATGACCTCACAGCCAGGAGTCCGCGATGCTGACCACTTCACCATGGCGGCTGGTGTGGTATGAAATAGTTGCTTTGACAGAGCAGAGCAGAGTGGAAACATGAATATGTTTGGGAGGTTTTGTGTGTGCATGGCTGGGTATTGGATCTGGAATTATCAAATCTGTAGTTTATGGAGTTCTGCTTGCTGTAGAGCTCCATGTGTCCTCCCAGCCTTGATGGTCTCAGTTTTGATATCCCTAACATATCCGTGTCTATAGTAACTGTGTGGCAAAGCCTTCTTTGTCAGTAAGCTCATAGAGACTTGAGTTTGATGGACATGGTGAAGGTTTTTGCCCAAATGGAGAAACTCATTCAGGTTCTGTGGCATGATTACTGGTATGACTTGGGGCTTAGAAGGTGGCCTCCTGTATAAGCTGGATCAGAAGAGGTGTCGCTGAGCATGAGCAAAGCCTCAGCAGCAGTGCAGCGTGTTCTCACTCACTGTGACTGGTTACTATGACCAGAGGAATCTGGATGTGGGTGGGGGTGGGGGTATAGTCCATTAAGATGGAAGGGGGGTGGAGGGGGGGGGGGGGGGGGGCGTGATGACACACAGAAAACTCTGGTGGTCCAGCATTTAGGAAAAAGTGATGACAGAAGCACCAGCAACTTATGTTGGCCACGGTTAAAAGGAAGAATGGTATTTAACTGATTATTCACTGTGTTGGCCCTCATTATTACCTTTATATTGGGCTGTGGATGTTTTTGTGTGTGTTTTTTGTTTGTATGTTTGTGCTATCCTGCCCAAGAAGTAAAGGAAGTGACTCTCATTTTCTTTTAATGGAGGGAAGGCGGACAGTTCATGTATCAGCATATTAAAGCTTTATAAAGCAATTATATCCTCAAGTTTTCACAATTTTTATAAGTTGTTCGTTTACATTTGTTTCTAACGTGTAGACTGACTTTTTTTTTTTTCAAGTGCAAGCAAATTAACTAATGTAACAAAGACCTAATATAGAGTTTGCCATGTTCTCGTCAGGTGAACATTGAAGACAGTGATGCCTATGCAGTCTGCTGTGCTGGGCGTACGTATGTGGAAACATTTGATAAAACGTAAGTATGACAAGACGACTAGAAAGTGAGATAGTGTGTCTTAGCAGCTCATGTGCATGCACACGCATGCATACACCCTCACACTTACAGAAAGATAGATAGGTGGATAAATAGAAATATATTTCAGGGTCTTCTTTAGGGTAATTGGATGGATGTAGTTTCAAACAGTTGTAATTTTCAGCTGAAAAGAAAGAAATTATGTTTCATATGTAGTCCACAAATGTGGCAATCACAAATGGGCATGTTGCTGTGGGCAAGTCAGAGGGCCAGGCTGATGGACAGACTGAAGGCCTGACCGCATCTGACCAAGAAAAAGCAGTACTCAAAGCCAAAGTCCATAGTCATCAGTTTATTTCTCCCGTGGCTGACTCCACTGTAGGTAACGAACCTCCTTGCTTTCAAGTCCTTAAGTTCTGACATTGGATCAGTGTTGTCCCTTCTGTCACCTCAGCCAGCCTTCCTTAGACTGATACCAGTGTATGTGATCAGATTGCATGCCCTCAAGTCGATAGGTTCTCAATCCACTGAATATCATTGTGTCTCCTGTGGTCTCAGTTAGCCAACTTTTAGACTGACCATATTGATTGTATAAAACCCCTTACTTTGAATTAATGGGTAATGTTGTTGGGTAATTTTATTTTTTTTTACTTGCGAGCATGCACACCTTTTCATGATTTTGAGTTTTTATATATGATATAGCTTTATTTGAAGATGGCATGAAATATGTATATAAGTACAGAGGTACCCTCATAAGTATATAACACGAAGCATGTTCATATGTGCAGCAGTACACACAAACATATCACACTGGCACACACTCGCAGACGCCAAAAACATGTAATATAACCAGCATTCACAGATGTTATTTTCAAACTGTGGAGAATGTTTGAAGGAAAAAAAATCATCTGTCACACAGGTAAGCGTGACAAAAAGAGTTGGCTTTCAGTTCTCCACTCACATCAAATGACAGGAAAGACACCGATGATTCATCCAACTGTCTGTGTGTGTGCCATTTGAAGAGAAAGGCTGACTAGACAGCTTGCTGCTCAATAAACTGTGCAGAAAGAGAACACACACACACACACACACACACACACACCCTGCTTTTGCCCTCCCTGTCTGTCTGTCTCTCACTCCCCCCCCCCCCCCCCCCCCCCCCCCCCCCCCCCCCATGGCTGAATAAATCTCTCTTTTAATCTTTTTTTTCCTTTCATTGAGGGCAAGGTGTAAAAAAAAAGCCTGTTCTTGTGCTTATTCTTTTCTCTCATTAAAAAGAATTTTATAAATGATTAAGTTGTTACACTAGCAGTGAAGAAGACATGCATCAATGTCAGCATGGTAATTGATAGAAAGTACAGTGATTACCATCAAAAGGATGTTTTCTTATGAAAGTAGGAGAATCATGTTGCTTTTTCTTCTGCAGTGTATTCAGCAACTACTATGAAGAGGGACAGTTCGTCTTGTACAGGAACACTTTCATCGCTTCTGAGGTAAGTGTCATTGTAACAGTGTATCAATCTGAAGGAAAAAATCCCATGTCTATACATGCTGCCATGTAGATCATCAGCTGCACCTATATGTTAACTTACACATGTGCACACACATACTTAACTTAAGTACATGAGGGTATGCTGCAAACTGATATTCTTGCTGAATATGAGACAATAAGTGTAGTATGCAAGTCTTATTTTTAAGAGAAAGAATGTCAGAATACATCCTGCCATGTAGATCATCATATACACGTACATGTTAACTTACACAGGTGCACACGTATACTCACTATAAGTACATGTGGGTAGACGTCATCATCTCTTGTTAACCTACTCTCTTCCTTTCCCCCCCACCCCCCTTTCCTCTTTTCCATCACACACACACACACACACACACACACACACACACACACACACACACACACATCGACACCAGCACATCCATTCTCTCTCTATCTCCATGCTGTTGCAGCAGGATTCCCACTTCCACTGTGACCCTCTTTTCTACCCCTTCCCATTCATTCTGTCTTCTGTGATTGTTTCATGCTGCCCCCCACCCCTCCTCTCTCTCTTTCTCTTTCTCTCTCTCTCTCTCTCTCTCTCTCTCTCTCTCTCTCTCTCTCTCTCTGTGCTCTGTATGTGTGTTGTTGATGTGGTTGTGGTGATTTTAGCTGTCTTTAGCGTCTGTTTGTGAAGTAAGTGAAGTTCATGCCTGCAACGGAAAACCTTAACTCTTTATGTAGCACAGTCACGGCTCGGTCAGCCTGTCCTTGTGCCCTTCATACCTTGCCAACAGTCACAAGAATGACCAGGAACCTGTTAGCTCCTTCAACGTTACTTTGCTGATCTAAATGCTTGAAAATAGAAATAGAGGGGTGGAGAATGGGGGGGCAGGTTGTTTGTCCAGTCACAGCTTTAGAGATTTACATACTTTGGACTGAGCTTGGCTCTTGAGGCTCCCTTTTGTGGCATAGAAAAGATGAAGTCAGATGCAAGACCATAAGTTTCTGGATCAGGCAAATGATAAGGCATGCTTAAGCTTTGAACAGAGCAAGCTACCCACAGAGCAGAAATACGGGCACATCAGATCTGGGCTCTCTTTATCAGTTTTGCACCCTTCAGAGCATGGTGGAAGCTGAATTCATTCATGCTGCAGGCTGGGAGTCTTAGACTACCTCTGAAAGGTGTTTATCTGAGAAACATGGCAGAAGACCAGACAGTCTGGGATTGTTGGAGAGAGCTGGTATTGGCCCAGACTACATTACACCCTCATGAATTACCTTTTCAGGACTGGTCTCCTTTCTTTCCTCACTCTGGTGTGTATTGACATTAAAAGTGAATGAGAAGACAAGTTTTTAAGGAAAGAGCATTGGTTTGGTGAACAGTTGAGTAGTGAGGGAAAACAAGTGCAGGCTAACAATTCTACAATTCTTCCACCATTATACAGGGATGAGAACAGCTCCGCCGTTCCGCCGTCTTTTAAAAAAATCTCCGCCGTTCGAAAAAATCTCCGCCGAAAAAAAAAAAAAAAAAGCTATCGCGATTTTTTTGCTCCCAATCTCGGCGAGACGCCTCCGGCGAGATTCCCAAATGGGCTGGTTTTTACTCGGTTGACTCGGCCAACCACTGCACATCCGCTTAAACCCCCTTCCCACTATGAGCGAAATGACGGAGTGATCGTGTTTTTGGGCCTAAATTCGTTAAAGTTCTCGATGAATGCAGGTAGCATTCCCACTACCAGACCCTTTCACTCCTAGCCAGCTTTGAGTGATTGTGCACGGTCAGATCACTCCGTGGTCGAGATTTGTGTTCAAACATGTTTAAACACAAGTGGCACCTACTGCATTCATCATGTCCAATTTGCATACCGCGGGAAAATTTTCGGTTGCGTGCGAGCCTTGCCAGCCACACCGATCACCCAAATGCATTCCCACTATTTTGGAGTGAAAGGGCCCTTTGTCGCTTCACTCCTGAGTGATCCACGATCACTCAGAACTTTCACGCACAACTTTCACTCCGACAGTGGGAACGCGGTGTTACAGCGCCGATCGACCGAGTGTCATTTGTGAGTCATGGCGTCGAACGAAATCGCAAAAAAAAGGAAAAAATATCCCAACTGTTGGAAAGAAAACTGGCTCGAGGAAGAGGTGTGTGGGAGTAGAGTTGGAGATAGCATATGCAAAAGCAGTGAAGAGCAGGTGTTGTGTTGCTTGCAACAGGAAAATCAGCTTCGGAAGTCGTGGCTTCATTACGATTGCTGGTGTTAAATTAGTGTTGATTTTGACTAAGAATAGCATTAGTTAGTATAAAAAAAAAGAGTTCAATGAGAGGTGTAATTTTGGACTAAGACTCAATTGAAAGACTTCATTCAGTGGTGTAGGTGTTTCACAGATCGTATGAGGCCTACACTACAGATCAACCTCTTGAGAACTGTAAATAAAGAAGTATCGAAAGACAAATGCCAGCATAGAGTGTGATATTCTACCAAGGACACACTGAAGCAGAAAAGAGAAAAAGGCCTACTTCTACTACTACTAGCAGGTAAGGCCAAATTGTTTTTGTATTTATGTGCCTTTGTGGAAAAACTGAAATATAGTTTAGTTTTAATAGTAATGCCTTGTGTGAAATGTGATTTTAATAACAGAATGTAGATAAATTTAGTTCAATTTAGATAAGGGCTAGAAACATATTTTGATGGTTTTAAATGTGGATTTTTCTTGTTTATATATTAAAAATGCTTCAGCTTCAGGGGGCGCTGCCCCCTGACCCCCGCAGGGACATTGCCCCTTGACCCCACTGGGGGCTCTGCCCCCAGACCCCCAACAGAAAAATCTCCTCTGCTTTTTTAAAATCTGTTCTCATCCCTGATTATAGTAACGACTTGGTAAAGATTAGAACTTTAAAAGAAAAAAGAAAGGGGGGAGAGGGTTGAAGATGAAGAAAATGGCAACATAAAATCAAGAAAATATATTATAAAGATGAAAACCCTTCACTAACTGCATGAGGGAACTACCGTAATCCCTGTTGAAGGCAGATCTCTTTATATTGCCTGCTCCTAGGCCTTTCGTCCACTGGATCGGACTCATCAGGGAGACACGGCTGATTGTGTCTGTGCTCTTGGCTTCAAATAGAAACACATTACAGTCCATAATTCTGTGGTGTTCCCACCACCAACATTGGTTTGGAACCACTTCTCTTGTGAATCATGTTTCTTGTGTACTATGTTTACTACATTGGTTAATACATGTTTTAGACTGGAAGGTAGGGTCAGTACACACCAACCGTAAGCCTCACACGGCAATAGTACCCAGGGTTTAGCGCAAGCCACAACTGAACAAGTAAAGAAGCAAACACACCAGCAATCTTTACACAAAGCAGAAGTATAGGCGAGACAGAGCACAAGACTTATCTTGCTTAGGCTGCAGGCCTCGCTGAATGAGGAACAGGAAGTGG
The DNA here is from genome assembly GCA_018398815.1 of Conus ventricosus. Classification (NCBI taxonomy): domain Eukaryota; kingdom Metazoa; phylum Mollusca; class Gastropoda; order Neogastropoda; family Conidae; genus Conus; species Conus ventricosus. The sequence continues at coordinate 119,316,420 of CM031597.1, read as the reverse complement.
ACACCGGCTTTCTTCCTATGGCGGGAGTAGGGTGGGCATCACGTGACTGTCTTATCACTGCATTAGCCACAAAAATTCGGCCTGGCAGAGCTGACTAACTGCCGTTGAATGATATGGTCTGACATGGTAAGTATACTAGCCAAACAGGGAGTATAATACAAACTCCCCATTTATGGAGCACAAGTTGGGGGCTGTCTATCTTGGGGGGCACTTAGTCTTACAAAGTGATATGCCTTCCTTGTTAAGGTGAGCCTGTTCTGCTTCTCACAGTCCTTCTTAATATTCTGGAACTTGTCTGGACAGGGAGGCATGAGAACAAATTTAAAAAAAATTTCTACCAAGAATAATTTTTGAATACACTTATCAGTCCAAACACTAGGACTTCCCCTCCCACCTCTCTGAGAAGAAGGATGCCGAAACTGAATGAACTGTTAAGTGGGAAACGTTATGTATGTCAAGGGAGGTCTCTGTTGAGTCTGTGTGGAAGTGAGAGAAGGTGTTTGTTAAACTCCCTTCTCGTTCCAAACATTTCAGGGGATCCTGATTGATTCAGGTGTTGATTAGGCCAAATAGGATTAAGGCACTTGTTTGGGCAGATAAGATTATCTAAAAACTGCTTTGAGTTGAATAGACCCTGGGGCCCCTTTTCCTAGAATCCAGACAGATACATGCAAACTCCTGTGCCATCATTCCAGTAAGGTTTCTTTGAAACAAGTATGTATAATAACTTAAGCTCCTACACACTCCAAAGATACAAAGTATTATGCTTTATGCTTTGCATGTGTCTGTTGTGAGAGGATAGAAAGCAACAAGGGCAGATGCTTTCCTTTTCAGACTGCACTAGCTTGCATGCTGTTTACTGTTGGACACTGATATCCTCATGATATCTGGTTGTAACTGGTGAAGGAATTGATACACGATGACTGTTCTCTCTGTTTTTAGATGATGGGTCAAGAAACCAATCCATTGTGCAGAAAGAATGGTAATATTTCACATGAACATTTCTCTTTTGATTCTGCTGTTGCAGGTGACGGTTAACTACGTGAGTAACATCTTGGATATTAAGGTCATCTGCACTGTGCGCGTGTCCACCCTCAGCAATTCAGTGGAGTTTAACATATGCGATGGTGACCAGAAACCAACTGATTCCATTGATGCCAGCATGTCTGGGAATGGACTTGACCTGATGGTGTACCGTCACTCTGACCTCCAAACTTACTACGTATGTAACTGGTACAAAGCTGGAAAGATGAATGTCTTTTTCACTATATGTGCATTTATGTACATGTTTAGTCTGTACATTCTTGTGTGTTAAAGAAGGGGGATTGGTAATTTTCCATTTTCATTGTTGTATTTGGATTTCGTGAAAAATGAGACCATCAGACATTTTGGAAAGAAAATAGTCACTATATTGTTCAAGCCAAGTCATAACATTATTTGCTGGTATATGGAAATGTCCAGAGTTCTTGATTTAACAGTAGATTACACATAGAACATACTGTCAGCTGTATTGCTGAGTTTCATGTTGACATTTAATGGTAGTTACTTTCACAAGTCTCTCTCTCTCTCTCTCTCTCTCTCTCTCTCTCTCTCTCTTTCTCTCTCTCTCTTTGTCTGCACTCCATCAGTTACTAGAAATTCCACCAGGAACAACTGAAATAGCTGCAACTCTCAGTGATCATTTATGCACAAACAACAAATCAGCAGTGTCACGTGTCAGTGGTACATTCTGGCATTTGTGATCTTTGTCCAGTCTTCTGGTCGTGGTTGTCAGGCTTCCAAAAACACCACACAAGGGCCACACAACATCCAATTCCACTTTTCAAATAGCTGAAGAAAATAGCATATCTCTTTGACTTAAGCATTTCTCCATTTCACTTAATTTATAATTATACAGACATCTGTGAAGCACAACTGTTCTGGTACCACACATTCCTTATTGTTACAAATGAACATATACTGCTACACTAAAAAAGAGTTAAGCATCCCCAGATAAACTGTGGTTAACTCCAGAATTATAGCAAAAATGATTCTTCATGACCATTTCAATGAAGCAAATTTATTTTATAATCATAAAGAGCAGAAAAATGTTGTGTCAAGTGAATTTGAAAAAGTCAAAACAGAGTACTTGAAGTCAGATGATTTCAGATGCAAAGCGTACTGCCCCTTCTGAAGGGCAATGAATAGATGTTCAGAAAAAGCATACATATTCACACCATTCAACAACAAACATCACTCCTGACACAGTTAATGCAAACTTCTTGTCATTAACAGACTTTATCACTCAAGCTCTACTGTCCCTTTTCTCAAATAAGAGCAAACAAAGATTTGGATCCACTGACTCACTCCATCCTCCTCTTGCTGCACATGAAGTACAAATGCTCCTAACACAGTTAAAGAAGGAGGAGTCCATGGATCTGCGCAGTGTACCCACATAATTCATAGATAGTTAAGTATTGTCTTATTAAAGTTATTCAGCATCACAACACTGCATGAAGTTATACAGTATTATCTTACAAATAAAGTTATTCAGTATAATGTCAGTGAAAGAGATTGTTCAGTATTACCTTACTAAATAAACCATATCACATCACTAAATGAGATTGTACAGTATTAACCTTACAAAATAAATTTAGTATCTCTTCACTAAACGAGGTTGTTCAGTATTACTTTATTCAGATAAAGTTACTTCATATCAATCACTAAATGAGGTTGTTCAATATAACCCTATTAAATAAAGGTATCTAACATCACTCATTCAATATTACCTTTCTAAATAACGTTACTCAGTATCACCTCATTAAATAGTTGTTCAAATATTTATTCAGTATCACCTAGCTAAAATAAAGTTATTCAGAATCATATCAGTAAATGAGATTGTTCAGTATCACCTCTCTAAATAAATTTATTAAGTATCACATAAGTAAATAGAATCATTCTATAGTACCTTACTAAAGTAAGTTATTCAATATTACCTTTGTAAATCAGGTTTTTCAATATCACCTCACTAAGTAAAGTTATTAAGTATTACCTCAGCAGATGGGACAGCTCAATGTCACCTCACTAAATAAAGTTATTCAGTTTCACCTCATTGAGTTAAATTATTATGTATCACTTTACCAGATAAAGTTATACAATATCATCTTAATAAATGCGGTTCTTTAGTAAAACCTCACTAATTACAGTTATCTAGTATTGCATAGTAAATACAGTTATTCAGTACCACCTTACTAAACAGAGTTATTCAGTTTCATGCAGTATGAAGGGTTTTAGTATCCTTTTGCAAAATATAGCTATTCATGGTCATCTTATTATTTGATTAATATCACATTAAGAAATGAAGTTGTTCAGTATCACCTGCCTAAATGAAGCTACACAGTATCACCCTACTGAATGAAATTATATAGTATCACCTCTCTGAATGAGTGTTAGTCTCACCTCATCAAATGAGGCCATAAATGTACCTGGTCCAGATGAAGCAAGGTGTTTTGTCATCAAAGAGAACATAATCCTTGACATAGTTGTTGCAGATCTGTGAAGTAGCTTTCCAGTGAAAGGAAGGATATATGAATAAAGGTACACATAGACACATAGAAACTACACACACCGAACGTGAGATGAGTGGTACATGTTTTAGTCTTTTTCTGTGTGAGTACCATTATGATGATTTCCAGGACTCTGCAGTCAGAACACTGTCAGCTTGTAGCATTTCCTCCTAACTTGGGTCTATATGTTTTGTCTTGATCAGGTGGTGCTGCCCACAGGAGCCATTGTGAAAGTCAAGGCCACATACAAGAAGGGCTTGGTCGTTTGGGTTTCAGCTTCCAGTCTGGATTTCGGAAAGACTGAAGGTACTTCTTTTTTTTCCGCACATGCAACAAATTAAGTTTGAACAAAATTCAGGCCTGATGGTCTCTGTGATCATAAAAAGGTTGGCAACACATCATAGCTCTTACTTGGATTTTCCAAGGAGAATTCTACAGTCAGTGACGGAAGGCTCTCTGAAATGTGTTTTGTGCAGTCAGGGAAATCAGTCACAGGAAAAAGAAACGCCAAAGAAGAAGTGTACTGATTCAATGAAAATCTCTCTGCACAGTTGTATAGTAAACAGTTCACTCTGTAAATAGTACTCACAGTTACTTTGTCTTGACCTCCAGGTCTGCATTAAAAGTACAGAGTTCACATTGTTCTGACATTCATATGTCTGTCTGAAATATAAGTATTTATGTACCCCTACTCATTACCGTGGATTTGTGTGCTTGTCAGCAGAACATAGTGTTGGCCAACAACTAATTTTTTTTTCTTGGTGTTCACAGGTCTGTGTGGTTTATATGATCAGAAGGGCTACAACGACCTCAAGCTTCCTGGAGGCAACAGTTACACCCTACAAGAGGGGGAGATGGATTATGGTGTAATTTCACCACAAGAGTTCATCAAAGCGTGGGCGTAAGTATTTTCACTGTTGATACATATTGCAGTTGTATCTTGTTGCCATAGGGCTAAGGATGCTGCAGCTGCTACTTTTTGTATTCATACTTACCTGTCCAAACAAATGTCTTGCTCCCACTTGGCATGAAGCATTGCATGTTATCAGGACCCCCAGAAAATAACATTTGGAGAGTAGGGGGCCAATTTTGCCTCATTCCCAGATACACCAGCCAGAATGGTCACCCTTGGTGTGTTTCAGAGTATTGCGATATTTAGAGCTGGCTTAGTTTTCTTTTCTTTATTGGTGGAGGTAAATGCCTCTTTAGGTTCATTGATTTTCAGACTTTTTTTTTTGATATGGCTGCGTGTTCAAGGTGACCTTTCCCTCAGAGGGAGAAGCTTCTCATTCTTTGGAATCGCATAAGGGGTTTTGACAATAATTTTCATAAGTTACATTTGGCGTCATATACTTTACCATGACAGACCATAGCATTCCACGGCAGTTAGTCAGCTCTGCCAGGCCGAATTTTTTTGGCTAATGCAGTAATAAGACATCACGTGATGCCCACCTTACTTCCTGCAGAGAGAAGCCGGTGTAAACATCCTGTTCCTCATTCAACCTCGGCCTCCTGCCTAACAAGGACAGGTTTTTTGCTCCGTCTCGCCTGTACTTCTGTTTTTGTAGAGATTGCTTGTGTGCTTGCCTTCTTTGCTTGCTCTGTTGTGGCTTATGTTAGACCATGGGTACCATTGCCGCATGAGGCTTATGGATGACGTTTTATTTCATTTCATACACGCTCTACGGCGTGACTGCTCACGACTTCTCTTCACTCCATTCTTCTCCATTCGGTCCTTACTCGCCGGTGTTGGAACGCATCCTGGCAGGGAGGCCTGGACGTCCTCTGACTGTCTGAGTGATGGACTCTGTTTCTGATGAAGTTATTCATACTCCACTGTCTTTCAAACGTGACACATTTTTGGGACATATTCAGTCATTTATCAGTTGAATCACAGCATGCCTTTTATCCGAACTCCTTCTGATTGGTTGACCCATGAAATGCCTTTTATCCTGAACATCTGACTATCATCAAAGCTATGCACATGACAGTGCACATGTAATGCGCCAATCGATCTCTGTGGCTTTTGACTGAACCCAGCTTCATTTGTTTTGTTCTGTCGTTAAAATGGGAGCTGATCTGCCAGTGATGCCATACATTTCCTGTTATTTTTGAGTGAGTAGCAGTGCTACTTTACTGTCAAATAACAATCTATCCAAGTTCACCATCTACCCCATGATAGGTAAAGAGTATATTTTTCTTTGAGAATTCCTGCACCTATGGTGTCCGTCTAAATGTAAGACAGGGTGAGTTTAATGCACCAGCCTAATAATTGCTGTTCATTTCATCAGGCCTCTATCTTTTTGACACTCTATTTTGTACAAGCTGTGATCTGTCAAAATGAGGGAAGAAAAAAAGGAGAGAAAAACAGGGTTTCTTTGAAACAAGCTACAGTTCATGACCCTTCACCATTAAGAAATTTTCCCTCTCCAGACCTCTGAGAGGTTTCACAAATCTGGTATTTCTACTACTTTTCACTTCTTTCTAACTTTTTTTTTTTATCAGTGGAAGGCCATCACATCTGACATTTGTGTTCCTTGATAAGTCAAAGCCATGAACATTTCTCTTTGATCTCTTCATCTTGGTTGCAGTTCTCGTAGAGGAAGTAAATTCCCTTCTTTAAAAGATGCAGTTGTATAGGTACCTCTTCCTTGTCCCCAGGGGTTTTTCTCCACTGTTTTTCTGGTACACAAGGAAAAAGAAAATGGGGACCAGTTACTACTTCAGCAGACTGAATCTTTTTATTTTCTGTCCGAAATTTGCCATTGAGAGGATGTACAGGTAACATGTGTTTATCGTTCTCAGAGACTGGACTGTCAGTCTCTCTGATGCCTATTTCCATGTTCAAGTTCACTCAGCTCCTCCAAAGCTCATCTGGTTCACTTTCCAGCCTGCCCTTTCAGCCTGTCCCTCAGTCCCATGGGTTCTCACCAGGGTGATGGACTCTATCATGGCAGCTGTCAGGCAAGGACTAACTCCATGTCACCAAATTATCCAAAAATGTTTCACAGAATCGGAATCCAAGGGTCCAGTCTCTCTTGTCCTGTTCTGTCAGTCCATGAAGATTGCATTGCTTACAAGACGCATCCCAGGCATAACTGAATGTTCTTTTGGATTCTCTGGCCAGGAAGGGTCAGGTCCTTTGATTGAATGGACAGTGAGCAAGTCTGTTCTGGTTCATTTTGTCGAACTCCACAAATCAACCTGCTTGCCACCAGGTGGAAGAAATAGCTTCCAATTTTTTGCCTCCAATTCCAAGTCCTTCAGCCTCTGCTGTGGATGCTCTGGCAATTTTATAGGAAGGGATGTTTGCATATGCATTTCCACCCTCTCCCCTCATCCCAGCAGTTCTGAACAAGGTGGCCAGAAAGAAATGTCCAGTGATCCTCATTTGCCTAAATGAAATCGGTGAAGAGTTGGACCAATCTCTTGATCACTGTTCTTGTAAAGTGCCTATGCCATTGCCAGGGGGACCAGACCCATTGGTTCAGCCTAGATCAAAGAGACGGAATCAGATCTCATGTCCCTCTCTCTCCATGCCAGTTAGGTATCTCTGATGAGAGATTCTCTTGCCCTTCAAGTTTAGAAAAGTTCATGGCTAGGCAAAGGCTATCTATCTTTAAGGTGTATGGCAATAAGTAAGTAGAAGGTCTTCTCCAAATGGTGTATTCAGGCTGCTTCTCAAAGTACTTCTGGTTCGTTTTCCAAGGAGGGGTCTTTTACTTTAAGCCCTCCCTTTCAGTGAAAGGCAAAGTTTAGAATATGGCCCATTTTTCTAGGACATACACAGTAAGGGGAGAAAAGTATTTATCCTAGAAGTTTCAGGTCAGCTGTTTCCAAAACTTACAGATTTATGTGAAGCCTTGGCATTAGCCATGATCCCTTCCTAACGGAGCTGATTGTTTACTGCTCCTTAGGAACTGCAACACTCAGCCAGTACCCTAAGTGGAGTCTGCCAATCCTAATCTACCCCGTCCTGGAATTTCGGGCCTTAAGTGACTGAGCCACTCACCAAATGCACATTCTGGAACCTCATGCTGAAGACATGCTTTTTAGTCACACTGGCTTCAGCTTACAGAGTGAGTTATGTCCATGCTTTCAACCAGGGATCCTCTGTCTTGAAGTGGCTTGATGAAAGCTCAGTTGTGCTATTTACATGCCCTTGATATCTAGCCAAGATCACCGAGTCTGAAGAGTGGCCTTGACAGTAACCTTGCTTCTGCTGGCCCCTTCATTGTCCAATTCCAGGCCCAGGCAATCAAAAGTGGAGCAAGTTAGCTGTCCTATCAGAGTGCTGAGGACAGAGTCAGGCTCTTTGAGCTCTCTTTGGCGAATCCAGGTGAGTACTGTCCCTGCCAGACCCCAGACAGCCATCACCAGATTCAGGCTGGTTATTTGCCAGACTTAACATCTATAGTGAGAAATCGCTTCCCTTTAGAGCAGACGTAAGGGTGCTTGAAGTCTGCGCTCTTCTATCAATTGTGCCCTCTAGCAAAATGTTGCAGTCTTCATCATTTGTTGGACAGCAGGCTATAATAGGTCAGAGACTAGTTTTGACTGAAAAATGGAAGCTCTTGACTGTCTCGGGGGGGGGGGGGGGGGGGGGAGTTTGGCCAGGCAGCAATACATTCACAGTGATGCTGCTCATTTGATCATCTGTCTACTCTGCCAATTTTCACTGCCCGTTTTATCTGTGTATTTTTGACTTGGTCCTTGACCTAAGCTGCCATGGACATGCATGTTTTGTTTGCATATTGTTATCTTGGCTCTTGTTTAAGCTGCCATTGGAATGCCTATTTTGTTTCAGTATTTTCATCTTGGCTCTTGGTTCAACTGCCGTGGACATGCCTGTTTGTCTGTGTATTCTTGTCTTGGCTTTTAGTTCAGGCTGCCATTGACATGACTGAATTGTACAAAAATTGTTCTCCTTTCATGTTTTTTGGGTGCCTGGTTTTATATTAGTTGACACCTTCATCACTTACTTTTTTGTCTTCTTCTTTTCCTGGTCCTGCTAGTGTTTTTTCATTCACTGATTTTCCTTGCCTTTGATCTGCATGACCCTTAATGGATCTACCTGACCCTTAAAGAGAGAGAGAGGGGAAACTATGGATTTTGCCACAAGATTATTGAAGGAGACCATTTCTAAATAGTCTTTTGAGCCTCTAGTGGTGAGTTACTGGGTGTAGAACTTTTCATAGACATTTTCATTATAGAAATAAGCCCCAGTGTTTTGGGTGAGCAGGTCTCCACCCTCCTTTTCGACATGGAGGCATTTGTTTGGACAGATGAATATGAGCAAACTTAGAGCAGTTTTAGGCTATAGATGAGCTTACCTCAGGAGGACTTAGAGCCCTTTTACCTGCGAAAACACTAGGGTGGCCTCTCACCTCCCTGCTAAATCAGGATAAGGAGCAGGAAACTGAGCTAATTGTGAGCTAAACTGTGCAGTGTTGTAAACTCACTAAGGCCAATCACTCTGGCTGGCGCATCCATACCAGGGAACTGAGGCAAAATTAGCATGCTGCTCTCCCAATTTATTTTATTTTTTTTAATCCTGATAATATGGCAATATTTCATGCCGAATAGGGACAAGGCATTTATTTGGACAGTAAGCATATATATATATATATATATATATATATATATATATATATATAATATATATATATATATATATATATATATATATATATATATATATATATATATATGTGTGTGTATATATAGCAGTCACTACTTTATTTTTTAATATATATGTATTAAAGAAAGCTATTTTAAGTAGAAAAATTCCTTTTTTTCTGGTGTAGCATTAAAATGAAATCATGAGTTGGATGCAACTGGGTTCAAACTTTATCAGAGGCATGTCACTGTGGAATATTTATGCTCTGACTGGGTCTGTCCACAGCTGAGTTTTCTGTGAGCACAGATAGTGACAGTTGGATCTCATCTGATTGATAGGTGTCACTGTGACTGTGTTGCTCAGAGTTCCTGGTTGATGCTGGGATATATTATGGAAAGAAGTTTTAGGACAGCCGTGGTACACTCTTTAAAACCAAAAGGAACTCGATAACCCTGTCGTTGTTACCATTATCGCAGTCAGCTGTTAGTCAGCAAGACTGGGTGACTTGCCAGGTATGGGTCATCAGTAGATAGATGTCCTAATTTTGTTGAAGCAGAACAAATTCCACATAAGTGACTCAGCACTGTACAGTGTCTCCTCAATCAAGTGACCTGTCATTGGTGGTTCCTTGTAAACAGCTTGTTTGCTGACTCAGACAGTGCGGCAGTGTACTAGGAAGTTAGGATGAGATGTGTGATAGCATTGTCAACATGAAGAGACAAGGAAAACAAGGCAGCAAGAGAAAAAATGTCGTTTTCTTCTTGTGTACAATTTCATGCAAGCGGAAAGATTTTTCAGTATGAACTGGTTTCAGTCAGTAAACAGATTGAGACCACATTAAAGTTCTCTTTCATGTACATAGTATGCATGTGTGAGATTTTTTGTGTGGGTTTGTTGCAACTTCAGAATTGCATTTTCATTCTGTTATGCAACCTTTCAGAGAAAAAAAAAGCAAATTATCATAAGTGCATTTTGAAAAGGTCAGGTGAATCTAATATCAGTAATTGTAACTCAGAAGTGATTTATCCTGTCAGAGTTGCTGGGCTGTTTTGAAATGTGTAACTCCAGTCTGTCAGACTTGGTTTTTCTATGCTGAATACCATTCATGACATGAGTAAGAACTAAACTTTTCTTCTTTAAGTTTGTTAGTGACCACTTTTCTGTCATGGAGGAAGAGCAGTTATGTATCTTCACTTTGTAGAAATCAGTGGTCTGGCAGGCAGTGAGCAAGAACTCACCAAGCTTGTTCAAAGACTGAATAGAGCATCAACAAGATATGGCATGTAAATCAGTGCTGAGAAGACCAGTACAACACCGCTATTAGTACTATGGCTGTTCATGGACGGAAGCATTCACCTGGGATTTATCATTAGCAGAGAGGGTTGCAGACCAAGAGTCCTCTCAGGGGCAGCAGAGATAACAACAGCGCTGTCCAGACCAGATCTGTATGGAAGGACAATAACATCCCCTGAAAGACTTATCAGGCACCTGTGTGTACTGGTGTATTCCATCTTCATGAATGTGTGACCTGGACCGTCACAGTAAAACTGGGAGAAGAATCAAAGCCATGAAAACAAGTTGTTGCTCCAAGACACTACACCAGATATACTGATCATTTCACTCAATGAAATGATGTGGGAGCCCATCAACCAGCACATCAGAACATGTGAAGGTCTTCTGACATCCATTGAGAAAGGAACATGTTGTTGGTATGGCCATGCGGCAAGATCCAATGGCTTGGCTAACACATTCCTCCAGGGATCTGTTGAGGGAGAGACAGGAAAACCGAAACATTGTAGAATGTACGGGGAAAGTCTTTGCAGAGATGCAGGCTTTGGCAAACCACTTGCAGAAGTGGAGGAATCTGGTGTACTGTGCTTCAGGTGTTGGCCCAGTGACTTCTCATTGAGTTCAGGGAAAAGATGATTCTGCTGTCTTACAGTTATGAACTTGCCCATATACTCACATGCTAATAATCAGCAAACGCGTAACCAACATGCATGCACATACATGTACACATACACACACACACACACACACACAGACACACACACACATACATGCATGGACAGAAAAGGACTATTTTAAAAGGGCTCAACACCTCACCTCTCTCCAGCCCATTAGGGATTATACAAATGAAATATTTGAAAAGTGTAACATAGATATTGAAAGTATTTCAGATGTGCTAATAGTATCAAGCATACCTCATCGGGAGCATATCCAAGCTAAATTTGATATAGATTACACTGACATGAAAAAGGTTAATAACATTAATATTCTGTCATGTAAAGCAGTAGAACACATTGAAACTATGTACCCAAATCATTTGAAGATTTTTACAGATGGTTCAAATTCAGAATCATATGCAGGGTCCGGTTTTGTGATTCCATTGCTGAAGATTTGTAAATCCTTTTCTCTTGGAAAGGGTTCTCCATATTTGTGACAGAACTGTATGCTATTCTTATGGTGCAGGTGTTTTTTTTTTCTTTTTTCCATGTACGCAGGCTGATACTCTTACAGTCACTCCCTATATAGACAGTCAAGGATTAATCCCATCTACCCAACAAAGGGAGAGGAGTTTTGTGTGTATGACCATTTTTTATCCCGCCATTAAGGCAGCCATACTCAAGCTGTTGATTATGGTGTTAATTTTTATGTGTGACAATAACAGTGCTGTCTATAAAATACTTTTCTGCGTTGATTCCAGGTCAGTGCTATATAGCTTGCAAAATTTAGAATAAAAAATAACAAAAAGATTTACTTTTTGAAATAAGATATTATATACATGTTATTATGTTGAAGGGAATTGGGATATCTTTTTGCTGGATTCCATCACACTGTGGCATATCTGGTAATGAAACCGCTGATAAATTAGCTAGAGATGGTGCGTTAAGAAAAACACCAGAGAGTGATATAAAACTTGTCAAGAAATTAATTTGTTTTTGGAGAAATGCTTGAACAGTGAACAGCTTCCAGAGAAGTCTGAAATCATATCATGTCCATGAAATTTGTAATCTTTAATTTACAAGCTTTGACTGAATTCATGGAAAATCAAATTTTCCCAAAATGTAGCATATGATTGTTCAAGCTTTCTATCAGTGGACCATATTCTTTTTCATTGTTCAATATTAACTTCATTATATAAAGAATCAAACGTGGATGTGACCGTATATGATTCTATCAAGAAAATAACCCACAAACCATAAAATTGTGCAAATAGCAAAAGTGCTTTCCAAGCATCAAAATAACAGATTTTTATAAACACTCCCCTTATCCTTGCTCCTTTTTGTACTCCTGGTTCTTATAGAACAGGGAGTACTTTACAATGGGAACAAAGAAATGCTGTCTGTGTGTCTGTCCATGGTCAAAATGTGTTCCACTTGCTCCAGACAAAACTTCTGGGCCAATCTTTCTGAACATTTGTACTTATGTTCATTATGGGTCACAGACGATGCCTGATGTTTTATTTTACCAGAATAGTCGTTACTAATGGCTATAACAGCCCTAAACATTTTTTTCTTCTTTATGGAATCTCGGAAAGTACTTGTATTCAAGGTACACTGGGAGTACGTTTATATGCTTTGCATCTTGTTCTTTTTAAGTCTAACATCACCAAGTGTGAACAGACTAAATTAAAGAAATCACTCACTCACACACACATTTCAATGTTTATTTAGAATGCTTTTCTTTGTTCACCCTGATCTGATTTGCTTTGTCATATAGATGGTCTAGCGGCAGCTTACTTGGCGAGGAGGCAACACCAAGCTGCAGCTGTTTGGACTCGATCCCCTCTGATGACGACCAGTGCAGTGCCCTCTCCAGAGTAGCCACCTGTGATTTGGTAGAAGGTAGTAACATTTCTTCTCATAACCAATGATCATAGCTTTTTTTCTAATTTTTAATTCAGTGGTTTCCATGTGACAGTTGATGTGTCAGCATGAATCACAACGACATGTATGAGATGAGGTTTTCTCATACTTACATGTTCAAACAGGTGCCTTTCAGCTGTTGTGTTGGGGGTACTCAGCACCATCAACATCATTAACCCTCCCCATGTTCTCTCGTCCTCCAAGCACCTAACAAGTTATACTGAGCTGGGAAGCAGATTGTATCCTCAGAGAAGATGTCATTGTAATGAAACCAAGTGTATGGCAAAAGGCCTCTGAAATGAAGTATTCAAATGCAGAAGCAGACATGTAGTCTTTTGCGGGATTGGCAGAGAGAGAGGTGCTATCCAAGGTCAGGACTCTGCAAAGATGGGGGGGCACGAAGAGGGAGAGGATATAGGGCAAAGACGGGACTGGCACTTTAAATGTGGAGTAACGCAAAGAGATGAGGGAGAGGTGAAAAGTAATTGATAGCACAACAGAGTGTAACGGAGAACTAACTTGACTCCACATTCTTAAGTATGCCGTGTTATGTGCTTCTGCTAGAGGTACTGCCTCATACATGTTCAGTAATTGTCATCAAGTGGTGGTGTGTAAATTGTCATCAATAAACCCGTCTTTACATACCCATTCTGCACTCTTCAGCCTGCTGTTGCATGTATCCATCACATGTGAGTACAATACACAAATGGCTGGTCTTGTTTTCCTTAGGTTGATTGTCATATTCAGAGGCACCGCCATTCACAAACCTTTAGGTATATTGCGGGTGACAGACAGCCATGAGACAGCATGCAGGGGATAGGCTGGGAGTGACAGTCATGATTCAAGTCTTGTCAGAGGCATCTATGTATGGCATTTTTGGACCTGGCCAACTCCTAACCAGAAGTGAGTCTGATAGGCTCAAATACAAAGGTAAACTGCAGTCAACACATTCCACTTAATAGACGCATCTGTAAGTGTGTTAGTAAAATTTCCTGACCTCCTGAAACATGTGAGTGGTAGATATAGGCTGGGTAGGGTACTTGAATTCTCAGTACAGCTTTGTTGTTTTACATTATGGACTTGACAGAAATCCTTGCAGTCTTAGTTTTAGTGGCATGGTCATCACTCAGCCATCCCATAATATATGCTGATGTAAACACATTTTCTTGAGTTTCCCTACCCAATTTCCTGTACAAATGAAAGGAAGGAAAACAGAGTGAAAAAAACAAACTAGATAGTTTGAAAAGGATGGGTTTACAAAAATGCAAGGGAGGATTGAGGGTAATTTCCATTGTCTTAAGGGAGATAATTTTTGCTTGACCTGGATAATGATAGTGAATTACACAACATGAGATCTCATTTACACCTTGTATAGAATGTTATTTGATGTCTGGGCCTTGTCACATGTCACTCTGGGTGTAAGCCTGAAGCTGGATTCTGGTCAGGAGGTCTGAGCATTTTATGTGTTTCAGCATCATCCTTTTTGATATTCTTTTACCGTTAAAAAAAAAATTTTTGTTATGTATTTACTTAACCAAACATGTGGTGTAGGGTATATGGATTTGTCCACACACTATGAAGCCTCTTTGACATAACTGAAATGAAATGGAGACTCTCCTTTCTCCTCAGTTAACTGGAAATTGTGAAAGCGTACGTCATGAAGCTTGTCTTGTTACATGAAATGTAAAGTCGTTCCTCTCTGCTAGATCTTCCACCTAAACCCACCTGCTTGTTTGTGTGCATGTTGTGACAGGGTTGTGTGCATGTTGTGACAGGTGAAGACATCACCATGCAACTGGCTGCTATTCCAGACGAACCTAAGAAACGCAAGCGTCGTGCAGTGGAGAGTGCTGCTGATGCCACAATCAATTTCCGTCAGGTATGCAGAGGTTCAGATATTAGGGGCCAAAACAGCAAAGAATCATACTTATTTTCCATGGGAATTGTTCAGTTTTGCAAATTTAAAGAACTAATTTGGCCATGCTTGACTTGGCCTTTGTCAGCTGACATGGTGTATTTGTCAAGAGATTTTAAAAAACTATGCTGTATTAGTCAAAAGATTTTAAAACACTAAAAACTTAAAAACGCATGCTCACCCGCTTTATGGTTGAAAAGGCCACTTTAGTTTCTGTCAGTTTTGCTATCTTATGTAAAGACATGTTGAAATTATATGCATTTCTGTTAATTGTCGAGTAAAGTCAATGCTAATTGGCTTCTAGGACTCCATGTGAAAATCCTACTCATAAACATTATGACATGGAACGAATGATGAACTCTGTCATATCCTAAAATGTCCCAAATCTTTTTACCTTGGAAAGAAACTTAACCCAAGAAATCTGTGTTCTCTGAATAAATTTCAGATCAGTTTTCCCAACAGAAAAATCCAGTTTTGCATAATTTTCAGATATTTGTCAGTAATGCTGTAACTTAGGCCAAGTCACATGCATACATACATACACACACACATGCACATGCGCTCTTGCATGCACATACACACTCATATAGATGGATAGATATGAAACACTTTTCTGCGTATTTTGCATGGAAACCCTGCAACACCTCTTTGATGAAAGTAACAATGAATGACTTTTGCCAGTGTCATTGTCACATTCATCAGTCTTTTGGGCATGTTTCTTTGGTGTGGGGGACAAGACGCAGTGGCTTGGTACATAAACACCACTATATCAGGGTCACAGGGCAACATGGGTTCAGCAAACGAGAAATTGTTCGTTTTAACATGATGAAATAGCAGATGTCATTATGCAACCCAAGTTCAGGAGGTTTATGTCATTTACCATAAACCTTACGGAGAAATCTTAGGGAGAGGCTGGTCTGAAAATGAAATTCTCTTCCCCTGTTTCTCCATGTTCTTTGTGTTTTCAGAATGCTAGTTGGCCAACGCCTAGTAACTGGACAGAGGACAAGGCGAGGGAGCACTGTGAAAGTGTGTTGGAGCGCAAGCCAGCTTTGAGATACTGTGCCCAAGCTATTCTCCTAGCCAACGGAACTGACCCCTTTGACCGCATCATCAACACTTGTGTAGATAACATCAGGGTAAGGCCTGGCTTCTGGTTACATTATGTAAAGATTTCATTGTTGGTAATGCATGACTTTTTCTTTTTTCACCATAATAAATGCAACTCTGCGATTGTGTCTGTATGTGTGTTTCTGATCAACATCAAAGGACTGTGACAACTTTGTATATATGGAGCAGCTGGTTTACAGTCAGCAGCTTGCTCCTGCCTTTGAAACCTAGGAATAAGTCGAGCAAACTTTTTGCCAACATCAGAAACATGTATTCTCTCCATTATTTTGGCGAATTCATTGGCTCATGTTTTCAAAAGTTGATTGACTAGACCATGTTAACACAGTTATGCCTTTCCTGTGATTTCTGTGATTGCATGAGTGAAAGTTTTCCATCTGTAGACAGGATTCCATCAAAATAACTTCTTGGCTTGGTAGCTTACAAAAGAAAGAAATCAACAAAAATGTCCCGTTGGTTTCAGTTTTGTGTCTGCATTTTCTGTCTCTTAAAGAAAGAAGCTGTTTGTGTACATTTTTGCACTTTTGGGGTCTTCAAATTCTTTTAGGGCCTTTATCTGAGATTAAGTTTGGTGAGTTTTTGAAATTAATGAATTGTGGCTTTTTTTGCTTTTTTTTTTTTTTTTAAAGAAGCCAGTCTAGTTACATCCATCTCTGGCTAAATTAAGAACAAGTTAAAATGGCAATGGCAAAGCAAAGCCAGCAATGACAGCAGCATATATCACATGTAGTGGCTAGAAATGAATGTCACAGGTTTCTGTATTGTTTGAAAATGATCATGTGTAGATCATCTGTTGAAAGAAAAAAAAAATCGAAAACCAATTTTTGTTTAGATTGCCCCTTCCCCCCCTCCTCTCTCCCATTTGAGTTTAAGCAAAACCATGTAAATATCAGTCACCCTGTTCTCTGTTGAAAAACTTTAGCCTTGAACATTTCTGAGCTTGTTAGATAAGCCAAATATTAAGTTATGCTTGGTGTGTAGGCAGTGAATGAAATATTTGTCTCTTTGATGGAAAAAGTCTTATTCATAAAAGTGTGCAGCAGACAAACTTTTACTTTGCAGAAGAGGCAGCCAAAGTGACATGAAAAAAAACATAAAATCCCTTTTAGCTGGAACAAAGCCCTGCACTGTTACCCTTCAGGGACCCAGTCAACCTCTGGACTCTGGCCTCATATCAGTTTTCGAAAAGTTTAACCTCCATGATTTTGTTGACAGCAATTGTATACACTAACTTATGATGTTGATTCATATGGTGACAATGCTTCCCCATTGTTGACTGTGATAGTATTACTTTGCCAGATCTCTTTTTCTTTTTCAGTTTGTCTAATGGTGATGAGTGTTGTACATCTACAGTTGACAGATTCTACAAGTAATGGAAACTTCACTGTCATCCAAGCCATGGAAAATTGTCGGTCTCTGTTCCTGCATAATACTACATACCAGAAGAATGAAGAAGTTCGTGCAGCTGTTCTCCTGTTCTTTGAACACAGTTGTGTTGATGACTGCAGTGGCAATGGAGACTGTAAAATGGGTAAGTCACTGTAGATTATTTCCATACCAAAACCTCAGTGAAAGTAGTACAAGATCACATAAAATAAAACACTTGTTCTGTTCAGATGTAGTTTGTATTTTGTTTTGTGCATAAATAAATAAAAGTGGAAAGAAATATTGTGTGTATTCTGTTTTGTGCACAATGATGTACAACTGGAAATAAAATGCCCTTTCTGTTGTGTTGGTAGCTTCAAAACATTGGTAATAAATGTCACATATTTCAGTCATGTCGGTACTAATTTTAACCATGAACCTGCAGTGAGTTTACATGTTCCCCAATGGATGTTACATATATATGCTTTGACTGTTCAGACTTCTAGACTTTATTCGCTTCAAGTAAAAATTGTAGACTTCCACATGTGCATTGGAAACTTAAAACATGACCACAGTTAAAAAGCCATATCAAGTTTAAAGGCTATGTAAATTGAGAATGGTATGCACGCAAGTGTACTCACATACAGGCCCATATGTGCACACACACACACTGACACATGCACACACGCATACACACAAGACATGTATTCCAAGCAAGTAAAATGTACTGACAAGCTGTTAATGGGCATTGATTTTTATGATTTCCCCTTGTCATCAGTTTGTGACATCCAGTCATAACGTGGAAAGGGAAGAGCTGGGTGGCCAAAACAAAAACAAAAATGAAACACAGATTAGTTTAGTGCACTAAAATGTTGCTGTAGTTTCTGGGGTATTATCCAATATTTTTTCCTTGACTGATACTAGTTAACTGTAGTCAAAGTGTTGCTGTAGTATCCTAACTACAAGCCAGTCTTGTTTCTCCAACTCTCATCCACCTTGCAGTTATGACACTGGCAGCAGACTTTCTTTTAGAATTGTCTAAAAATTGAGAACTGATCAATTTGAAATTTGACCACTTTTCCTGATCAGATTGCAATGTCACAATCTGATGTATCTTTGTCATCAACTGCAAAAATCAGCAACCTGCAGAAAAAGTTTCAGCACGACCAAGTCAGCTTTGTGCAAATGTTAAACCTTTCATTGGCAGCACATTGGCACTATTGAATTTTGTCATGTGAAAGGAACTTTATGCCAGTCTACATTAAATGTATACATAACGCTGTGCATATGTAAAGAGAGAGAGTCCAAATGGAACAGCACACACCATAAGTGGAAATAACTGCATTCATTTGCAGATAGTTCTGCCTAGGACAGTGAAATATCTCCAAATTAGTGAGGCTGGTCATCACCAGGCTATGAACCACATTATTATGTAAGCTGCATCCGACAAATTTAACAACAGATCACACACAGAAACCATAACCAATTGATTAGCCTCATGAAAATACCTGTAAAAGCCAATAACGAAAATGGCAAAAGCCTGTGTGTTCTGAGGTGTGATTATCGTGAATTGGCAAGCAATCGGGAAAGGGCAGTATATACAAAGAAGGGGGAAAATCAGCTACTCACATTATTTTTCATTGCTGTTCCCAGCAGCACTTAAACGACCCATCTTCAGTGTCATACATTCTTCATCATTGGTGGCCATGTTATCCGCAAACTGCTGGTACTTCTATCTCCATGCTTGTGCTTGCTGTGACTTCTGTATCATCTGCTGTCAAGACTCTATCTGCTTAAACAGTTTATAATCGTGGGCAGCTGCATTTTTTTTCCCATTCTCGACTTTGGCATGTTTTCTTGATAGTGTGGTGCTGTTCAGCGCCTGTTCAAGCAAAAATAATGCTCGGTTATCATTAACGTATGTCACTCATGCGCTGATCATTATTTCTGTGAAAACTGACAAATTTTATTCCTGCAAACATTGATTCTCAGTTAGTTAGATCAACTGCAGATCAAAAGAAGATAACACTATGGTAAGCTGGGAGAAGTCTCTGACTAGGCCACTGCCAGTTTAGTATCCAGTGTGTTAGAGTTTACAAGAAACGTAGCAACTTAAAGCTCAGAATTTATAGTAGGTTTTGGTTTAGGTTCTGAGCTTTGAGTCTCATCACTAGCTGTTGAACTTTCCACATAGCTTTAAGAAGAACAGGTGACAGGTAACCATACTGTCAAAGAAGCAACAACAACTCTTAGCAGTGAACTATCATCCCACAAGATTCAGTACAGAGCCTTCTGTATACCATACATAACCTATTAATCTGCTGTTTCTTTGACATGAACATGTATACTTGCACACATTCAAGCACAATCAAAGTGATCCTGGGGTTTGGATTTAGCTCATAAGTTTTGTCCTTAACACTTCAGGCTGAAGTTTTGTCACAGTGCTTAGGTTTAAACATGCATCATTTATGATTGATTATACTAAGATTAAAAAAAGAAAACATGTGGACAAGCACAGAATTCTACTGACCGAATTTCCAGATTGTATTGTCAAAGCTCTCTGCGGGTAAAATGGAAACAAATCATGCCATTAGTAGTAATTACATGCAGTGCCTGAGATACCTGACATCTCAGAATCCATAGAAGAAGAAAAATCGTGTAGAAGGGAAAGGAACTGATGAGTCTGAGAGCCACAGCAGTGTGATGTCCCTGACAGCAGAGAGGAAAGATCAATGAGTCTTTGAACCACTGAGTGTACCTGTGATTGGGGAGGAGTGAATGAATTGTGGAGCCACAAAGCCATGTCCTGCAGTGTGGAGTGGAAGGAGCAGATGATGAATCTGTTGAGTCGTAAAAATGATGTTCTTAATTGTGGAATGGAAGAGGCTGAAGAATCCTCAAGCCACACAAAACCATGGCTGTGATAGTGGAGAAGGAAAGGAGCAAAGGGGAGGGGATGGAGGAGAGCTGTTGAGACAGTGGTCGTTATGAGGGGATAAGGACACCCTGGTGACACAGACTGTCAAACAACAGACTGGAAAGGCACTGAAGGTCCTATCTTGAACAGATGTTAAGCACTGAATGGCAGGTTTCCTCAGTTTCTGTAGCTTACAAAAATGTCAAAACAGTGTTCATCTGTACAGTGAGTCTGATGTGCATACATAAATGGTTACAATAATGTTGGCTTTGAACTGCAGGTGTGTGTCACTGCTACCCTGGATTTGTGGGAGGAAACTGCTCTTACCAGCGCACCAGTTTGCCTCGCCCCTTTGACACGGATATCATCAAAAATGGTCTGTGCGAAGTGTCGGAGAGAGGTCAATGTGATGATGTCTTCATCACTGGACAAGGCTTCGTGGAGTCTCCCTACTTATCCTGTCATGTCCAGTCTGTCAAGGTAAGGGAAGTAATCCACAGTCAGCAGTCCTTGTGCAAAGTAGGAAACATCACAGTGTATCATCAGACCCAGCATAGTTGTTGCTCCAGTCAATGGCCAAATACAAGTCCATGTAACGTAGCTGATCTCAAGCAATATCAGATTCTAGGATACAGAAGAAAAAGGGAATGTAAATGAGTTTCAATATACAAATGATAAAAGAAAGAGTTGTGCAGGTGAGTTGATTTATTTTACTCGCGTCTGCGTAAATAATATTTGCTGACAATAGCCAGATTTGCCCTCCTGAAATGGCAGTGCAGTGACCCATAAACAATGGACTGACCCCTGAAAGTTCCTCTTTGCATCCTGAAAGAATCATTCATTACAAACCAGGAGTGTCTCCAGTGAATATACACCATTATAGAGTGACTCTCATCTGACGAACAAGACAGAGTACAACGAAAATAAAAAGAGTGTAGAAAAAAGGTCATAGTTGAGTGACCCTCACCAAAAAATCAAGACAGAGTTCCCTTTAAAGGCCACTCACTGTAAAATACCTCACCTGAAAAACGGAACAGAACTCTGCCAAAAACTTTTCATGATAAAGTGACCCATGCCAGAAAAACAGGACAAAGCAACAACAAAAAAGTTTATGGTAAGAGTAATGACGTGAAAACAAAATTGAATACTTTGGAGAAACATTCTTTATAAAGTGACCCTCATCTGGAAAGCAAGACAGTAATTGGAAAAACTATTCACAGTAAAGTGACCCTCCCCCTGAAAAGCAGGTCAGAGTGTCCCCAAAAGCAATTCAGTGTAAAGTAACTACTCTCCTGTCACTTGAAAAATGGGACAGAGTGCACTTGAGAACTGTTCATTGTCACCTGGAAAACAATATAGGGTACCCTCAAACCCTTTTATTGTAAAGTGAATCTTGTCTGAAAAACAGGACAATATACCCCTAAGAATCATTCATTATGAAGTGACCCTCATTTAAGAAAACAAGAAAGAGTACCCCAAAATCCGTTCATCATAGTTTGACCCATATCGAAAAAAAAAAAAAAAGAGTACTTCAAAAAGTCCATTCATTATAAAGTTACCTATACCTGAAAAACAAGAAAGAGTACTGAAAAAAAAATCCATTCATTATAAAGGGCCAAATAATATCTAAAAAACAAGACCTCAGAATTATTTCATTATAAAATGACCCTCACCTGAAAAACAGGACAGGCTGCCCCTAAAAAAATTTCATTATTAAGTGACCTTATCTTTAAAAAAAAAAAAAAGACAAAGCGCCCTTTAGAACTATTCATTATAAAGTGACAGTCGCCTTAAACAACATAGAGTGCTTCTAAGAACTATTCATTATTAAGTTACCTCACCTGACAAACAGAACAAAGCAACCTTTAGAACTATTCATTATGAACTGACCCTTCCTGAAAAAACAAGTTAGAGTGCTGGTAACAACTTTTCATCATAAAGTGATCCTCATCTGACCAGTGTCATAAGAACTTTTTTTTTTTTTTTTTTTTTTGCTGTCCCAACTTCTGCACCACCTCAGAGGCAGTGCACCCACGCACCTCATTCCAACACCCCGTCCACAGCCACAGCCCGGTCGGCCCTGCCGCAGCCCAGGCACCGGCAATCCACAAGGAGCAGTCAATGTCGAGTCATCAAGAGGCATCCCACCGGAGGAGACACTGCACTGCTGCCGAGTCACTTCGGTGGTGTTCAGTGGCGCCTGTTCTGATCTAACATACGCAGGACACCACCTACTAAGCCCCCTACTGACGACAATAATTGCTTAGTCGCGGAGCCGGCGTGAGTGAGCTCTCCCTCCGGAGGCGCCACCACATCCGTCCAATGACAGCCCCCATGGACTCGCCGATACCGGTGACCCCGACGGAACCAAACCAAGGCCACAGACGTGGAGAGGACATCGAAACTGAGGTCACCATGAGAGCAGGGCATGAAGGGCCACAGAATTTGAGACTTTTTTTTTAATGCTGATCGATGAGAATGAGGATGATTAAGATGATGCTACGGATTTCCATTTTGGTCTGAGACTACATGACAGGGCTGTACTCTACGCTTCCTTTCATAATATATCCCGGTGTCAACCAGACCCGAGAGATACAGACACCTGCAGTGTTGGTCAGGAAATTTGAGCAACACTCTCAGAAACGCATCCATTAAGTGGATGAAACTCGACTGTGTGGTCCCAGTCTTCCCAACTGAGTCCGCAGCAACTCAACCCTGGGTAGGAGCCGGTCGGGGCAGAAAAACCCACATGACTCTGATGGGATTCGAACCCACGACCTCCCAGCCGGGAGTCCGCGACGTTAACCACTTCGCCACGGCGGCTGGTATTAAGAACTGTTCATTAAAAAGTTACTCTTGTTTGACAGGACAGAGAACCCTAAAAATCCATTCATTGCAACATAACCTTTATCTGAAAAAACAGGACAGAGTACCCCTGAGAACTGTTCATTAGAAAGTGACCATCAGCTGAAAAACAGGACAGAGTATTCACAAAATCCATGTGTAGAAAGTGAACCTTACCTAAAAAAAAAAAACACAGAACCTCCAAAAGTTATCCATTACAAAGCGACCTCTCTTAAAAGAAAATTAAGGCCTAGGACTGCAAGAACCATTCATTATGAAGTGACCATCACCTGAAAAGGAAGAGAGTTTGTCATTACTTTGTTGTTCCCCTGCTTTAGCAGGACTGCTGAGTTGATTATGATCAGGAGTTTTTGTCAGTAGTGGTCACTTTGCTGTATGATAATACTGTGGTAGTGGTTAGACTGACAAAACATCAGGGCGAAAAGTGTGAAAGAGTTGCGTATGAAGTTACGATGGCACCTAGGGTTAATGCAGGTCTGCAGCATGTGACTATCAAGTCATGGCCATCGGCTCAGCAATAAACGCATCAGGTGCCTCAACCAGTCACAGGCCAGACTGGTGTTCATGCCTTAGATATGGTCTTTTCTTCAAGCCAGAAGTAATGTAATTAATTCCTGTGTAGTTGTCTTTGTTAGAGACTGGAGCACTGATCAGGAAAAAAAACTATGCTGATGCTTACGTGTCTTCATTAGAGCTGATTAAAAACTAGACTTTCCATAATGTTGTTTCTTTTCAATTGAGATTTGCGGTCGGCTGGGCTATAAGCAACATTATCTTATCTTTCAATTGAGATAAAGCTATACATGCTATATAGTTTTCTTTGTCATACTTCATTGAAAAAAAAAGAAAAGAAAAGAGAACACTTTCAACATAGTTGTTTTCATCAGAGCTGACATATGCTTTCTGTGTGGTTATTTTTGATACAGCCGATATAAAACTACACTTTCTACATTGATGTCTTCATGAAAGCCAATATGAAACTACACTGAATACATAGTTGTACACTGCAGCTGGTAGGAAACTATTTTTTGTATAGTTATCTTCATTAAAGCTAATTGAAAACCTCTTTGAACATGTCAGTCATCTTCATTAAATACTGGAGTACTGACAACAACTGATTGAAAACTTAACATACTATGTAGTTGTCATTTTTAGAGATTGGGAGCACATTGAAAACTACACTTACTATATATATAGTTGTCTTCATTAGAGCTGACAGCAAATTACTTCTTCCACATAACTGTCTTCATTAGACACTGGAGAACTACTCTGGTTGCCAGCATTTTAGAGACTGGTGTTCTGGTTACAGCTGATGGAAAGTTAGTACTATGCACTTGTGTGGAAAGTCAGTACTATACACTTGTCTTTATTAGAGACTATGAAACAAAAAGTTATGGTCAGTTGTTTGTTCTCGGGCAGGTGATGTCTTCGGGCTTCCACGCCCCTGATGGTCTGCCCACCAAGATGGCCGCCATTCTGGTCACAGGCACCATGGCCCTGTGCCCGATCCGTCGCTCCGACGATGCCCAGCAGACCCTGCTGGTGGCTGTCAGCAACGATGGCATCAACCCCACTCCCGCCATGCTCTACACTGCCTATGACCCGCGCTGCTATGCCTGTGACCCGTACTCACACCAGTGCACTCATATTGTGAGTAAGCCTTGCCATGTGGTCAGACAATAGTGCTGCAGAAAAGCAGTTTTCCTGAAAGTTCATCAGGGGTCAAAAAGGCTGTGCCTCCTGGTGGAATCCAGGGCAGAGCCCCTTCTGGGGTACAGAGACGATGTGCCCTGGAGTTGAAGATATTGATACAGCTCCCAACTACTTGTTGTTTAGTAATTCATTACTGAATTTATTGTGTGCTACAGAACTACTTGTTTGTTAACACAATATGGAAACAAATGTTCAGTTATTATTGTTACCACATTGCATATAACATTGTAAAGCAGGCAATGTTTTGTTTCAAATTATCTTTTTTCTGACCCGGAAGTGAAGTGCAACTGGGTCTCATCAAATAGAAACGGAACATTATGGTCAGTTTAATTACGCAAGAAAAATGTTGAACAGCAGCACTAAGGGAGTGGTATCCTCCTTAAAGGTGTCAAGCCAGCATTTTTGAATTGCTGTTGATGAATTACCCATACTTAGTGCTATGCTTCATGATAATAGCAAGTTCTACGGCTAGTTGAAAGGTTGCCTCAATGATTTATCTGTTCTTTAGTTGTGAGTGTGTGTTTGACGTTTAATACCACAGAAGAACCGATATTGTTCAGAAAATTTCAGAAGTTAGCAGCAGTAACCACTACTGACATTGTCTAAGAAGGGTGGGCAAACTATTCTGGGCCCCCCCGAATCCCATTATTTCACATTACACATGGTACATATTACACCAGTGTTTTACAGCAGGTGCGTTGTCAAAAACGAGGCAGCAAAGCCATCTGTTCATTTATTTTCAAGGAGTTGATGCAAGTTCCAGCGTAAGCAAGTTTTCTTTTGGACGATTGCCCACTGCCAGCCATTGCGCTGAATAAATGGACCTGTTCATTAGTTGCTAATTATAACAAAAGGAACTGATTAGCAGATAGTTTTCTGGATTTAAGATTTTAAGTAAGACGATTTGATGGTATTGGTACTCTATGCTGATCTTCAGTGACATTTGCATTTTACCTGGCAGGAGTTTCGTTGCCATGCAGTGAACTGACCCAAAGATGGTGCAATGAATAATCGAGCAGGTGAAAATGTGGTGAAAATACGGAGGATGACATCTCTGTGGAACTCTTGTTTTCAACCCTTTATCCCTTATCTGTTCCTTTGACTTCATAGGTCAGAGGGTAAAACCAGCATTGACATTGTATATGGGGTAACTGTATTTCATTTTCTGTGCTTGGATCATGGAGCTGCTATTACGTTGATGTATCAGAGAAATTTACTGTTAAAAAACTACAAAGAAGGAAATAAATTGATGACAAAATTATAACACATCCTGGCCAAGGCTTCTTGAAATGTGGACACTTTTTTTAAGAAACTGTTGTGGTGGTGGTGGTGGTGATTGTCATTTGTTTGTTTGTTTTTGTTTTACTTTCATCTGAATAATTATTTATTGTTTTTTTCTTCTTTTAAAAAGAGGAGTAAGGAGACAGGTCAGTCATGTATCTGTTTGTGTGTTTGTTCATTAAAAAGAAACAAACACCGATTTGTATATCAACCAACTTTCAAATAAGTGTAAATTTTAGTTTTACTGTTGATCATGTGCATGTCTCAATTCAGTGGAATATATGGCAAATTGTTTGTTTGTCAGTAGTGATTGCATTACCTCACAAAAGTCACATCCATCCAAAAAATGATACTTCCAGAAGGAAATGAAGACCTGTGAAATTGGAGGCCGCTGCTACATGCCTGAGGAGATGTCTGCAGACAACAGATGCCTCTTCTGCGACCCTCTCAAGTCTGTCACCAAGTGGTCCATTAGAGACAGTAAGTTGTCCATCATCAAGTTGGCAGTAAGTGAACAACAGACAGGAGGGTAGAGATTTCTCCTGGTACCCCCTTGAAAACTGCTGGGAAACCCCCTGTTCCTGTTCAAGCACAGGTTAAGCTTCATTTTCTTTTCTGTCAGTACAACAACCCCAAGAAAGAAAAAGCATTTTAATGAATTGAAGAACATGGATGCTATCAGCAACTTTCAAACTTTGCTAGTCAAAAGCTGCCTAGTTCTTTCCTCGCTATCACTACCCAGTACATATGTCCTTGGGTATAGCGCTTGTCCCTTTGTTGACACAAAAGATTCATTAACCTTTACTGGATGACATTTTTGACTACACAGACCTGATTGTGCGGGTCGCCCAAGACCCACACATTTTGTAGAGGCTTTTCTTATTGCTTATCCCTGTTCAGATTGCGTGGGTCTTTTAAGACCCACAACTGATAAAGGGTGGTTCAGCAACTTATTCCTCACCCGATAGCATGGGTCAAGTGCGACCCATTAAAATGTATAGGTCCTAGGGGAACCGCGACTAGTTACGCTGATAATTGATTGTGCCCATACATGAAAGTTCTGTGTCCAACAGCTATTAAGATCGTTGAGGAACTCTTAAAATTTTGTGAGCATTGCTCTATCCGTTCACAAGATATGATGTTTTTATTGAGTCACTGGGTCATGGAAGACCCCAGAAGGACGGTAAAGGTTAAACATTTCAGTCCAATAAATAACCGACTCATTTCCATGACTTTCAAAGCTGCAGGGGTGTGTCTGTCTGTCGGCGAGTGTGTGTACGTGTGTGTGTGTGTGTAGCATCTTCAGCGAACCAGGCAGTACAGCATCAAATGCATTTTTCCTTCACATTCCATGCACCAGTGCCATCAGCTAATGATGAGAAGTGATGACAAGATCATGATAACATGATATTAAATCACTTTGTTTGTTTTGTCAGTCCCACAATGTGAGCCGTACCATGATAGCAGTGAAGAGGTCGACGAAGAGGATGTATCTGAAGTTTCACCTGTGCTGATCGCCATTCTTTCTGTCGGAGCTGCACTGTTGGTTGTGGCCATCATTGGGATTGTCATCTGCGCTTTCAAGTTCAGGTATGGCCATAGGTTTTACGGCATTGAATTGACTGTGTACTATTATGATTAGTGTTTGTATGTGCATTACTTATGTTTGTTTCAGTATTAACATGCACTGCAGATCACCTTGTGTTGTAACTCATATGCTGGTTTACAGATCGAAACAAATGGTTTAAATGTGACCCAAATCCATCCAAATAAGTCATTTCTTTCTTTACCAGCTGGACTACGCATTCAATATAGATGAGACATCAGACTTGTATATTGCTGGGCATATTGCGTAGGCATATTTAGAAAATATTCAATTACTTGATCAGTTCTCACCTTTGTCAGTTCTATTTCAGGGCCTTTATGACTAGATTTTTTTAAAAATTTATGAAGGTTCTAAGTCAAACTGTTTTATTTGTCACTTCCTAAAGATCTGGTACAATCTCTGTATTTTCCACTTGCCTGAGGTGTATCTTGGACAGTTTGATTCTGGTGCAGCCCATCCCTCTCTTGATCAGATTTTCTTGTTGGTTTACTCCCCACATGCAGCAGGCAGCACCGATTACATGGCCACCAGTAGTGGAGGACGAACTCTAAACTGACTTTAGCAGGATCATAACAGACCTGCCTACCTCATGTTATGCTCATCAGTACTAACCACAGAGATTTTCAGTAATTTTGCATTTTCCTTCAGTAATTCTACGGACGCGTAATACACGGCGTTTTTGAACAAATAATGTGTACAAAACTCCAACTACATTTTTAACATTTTAACAAAAAATATAAACAGTAAAAAAGGAACAAAAACAACAAAGCAGAATTAAAATACCTTGGGATGATGGCTGATGACGGACTCAGGACAGGAGTTTCAGGTCAATTCAAAGGTGATATACTTGACAGTTTGTAACTTACACAGCAGTCACCACAGATGACACCACTGATGAAGAACCTAACGTACAACCCCCCCCCCCCCCCCCCCCCCCCCCCCCAAAAAAAAAAAAAAAAAAAAAAAAAGTGTGTGTGTGTGTGTGTGTTGCACTAAGCCTTGTATTGTGCCTGCTGCTTGGAGTAGGCACTCTTGAGATGGTCCAGTTCCTCTGGCTCAAGATCTGTGTTCTCTGCAGGCCGGGATTTGAGAACAAGGAGTGCCTCAATGGTGTCCTGGTGCAACGATGTGATCTTCTGACTGGAGGCACTCGCAGCTGTCTCTTTGTGCATTTTCCCCGAGATATGGCGCTTGCAGTCATTTGCTCCCCCATGTCCGATGGAGAAGTCTGAATTGCACACTGAGCAGTATACAAATCCAGGTCCATGTTTTTTGGATTGCAAAAGACAAGGCCAAGTCCGCGTGTATTTACTTCGGAACACTTGCTTCTTCGCCTTCTTCCGTTGTGGCACAGTGGTTTTCGAACCCTCGTCGTCGGTTTCATGCAAACGTTTAGAAGATTTCTCCGCCATTTTCACAATCGCCGGCAAAAAATCGTTGAAACTTTGTCTTACAATGGCTGAACAAAAGGCTTCGAATGGCGCGCACAGATGTGGTTTCGGCTTGAGTCAAGGAAGTTACTCTGTGGTCTCGGAAAGGTCTAGCAGTCGACAATTTTTCGAGTCTGGAATTTGCGTAGTTTTTCAATTTTCTTTTCCGTAATTTCGCACGGAAAATCGTACCTCCGTAATGGGGGTTAATTTCCATAAGATTACGGACGATTACGGAAGGGTAGGCAGGTCTGTCATAACCATCGGCTGTGTAGTGCAGATATACATTCCCACATCAGATTATGTGAATTACCAAATTGAAGAATTCTACTGTCAGCTGCAAATGGTCATGAGAGAGGTGAAATTTTACCAGTAGTAAGTTGTTATGAATGAGTTGAGTGAATGAAACTGACTATGTGCTTCAGTCTTCCAATTTGAGCCCACATAGCAATTTCGGTACGGGAAGGAGCTGGTCATGCTGAAAAATCCTAAAAATAAATGGATCTGATGCAATGACCTATCACCCCGCAATCCATGAAGCTAACTTCTGCACCATGGCAGCTGGTACTAAACAAGTGTTTCATTTTTTTAATGATATGAACAGGCATGCACATCTATTTGATTGTATAGATTGTATATTTTTAAGTACATCATTGACAATTGCATCATCCCGTTGGCTAATCGTTTCTAATAGTGTATAGCACATAAACTGTTTTACCAGAACAGTAATTTTAAATATTTTTTTTCCCTGCCTAACTCATTTTCTCAGTACCCATGGGTCTGAAACTCCAGTAGCAGAACTCTGCAATACCAAAGTGTCCATAATTGCTTAGAAAAATTATTTCTATAGACATATCCTCTCATAAAATGTCAAAATGTTAAGAAGATAAGATATGATAATGTTGCTTATAGCCCAGCCGACCGCAAAGGGCCACATCAGGGCTGTCACCACGTTAAAATCAACCCCAAAATGTTAAGAAAAATTAACTTTTTTGTTGTTGTTTTAATTGAAACGAGTGGCAGACTGTTAACACTCCAAGTTCTCACTTTAGAAACGTGACCAAGAGTGGTGAAACTGACAAAGAGGCTGGATGAATATGGGCTAATGATAGTTTTTACATTTTTCATTTTATATTGACTTTCAGGAACAAATGTGCTTGAGAGTGGCAAATGATAGTTTTTACATTTTTCGTGTTGTATTAACTTTCAGGAGAGGAAGACCGTCAACCAGAGATCAGGAGTTTGGGACGTCTCCTCCATCCTATGACAACCCTGGCTACACAGATCCTCAGGAGGTCTTCAAACATCACAGCATCCACAAGCGAATCGTCACCCGCGAGTCGACCTGCGTTGCTCCCACAACCCAGCCAGATGGAGAAAATGTGGAGTGAGATGGAAAGCACAATGGCACAGTTACAGTGGATGTCTTCTTGAAGCTGTAGAACGGACAGTCGTGTTTTTGTGCGACAGCTAAAGCAAATCACAGGGGTGAGGGACGGCCAGTGTAACAAGTGGCTGATGGGGCTCCCTTGACCAAAAATAAGTATGCAACCAACAAAAAGCATTGGTCGCCATCTGTTGTTTTTATCAGTAAGGGTATTCCTCAATGATGTGAACAGAAAACCTAGTGTTTCCGAGCCCCACTCTCCATCAAGGCAACATTAATCTTCCTGTCTTAGTTTCCAAAAGAGTTCTGTTAAGTTACACTGAAGCAGTTTATGATAATGCGTTAAAAAAAAAACATTGCCAAACAAACTTGAAATGGCAAAGCCAACAAGCTTTCCCTCCCCCTGGATAAGAAAGCTACGCCGTGTTGTTTAAACATTTTGGTAGGAAATTAGCATAATATTTTGTGTTTCTTAATTTTGTCTTACTCTTTTTTACTTTTCATTTTTCTTCCTTTGTTAGATTTTTTTCATACCATCATATCATTTTTTGTATTCTGGAAATTGGGGATTGGAAGAGTGGAAGGGTGAGATTTTAACAGCTGTCCACACCAAAAACTGGCAAAAGAACAGAAAGAAGAGGCCAAAAGAATAAGATCAAAAATGGAGGAGAAGATGTGACTTGTGTGAAAACAAAGGGGGAACACATTCACTGAACACAAAAAACAAAGGGAACCGTACAGGAACAAACTCAACACAAAAGGAAAAGGTGGAAACGCACACACAAAAAAAGAACACATATCAATTGAATGTGAGAAACAAAAAGAAACATAAACATTAAAATAGGAGCAAACAATGACTGCACTCGCACACACACACACACACGCACACACACACACACAAAACCGAAAGGGGAAGCCTTCACACTGACCCATTACTCGCCAAAACAAAAACAACAGCATCGATGACAAATGGAGGAAGTCTGAACACACATTCAAAACAAGATGAACATACACAAAAGAAAATGAAAAAGGAATATTCGCAAAAGTAACAAGAATAAAAACATTTGCAACAAAAAAAATAAGATAAAAAAATATGTAGCAATAATGAAGAAGTAAAACCACACAGGAACATGAACAAGCATACAAAAATACAAACCACACACACACACACACACACACACACACACAGAGGTTTGGTGTTCTCTTGTTCTGCTGAATACAAGTTTGTCTTCATTAGCAATGGCAGGGCTGCACAGCTCAGCCAGTTGAGCATCAGCCTAGCACTGCACTGCTTTTGAAGTCTGTCTGTGCGTTTAAAACATCAACAAGATCTTCCCAATGGCCATCTGAAGGACTGAACCATCCTTCTCACATTGCCAGTGTCATGTTGGTGGTCTCTCCCCAACCCCAGTATCTCCTGGGATGGCTATCCCAGATGCTATCATCACATTCTGGGGTGTGTCCACATAAACCATGAACCATGGTTTATCAACTGAAACTCCCCCACCCCCCTTCACTGCATTTTTTCTGTTTAGTTTTGGTTTGTTAATTTTCTGCCTTTTTTTTTTCTTTTTTGAGAGGCTTTAGTAGTGACGATATGACACATCATAAAGAGGTGATGCTAAGATGATAAATCCCGGTTTGTGTGTGTATTTGAATATTTCTTAAATTGCCATTACTTGTAATTTCTGCATAGTTTTGAGAAGCTTCAGTAGTGACTATATAATATGCAGGATAAAAAGAGATGAAACAATCATCATTGTGATCATTAACTTTTGTTTTAATTGCAAGAAAGTGTGTCTATGTAACTGCTCTTTTGGCTCTCTTTGTGTATTTTGTGGTAGTGCCTCTGGCAAACTTCAAGGTTGGTATTTTCCCCAACACTTTTAAGTGCTAGCGTGATCAAACTTTGCAAGGTGATAGCTAAGAACTTTCCAGTATCCCCTGCAGGAGGCGGTCACTGAATCTTCAGTTAAACTTTTTCATCAATATCTTCAACAATTAAAAAATTGAAACCTTTTTGTTTAAAATTACAAGAGTCAAAGTTAGTGCTGACTACACTATTAAATTGTATGTAAAATGGTATTCAAATAATGTAATCAATATTAACTTGCATCACACCAGGTGAGATCATTTAATGCTATTTAAACAGTAGACGAGATATAAGTATCTTACTAAATATTCAAGGTCACATATAAGCAGACTGTATCAGCTGTAGTCTAGTGAAAGTGTATATTTGAGTGTTTGATATTTTGTGAATCAAGTGATAGTATAGTAAAAATAAAATAGAAGTTTTTTAAGTGGTTATATATGTTTCTACCGTAATGGATCTTTACAAAAACTGTATGAATGCACGATAAACTTCCCACTGTAGCCAAAAAGAATGAAAGCAGTGGATAATCATGGAAAAGTCTAAAATGGATTTATGAGATGAAATAAAAATCATGGGAAAAGTAAGCTGTGAGGCACATGTGGAAGGTGTCAAATCAAACAAAAATCAAGGGAAAGAAAGCTGTTTCAGTTTGGAAGGTATTTGTTCTAAAGCATAGCCCGTCAGTGGAGGAAAGGGGAAACAACTGCAGTCTTCATTGACATCTCGGGCTGTTCTCAGCGAGGAGAGTAGACGGATCTTTTACTGAAAAGACGCGGTCAACAGCCCTACCCTCGCCTCCACTTCCTATTCTCCCCAAATCTCTGTCCTTTCAACACATTGTGTACCAACTGTGACAAGATTGCGTATTGGTCATGCCACATAAACCACAAGCTTCTTTTTCCCTTTGCCCTTTTTTAAAATTTTGTGTACAAGAATTCATTTTCAGCTTATAGAAATGAATACGCTTTATAGTAACTGCAGTTCTACTAAATTGTGTGATGAAAACAGGTTTGTGATCAGATATTCTTTTCTTTTTATTCATGTTTCAAGAATCATTTGTTTCCTGCTGATATTTTTTATTGGTTTCTGTAGCAACATGTTTCATAATGAAATAGATGATGGTAGATGATAAACTTTTTTTGAAGTGTTCGTTACATGCTCAAACATTTGCTTGTTAACCTGGATCTCTGTGTCTTTTGTGAAAAGAAATGAACTGAAGCTTTGCCATCTTGCTACCTAAATATCAGTGGTCATGTGTGGCTCATTTCTTTGGGCCATGACATTGTAGTCAGCTCAAAACAAAAACATTTGATAAAAAAGACCAACAGAATGAAAGATGACTGAGAAGAAGTGATGACACAGTGTCAGCATAAAAAAGTTTATTGAAAGTGTGGTTCAAGGTAGCATGGAACATTACAGGGTTACCCAAATGTCATCGAGACAAAAGTGATCTTTCAACCACCAACAGGAGCCACAGGTGGGAGATGGAGCAGCATACACCCTGACGTGTCGGCAAAAACACAGATGTGGAAGAACAAAAGATCTCTTTCACCACATGTTTACTATATTTAAAAGTACCTAGCAATTCAAAGGAAAAAGAAAAAAGACCACAACAATTTGAAAATTAAAAGGCATATTTACCAATTACAGAACTGAACTTTGTTTTAAGTGCCATTTTCTCCATTTGAACAATGATGTAGCTGCTTAAGTCTGCAAGTATTTTTTCCTTTTGACACAAATGAACTGCTCAATTGTTTGAATGTATCAGCAGGGCTACAAATTTTCCAGCATCCAATTCCACAAAATTGACCAAATATTGGTTTCAAAATTTCAAGTAATGTGTGATCTCTTGATCCAGACTTAAATACATCCGCTGTCTGCTGTTATCGACATAAAAAACAACTTTGACATCACCCAAGAGAAAGTAGTCGTAAATGTTCTTCATTTCCGTTCCACATGACTGAAGATTTTTCTCCACAGAAGTATGGTAACCGGTGACTAAATTCTTGCATTATGGTGGAAAACTTAGCCCTGTATATACATAGTGTGATATCCTAAGTGCCATATTTTTTTGTTATCCTTTTGTAGTAAAAGTCTGTAGCAAAATATTATTTCTCCTGTCTTTTTTTTTGTGCATGAATGTGTTTGGATGGACATGTTTCATATGAAAACGCCATGTATTATTTTCATATTCCAGTATTTATAAACTATTATAACTATGATAATGTATTTTTACAAGATCTCAATCTGAAACTCCAAAGAGTTGCATATGAAAGCTTAGCCTTAAAAAAAAAAAAAGACTCAGTCCCAAACACATACTTTAAAATTTATTTAAGCTTTTCCAATTATCTGGCACTATAAAAAAAAATTACTGATCATTAGATTGTGAAGACAAATGAACATTAAGACCTTTTTTTTCTGCTTACACAGGCTAATACTCCTGCGGACACTCCCTGTATAGACAGGCAAGGATTAATCCCATCTACCCAACAAAGGGAGTGGAGTTTCGTGTATATGACCGTTTTTATCCCGTCATTAAGGCAGCCATATTCCAACTTCGGGGAAGGTGCATGCTATGTGTAACGTGTCATCCATACCAACGGCCAAACTGGCCTTCTCTTCTGAAAGTTGGTAATGGGATTTTACGTGTGTGCAAGATGTTATGCGTGCGTTCACACACGGAACCTCAGTTTATAGTCTCATTCGAAGGACTGTTTGGGAAATGGAGTCAGAAGCAATGTTAACTCCGAGGGAAAAATCCCCCTGTACCGCAACAGCCCGGTGGAGATTCAAACCCGCAACCCCAGGATCACTAAGATTATGAGTCTCGCGCTCTACCACTGAGCTATTCCAGCCCCCCGAACATTAAGACCAACAACTGGTAGATTCTGAATACAAACACTGCCAGTAAGAAACATGGATAATGTGATTCTGAATACAAGCACACACTCTACCAAGTCTGCTCTGAATACAGGTATGAATCTACCAATTTTGAAACTTGCTTTTTTG
Organism: Conus ventricosus; assembly: GCA_018398815.1. NCBI lineage: Eukaryota > Metazoa > Mollusca > Gastropoda > Neogastropoda > Conidae > Conus > Conus ventricosus. Next base: position 119,280,897 of record CM031597.1, on the reverse strand, counting down.
GTTCTGAATACAAGCACACATATCTGCCAGAATCAAAACACTAATCACTTGGGGAAAACCCTCAATGTCCTATCTTACCAGTTATCCCAGGATTACAACCCTTCAAACTATTTCATCAGTAAAGAAAAATCCCAAGCGTCCTGTTTTGGTGGGTTAAAAAAAACCAACTCTGTTCTTTTCCATCTGTTGAGAAAACCCTTCAGCGCCCTGTCTTGTCAGTGCTGAAAAACCCATGGTGTTCGGCTTGTCAGAGCAGGAAACCCTCAATATATCTGTCTCATGATATCCCTTGGTGGAGAAAACTTTGGAGTATATTGTGTTATTGGTAAGAAAACCCTCAGTTCTGTATTAAAGAGGGAAAACAAATAACAAACAAGCAAAAATGAGCCCTCTCTCATAAGGTCTATTAAAAAACAAAACAAAGCAAAAAATGAGCCCTCTCTCATAAGGTCTATTAAAAAACAAAACAAAGCAAAAAATGAGCCCTCTCTCATAAGGTCTATTAAAAAACAAAACAAAGCAAAAAATGAGCCCTCTCTCATAAGGTCTATTAAAAAACAAAACAAAGCAAAAAATGAGCCCTCTCTCATAAGGTCTATTAAAAAACAAAACAAAGCAAAAACCTCTGTGCCCTCTCCCACACGAAAGGAATCCCTCAGTTCTGTCAGTAAAGTCAAAGCACGGGGTGCTGTGTTGGCAAAGATGGGAATATGATGAGAAACTACAACAGTTGATACATCTTCAATGGCCCCTGCTTGCCATTTTCATTGTCTCATGAGATTGGTACACAAAATTGACAGTTTAACCCCTCCTGTGCCCTCCAAAAAGGCAAAAAGCCACAGGATGAAATAACATATAAAACATCGAGACAGATCAACTGTGTTTATATGGCTTGAATAAACGTATCTGGTAGGAAGTAGAGAGCTCTATCTGGTTTTTTTTGTGTGTTTTGTTTTGGGTTTTTTTGGTTGCTAAAGGCAATGAAAGAAATCAATTATGGTTGGATCATTAAGGTAGGAATCACAAGTTGCACCTGGCTTTCTCCTGCAGTACTAAGGTCATGGTTCATCATATAGAACAAATCTGTTTGATGGCAATAATCATACACACTTGATTCAAACAGTGAAGCTTGCAGTGCTTCACATCACTATAACATTATGAGGTAGAAAAAGTAAAAACAATGTGTAAATCTTCATCTAAACAGATCTTCATTTAATTACATGGGGAAAAAAAATGTCAATAGAAAAAAAAAAGAAAAAAAGAATATTCCTAGAAGTAGAAACATTTTTCTGTCATCAGCAAACAACATTCTAAAAGTTACAAGTAAACCCACACAAAAATACACCATCATCTTGAAATGTGCACGGATAAACCCAACTCTCTCCCATGCCATACATGCAGTATTAAAAAAATAGTGCTTTCACGCTCTCAGCATTCCTGAATCCCAATCTTGCACACAGACAATTCATGTATTATGGTGAAAATATGCATACAATACCAAACAAATGTACAAATCAACTGCATCTTCCAACAGTCCTTAACTTGTACTTCAAATTCTTTCCTTCTGCCATAAACTGATTTCATTTACTAAACTTACCGTCTCATGCAATCTTGGTACTAGCAGTATTTCTGTTCCATTGTACTTGTTACCAGTGTCTGTGCTGGGATGCGTGTGAAAATGTGTGTGTGCCTGTGTGTGTGTATGAGTGCATCCTCTCCTGTGTTGAAGGATGAAGAGCTGAGCACAGAGACAGGATGTTTGTATGTGTGTTGGTAACACTATGTACTCAAACACAGCCAAGATGCATACAGAATTAATCCTCATTACTTTCATTTTGACTAATGACTGTTCGCTATCAGATCTGGCTATAACCCGAGATACAAAACAGTTGATGAGATCATGACACTGGAGCTCCAATTAAACTGCAGCCCCACAAGTCCATATATGTGTGATGTAGGTGCCTTCAGTCCATGAACTGGTTGGAAGTGCTGTTCTGCCACTTCTGTTTTCTGACACTGTGAAGCCTGCTCTGGATATGATTGAAGTGGCCCTGAAGACAACAGCAACATCACAAGCTGTTAGAAATACAAACTGTTCAGCACACTCCATCTCTCTCCTTTCTTCACACACACTCACACACTTCTTACAAGATTATGTAAAAGTTTGACAATATTAAAGAATGCAACGTTTGCTTAACATCAAAACTGCATTTCTCTAACTTGCAAAAAACGTGTTTAACCCGTTGATTGCCCTTGCACGAACAGCATTCGAGGTGGTTTCTGGAGAGCCGTGTGCCGCACATCGAACGCGATTCGAGGTAATTTCATCATCAAAATTTGGTGATTTAAAGAAGGGAGGCAAGGAGAAAAAATGGGTTAAACGGTTGCAGGGACCCTAAAGGACGGTTTCTTCCCTTTCACGGGTCGCTGACTGACCCGCACGGGCTCTGCTCGGACAATCAACTTCGGCAAGTGTCCGCTAAGTCATTCTGGCTCAAGATGGCAAGTCAAGCAGGCAGTTCGTTCAGGCATGCCGTTTTCAAACATTATAATGCTCTTGAAGTGCTTCAAGAAGTTATTCGAGACCGTGACAGTGATGACGAAGACTTCAGGGCACCGGAAAGAAGCCATTTGGAGGAGGAAGAAAGCAATCACAGTCAACACCACCCTTTGTTATCAGAGATTGGTGTTGATGATGAAGCTGATTCCGGCTTCGAACCGAGTGATACAGACGCTAGTGGGGCGGAATCGGAGAGTGACGAGCCGATTCCGTCTACATCAACTGCCCCCTCCCCCCTTTCCTGAGAGGTCGGGGTGGGAGTCGAAGAAGGGGGTTCAGGACAATGGTTAGGGTCCAGTGTGAGGGGGCATGGCAGAGGAAGAGGGCGTGGCTCTCGTCAGTCTGAACTTGTTTCAGAATGGACAGATCCAGTGCTGATCGCCCAAATCCCGACATATCTTTCACGAGTGATCCGGGTATCAAGGTGAACATTGAAATCGAGTTGTTTTTGTGGTGTGTGTGTGTGTGTTTGTGCTTATGTGTGTGTGTGTGCATGTCTGTGCATGGTGTGTGTGTGCATGTGTGTGTGTTTGTGTGTGAGAGAGAAAGCGCGAGAGAGAGAGAGCAGTGCTTGTGCATGGTGTGGGTATACATTGTGTGTGTGGTATTTGTGCATGGTGTGTGTGTGTGTGGTGCTTTTGAATGTGGTGCTTGTACATGTGTGTGTGGTGTGTGTGTGCGCGTACATGCATGCATGTGTGTATGTGTGTGTGCTGCTTTTGAATATGGTGCTTGTGCACAGTGTCACGAGTGTGTGTGTGCCCAACTATGTGTCGGTCAACTATAACTGGCATTTATTGGCAGTAGTGTGGGATCCTGATCCTTCTGTCCATAGGTTCTGTGGTGTGGTGTATTCTCTGCACACTGGTGTATTTTTCAGTTGTTAGTGTGCTTTCATCATCTGTGGTGTGGCCTTTTGTAGCTCAGTCCTATCTTTAGAAGTCTTTTTTTGTTTTGGTGTGGTTGGTTTTGCAATGTTTTATGTATTACCTTCTGTGGTGATGGCCTTTTATCAATCGCATTTAGTTCATGAGTGAACCAAGAAAACAGAATAATTGGAAGTTACACCGAGTGTTGTTATTGTTATTTCATCTCTGCTAAACAAGACCAATTCCCAAGAGGCTTGCAAGATGTGCAGACTGATGCTGTGGATAATGTGTGATGCCCATCTTCTTTCCCACTTTACCTGGACTGGAATGCCCCCTGTGATATGGGTTGCTAAACATGTTATGCATTGTCAAGATTTATTGTGAATACAGATGTTTGTCCTGAAGTTCAAAGGATACTAACACCAGTTTTTGTGGTATTTCATTGTGATTTTAGTGCTATAGTTTTGTTTATGTTCTGAAAGTGTCTGTTTTTCAAACTAAACATTAATCATTTTATATATTTTTGGTCTACCCATTACAAACAAAATCAAACTATTGTGATATCTGGCTGTAGCCAAGGATATAAAAAGAAAATTTCCCACATATCTAAGATATATGTCAAGAATTGAAAGAGCAGTGGGCATATTGGTGAACCTACCTAAGAAAACAAAATTGTGTCCCTTGAAATATTACTTGATACCTGGATTGTACTGTACCCCATAAATACATACATGTATCATATAAAACAACAATTTTGGGTTGTAAATTTACTACCAAATATTTACACAGGTGTTCAGTAAACACTAAAACCACTTTCTGCTGGGTTTGTATGTTTTTTGTTTTGCTGCTGTGGGGTTTTGTATGCCTTCAAAGTATAATTTATTTTACAAAGTTGAATTATAAGATTATTTACTATACTCATAATGAACAAAATTAAATATTATCTGCAGATATTATAGCCCTGGGTATGAGAAGAAAACATGCCAAAAATCTAAGAGATACCTCCACAAATAAATGAGCACTGATCAAATTAGTGAACCTACCGCAAAAAGTCAAATTTTCCTCTGGCACACAGAAGTACAAAATGATACAAAATAGCGCCAGTTAAGGGGTTAAAATACAAGTTACAGTCATAGAGAGAGAGAGAGAAATGTCTTTAATGTTCAGGCATTTCTGAAGATTGTTCTGACTGGGTAGATCTGAAATTGCCTGAAGAAAAAGAATCAAACATTGCCCCAAAATGACTAAAACTTACAGTCACTTCCCGATCTTTAATATAAGACTGAACACAATCTGTATCACTTAACAAGTTTACTGACTGATATTCACACACACACACACACACACACACACACACACACACACACACACACACACACATGCAAGCACACACTGAGTCACACAAACAGTGCTCACATGTGCACAGTTAAAACAACGACGCTTCCCATCAGTTAAAACAACAACACTTCCCATCAGTTCTCCTTGACAGCAATCACATACTTGCACCCCCTCTCTCTCTCTGGTAGACAGTTCAAGTAGGTTTCTTGCATTTCTATAGCTCTTATTCAACAACTAAGGAATTCATATGATTTTTTTTTTTTTGAGCCGGAATAGCTCAGCTGGTAGAGCGCCAGACTCGTAATCTTGGTGATCCTGGGGTTGCGGATTCGAACCTCCGCCGGGGCATTTGGTACAGGGGATTTTTCCCTCTGAGTTAACATTGGTTCTGACTCCATTTCCCATACAGTCCTTCAAATGAGACTATAAACCGAGGTTCCATGTGTGAACGCACGCATAACATCTTGCACACACATAAAATCCCATCACCAACTTTCGGAAGAGTAGGTCAGTTTGGCCCTTGGTATGGATGACACGTTACACATAGCATGCACCCTGCGTGAGAAATGGAAAGAATGAAGGAAGTAAGGAAAATGAGTGACCGATATTGAACGATATTGACTGGATGACACGGGAAAACGACTGAATGAAGCGCCAGCTGGCAGCTCTTCAGTCGGCACTACCCAGGTAGGCAGCCCGTTGTGTAAACGAGTATTGATTGTAAAGCGCTTAGAGCTTGGTCTCTAGCCGAGAACAGGCGCTATATAAGTATTCATTATTATTATTATTATTTTGCCCTTTAAAAAAAAGACAAAAAAGCGGAGGTTGGGGTACAAAGATAACAGGACATTTGATGTGGAACAAGGTTTTCTTTGCACAAAAGAGACCCTGAAGAGGTTTAGAGTTTTTGAGGCTGACAGCTCAGCTGCATCCCAACAGATCCACCTTGTAATCGCTAACAGAACTTACAGCTTTGGAACAGTTCACCACAAACATGGACAATGCCACCAACAACTAAGCTGCAGTGGTTAAAGTCGCAGGATCCCAGGTTCCTGACCAACATCACTGGCATCTGCATCTCTGGGGTTACGGTGACATTGAGACATGAAAGGAAACCTAAACCACAGCCCTGCTGTGTGATCTTGGACTAGAAAAAAAAGTAGAACAGAACTCTGCAGCCTCATCTCCATCATCCTTGAGCAACCTCATTCACCAACACTGAAAAGAAAAGGGAATAAAATTCTGTCTCCTTCCATGCTGTGCTTCTGTAGCAGATCTCATTTTCAGTTTGCTCAATGTGTCAGTGCCTGTAGTGAGTTTGCCTGCAAGTCGCCGTTACTGGCAGGTTCATAACATGGGCTGATCAACGGATGTGGTGGTGCCCTTAGGAGGGGGATTCTGACTTATGCTGGCTCTGCAACTAAGTAACTATCATCATCTCTAGCAGATCAGCAGATGTTTTGTGTATGCTGGAATAGAAGGGACACTGCAGAACACCACTAAAGGAACTCCCCAGCTCTGCAGTATCTCCTTTGGTGGGTTGTCTTATGACATGTAACACATAGCATGCACCCTGCGTGAGAAATGGAAAGAATGAAGGAAGTAAGGAAATGAGTGATCGATATTAAACGATACTGACTGGATGACACGGGAAACGACTGAATGAAGCGCCAGCTGGCAGCTCTTCAGTCGGCACTACCCAGGTAGGCAGCCCCGTTGTGTAAACGAGTGTTGATTGTAAAGCGCTTAGAGCTTGGTCTCTAGCCGAGAATAGGCGCTATATAAGTATTCATTATTATTATTATTATTAACCTGTTACAGTGCTACTGCTAGGGTACGTCAACCTACCCTGGGTCAGACCTGGATTGGCTGCTACAGTTGACTGATCCTCCCCCCTCCCCCTTCCTTTCCACAATTTCCTCTGTGGGGCAGTAAACAGAGCAACTGTCACATGTGCACACTTTTGGCACATTGTTGAAAACAATCAAACATATAGACAAACAAACCAAAGCCATTTTTTCCAGACGAGTTAAATCCAACACAGTCATGCCAAAAGACGGCACCATACTCACCGATTCCCCAGACAGGCACTGTGGACAGGACCCCTGCACAGATTCAGACCATGGCGGGTCCCCTTGTGAAATCACGTCCCAATGGGGCTCAACAACACAATCCACACTTTCAACATGATCCTGGGGCACAGGATAGGGAGTCCTTTGAAGACCAAGGTGGCAGTCAGATGGCGGTGTAGAATGGACAGCAAAGTCCATCTGTTCTTGTGACCATGACCCTTTCCCAGGAAGCAGAGTACCCATGGGTAGAGAATGATGAGGCTGGAGGCCAGATGTGTGCCTTACTTCAGATGGGTTGAAAGCACCATTCTGTGGAAAAGCTGCGACTTTGTTGTGTATATCATCCTCAGCATTCAGATCCTGCAAGAAAAACAGCAAGGCTGCAAGCAAATTTGCAAAGAGTGTAGAACTACAAATCATTTAAAAATACATGTCCATGCATTACATCAGAGACTGGGGGGGAGGGAAGCAAGAACACTGCCATTGGAAACTCGCCATTGTTTCAATTCAGATTTTCAAAATTCTTTTTTCTTATTTTAGAAACAGACACAGAGACTATACACTATCTATGGCAAATAAGCAACACATGTAGCGGATGATAATAAACAGATCTGTACCTGCCATTCCCGCCAGCTTGGCTTCTCCACCTCCATATTAAGAAGGTGAAAAATTCTTTCTTCCTGCAAGCCCACACACCGCTATGGCAACAGAGATCAGTACACTGACAGCACCTAACTACGTTTTTGCAGCAGAAAACTTTTTGCCATGTTTTTCCTTGACCAACTCATCATAACATTGAAATTTTCCCAAATAATACTTTGATATATTCTTTCAAGTTCAGCCTTTCAAAATCAAAGACAAAATTGTTAAGTTTGAGGTCTGACTTTTTAATTATCATGAAAAAGAGTTATCTAGCTCCTTCTTGGTCACTGATTTTGCAGTAATCCTGATGCTAGCAGATAAATGAAGTCTGCACAGCAGTTCATACCCAGGTGGGGAGAAACATCCTGCTCAGCCACCCGTAAGCGCATTCCAAAATCAGTTTTCACCCACCATCAAGTTCATTTCTGAGCTGGCAACAAAGGCAACAGATAAGACTAAGACTAGTAAGACGATTAATGATCTAAATTTGCTTTAAATTCATGACTAATAAAACAAAGCATAGCGTTACAATTTGAAACTGATGAGGCCTCAAGTAAGTGTGGCTGTGCAGTGGCTGCAAGCAAGCAGACAGGTAATGGTATGAGTGTCATGCACAGAGATAGCATCAAGCATCCTTTAACACACACACACACACACACACAGAGAGAGAACATCTACTGCATCACAGACACGCTACGCAAGCTACTGTTTGCGACAGTCATTGTTACTAGATTTGCTGTCATGTGCCTTTAGCTTCCATGACATGCGTTTTTGGGGAAACCTGACCCCATTCGCACTTTAAGCACATTTCAACTTTTTTTCTTAAGTTTAAAACTAAAAGCTTAAAATCATAACTTTCTTCTCAGATGTCCAGTTGTGATAGTTTTTGCATCATTCATTTTTTTTTCCCCCTTCCTTCTGATGATGGTGGGCTGTTGTTTTTTCCTTCCAGTTTTGGGATATTATCCTGCTCAAGACTCTGGTTTTCACTTAGGCCATTATTAACACACTGAATGCATGCTGTATGTATGTAATCCAACGCCATCAGCCTATGGGGCCTACTCTTCTGAAGAATGGTTTTAGGATTTAATGTGTGTGCAAGATGTTAAATATGAGCATACAACATAGCACTTCCATTTATTGTCTCATTCAAAGGACATCAAGGGAATGGAGTCAGAACCAATGTTAACTCCTGGGAAAAAAAAACCACCAAAACACCAAAACAGCCCTGGCAGATATTTGAACCCACAACCCCAGACTCACTAGAATTACAAGTCCAGTGTTTTACCCACTGAGCTATTCTGATTAAAATTTTGTTTAATCTGGTTAAAGACCTTTTTTTTCTTGGTTGGCTTGTTTGTTTGATTATTTTGTTTTGTTTGGGGGAACATCCTAACAATGCTAACTCAACTGCTAGGAAGTATATTCCTACAAACTAACAAAGATACAAAAATTGCTCAACACGGATTCAAAACCACAACCTCAGAATAATTAAGATCATGGGATGCTCTACCAACTGTCGATAATTTGTATGATGATTTTTTTTAAAATCACTGGTTTTAACAACTTAAGTTATGATGAACGTCTAAAATCATTAGAACTGCCCAGCATTACTGATGACACAGGTGATGTGATTGAGGCGTTAAAACAACAGACAAAAGCTGAAAAAGCACTTTCTTCACATAAAGTTTGCCAAAACTAATTTCTTAATATTTGCTCCCCTTTTCACTAACCCTATCACAGGACAATCTTCTTCTTCTTCTTCTTCTTCTTCTTCCGGTAGTAACTACAGTCAAGTGTTTTACTATTATTGTTACGTCTGGGGTGAAGACAACTGGAAAAAAAAAAAAGATTAAAAAAAAAAAACTTATTGCGAGAATGAAGGAAGGCATAGTGTACAAAGAAGGGTGGAGTGGGGGAGGGGGGGAGGGGAGGAGAGAGTTGGATTTACAGAATTGCAGATACCTTCCTACTGAAGGTACCTGCCATTGGGACCTGCACTATTTCCTGAGGGAGCAGATTCCAGTCCCTTACTGTTCTTGGGAGGAACGACATATTTCTTTGTTCCGTCTGGCATGTTATCCTGCTGAATCGTTGGTTGTGTCCCCTCCTTGATCTTGTTTGGAGGGGTTTCAGTTCGCAGAACTTCACAGCTGTTGTGTTGTCTTTCATGCTGTAAAACATGGTAAGTCGTGCCGCTTTCCGCCTCATCTCAAGGGGTGGCCATTTCAGTTCCTCCAGCATGGTGGCGGCGCTGGAGGTTTGCTTGTAGTTGTTCATGACGAAGCGGGCTGCTCTACGTTGGATGGCCCCTATGCTCTGGATGTCTTGGGCAGTGTGTGGGTCCCAGACAGCGGAGGCATATTCTAGCACTGGTCTCACTAGTGCTTTATATGCAATTTCTTTGACCTTCCTGCCGGTGTTCTTTAGATTCCTTCGCAGGAAGCTCAGTGTCTTGTTGGCTTTGGCGCTTATGTTGTTGATGTGCCTATTCCATTTGCCGTCGTTTTGCAGGGTCACTCCAGGATACTTCGTGTTGTTGCTGCTCTGAAGAGTCTGGTTGTGGAGTTGGTATCCAGCAGTGGGTGTACCTCTTTTGCGGGTCACATGCATGACTGTGCATTTGTCTGGGTGGAAGGCCATGTCCCATTCCCTCTTCCACTGTTCTAGCACCTCAAGGTCTTTCTGGAGGGCTTGATGGTCTGCTACGCCTAAAATGTGTCTGTAGGTGATGGTGTCGTCATCTTTGGAATACATAAATTTAATTTTGCCAACTTTTAGTAGTAGTAGTAGTAGTACCATTACGGCAGGTAAACAATTTTAAAATCAAATCAACATAGACCGGTGGAATTTTTGCTTCAAAACCGATTTGCCGTTTGTTTGTCGATCACTGCCAATATTTAAAAACAAACAAAAAAATCTGCAGAGCAGGCAAAAATATATGATAATATGAAGATATTCAACTAGGGGATTTCATGGGGGATTTCAATTTTCCACAAATCGACTGGAACACTGAAACAAGTACAGCTGGTGAAGGTCACATAGCAACAAAGTTTTTGAATACCACAAAGGATGCATTATTCATTCAGCATCAGAAGACTCCAACCTGTTACAGAAAAGGCCAAAAAGCTAACACTCTGGATCTGATTTTCACAAACACTGAAGAACTAATCACTGATTTAAGAGTTGAAGCAGCTATTGGTAAGAGTGATCATTTTTGCCTGGTGATGAAGCTATCCCTAGCAGCAGGTGAAACACCTAGAAAAACACTTCGGAACTTCAGAAAAACAAATGTTGAGACACTGATAGAGCAACTGGGAAGTGTTGAGTAGGAGATTGAACTCAAAGATAAAAGTGTAAATGACTCATGGAACTTTATCAAAGAGAACATTGGAAAGCAGTGGAGAAATCGACACCGTTGGTAAGAACATCAGGAAGAAAAGGGAAACCATGGATGAACCCAGATCCTTTGTCAACTGTAAAAACAAAACACCAGCTATTTAGAAAGTGGAAACAAAGTGACAACGATGAGGATAAAAAGGCCTACAACAGAGCGAGGAAAGACTGCCACCATGCAAACAGAAAATATGAAGAGAAAGTAGCTGCAGAATCTAAAACGAATCCCAAGGTCTTCTATAACTACACTAAGTTGAAAAGTAAGATTGGAATTGCAGACCTAAAGAAGAGTGATGGCACGAAAACTGAAACGGATGAGGAGAAGGCTGAGCTGCTAAACAACTTTTTTCAGTGTCTTTTTACTGTTGAGGATCCAGGACCACTCCCTGAATTTGAAAGTTATGAATATGAAAGTGAACTTGAAGACTTTAAAATAACAACAGAATCAGTTAAAAAGATACTTATTGAGTTAAATAAGAACAAGGCATCCGGTCCAGACGGCATCCCACCCAGTATCCAAGCACAAGCAGCAGAGAAATTAGCCCAACTGATAACCATGCTGTTAAGGAAGTTGCTTGATACAGGTCAGCTCCCGAAGGAATGGAAAATGGCATTTGTGTCCCCAATATTTAAGAAAGGAAGCAAGGCTGCAGCGAATAATTACCGCCCCGTGAGTTTGACTTATGTGGTGTGCAAGGTTATGGAGGAACTGGTGAGAGGGCAAATTTTGGACCACCTGATTAGCAACGAGCTGATATCAGAACATGAACACGGATTTGTGCCAGGACGCTCCTGTACCACTTAACTGCTTGAAGCCCTAGGTTCATGGATGAGTACACTGGAAGAGGGAGGCTCAATTGATGTGGTTTAAATATGGACTATCAGAAGGCCTTTGACTGTCCCACACAGGAGGCTTGTACAGACACTGTCTGCAAGTGGAGTTAAAGGTAAAGTACTAGAATGGGTAACAGATTTTCTCAGTAACAGGAGACAAAAAGTCGTCATCAACGGAGCCAGTTCATCAGAAGGCAGTGTGACAAACTTGTGGTATTCCGCAAGGATCTGTGCTTGGGCCACTGCTGTTTGTGATCTACATAAATGACTTACCTAAGGGTTGAAAACTACTGCTACGATGTTTGCAGATGATACAAAACTTTATGTGAGAAGCGATACTGAGAACGGTCCGATAGATCTCCAAGACGACTTGAACAACTTACAAGATGGTCTGACAAATGGTTACTGCGTTTTTACCCAGACAATGTTGTGTTTTGAAGCTTGGTCGGAGTAATGAAAATGAGTATTTCATGCATGGGGAAAGAGTCAGATGGCAACAAAACAAGAGTGAGACTAAAAGAAACTGAAAAAGAAAAAGATTTAGGCGTCGTAGTGGATAATAAACTCTCGTTCAAAGAGCAGGTTGCTCAGACTACGTCAAAGGCCAACTGAATAGTTGGACTTATACGCCAATCTTTTGATCATCTGAAAGAACTTTTGTTCAAGAGCATGGTCAGGCCACTGTTGGAATATGGTCACAGTGCCTGGCAACCGCATTCCAACTAGGTTTATGTAGGGACACTGAGGATGTGCAACGTCGTGCAACGAAAACACTGAGCCATCTGAAAGACAAACCGTACCCCGAGAGATTGAAAATTCTGAAGCTTCCGGGTCTTGAGCACCGCCATCTTCGGGGTGACATGATTAAAACCTATAGGTACCTCAATGGAATGTACAACACCCAGAAACCTATGTTGAGAAGGACACAAAAAGCCAGTTACGAGGAAATCCAATGAAGCTGAAGAAGAGTAGAAGCAAATTAGCAGTTAGAGCGAACTTTTTTCTCAAACACGATCAATAATACTTGGAACGATCTCCCAGAGTCAGTGGTTTCTGCACCATCAGTGGATGCTTTCAAGAGACGACTTGATGAACATTGGAAGAATCTACCATCATTGTATAACCCTACTTGCCAGAATAACTTCTGAAAAACTGAGCTTGCACGCAATGCTAAAAAATCAAAGTTGGAAATTAGGATAGACAAAATTTAGGCTCTTACCCGACGAGTTCCAGTGATGCACCTTGCCGTTGGTTGGGAGCTTGCGTGTCTCTTTGGACCCGGGAGAGCTATGCTGGTGGGAGATTCGTCTCCTGGTAGGCCCCAACCCAGACAGGTCAAAGGGTAGGACAGACAAAGAGCATCAACTGGCCCTCCAGGTGGGGGTTTGATTGGCGTAACAACCCGGTCCTAGAAAACAAAACTTTGTTACAGAAACCGCATGACATTTTCGGGAAAATAGCTGGTTGGGGAAGAGTCTCTTAGCAGAGCCTGACGCGAGCTGGTGAAGCCTTCAGGAAGCCAGTGCGCGAAACTCTTCTGACGCCCAAAAGCCAAGACCAGGATAGGGACCGGAACATCAGAACCCTATACGAGACTGGAAAAACGCAAGTGAGTAGTGAGATCCGGTACAACCTAAAGATCTCGGCCTGTGCGAGCCAGATGGAAAAGGAAGAAAAAGGCTGACGTGGAAAACCATTATCTACTCGGACGAGAAGAAGACCCCACACACGCCGGGGGTAGCGCTGCTGATGCACCCGAGGCGAGCGAGCATTCCCTGTCCTGGGACCAGGTCACCAAGATCCTCACGCAAAGATTCAATTCAAAGGGCAGGAAAACCACCACTTACGTGCTACGCCCCACAAACGTAGCAACCAGGGAAAAGGGGAGTTAAAATAACCCCAAAACATCATGGATAAGTGCCGAAGAAGACCTTAAGACCCTCATGGGGTTCAATGCAAAGTGGGAACGGAAACAATGGGAGAGAGCAGATTATGGCATACACGAACAGGATACAAAATGAAATGGAGAAACTGTTTGTGGATTCTGTGCTTTAAAACGACTGGCATGGAGGCACGTTTTCCAACAAAAACATTCAAAGATAATTTGGGAAATTCCCCTGATGGGAAGACCGAACCAATGACCACATTCCATCGGCAGAAAATGGCGCAGAAGTTTACATGACGTGAGATGAAAGAGGAGCAGACAGCATCAGACCACAACCTCTGGATAAGCTGTGCTAAAGCCAATTGAAAGCTACAAAGACCAAGCAGGCCCGACTTCAATAGTACAATGTACACAGTCTGAGGGGAGAGCAAAAACGAGGGTTCAAACTGGAACTGGAAACGATTCAGCGTACTTAAACCAACTTGCTGAAAAACATCGAAGACCATGGTGTGACCTGTGGGAGGTCTGGCAGCGGAAGTACACAAGTGCTTGGAAAGAAGCAAAGAAAAACAAAAAAAGGGGCTGCAGTGGAACATGGCCTATCACAGAGCGGAAAAAGCCCCTAAAGACAGATAACCAGACCCAAAGACCAAGACCAAAGACCCACAAGAAAGAGTTACAGGCCACTATGGGAGTAACCGCACAAGTTAAGAAAAGTGCTAGAAAGACAAGAAAAAATTCATCCACGAGCTAAAGAAGAGGAAAAGAAAATGCGGCGGACAGAGAAACATAAAAAGGTGTATGAGTTCCGAACACTTTCTGGAAAAGACAGGCAACCAAATGTCCGGTCAAAACAAGGAGGAAAAACATTGCAGGAGAGCTGAGCAAGAGCAAGGTGGGCCAGAGCACTTTAAAGAGATACTGAATAGACCTGCACCACCTGTCCCCCAGACATTCCCCCACCAACCCAGCTTTGGACATCACACGGCCCCCAACCAAGACGGAAGTTACCAAAGCCATCAAGTCACTGAAGTCAGGTAAAGCAACGGTCCAGACGGAATTCCCCCTGAAGCACTGAAAGCGACATCCAGACGTCAACGAGATGCTGCATCCCTCCTAAGAAAGATCTGGGAGCAGGAACGGGGTGCCAGAAGAGGGAAAAAGAGGCCCCCTGGTGAAGCTGCGAAGAAAAAAGGGGACCTTGTCATCCTGTAAAAAATGGAGAGGGATTATGTTGCTGTCCATCCCGGGGAAGTGCTGCCCAAAATCATGCTAGAGAGACTAAAGACGCCTAGCCCAAGCCCCTCCGCCAAGAAAAAGCTGGGATTTCCCCAAGACAGATCATGCACAGACCAAATTTGCCACCATGAGAATTATCATCGAGCAGTCTCTGGAGTGGCGACCCCCTTTTTAGCAGTATTTGTGGATTTCCAGAGGGCATTTGACAGCATCGGACAGAGTTTACCATCTGGAAACTCATGCACCACTATGGCTTCCCACCAAGTTTGTTGCCATCATCCAGCAACTCTACGAGGTTTGCCACATGCCAGGTCGTCCACGATGGGAAGCTAACGAAGCCCTTCACTGTACAAAACCGGCGTCCGTCAGGGGTCTACTATCGCCAACAATTTTCCTGATGGTCGTTGACTGGATAATGCGGCAGTCTACCGACGGCAGAGGACAGGAATCCAGTGGACTTTCACCAAGCAACTGGAAGACCTGGACTTCGCCGACGACATCAGCCTTCTGTCCCACAAACAGCAAGACGCACAAGAGAAGCTGTGCCGGGTAGCAGAAGAAGCGGGAAAAGACAGGCCTCCAAATCAACAAAAAAGAAAAACAGAAGCCATGAGAGTCAACAACCAGCACGGGGACCCACTACGATACAACAGGAAAGACATCACTGAAGTTGACAAGTTTGTCTACCTCGGCAGTGTGGTCAGCAAAGAGGGAGGTACAGATGAGGATATCAAAGTGCATCAATAAAGCCAGGCACCCTTTACTGCATTTGGGCCCCTATCTGGAATTCCTCTGCTCTCTCACTCCATAACAAGACAGAATCTTCAACTCAAATGTGAAATCTGTCCTTTTTGTATTGGTTCTGAAACGTGGCGAACAACAAAGGGCAAACACCACAAACTCCAAACATTTTATCAAAAAGATGTCTGCGAAACATTGTGAACATCAGATGGCCAGATGTTATTGCCAACGCAGAACTGTGGAACAAGACCCCGCAAGTTCCAATAGAATAGAAATCAGAAAACGGAAGTGGGGATGGTTGGCCACACCATCAGAAAGTCTCCATCCAACATCACAAGACAAGCCCCTTTAATGGAACCCTCAGGGCAAAAGAAGAGTGGGAAGACCAAGAGAGACATGGCGAAGGAGTACCGACGCGGAAGTGAAGGCCGCCGGAATGACGTGGGCCAAGCTGAAGAAGATCTCCCAAACCGTGTCCGCTGGAAAAGTGTGGTTGCGGCCCTTGTTCCCCAGGGAATTCAGAGGACTAAGTCAAGTCAAGTCAAGTCACCCGCAGAGTGCGATGGGCCACATGTGGCTTTACCCCCCAAGTGTGATGGGCCACAATCGTGGCTCAGACGAGAACTGTTATACCACCGCCGCTAAACATCGGGTTGATCAGTTCACATGACTTGCTAGTTCCATTGTGCACCGGCCAACCTTGGTCAGTCGTTATCTCCAAAATTTTTCATCTGTTTTGACTGAAATATGAGTGAATCAGTGATCGAGTTTGAGCAGGAGTTGAGTGGAAGTGGCACGAGTGAAGAATCAGTTGCCGAAGCAGTAGTAACGAAAACAAAACAGGTGAGTTGATAAACTTTGATTATTTTGTTTGTCAGTGATGCAACACTTGCTGCATGCGGTCATTGGTTTTTTTTACATTTGTTGGGCCTCCACATGAAGGAAGGGGGGGATGGAGGGGGCAGGGTACATGGCTACTTACAGGGGACAGGCTTTGGCCTTGCCATTCTTCATTTCCCCCAATATTTCCTCGTATTTTTTATCTATAGAAGATTTGCACTTTGGCATTGATTTCTCAGCTGCAGTTATAATAGCTTTTCTAAAGTTGTTATAAAACACTTCAATACTTGGTGTTCAAAAATGCTGTGGTCTATAGATAGCAGGGTTGAACTCATATAACTCCAATCTGCATTATTATTACAAACTTGGGTTTTTTATCTTCAACTTCTGGGTTCTTCATCAACTATTTGCTCATTGATTTCACAACAATAGGAAAAAGATCACTCCCTAATGAATCATCTTCGTTGTCCAAGTAGCATTGATGGCCAAATCGGGAGAAATTAATGTCAGATCGATGGAGGTTGGTCTATGCGTTGATATTCCCGGCACTCTTGTTATGCTGCCGTCATTCATTAATACTAAAATTAGAATCAACAATATTTTCAACAAATCGATTGCAAGATACAACAGAGCAATCAGGTTCCCAAAATGGGGATGCGCATTGAAATCACCCAAAATTATCCATTTCTTTTTTTATATTAGGAAGATGTTTTATCCACGGTATTGTCAGCATTTGGGCCCTTAGGATAGTAAACAGAAAGTAAAGTTTATACTGAAATCTTTGTTCACCTTTAACGATATGGAAGTAACAAAAAAGTTTTCAGTGACATTAGTTGAAGGTTTTAAAAATAAACTTTAGAGGACTGTAATTCAAGTCTGATTTTGACATAAATTGCAGTTTGAACCTGTTTTAGTTGACACACTGCAGTATTTTAAAAGGGGGATAATAAAAACCCGAAATTTAGGTAACTTAAAAGGTTCAGCATTAAGGATTGTAAGGCCAGAAATGCAATTTGTTATTAGAATAGATGTTTATTTTCTAATTGAAGTAAGTTTTTCATATTGATCTGCAGTTCCATTGTAAAAAGTTCAAAGAATTGTTAGATAAGTTCATTCAACGCTATTTAAAAATCAATGCTTTTCAAAAACAATTTGTTATGACTTTGAAAGAAAGCAAATTTAACAGGTAACACCCTGACGGATACAAAAATAACGGCCGTTGATGTTGAAGGAGCCCAAGTAGTTCTGCTCTCAGATGCCCTGCAGGGAAGAAGGTCATCGCTGAAAGGGCGTTGCAGTCTAGATCAGCCATGGAGGTATGAAGTGTGGAAGGTAGAAACCAGCATGGTGCGATGGGGGTGACCTCGTCTCCCCTTTGGTTTTTCCCAAAACAATGCATTGAGATGACGACCCCGAGTCCTTGCAATGACGCTGGTCCCTTTTGCAGTGGGGTGGATACCGTCAGGGGGCCAAAAAATTTAAATTTTTCGGAGGCTTGAAGATGGTTGTAAACAACGTAGCTGATATCTTTTTCACCAGCCAGTTCCGACTTCGTCATGGCGTTTAAAGTTCCCTCTTGATGTCTAACGTTTTGTTCTTTACAGGGGCAACCTGACTTATCACCACTCTGGATTTGGGGAATTTATTCTTTACGTCCCCCACACATTTTCTTATTTCTGTGCTACACACAGTGGGATCTTTTCCTTTCAGCTGTATTAATAAAAAGAAAACATACAAAACATGGCTCAAAGATAGAACTGATGAAAACTTTATTGAAATGAAACGCGCAAAAGGGCCCCAGTAACAGGGTTGTCGCAAAAGCAAAACGTCTCTAATTTCAATCATTTTTTGTCATTCAGAAATATCTTCATATAAGGACATGCACAGAGTATGGAAAAAGGTAAAGGAATTAAAAAACAAGTATTTTCTACCTTCATATCCTGTTAATTAGAAAAAAGTACTATTCCAACATCATCAGAGAAAGCTGAAGCATTTGTAAAAGCTTTTTCAAAAAAAATAACTCATTTATTAGACTACTACAGTTTCCAAAATTTTTCAGAGAACTTGAGGAGAAAAAGGATACTTATTGTGATTTCCCCCACCGGGGTCCAAACCATTACTTAAATGCATCTATAACTTTGAAGAATTTAAAGAAGCACTAATGTCATTCTCCTCGAATAAGACAGCTGTTGGATTTGATGGAATTTCATATCAGTTGTTATGCCACTTACCTTTTTGCTGGAAACAATTACTTCACTCGTTTTACCAAAAAATGTTGGTTAAATGGAACCTTCCCACTTTCTGGAAGAGGATAGTTGTAAAACCGGTTCCAAAACAAGGTAACCTAGGTCTGCAATTGATAAATTATCGACCAAAAGCATTAACATCTCAAGTTGGAAGCTATTAGAAAAGATAGTTGAAAAACGAAATTTTACATTATTGCGAAAAGAATAACATAATTCCCAACAATCAAGCAGGTTTCAGAAAAGGTAGAAGAAGTAAAAATCGATCACCTTGTAAAACTTGCAAGTCATGTTAAAAAACAATTTGCTCGTAGAAAAAGGACACTTGCTACTTTCTTTGACATCAGAAAAGCATATGATAGTGTGTGGAAATTCTCGTTTACTTTATAAGTTTAAAAATATGGGATTAATGGCGCAATGTATCAGTTCAAAAAAATCTTTCTTTATCTGACAGATCAGTTTTTTACTAGGGTGGTAAATGTTACTCTTCATTTAAGATATTGACATTGGCATCCCCAGGGCTCCATTATTGCACTATTCATTTACAATTCTCATTCACGTTTCTTCCTAGATACTATCTAAAAATATGCATGTAGTGCAATATGCCGATGATATTGCAATGTGGATGAATACAAACATTAAAAAACAGAAAAATAAGAGAACCATATTATATACAAAAACTATATAAAATTTTGAAATTGACAAACTAAATAAATATATGAACAAAAACGGACTAGAACTATCAGGAGAAAAAACAATTAATGTTATTTAACAACGGTAAAAATCCACAAGTTTTGCCTCAACTTGTGCTAGAAAATAAAACTCTTCAATATTCCAATAATGTTAAATTTTTAGGTGTTCATTTCACTCCTAAATTAAACTGGAAATTCCATATTGAATATCTTATAAACAATGCCAAAAAAGGCCTATCTTTACTGAAAATAATCAGTGCACAATCTTGGGGCCCAAGATACCCAAACTCTTGTGCATCTTTCTATTAGTCTGGTTCGTTCAAAATTGACTTAACGGACGGAAGTATATTTTTCAGCTTCTCAAACATTACTTAAGCGGTTACAAAGTATAGACATTTAAAGCTATTAAAGTAGCCCTTGGTGTTCCAGTCCATTCTAATACTTTTAAAACATATAAAGAAGCTAATCTCTTGTCACTTGATGATCAACGCAAACTAGCAGCAGCCAATATGTAACCAGAAGTCTTTCTGTTTTCAAATTCAGTAACAAATGAAATATTTCTTGATTCCAAATCGGATTTTCCTAAAAGGGCGCAGAATATTTCTTACCTGCAGCCCATTCGAATTATCTGTTTGATTTATTTGGAAAATTTTGACATCAATATTGCATCCATTTCAAAACCTCCAACTATGCCCACGGTTCCTCAATGGAGCATATTTCTCCAAATTTGATATAGAAATTTTACACTCAAAAAAAAGAAGACAATATTAATTTGATATCAGTAGAAGCAAAAGAACATCTTGAAAACCCCATATCCACATCATCTCAAAATCTACACGGATGGTTCAGTTTTAGAATCTTATACAGGGGCTGGATTTGTAATTCCCGATTTTAAAAACAAAGAAATCATTTTGTTTAGGAAAGAACTTTTCAGTTTTCACTGCTGAACTATATGCAACCTTATGGCCTTATTTGGGGTATCTGATCTTAAGTGGCAATTTACAGCATTCTAATCTGTGTTGACTCCCAAAAATCTGTTCTTTATAGCTTACGAAATTGGGATGCAAATGTAAGGAAAGACTTAATTTTTGATATAAAATTTATGATACATTCCGTTATGGCGAAGGAACTTTTGTAGAGTTTTGCTGGATCCCATCTCACTGTGGTATCTATGGAAAATTTAAATAGCTGATAAATTAGCAAAAAGAGGTGCTCCCTTTGAAAATTCCAGATAGTGGATTGAAATTGGATAAACATGAAATCATTTCCTCTATTAGAAAATTGTATGAGCAATGAAAAACTTCCTGCAAAACGACAGTGTTATTATGCCCAAAGATCATTGTCCAGTATAATTTATAAAATGCGTTTGAACTCGTGGAAAACCAAATTTTCTAAGGATGTAGATTGCGCTTGTGGTCTCCCATTATCTATTCAACATTCTTTTCGAATGTCCAATCTAACATCGTTTATATATAAATTTTTAAAAATAGATATTGCTTCTTAGGGGCTTTACAAGAAAAACTTTACAGCCCCAAAATGATTGATATAGCAAAGGCTATATCGAGTTCTGTTATTATTCATTTGTTGTAATTGATTTATCAGTTTTTTAATTATTGTTTTGGTCGTTAAAGGCAAACTTTTATATATTTGTCTCCGTGCGCGCACACACACACACACACACACACCACACACACACACAAACACACACACACGCGCGCGCGCGCGCCACCCCACACACACACACCACCACACGGGCGCGCGCATGCAAGCACACACACGCACACACGCGCTCACACACACACTCATATAAGATTACATACATTTTTTTGTTTGTTTGTTTTTTGTTTTGTCTAATATCACCATCGTTGTGAAAAGACTCTAAATTAAATCAATTTATCAGGCTTTGGCCTGATCAAACTGAAGATCGTTTCTGGGTGATTATAGGTGTTTTGAAAGCACTTTAGAAATGCATAAAAGTGGTGATTTGAAGAGAACAATTTATAACTTTTGTTGTTTGTTTGTTGTTTTTTTTAGTTTGGAAACAGTGTGGGCGGTGTCACAAGTGGGCATGTCTCCAATGAAAGCTATAGCCCTTCCCCTTCCTTATATGCTAGTTTTCTTTTCTTTCTGCGTACACAGGCTGATACTCCTGCGGACACTCCCTGTATAGCCAGGCAGTGGAGTTTTGTGTGTATGACCCTTTTTTATCCCGCCATTAAGGCAGCCATACTCCATCTTCGGGGAAGGTGCATGCTATGTGTCACGTGTCATCCATACCAACGGCCAAACTGGCCTTCTCTTCCGAAAGTTGGTGATGGGATTTTACGTGTGTGCAAGATGTTATGCGTGCGTTCACACACGGAACCTCAGTTTATAGTCTCATTCGAAGGACTATATGGGGAATGGAGTCAGAACCAATGTTAACTCCGAGGGAAAAAATCCCCCTATACCGAAATCGAACCCGCAACCCCAGGATCACGAGTCCGGCGTCTACCAACTGAGCTATCCGGCCCCCCTCTTATATGCTAGTGATTCAGATTCTATTCTTATTTATGATTTTATGCACGACTTCATTTTTTCACAGAATGAATAAGTAATGCTGTTCACATTTTTTTTCTTTCTGAAAATTAGACTAATTAGTGGAAACGGAGTCAAGCTCTCTGTAACAACTCTTGCACCATTATGAAACAACAAATGAACGGAAGACTTAGGATATGTGTTTTCTTTTGTGATCCAGAATCTGATATTTCAAGGACATGTTCTTCTTGTTTTCTCTCAAGTTTCAAGTGTTTTGACATTCAAGCAGGAAAACTGTGGTGTTTCAAACAATGTGACTGACGTTCTGGATTACCTTTTCGCCAATGTTCTTGATTACACTGTGAAGAATATCTTCAGCTGCCATCAGGGTACTGTCTTGTAATTATTTTTTCAGATTCGCTCATTATCTCTAGTTTACAAAAACATATAGTTTTACCTATCTAGCTTCAAGACACGCCTGCACAAAGCCCATTCCTAATATAGTGAAATTTGATTGTCCAGATGCTGAATTATCTAGGTATATCATTTGAGGCACAATTCATTATACATAGCTCAAGTCAAGAGAATTATCATCTTTCCCATGTTTCCAGCACATATTTTTCTTCATTTTATCTCCAGTCTGAGGTGTTTAGGCAGTACAGAAGAAAAACTGTATGTGTATCTCTCCTAACATTTGACTTACTTTTCAAATAACTTTTTCAGAAATTTTCTCTGCTTATATTTTGAGGTCAGTCACCAAGTAGGTACCACCTCTAGTGTTTTCAGTTATTTCACTATATTCTACAACATCTCTAGTTTCTAAAAATGTATAGGTTTGCATATCTAGTGCAAATAATATGTATGCAGAAGCCAAATTCTCAAGTGTGGTGTGTGACGAGTTTCCCGTCCTAGATTTTAAGTCTACGTTTCTTTTAAAATTTAAAATGATAACCAGAGCACTGTAAGGGTTAAAAGTAGGCTAGAGCCTCAATCGCTCTTAATACTATACCATACTATACTATCATCATCATCATCATCATCCGTTGAGCGGCCACAATCATCAGGTTGATTACTCTGCCACTTTGGGGTTGACGCCAAAAAAAAACCCCCAAAAAACCCATTCACACTCTCACTACACAACAGACAGTAAATTGAATAAAGCTAAATAGATGCGTGGATCTGCTGGCAGGCTACCACGGTCACCCTGTCCCCCCTCGGGGTAAGCCAGCCCTGGCTACACATAAGGTGCAGCCAAGCCCACTTAAAAAAAAAAAAAAAAACCCCACCTATCCTTATATCCCTACTCTGGTTCCTACTCTAATTTGATCAGACCCTTGACACGAATGTGTCGAGGGTTTTGGCTGATACTACTGCCTCAGTAGGTCATTCCAGTCCCTGATGGTATTGGGAAAGAATGCCTGTTGTCGGTATTGGGTGCGGCAATAGATCTGGGTCAGTTGCTGAGTGTCCTCTTCTTTGTCTTGGTGGTGCAGGTTTCAGTTTGGCAGCGTCCCCACAGACCTCCTCATGCAAGATTTTGTACAACATGGTGAGGCGGGAGGTCTTCCTGCGTTGCTGGAGTGGATCCCAGCCCAGTTTGTCTATCATAGATTTTACACTTGAAGTGTTGTGGTATCTTCTGAGAACAAACCGGGCTGCTCTACTCTTGTACTGCCTCAATCCTCTGATATTTGTTTTGTGTGTGGATCCCCACTGTTGCAGGCGTACTCCAGTATGGGCCTCACGAAGGACTTTTTACGCCGTTTCTTTCTGCTGGATGGCACTGATTCGAAGTTGGGCGAAGGAAGCCGGGGGTCTTGGGTTGGCCTTCGAACAGATGTTATTGATATGCTCATCCCAGCTGAGATCGTGACTGATGGTAACGCCAAGATATTTCGGCCGAGTTGACGGGTGGCTAAATTCTGGCCGTGTAGGCGATAACTGTTTGGCAGGGTTTTTTCTTCCTGGTCACTATACTATACTGTAGTGACGCACGAGTATAGTGTGCAACGCACTCGCTAACGCACTAGAGATGTCACACTAAGCCACCCTTTTTAAAGTGTGGGGGAAAACACTTAATGGTTCGAAGTGATGGCGAGTGGGTGTCAGTCGGTGTGCTGCCAGTTCTCTGGTTCACCCCAGGGTGAACCTGACAGTTTTCTGGCCCGAAAGGGGCCTGACAGTTTTCTGGCACACTCGAAGGTTGCCCCTGCCAGTTTTCTGAACATCCTGAGCGCCGAAGTACTTCGTCGGGCCCGGGGCCAATCGTTTGGTTTCCCCTTTGGGGTGGAAACGCCCAGGTGTCTCAAGGTTACAACGAGCGGTTTGACCAGCACGGTTTACATTAAGTTTTGCCCTCGGGCAGTCAAAGTGCTCACTCCCTGAAAAGGCAGTGGGGGAAAGTCTTGCCGGTCTGGAAGACTTGAGACGGCGGCACTGATGGCGTAAGCTTTGAGATAGAGACTCGGGATGGACAGGTGCAGCGGGAGGACCTGTAATGTGCGTCTTGCAAAAGAGGCTACCTCCCAAATCCCCTCGTGCGGGGGTTACAGTTCAGGAACTCCGGACAGCACAGGGGAAAGATAAGGATCTGCACCTGCTCCTCCAATACCTTCAGGACGGGACAAAACCCGATGAAGGGGAACTCTTCTCAGCTTCGCCAAGTGCAATACTTTTGGTTGAACAGAGGGTTGTTCCTGCTTAAGGAAGGCTTGCTATTCAGGCGCAAGCTAGACTCCAAGGACTTGGAACTGGTAGTCCCGCTTCCCTCCAGGAACAAACAATACAGTGGCACCATGACCTTCCTCACACACACCAAGGCGTGGCGAGGACTAAAGCCAATGAAGGAGAAATTCTTTTGGTTTGCTTTAGCTCGCGATGTCGAGGCCTATGTGTTGGTCCTGTGACGTTTGCAGCAAAAACAAGAAAAAACAAACGTTATGGGAAAGTCCCATTGACTGAGTCCCACGCAGGGGCGCCGATGGAACGTGTTCATATTGATTTCATTGGCCCTCTGCCCAGGAAAACCCCATGGAAAGGGAGCACTGCCTCATGATGGTGGATCAATTCACCAAATGGGTGGATGCGTCCCTCTTCCATCTCAGAAGGCCGAGGAAACAGCAAAAGCTGCGGTGGATGGGTTCTTTTCACGTTTCGGTTGCCCTTTCCCGGCTGTTCTCAGACCAGGGACGAAATTTTTTGAAAGCAAGTTGTTCGAGGCGTTGTGCCACGCTTTCAAGATTCACAAGGCCCGAACGACGCCATATGTCCTGCGTCGAATGGTCAGGTGGAGCGGTACAACCGAACGTTGATGGATCCCGAAAGGGTGTCTTCCTGGGGAAGCGCAGAACCAGTGGGACGAACATGTTACAGCAGATAGCTGGAGCTATCCGATCCTCTGTAAACCAAACCCACTGGCTTTACCCCTAACATTTTGATGTTGGGGAGGGAGGTGAACATACCAGCTCAGCTGAGTTCCCGGTTCCAGGCCAGGGGTTCGAGTGTGAGGATGAGTACTTTGTCCCATTGGTCCAGTCCTTGCAGGATGCCCACACAGCTGCAAGAGAGAATCTGAAGACACCCTTCGCGTATAAAAAGAAGTTATGATCTCAAATTTTGTTGAGACCATATGCCGAGGGTGTTTGTCGTATATCTCTTGGATACGGGCAGTTGTGAAGGGTAAATGCAGGAAACTCTGTTCACCCTGGAAAGGTCCGGGGGTAAATCTGGAGAGAAAGCTGTCTCCCTACCTGTATCAGGTCAAACTCCGAACTCGGTCTTCGTGACAAACCATGACCGACTGATGCCGTGCAGGGACAGGAAACTGCCTGCATGGATCCAGGGGTTTCAAGTCACATCCAGAAGAAGAAGAAGTGCCGGAGGAGAAGACGGGGGTTTACTGCTTCTGAGGAAGCAGTGGGGTGGGCGTTTCATGATCCAATGCGACTTCTGCCAGGAGTGGTACCATGGATGTGTGTTTAACCCGTCACCGCCACTGACGCACTTGATATTGACAAGTAAAGTGCAGGGCTTGCAGGCAGTGAACTTATTAGACAGAGGATTCTGTTTCAGGATGGGCCCCCGGAAAATTAAACGCCATTTGGGGCGCGCTGATGGGTTTTTCCCGCGACAGGTCGGCTGTTCCCGCACACAGAAACAGTTGGTGCAGGACCTCTGGCTTCCAAAGAGGCGTCCGAGGACGACGTGGAACATGCTTGCTCCGGATGGTCGCTGTCGCCAAGCAGCGGGATGACCCTTTCTCAAGGGGATGGCTGAAGAAGGTGCCAGGGCGATGCAGACTTATCAGTTTTCGGAATGATAGGTGGATCACAGAAAATGTGGCACCTGTCACTTCGCGGTCTGGACGCCCGGGCAAGTCCAAACCAGCCTCCGAGCAATTTGGGGGGGGGGGGGTCGCCTTGACATACGCTTGCTGACCGACCCCAATTTGGAATGCCATATCGAGGGCCCCGCGGGGAGATAGCCTGCCCGGGAGTGTGAGGTATGAGCATTCCGACATCCTCAGCGTGATGGATATGGGGAAGATTTTCATGGGTTGCTCTCCCCACGAGAGTGCCCGTGGGGGGCGGTTCCCGGGAAAATCAAAATCCGCTTCTGGGTGCTCTTCCTCACTTTGGGATGGCCGCCTGGCGCGTACGGACTGACCGGGAGTTGAGGCCAAAGTACAGCCTCCTCCCAAAGGTGGTGTTCCGACTGGGGAGCCTCCGGAAGTCTAGAGCGTCGCCAAGCGGGCAGCCTCAGCACGTCGAGAGGCTCTAGGTAAGGTTCCCAGAGCTGGCCCAGCGAAAATGGACCTTCATTCACTCCCGTACTATTTGGAGGACTGCGAGTGAGGGGGAGGGGCAGGGAACACTACTCGGGTCGGGCCAGGAGGAGGATGAAGAAAAAAAAGGCTAAGCTGCCTAAGGGATCCCCAGCGCTACCTTCCCCCTCTTCGGTTGGGCCGAGGGGGCCGTCCCTGTAGCCAGTCACACTCTGCCAAGTCGAGTCCCGGGAGGAAGAGTGTATGGTACCGGGCCCGCGAGGTCAAGTGGGGGACCTGAAGGTGCATGCCTTCACCATCACCTTCCGGGGTTTTCGACGAAAGGCTGCCCCAACATCAGAAAACGTTGTGAAGTGGCGAAGGAAGGCATTGTTGCAGGCCATGGACTGGCTGATCATGTGGGCCTGGTCGCTGGGGGGACTTGGTTCGTTCCTCAACAGCAGCGTCCCGTCCACCCTAAAAGTGCACGCATCTTGGATGGCAAAAGGGAGGCTATGACAGCTTTCTGTCAATACATTGGGGAGGCCGGTGCCGACTACCTTCCAGCTGTACCCCGGGGGAGTCACCAGCCGTGTTGGTCCACTGGAGGGGGGTGCTGCTACTGGTGGCGCAGATGGACCACCAGGAGAGCGAGTACTGGAGGGATCATTATCCGTCGCCGGAGGCTTTGGAGCCTGCCCAGGCAGCCATGATACCCAAACTCAGCTCCGCGGGCATTTGATGCACACTTCCACCTGGATAGGACTATCAAAGCAATGCAGCTCCCGGGGATCCATCTGGGGCTGTGCTGGATGGGCCTTCGGAGGATGGAGAAACGGGTCCAATTGGTGGGAAACTTGTGCCTCCTTTTGCGATCCGTCTCCTACCTCCTCCGAGGATCTTGTTCGGTACCCCAAAGGATATGGTGGTGGCGTTGGGCTGCATCCAAGCGTTGTGCGACATTGGCTGGTCGGGATAGGGAGAGAGTCCTCGTTAGGCTGCGGGAACTTGTCTCTCGCCCGGGTGGCCGCTGTGGGGGAGATTGGGCTCGACCACGCATGCCAATTGAGACCTGGTCCCGGCAAGCTGTGAATCTCCAGGGATTCTGCCCTTGGTCCCCAACCCCACCATGTTGTGGTGGCTACACTGCCGAGGGATGCCTGGGGATGATGGGGCAGAGGCTTACCTGCAAATGCTGAGCCTGGTCCGTATGGTCCTACCCCGTGAGCAGCGTATTTATGTTCACTGTTTCGCGGGGGATGAGAACGTCCGCGACCCGGGGGGTGGGGGGCCCTTTCCCCCAAGTCCACTTCGGGTTTACCCGGTTAGCCAGGTCCTTTGACCCGGGGCAGAAAAAGGCACTAGGTGGGATGGACCGGGACCGCATCCTTCTGGAGACAGACGCTCCATATTTCCGTCCCCCAAAGAGCCGTGGTCTGCACCCAACCATCTTCCAGGTGGCCGTGTGTGTGGCACCAATGCTGTCGATGCCCGGGAGGAGCTTTTGGACCTGTCTGCCAGCAATGCTCTGGCCTCTTCGCTTGTTAGGGCAAAGCGGATGCTAGCCGGACCTGGGCCTCTTGCGAGGGAACTACACTCATTGAAGCTTTTTTTATAAAGTCGGGGGGGGGTGTAGTGACGCACGAGTATAGTGTGCATACGCACTCGGTTCACCACCGGAACCGGAAGGTGCGCCTCGCAATGAGCAGTGCTCACTCACCAGCAGACGACAGGGCGGGAAGGAGTTGGCTGCATTCGACTCGTCACCCTCGCCGAGTACGGATCCCCTCAAAGCCAGCTCCTGACTACAAAAACCAGCCAGACAGCTACAGCCACCATTGCGGACGCCCGTCCTCTACCCCAAGCAGTGAGCGACGTGTGGCGTCCGTTGACAACACCAACTGTGACCCAACACCGACTGTGTCCAACCACCATATCTGACCAGCGCAGCCAGAAGTGGCCGTCGCCTTCCCTGGTTGCGCCGTCAGCTGTTTGACCCTCTGAAAGCTGCAAGCCGGCTACGACAGAGTGCGTCACAGACTGACACCCACTCGCCATTCCAGTACTGCAGGGTGAGTTGCACTGTGTGCGTGTGTATGCGTTTGTGTGCAAAAGTAGAAACCCCAATACTAGGAATAGCTAACGCACTAGAGATGTCACACTAAGCCACCCTTCTAAAGTGTAGGGTAAACACTTTAATACTATACTATACTATTACCAGTAGAGCTATTCCGATCACATGCTTTGCTCGGCGGAGTGAAACATAAAAAAAACTTGGTAAACGTGTACTTTAGGGTACGAAATTCAGGGGGCTGTTTGTACGCACTTTTTCGGGTGTTTTCGGTTCTTCTCGATGCAAAGAGACGTAAGACACCCTCACCTGCCCACTTTGACCTGTCCTGCCCCACTTGTGGGTGCAAATTTATTTCACTTCACAAGTAGGGATATGCATGCACATCCAATGCGCCATTTTGGTTGATGACGTTGTGCCCATGTGATCAGCAACCAACATCGAGAAGAACCGAAAAACACCGAGAAAGTGCGTACAAACAGCCCCATGAATTTCGTACCCTAAAGTACATGTTTACCAAAACCTTTTTAAGAGAAGGGGTTAGTTACCAAGGACATTTGACAAACAAGGTACAGGACAAGACACTAGAAGAGACAAGACACTGGAACTTGTGGAAGACACAAGACACTAAAAAAAAAAAAGTTCAGATGACAGAACCTACTTTTTCGTTGATTGTAATCCTTGAAGTCTTTGTAAGAGGTTCGCCATAAACAATGCTAACCTCATCGTTCTCTAGTTTGCGTCTTCGAGACGTATAAAAATTAATCGCTGGATTCATTTAGATTCAAAAATTCGGCAAGTTTCTCAGGCCGCCAACAAGAACGATAACTTATAAAGATTTTGGGACAGGGGAAGTCACTCTCAATCTTCCCTATTCAACAACACACGAGAATGCCAAAAAAGTTCTCATAGAAGGAAGGGTGAAATATATTATATACGACTACGTACACCATGGCAGCTGTTGGATTGGTAAGACAAACTGAGACATTATTTCTTGTGGTCGCTGTAGACTATGCCAGCATTTTCATACGTGATTGGTTAGACCAGTACTGGAATATGGTTGCTCAGTTTGGGATCCTTACCATCTAAAGGACATTGATAACCTCGAAAAGATTCAGAAGAGAGCAGCACGGTTCGTAACAGGGAACCACATCAGAGAAAAGGGGAATACTAGGAAGAACATGAGGAAATTAGAATGGAAACCCTTAGAAGAGAGAAGAGCTTTTATCAAACTTAACACCTTCTTCAAAGGCAGAGCTAAAGTAATTGATATTCCAATGGAACAACTAGTATTGAATAAAAGTAGCACCAGGAGTGGCGGTCAATGTTATACCATACCTGCATCAAATATTGACAGCCACTTACATTCTTTTTATCCCAGTTCTGTACGGCTGTGGAACTCACTGCCGGGTGCCATCAAGATTGCCACAAATGCAATCTCATTCAAAAAACAAATTGATTCGACAGTTTTGAGATCTGCATATTGACGATTTTCTATTTTTACTTCCCCAGATATTTTACTATTACCTGGGCCTGAATTTGGCCATTGCTTTTAACTTCTTGAATATCGAGTGCGACCCCTTGTTGCCAAATTTGCTCCAGGGGCCAATAGTCTGAGTCGCACTGTTTTATGTCATTTTATTTTACCTTTTAACATGCGCGCTGGTGACCTACTCGTTTTTGAGTGAACCAGTATTTTAGGAAGAAGAAGAAGTGATCCCAGCAGTTTCATTCTGAGCATAAATGTACATGGATCATTTCTTTTCCAGCGCACAATAATTTTTAAAATATTGAATATAGGCCTAAAATCTACTATAACACTGAATAACAAAATGTGTACAGTTGTGAGTTACCCTAGTGTTAAGGTTGGTACACCGCGCTGGTGACCTACTCATTTTTGAGTGAACCAGTATTTTAGGAAGAAGAAGAAGACACATTACATCCTTTCCGCATTGGAAGGTGGTCGTTTGTCACGGCGTTTGACGGTGAACAGGCCAGTATTGGTCTTCTACACCGCAATAATCAAGTATCAAGTGCCTAATGGTCTGTTGCTGAGCTGCTCAAGGTGGGCTGTGATATGCCTTAAAATTAGGCCTACGAATTTCAGGGTGTTGTGATGCTTAGTCATCATACTCATGTCTTTAAAGTATTTCTGTTGAACAACAAGATTTTTGAAGGAGTTAGTATTTTGTGCTCTACCTGTACCTTATTCAAGTAAAGTTGCAATTCTGTCTCATTGTCTGTAAGTCACAAAATGAAATGTTTCTTCAGTTAGTATGGCTCTATTCAATGAATACCTTGTCTGCACTGTTTCTGTTATGACACAACTTGATGATTTATATATTTATGTCATCGATAAGTTTGAAAATCTAGAAGATTAGGAGAACATGAACTGTAGCTCTTCTTGCCTTTAACTAAGGTGGGTTATTATTTTAAAGTGATAAGATAAGATAATGTTGCTTATAGCCCAGCCGACCGCAAAGGGCTATTTTAAAGTGATCATCCTACAAACTTGTTTCTTGTAAAGACTAAAGATCTATATCTTTTTAGTCTGTGAAAGAACCTACTCACTTTTTGAACAGGGGATTGCAGAAAACTAATATGCTTGATTTAAAACTGAGTGCAAACGAGCATGACATTGATAATCTTGTTTATGTGCCACCAGTGGGAGAGAGTGATTATGTCACAGTGTGCTTTGATCTACTATTTTTTTGCAGGCCAAGTTCAGATAACCAAAACAATGTGGTAAGACCAAAAAGTACATGTGGAATGAAGGAAACCATATGATAGTGCAAGACTATTCCTGGATGGAGTAGTATGGAATGACTTGCTGACGGAGGAACTGAACCTAAGTCAGTGCTGGAGTTTGAAAACAAAATAAATGAGTGTACAGAAAAATGTATTCATTTCACATTAAAAAAAGATTTTATGCCCATGTGGTATCCAGAACAAACCAAGGGAAGGCAGCGCTGTAGTTCATTCAGCCAGATGGGACCTTGACTGAGAGCATTTAGGAAAAGGCGGAGATCCTGAAAAAAATCTTCACAAGTGCATAATTTTATGAGTTAAGACCTTGATAATCTCCTCATTTCCCATAACAAACAGACAGCACAATGTCTGAAATGGTTGTAACAGAAAAGCAAGTTAATGATAAATTTGCAAAAATTCAGTCACCAGGTCCTGATGGTTGTTAAAGGAAGCAAAGGATGAATTCCCATTTCCTCTAAAATTCCTGTTTGATAAAAGCCCAGAGGAAGATAAGGTACCACACAGTTGGAAAGTAATGGAAATCAAACCTATTTTCAAAAAAGGTAACTACAGACTGATTACAGACTACAGAAAGATTTTTAGTGTCAGAATCTTCAACTGGATGAAGGTGGACAGCTAAGAAAGAAGAAGAAGGGACTGATTAGTCTTTGCATTATAGTGATTTGTAGAACTTATGAAAGTATGAAAGATTTTTTTATGCATTTTTGCAATCTGGAAGAAGCTAGTTTACTATTAGTATGAGAACATTTACAATATTTGGCCTCATTGTGTGATTGTGTTGTCACTGATATTCTGGCCCTGTGTCACATCACACTACCTCACCATGTTTGCTTCTTGTTCTTTAAACACACATTCTGTGTGTGTTTTCTCTTTGTCTGATGTATGCAGAGTTGAACTTGAGAGGCGCATGTGTGCACGACAAGGCAGAGTGTAAAGCGGAGGGCAGGGAAGGAGGTGGGGAGGGGGGGGGGGGAGCTATCTGGTATGGCTCTGCCTCTTGTTATAGACAGAAATTACAAGAAGTATAAAGTATTAGGATGATTGGAAGACAGCCCTCTGAGTGAAGCTAAAGTACCTGGCATTGAAGGCTTTGAGTGTTGTTTTATATGACGGACAGGTGTTAGTAGAGGCTTAATTGGCCAAGTGATTAGGGGGTTAGTCTCTCAATCCAGTGCTGTGGTCCAGGATTTGATTCCTACTCAAAATAACCGAGTTGGAAGAGACCCTTAGACTTTGAAACCCCTGAGCAGACTCCAGTCCTCTTTTAGTTCTTCACCTATGAGTTGTTCCGGGCATGAACATATATGCATAAAACGTTTTGTACACATTAAACCCCATTCCACCTTTTGGAGAATAAAAGCAACTGTGTATTGGTGGGATAGATGACATGAAAATAAAACGTGTACATACTGGTATTATGTGTAGACATTGTCCCCAACACAGAATGTGGCTATGTCAATGGTAGGATGAAAAATGGTAATAAATGCAAAGATTTTACCCTTTGGTGAAACTTGACATTGTATCACTATCAGACAAAGTGAAAGAGACTGCTATAAGTTTTGAAACAATGGATAGAACTTTTGATTAATGGTGTTTTGTGACATTGTCCTGTCTACAGATGCTTTTGTTGTTGTTGTTTGTTTGCTGTCCCATCTTCTGTGCCACCTTAGTGGCATTGCACCAATGCCGCTCATTCAGACTCCTCGTCCATAGCCAAGACCTGGTCCGACCTGCCACAGTCCTGGCACTGACAATCCACAGGGAGCAGTCAATGCCAAGTCATCATGAGGCAACCCACCAGAGCAGACACTGCACTACTGCAGAGTCACTTCCTTGGTGTTCAGTGGTGCCTGTTCTGATCCAACATATGCAAGACACCATCTGTTGAGCCCCTTAATGATGCTGCTGATTGCTTAGTCGCGGAGCCGGCATGAGTGAGTTCTAGTTCTACCTCCAGAGGCTTCCACCACATCTGTCCAACAACAGTACTCGTGAATTTGCCGATACTAGTGACCCCAACAGAATCAAACCAAGGCCATAGAAGAAGTTTGAAAAGCAGTTGAAACAGAGATCACCATTAGAGCAGGGCAAGAAGGTCCAGAAAATTAGAGATTCTTTTTCAATGCTGATCCATGAGGATAAAGATGGGTGGAAGATGATGCGTGCCGCACCACAGATCTCCATTCAGGTCTGAGACTGCATGACAAGGCTGTACTCTATGCTTACTTTCATGATATATCCAGGCATCAACCAGACCCAAGAGATACAGACACCTTCTGTGATGGTCAGGAAATATGAGTAACACTCTCAGAGACACATCCATGAGGTGGATGAAGCTCGATGGTGTGTTCCCAGTCTTCCCAACTGAGTCCATAGCAAACTCAGCTCTGGTAGGAGCTGGTCAGGGCAGAAAATCTGACAAATAAATGGCCCTGATGGAATCGAACCCACGACCTCCAAGCCAAGAGTCTGTGATGCTAACCACTCACCACAGCAGCTGGTTGTCTGCAGATCATTGGATCAGTTCAGGAAGTGAACAGGTCATGGTATTGAAAGTCAGTGAGTTTGGGTTCAGTTCACAAGAGGGAAAGACTCACTTGTTTGTATGTGTTGGAAATCAGATGGCTCAGTATCTGAAGTATACAAAGGTGCCAAAAGTAGTATGATGTTTTATTTTTAACATATTTGAAATGGGGAGGGGTGGGGGAAGGTATGTAAAAGCATATGTGTAGGGCAGTCAGAACAAACGACATGAGGTGCAATAAATCAGAGAGCAAAAAGAGAAAGGAAAGAAAAAGGAGTAAAAGGATGGGGAAAGACAGAGGACAAATATATGTAGAACGATTATGTCTCTGGGTATAGACGTGAAGATAACTCTTAGCTCATGTTATATCATTTCAGGAAATCAGACTGGTCATTGGACTTCATGAGTAAACCCTTCTTTTTGACCGCAGTCAAAAAAAAACCCAGTGAAACAATGCCTAATTTCTGTTTTAATCAAACTTTCCCTATTTTTCACATTGTTGTGCCATTTTCTTTCTTTTCTCCCTTTTTCTTTTTGTTTTTACTCATATTATGCTATATCTGTAGCATGCTATGTGCTTGCCAGTTTGGTCTGGATTCTTATCATTCACACAAACAGAGAGAGAGAGAGAAAATACAAAGTTCAGAAATTAGTGACCAGTTGTTTGTTCCAGGTACATTACTATTCTTTTTTAAGTGTGTAACTGGGAATACTTAGATGTGTTGTCCTGTGACAAAGCTTCTGTTTCATGTATATTCTTTACCTAGGTATACCTAGCACTATTTATGTGTTTTCTCAAATTAAATAGTACATCATTCTTCCATTGCAGTCTGCCAACGAGATGCAGAATGTGAGCTCCACACTGCGGAGTGAAAACCTTGGTAACAATGTGAGTGACTGGTGCAGCTAACAAACTTGCTTACCTTACTGACAAACAAAATGAACAGAAGTATTGAATGAAGATGTGTTGGCAACTTTGGGTTTTCCAGAGATCCTCTTATGGGGCAGGCTCCCTTCTTTGTTCTGTGTTATTTAGATCTGTAGATGGAGATGATTGGGTTGTGTCATCAGCATGGGTTTGGAGATGTAGACATTGGTTTCACCCTTGGATCAAAGTCGCTGGTGTTTATCAGTTACTGAAAACAGTTTATTAAAGAACTGAACGCTGCATAGCATTATGACAGTCCTTTGGACAACAAGAAGTAGGATGACGTTGTTTACCAGGGACTTGGAATGTTTGATCGCGTGATCTCAGTGAGACAGTCATTCATACCTTTTAATGAAGCCTAGCGTGAGATTCTGAGGGAGAAATAAGTACAAATTGAAAATTGATATTGGCCCGACAGTAAATAAACATTGATCACACAACATTTGTGTCAAAGTTTTAGTCTAAGAACAACTGCAAATACCTGTTTGATTTGCTTATGCAGTCTTGCCCTCTTTATTGTGGTCATGACCATGTCAGTTTGGTACTTCCAGAGTAGTTAAAGCTGTGTGTGTGTGTGTGTGTGTGTGTGTGTGTGTGTGTGTGTGTGTGTGTTTATGTGTGTATGCATTTGAAATGTTTCAGAAAGTACCCATCACTTCAATGAGTCATTTCTGTTCACATAGTACTCATGGTTCAAATTTATTGTCTCGATTATCAAGCATGTCAGTTACCTCTTTTCAGCTAAAAACCCCTTTTCACCCAACTGTTCTTTTTTTTTTTTTCTTTTTCTTTTTTTTTTCTTTTTTTGCTGCTAAAAATGTTCAGGATATTATTAAGCTCACTCCTTGACTTTTTCCACTGATGATTTGAAATTGGAATGAAAACTGATTAGAAATATATAATATGAAAGTAGCAGATCTGTTATTTCACAGTGTGAAACAGGTGCTCTTGAGCACTACCTGTCATATTTTTTTCCACCTTCTTTCAAACTTTCCACTCCTTCGCCCTGCAGTAATAATTTTTTCCTCTTTGGTATGGTCAGGATGTTGGCATGCCTGAAGTATTCATGGACGTTTGATTTCAGGGTCATGACTGTCGATAGTTTTACTGATCAACAGTCAGTGTCCAAGATAGACCATCAATCAGTTCATCATCTCTGCATGTCACTGTTTCAGGAAAACCTTGAACTTATGTGGGCCGTGAAAGCAATGGAACACGCCGACGTATATTTCAATGTAAGTATTATGGAAACAGTATTATGGCGCTGGAATAGCTCAAGTGGTAGGTAGAGCACCAGACTCATAATCCTGATGCTCCTGGAATGGCAGCTTTAAGTTTCCTCTGAGCTGTTTCAGTACTGGGAGATTTTTCTGTCGGAGTTACCATTGGTTCTGACTCCATTTCCCAAAAATTCCTTTGAAAGAGATTATGAACCCAGGTTCCATGTTTGGACGCATCATGAACCCAGGTTCCATGTTTGGACATATCCATAACATATTATTGCACACACATTTTCTTTTTTTCTTTCTGCGTACACATGCCAATACTCCTGCGGACACTGCCTGTATAGACAGGCAGTGGAGTTTTATGCCTGTATATACAGGCAGAGTCCACAGGAGTATCAGCCTGCGTACGCAGAAAGAAAAAAGAAAAATATGTGTGCAATATGTTATGGATGCGTCCAAACATGGAACCTGGGTTCATAATCTCTTTCAAAGGAATTCTTGGGAAATGGAGTCAGAACCAATGTTAACTTTGATAGAATCCCCATCGTAAAATATTTTCAAAGACAAGGCCAGTTTAGCCATTGGTATGGATGACACATTAAACATAGCTCGCATCATGTGTAAGAAATCAAAAGAAAGAGGAAAAAAAGACTCTTTGACTGGTGTAGATTGAATGACGTGAGAAATGACTGAATGTAGCACCAGAAGGCGGCTCTTTGATCAGCTCTACCCAGGTAGGCAGCCCATTGTGTAAAAGATGGCATGGATAGAGCATTTAGAGTTTGGTCCTAACCAGGGGTAGCTGCTCTATAAGCACCCTCAATAATGATAATGATGAAATGGCATACACACTGTTTGAAGCATTTTCAGGAATTTTCAACCTCCTCTTAGCCAGATCATGATAGTTTGACAAAATGAATAAACTACATCAAGGTAAAACTTAATCTGTTTGATGTAAAAGAAATGTGGTTGCAATGCAAATTTTGTTTTTCTAATAATTATTCAAATGACATAATTTGGTGCTGTGTTATGCATCATTGAAAGCATCCATGCATTGTTGCCTCAGCTGAAAATAACCTGTTGCAATAGCATTTAACATTCATCATTATGAGAAAGCTTAGTATTTTCCTCTGATGTACTGATTTACGTGTAAACAGTTTGTGCTTCTTTTTATACTTTTTTTTTATTCCATTGTTGGATATCATGTTAATACAATAAATGCTATCCAGATGGTGGACATTTGTTCCAGCTGGTCTGCGAGAGAGAGAGAAAGAGAGAGGTTGATACACATTTATGTCACAGATGACTAAACTGAGGTTTAACTTCTTTTTATCATGCTAATACAGTAAATGCTATCCAGATGGTGAACATCTGTTCCAGCTGATCTGCTCTGTTGATCCCACCTGTTTGCGTCTCAGTCCTGTGGATGACGAGATCTACTCCAAGTTCCGTACGACCTTCCCAGACATGAAAGTTGATGTCATCGACGAAACAGAGATGAAATCCGAACTCAGCAAACTGGTATGCACCACACCATGATACGTAGAACCTTTCCACACATAAAAGTTGGTGTTATTGAGGAAAAAGAAATGAAAAGGAACTCAACAACAATCTTGTATTGACGATGAACAGAACCACTGGTCATGCTGAACAGATTTTCCTGTTGCTCGTTAAGTACTGGCTGGACAGTGTACCAGGAAGGGATGTATCCAGACAAGATCTTGTTTTTTTGTACCTGCTGGTTTTCCTGTGTGCCATGCAGGCATTACTCCCATGCTGCTCATTCCTGCTGCTTCACACACAGCTTTGTCATGCCACAGCACCAACAATGGCAGTCTGCTGGGAGCCATCAAGATGTAATGTGGTAACCTGTCAGAGGAGAGACATGGCACTAGTGTCAATGAGGATAACAAAGATGACGTACGGGAGATCCGTTCTCACCAGAGACTACATGACAGGGCTTTCACACGACAGCCTGGTGTCAAGCAGACACACAAAGTGCAGACTTTTCCACTGTATACCAGGTTTCGATTAAAACTGGCAGAGATGCATCCATGGAGTGGGAGGAACTTCACTGTGGGTTCCAGTCTTCCTGTTTAAGCCAGTAGCATTGTCAGCTCTGGTTAAAAGCCCACCAGGACTGAAAAATCCCAGAAATGATTGCGTCCAATGTGTTTACTCAAATAGAAATCAAAATTTACTTTTTTGAAACTTTTTTTGCTCATTTCAGTCATTAAAGACTACCCATTAAAAGATGATCTGAATTATGATGTGCTAGTGCATGACAGGTGTTAAAACTTTCTGTGCTAAATTGTAATTCAGAATTCTTTATAACAAACAAGTGAAGAAGAAAAAGCATGGAACCAATTTTGACATTGTGACAGCTCTGATGTGGCCCTTGGCAGTTATTTGGGCAATAAACAAATTAAAGTGAATTCAAATTGATCTCATCTTAAGTGCCTAGAAGAGGTTACACAAAACAAACAAATCCACCATCCATTTCCACCAAGGCAGTATGAAACATTTGATATTACCGATTACTGCATTACAGTATTTGTGTGTGCATGCATTGTAAAGTATGGAGAATTAGCGTTTTAAGTGTTTGATGGTAAGTGGGGGGTGTTGTTGTTTTTTGAGAGCAAGGTATTTTGGTGAAATAATTTGACATGTTCCAGGAGAATATGGCTAAGCTTGTCCGAAACTGAGCCCAAATATCCTTCAGCCAAGCCTTTTCCAGCTGAAGAGAGAATGTCGACACGGGGTGAAACATATGACAGACAGAACTGATAATAATCATGTCAGTTCTTGTTTCAGTAGAATAGTGATGATTGTTCAAAGGACATTTATTCAGCAATTTAAGCAGAGCAATGTCCATATTGTGAATGAAACAGATTCTTCTGCTTTTGAGGGTACACAGTAGCTTCTAGTGGCATATCATTGAGATTATACACAGTCTTCATAGCAGTTTACTAGAGTATTAGCTTATTTCAGGGATGGGGAATGGGGGGGAGGGGGGGGGGGGGGGGGCAATTCATATTTCAAGAATATATGAGTGTATGTTCAAACTGTTTTGAATTTCTAACCTTGTGCTTGGTAATATCGGAACAACGTAGATCTGAGATTATTTCAAAGTTTTGAACAAAAATAATTAAGTTTAATACTTAATCTGCATTTTCTAAGAATTGTTAATATTGCTCACAGTGTTCTCATAGTTTGTCAGTTACTTAAGGATTGTTACATATACACTTTCTTAAAACATATGACATAAAAGAAACCACCTTGTACATGTATTTTTCATTATGTTTGAAAACCTGTTTTTCTTTTTTTTTTTCTTTTTTTTGAGATTTGATTTTTTTACATCTTTTCACATGCATCCTTCATGACACTTGATTGAAAACCTTTCTTTTATACAATTTCTTTTTACATTCAGTTAAACATTTTTATGTTTCTTTTTATTTTTTATAATCTTTCTGTTACAAGTACTTTTATGACATTTGATTAAAAACCTGTGATACAATTTCTGTTAATGACAATTGAATTAAAATTTTCCTTTTATTTCTTTCAAACAACATTTGATTAAAGCCATCGACATCCTTCCGTAACAATTTTTATGGCATTTTAGTGAATATCTGGCGAAACAATGCATGTGTCTGAAAACCAAACATCAACTGCAGGTTGAAAAGGGAAATTACTCCAAAGAAACCACCACCATATTTTGCTGGTTACAGAAATGGCGCGAGTTTATTGAAGATTTCAATGGCAAAGTGGAGGATTACAACTATGGAACCCTGTTACGATTGGACTGTTCCAAAGGATACTCACAGGAAAACTCCACATTCTGTGAGTATGCCGTCTTTCATTGACTTAGCGAGTTGCTTGTATAAATATTTGCCTAAAATAAGGTTAAGAAATATATGCGTTTGTTTGACATTGATGTAGCAATGAGTTGTTTACATCAATTTTTGGCTAAAATAGTGTAAAAAATAAATGTTTGTGTGAGGAGACGCACACATTTTACCTTGTGTGTGCGTGTGGGCAATGAGAGGGACAAACCTACCATCCTTTCATTCGAGTGGAGTGTGCTCCTCTTTGTCGCTCTTCATAAGGACGCTCCAAATGTCGTGCAAGGAACACACCGCAGGGTGTCAACACCTACTCTGACAGAGAGGATTTGAGCCACTCCTTGCAGAACCTTATCATCATATGATGTGAAGCTTACCCTGTGCGAGACCTCTTAGGGTGGAGAGTGGGAGTCTCAGAGGTTGACTGAAGAAGTCCTGGATAGTACAACATACAGGACTGAACTGGGTACACCACCTCTACCAGGCTACACGTGACAGAGCTGCAGAGATCCCAAATGCCCAATTGTCCATCGCATCATCCCTAGTGTCATGGAGCAGTAATGAAAGTAACACTTACCTGCACAGTTTACCGATTGTTTTAAGTAATTTGCTCTTTTTCTCATGCCTACATGCTAAGCTTCTTCATTGTACATTTGTGTTCATTCATGTCTGTGAAAAAACCTTTTAAGTGAAGATGGGAGTTTTGGGGGATTTGAGCAGATGTTTTTCATGTATATTCATTCATTTTTAAGTGTGTGCCCTTTTTTTTTTTTTAACTTACGTTTGTCATGTTTATTGTTTATGATCAAATGTAAAACAGTTTTGTGTCAAACTCATACATTGATTGTTTTTTCCCCAGTGCATCCTCCCAAAGGTGAAACACCATGTTCGGTAATCTGTCTGCATGTGTTTACAGGTGTTCGGACACAGTTCCTGGCAATTGAAATTGCGCGCAACAGAGAGAACCACAACAGCTATTTACGTTCCTCTCCTGAAGCCAGTGCCAACAGCAGCAGCCAGGACCAGGCATCATAGCACAGGATCCGACAGGAATGCTGCAGGCAAAAGTGACACTGCTTTATGTACAGCTGGTCAGCATCCAGTTTGAGTTGGTTTTTTTCGCTCAGTGATGCTTACTATCAGAAATTGTCCCCCTTTCTCCCTTTTTGAAAAAGGCTAAATAAAGAGAATGATCTTTTTTTTTTTTTTAGTCTATCTGCATTCTCTTGGGAGAAAAGTTGACATTTCCAGCTTTATGACCTTATTTCAGGGCTCACAACACACACAAACACACAGGCATAACAAAAATTTCAGGCAGAAAGCTATGACAGGCATTTCTTTCATCTTGCTTCTGAAATTGTGTGCACTTTTCTCCATTGTCTCATGCTCGTCTGCCTAACACTATGCAGACAGAATATGCAGGGAACTGGAGGGGCCAGAGCAGCATACATAGAATCACATTCAAACATGAACACCACACAACTTGTTGAGAATGACTGGTCAATCTCATTTTATTTGTCTCAATCTGTCCAAAAAACAGACTCAAACACAGCTTTCATCAATCCCCATTCATTCTCAATCTTTCACAGAAATAATGCACACTGAAGACTAGGTTTCATTACATTCTCAACCAGTACGTGAATGAACTAATAAATAAAAATGTTGGGCGATGTATTAATTGAAAAACAAATGAAAAGAGGAAAATAAAGATTGCCTCTGATTTCACCCCCTTCCCTGTTCCTTTGACTCCTTCTCCCTTATTCCTTTGATACCCCGTCCACAACCCACCCCCTTTTTTTTCCCTCTTATAATAAGAATGGATTTTTGGAGGCAACAGAAACAGCTAGTAATGAATTCTTCACCTGTTCTTCTCTCATTCTTACACACAGCTGGGAATGTTTCCTTCTTGGCAGACCTGTTTACCCGTATGATTTCTACACACACGTCGTGAAAATGCAACAAAGATGATGCATGTAAAGAAAATGCTTGGGAAAAAAATTTGGACACAGTTTTTGAATGGTAATCATACCTGGTGTATAGTAACCACGCAAGTCAGAGTGAGAGTTTTGACAAATGAGGGACAACTTTTGATAACATTTCGCGCAAAAATGTCATCTTGCTCAGACTGCTTCGTCTACAATGTGTAATATATAAACGAAAATCGGGACTACAGGACAAAACAAAAGTTGGCAACAGTGCAGGAATTTTTCCCAAAGAGTGTCAAGGAATCAAGCAGGAAAGAACTGCCTGCTTGGTAAAAGCTACAGTCGCTGCATTTACTGCAAGATCAGTCATGAAATTTCTCCAAGTTTACACTGCAATTCCCCACCCCGCTCTCCTTCCTCTTTTCCTCCCTCTGCTTCTCCTCCTAGTTTATGAGATTTGAAAGATGATATACACTTTCTTTTAAATGCTCTCATTTTTGTGCAAAAGGATACCAAAACCATCAGATCAGGTCTGCATAACTTGCTAAACTTTCCGAGACCTTTTCCTTTGACTGCAAAGCAGTTGGGTTGGAGGGGGTGGGAGGTGGAAGGTATGTGTAAACGGTCACTTTACAGATCATGCTGAGATTAAAACAGAAACGGTTTCCAATGACATGAGGATCTCTTTCACACTGGAGCCCACAGAAGATCACCAGGGAACTGCCGTGTGACTAGAACTACAAATGTGACTGTGATTGTAAATGATATCAGCATAGTAAATTTTCTTCAGTAACTGATGATTGAAGGATCAAGTCATTTTCTAGTCCATGAAACACATTCAGTAAAATGACAGGATGAAGGATCAATAGTCATCTTCTAGTTTGTGAAATATGTTCAATTAGTGACTAAATGAAGGATCAATGTCATCTTCAGTTTAGAAATACTTGTTAGTGACTTGATGAAGATCAAAATTATCTTCTATTGTGAAGTATGTTCAACAATGACTGGATGAAGGCTCAAAAGTCATCTTGTTCATGAAATACATTTAGGTAGTGACTGAATGAAGGATCAAAATCTTCTAAATCATGAAATACTTTAGTTAGTGACTGAATGAAGGATCAAAATCTTCTAAATCATGAAATACTTTAGTTAGTGACTGAATGAAGGATCAAAATCTTCTAGTTCATGAAATAAGTTTAGTTAGTGACTGAACGAAGGATCAAAATCTTCTAGTTCATGAAATACGTTTAGTAGTGACTGAATGAAGGATCAATATCTTCTAGTTCATGAAATACGTTTGTTAGTGGACTGAATGAAGGATCAAATCTTCTAGTTCATGAAATACGTTTAGTTA
This sequence comes from Conus ventricosus, assembly GCA_018398815.1. Lineage (NCBI taxonomy): Eukaryota > Metazoa > Mollusca > Gastropoda > Neogastropoda > Conidae > Conus > Conus ventricosus. The sequence goes on along the minus strand of CM031597.1, from coordinate 119,237,628 downwards.
GTGATCGAAGAGGATCAAAATCTTCTAGTTCATGAAATACGTTTAGTTAGTGACTGAATGAAGGATCAAAATCTTCTAGTTCATGAATATTTTAGGTATGACTGGTAAGGATCAAGTGTCATCTTTAGTCTTCTCGTTATTTCTCTGTTGAAGGAAAGGTAGTGATACCACACTAGACAGTAATATCAAGACTTAAGACCTATCAAATTAACCCTCCACGATATTAACAAAGAGTCTCTACAGAAGAAACACAGCCACTATCTTGGGTACACTCAGGACTTGCCATGTCTAAAATTCAGAAACTCAAATTTCGATCATTTTGAACATTTCTTTATACACATCTTTGTCCAGAAATAATTCAAGACCCTTAAAAATCCATCCATTAACTCTTTTTTTCATTTCAGTCTGCATTCCTTATCAGTGATGAGGTTCAGAAAATGAAGGAGGTTTAGCTCCTATTCTGTTACATGCTTACCCCAATCAAGTTTCTTACTTTTGCTGAAAGCCTTACAAATCTTGGAATCATTCCTTGAGGAGGTAAAAAGATATCAAACTGTGTTCTGCATGGTTGGTAAAAAGTATCGTAACCACTGAGCTTTTTTTTCACTTTAAATGATTATGAAGATATCCATTATGTCAAAGGCTGTCAGAATCGCACTAATCTAGAGTCATAAAATACGGACCCCAATCACAATAGACATGTTTCAATAACTTGCTATGTCCTTGAATGACCATTACATGTCAAAACACTCTCCCATAAATAAATCGAGGAAGTGTGCTAGGTGTTTACCTTTCAGAGGTGTGACTTTCAAGTCCAGTTTGTAATCTTCAGAACTCCTGACACTGATACTACCTGCAGCATTATATAAAGTCCACATGTGGAAGTTTGAGGTCCCAAATTTTTCTTCTTTTTTTTTTCTTTTTTTGTGGGGTAGGAGGGTTGTCACGAAACTTACTGCCTTTAGCATGCACATAACTTGAAGTAATCAACAATGTTGCATTCTTAGTTGTCTAGCATGCACATAACTTGAAGTAATAACAATGTTGCATTCTTAGTTGTCTAGCATGCACATAACTTGAAGTAATCAACAATGTTGCATTCTTAGTTGTCTAGCATGCACATAACTTGAAGTAATCAACAATGTTGCATTCTTAGTTGTCTAGCATGCACATAACTTGAAGTAATCAACAATGTTGCATTCTTAGTTGTCTAGCATGCACATAACTTGAAGTAATCAACAATGTTGCATTCTTAGTTGTCTAGTATGCACATAACTTGAAGTAATCAACAATGTTGCATTCTTAGTTGTCTAGCATGCACATAACTTGAAGTAATCAACAATGTTGCATTCTTAGTTGTCTAGCATGCACATAACTTGAAGTAATCAACAATGTTGCATTCTTAGTTTTTGGCATCCATGTAAAATTTTCGGAATCCAAGACTAAGGCTGTGCTAGCGTGTAAAAATGTACACAAGAGGAAAAAGAAAGGGAGAAAATGTGGGTGGCATCATGCACTCTCCCCCTGGGAGAACAGCCCAAAAATTCGTACAGAGAAATCTCCTTTCACAATCATACAATGCAGTACACAACTAAATTCCCCTTGCTACCTTCCACATCAATACACAACGGCCTTTGCCCATCTCTAACAGACATCATGCAATCTGAAAGGAGAACAAGTCAGAATTCAGGGGTCTATGTATGAACACAGTGAGCAATTGATTCCCGCCAAAGTGAGGAATTGTGTATAAGTAGTTCAGTAGCCAACAACTGTGTTTTGCTGACTGGAAACATGGAAAGCCCTTGTACAAAATTATACGGTCATTAAATATCAAATGTACAGAGTTTATTCAACTAAAAACTATTACATATAGACCCAATCAGGCTCTATGCTATGAAAAATTTTCAACACCGAAGAGTGCAGGCACCATTTTCAGACTGTTGATGTGGTCTCTTAGAATGGAAGACTGTGCCGTCAAGTTTCTTAGCTCATGTTGTTGTTTATTTTCATCTGCCTGAAAAAATGATAAAGAGTCAATTAAAACCCTCTCTTAATAGTAACTACATTTTAGGGTTTGCATTGCATCAACAAATGTGAACTTGTAAAACAAAATATAGAAACGAAAAATAAGTTTTGTGGCATGTCTTGGTACACAAGTCATTTTCATTTTATACAAACAAGTACAATGTAAGTGTGCTCCAAGTACACTGATACATAAACAGGAGACTGGGGGAGGGGAGAGAGAGGGGATAGAAACAAACAAATTACGATAGGTATATAAGTTATGATCACATCTTTTTTCACATTAGGTTACAAACGTAAGATTGTAAAAGTGAATACCAGAGACAGGGGAGAAAGAGAGGAAATCTATATCCATGATCACACACACACACACACACACACACACACACACACACATGCCCAGATATTCACTTACTTGCAAGCTAGCACACAATACACAAAAAGAACACAAAAAATATTATCAAGACAAGCATGCATTTATCATAAACAATTTTACCTGGTGCTGTAACAAGCCAAAATAACACACACGAAACATAGTTTTGAAAAAAAAAAATGCTTACTTAATATACAGTATGAAAAACATACAAGTAAATTTTCAACAAACAACAGCCTCCGTCAGACTTCACAGGTATCCTGAGATGACTAGAACACTGCACACTGTAGGAAACAAACACACACAAACGGCACCAGTTTGTTACCGAGCCAAATGTTCTCATGCAAATACAATATTTGTGCATGTGCATCCTGCCATTTCCCTTTGGTGAGAAGATGTTGTGCCTGCTGAAGGACTAAAGTAAGACGGACACACAGCTTCCACTACAAATCCCAATATACCCTGGACAGCCATGAGTTGGCTTGCATGTGGGAAATTTTCTTCCAGTTCTCAAAACATCAACATTTCCATGCAGACTGAACAAAATCACATTCAAACAGTCCACAAATCAATTGCAACCCAGGCACAGCAAAGATTTGCTGGCATTATTCCACATATTCATGCTTCAAATAATGAGTTTTGTGTGTGTTTATTTGTATTTTGCTTCGTTTTCAACAAAGCTGCATTCTACGTCTTCTTGTCATAATCTTACTTATATCGGCTTATAATCACTCAAATGAAAAAAAGATGACACAGTCTGAAGAATATCTTATCAATTCTCCAGTATGCCTATGTCAATGAATTTTTTTAAAATTCTTAATGCACAAATATTCCACTTGCCTCCGCAAGATGATTGATATAGTGCACATTTCAAGACAGGAAGTAAATTTCCCAGTCACTGACCTATGCCGTGACCTGAGCCATCTCCCCCACAAAATCACTCCACTTCTTACATCGTGTCATCTTCCGTGTCCACATTGCTCATTCTGCGCACCTTGCACACAGCCACAGCCACATCTGTTCTGTTGCAGCTCCAGATCCAGCAGTCCACAGGGAGCAATTAATATTGTGTCATTATGAAGAAATCCACCAGAAGAGACACAGTCACTGCATTGCTGTCAAGTGACTAGCTGATTTTCAGTACCGCCTGTTCTGATCCAACATGCATAGGATGTCAGGATCTACTGAGGCTTCTACTGGCATCAATAATCACCCACGTAGCAGGGACAATGTAAATGAGGGTCTCATCCAGCAACTAACTCCCTTAGCAAACTCTGACATGACTTGCCACAAACGTGGAGAACAAAACATAAAAACATGAGGCTACCATATGAAGAGCCACAGAATTTGTGATGATCAAGAAGGTGATGAAGATTATTCCATAAAGTCCATCCTGCTATGAAACTGAATGACAGGGCTGTACTGTGCATCTAGTTCCAGTATTATCTACCAGCATCAGCCAAACCCAAGATGTATAAATGTCTACTACAGGTAAGAAACTTCAAACAACACGTAAGACACATCCAATAAATGGATAAAATTTGACTGCCTAGTTCCAGTGTTCCCATGTGAGCCCACAGCACATAAATGCTTGATAGGGACTGGCTGTGGCCCAAAAGTCCTACAAACAAATTTCTCTGATGGGACTTGAACTCACCACTTGCCAGCCTGCAGTCCACAATATCAAACACTGTGCCACAGTGGCTCGTTGGGGTTAAAAAATTAGTCAGGGGAAGGAAATGCTGGCACAACAGGGGAGATCAGACAGGGTGTGGTGGTAGATGGGAAGACAACCTGGCAATAACAGTTTGCATCTTTGACCGTTGTGCGAGTCTAATATTCCAAACAAATCTCAAATGCAATCAATAGCAAACCGCCAAGAAAACACAGACAAACAAATCGCAAGACAAAACACAATGTTTGGATTTCCGCCTGCGGTCACCTCACTTTGCAACTAGATCTAATATTCCAGTTCATTACACAGGGTTCCCACTTCTTCACAGGAAAAAAATTCAAGGGTTTCTAAAGGGGATATTTTAATTTTTAAAGGGGCAAATTTAGCCGTACGATTGAAAAAAAAGAGTGAATAATTACCTTACACATGTAATCCAGCCATGATGATAAGGTGATTACACTTCTGTAGTCTTTTTCATGCTCAATATCATATACAAAAAATAAAAAATGAAGTCTTTATACAGAAACTGAGAAATCAGAAAAAGAAAACTTTCAATCTGCTTTCTGGACCAGTATCTGACATGGGATGTCCAGCTGCTTCTGTTTCAAGTCCTTATTCAATGATTCATCAAAAAGCATGACATATTCATTAATTCTCTTCCGGCAGCTGCAGCGGAGGCCCCCTCTCTGGCACATTTCAGGAGGGAGCTATGCAAACTTTACTTTTAAAATACAGCCACTGTATGTGTTGTGTGGAAGTGTGTGTGAATCGTTGGCGGGCCTGGACTAGCCTAATGCTTGTTCTGGGGCAGGATCGGGAGCGGGGTAACCCCTCTTGAAAAGGTGAACGTGGGTAGCCTTCCTGCAGCTCCACACTGAACTGTTTTTTTTTTGTTTGTTTGTTTTACAACTTTTTTTAAATTGCTTTAAACAAAATGACAATAACAAATACACAAAAGAAATCATATTCATTATAAGTGAATTAAATATAAAGCTAGAAAAAAAGTATGAGAGAGAGAGAAAGAGAGAGGGAGGGAGGGAGTGGGGGAGTGAGAGAGAGAGAGAGAGATTGGGTTGGGTTTGTGCGTGACTTCAAATGCTTTCAGTAACATGCTTTAAATCAAGTTTTGGATGTTGGACAAACAAGCTGTAAAACACAGTGGAGAGTACATGGGCAAACAAGACCTATATCAACCATATGTAGTGTAACACAAAAATACTAAATACTTGATTACATGCGGGAGCAAAAGTGGCCTTTTGAACTGTTTCTTAGTTTGGTGTGTGTGTGTGCGTGTGTATCTCTGTGTGTGTGTGTGTGTGTCTCTCTCTCTCTGTGTCTCTTTCTGTGTGTGTGTGTGTGTGTGTGTGTGTGTGTGTGTGTGTGTGTGTCTCTCTTTCTCTGTGTGTGTGTGTGTGTGTGTGTGTGTGTGTGTCTTTCTCTGTGTGTGTGCGTCTTTCTCTGTGTGTGTGCATGTGTGTGTGTGTGTGTGTGTCTTGTGTGTGTGTGTGTGTGTGTGTGTGTGTGTGTGTGTGTAGGCTAGCTGGTAGGTAAGTTGGGGAGGGGGGGGGGGGGGGGTAGGGGTGTGGTATGAATGCTGTCTTTTAAACAAGAAAGTAGGATTTTTTTTTTTAATTACAAATGTGCACACACGAGTCACTTAGTGTCTATGGAGACGACGTGACGATTGATTTGAAGATTCAGTATATGATTTCACTCTTTTTTCAGTTCTAACAGAAAAAAGGAGCAATGCCAAAAGTTGCAAAATATCTAATTTTAGTTTCCCCACGCCGATACTTCGTCGCAATCGAGTAATATGTTAACATTGCAGCAAACAGTTTCGTGTCGTCTTCAGCAGATCGGAAACTGTGATGATTGTTGATGACATGAATCGTCCACAACACTTCAGCTTTTAACTTTTAACACATCTGTCCCACTTGCTGTTATTGTGGATTGGCTGACGATTCTTACTGAGGAAAGGGTCTGACCTGATGTTGATGAATTTGATGATTGCCGAACAAAGTCCGTAAGAGTAACTACCAGCCTACTCGCGTTTTCCAATTCCACATATTTTTCCTCTTTCCGTGACTTGCAACCGCGATTCGCCCACTGCCCGAACATCAACGGTCTTTTTGCACACTTTACGGAAAAACGCATGTTTGTTGTCTCTGCATTCAGTGATCCAGCTTCGATATTCTTCCTTCTGAAACCACAACGGATCAAATGCGCAATTTCCTTTAGGCATGATGACAGACGCAACAGTGTTCGCATTCACCGAAGATTAGGGAGCATGGCGCACTTTGTCGGAAGTCGAACTGCGCATGCGCAAACGATAACCAACTATTGAATTGCTTCCCTTTGCTTGAAAAGCAGACGACACACAGAACAATTCGAGAGGCGAAAATCGATGTCCGAAGTCTTGTTCGCGTTTGTTCTCCGATTCGTCTTCAAATGTTACGGTCAGTTTTGGTCCGAAAACGATTTTTAAGGGGATTTCAAGGATGGTAGGGATATCTGCAGTATTCAAGGGTTTTCAAGGGCCTTTTTGACCCAGTTGTATTTTAAAGGGTTTTCAAGGGTCTTCAAGGGGCGTACGAACCCTGTTACACTGACTGTTGGAATATGTTCAAAGACGAATAATTTCTCCTGGTGGTTGTGCAAATCATGCACAACACAAGCATCATCTTGGCTTGTTTGTTTGTTGTTATTTTCTCTTTCCTCTGCCCTCTGAATCCCGAGGGTTTTTTTTTTTTTAACTTTGGAAAGACAGACCAGTCTGACAGAAAAACACATTAATTAAAACAAAGGACTGAGATCCACATAATTACCTCTCTATCAACCTGAAAAAATACTTATGGATACTTATTTCTTTTTCCTCTTACCTTCAGTTCCTGTAACTGTCTAAAAATAGTAAGCTTATCCTCAGAATGTTTGCGCAGAAGACATCGGAGCCTGAAGATTTCCTGATCTCGCTCTGAAACCAAGCAATAACACTCAAAACTCAGCAATGGAAAGAAAACATTTTAAAGATAAAATAGATCATGAAAGAAATACAAATGGAGAATGAAATATGGAACTCACAATCACAGCCGTCTGTTACAGATGAACAGAGTAATGGCTGTATGATCTTAAGCTCAGGCAATGTCATATTTGTGGTGTTATTGCAGAAGCAATGTGTTGTATTTGTGGACTTAATTGTAGAGGCAGTGTCTTGTATCTGCAACCTTGTTGCAGAGGCAATGTCTTATCCTTGTAGTTTTCTTAAAAGGAATGTATTGTCCTTGTAGTCTTGTTGCAGAGGCAAAGTCTTGTCATGGTAGCCTTATTGCAAAGAAAATGTCTTGCCCTTGTACTTTATTGCAGAGGAAGTGTTTTGTTATCAGATCACAATGTCTTGCCCTTGTACTTTATTGCAGAGGAAGTGTTTGTTATCAGATCACAATGTCTTGCCCTTGTACTTTATTGCAGAGGAAGTGTTTGTTATCAGATCACAATGTCTTGCCCTTGTACTTTATTGCAGAGGAAGTGTTTGTTATCAGATCACAATGTCTTGCCCTTGTACTTTATTGCAGAGGAAGTGTTTGTTATCAGATCACAATGTCTTGCCCTTGTACTTTATTGCAGAGGAAGTGTTTGTTATCAGATCACAATGTCTTGCCCTTGTACTTTATTGCAGAGGAAGTGTTTGTTATCAGATCACAATGTCTTGCCCTTGTACTTTATTGCAGAGGAAGTGTTTGTTATCAGATCACAATGTCCTGTCTTTGTCATTTTACCAGAAGCAATGTCTTGTCTTTGTGGTCTTATTGCAGAGGCAATGTCTTGTCTTTGTGGTCTTATTGCAGAGGCAATGTCTTGTCTTTGTGGTCTTATTGCAGAGGCAATGTCTTGTCTTTGTGGTCTTATTGCAGAGGCAATGTCTTGTCTTTGTGGTCTTATTGCAGAGGCAATGTCTTGTCTTTGTGGTCTTATTGCAGAGGCAATGTCTTGTGTTTGTTATCTTATTCCAGGGAGGCATTATCTTGTCTTTGTAGTTTCACTGCAGAGGCAGTGTCTCATATTTGTGATCTTATCGCATACATGCAATGTCTTGTTTTTAAAGTCTTTGGCAATACCTTGCGTTTATGTTCTCACTGCAAACATGCAATGAATGTCTTGCCTCCGTAATTTCATTGCATACTGGCAATGTCTTGTGTTTGTGGTCTGATTACAGATAGGCAATGTCTTGTTTCTGCGGTGTGGTTACAGACAATGTCGTTTTTTGTGGTCTTACTGCAGACATGTAATGGCATGTCTCTGTGGATTTACAGCAGATAGGCGATGTCTCGACTTTGTGGTCTTGTTGCAATGTCTTTTCTTGATGGTCATATTGCAGACAGCCAATGCTTTTTTGACTGGGGTCTTACAGCAGACAGGTAGTGTCTTTTCTTTAAGGCCTTACTGCATACAAGTAATGTTGTTGTTTTTTTCATTGGGATTTTTATCGCTGACAAGCAATGTCTTTTGTTTGGGGGTCTTCTTGCTGGCAGGCGATGTCTTGCCTTTGGAGTTTACTGCAGACAGCAACATCTGTTCTCTGATGTCTCCTCGCAGACCCGCCATGTCTTTGGGGCCTCACTGCAGACAGCAACATCTGTTCTCTGATGTCTCCTGGCAGACCCCAACGTCTTTGGGGCCTCACTGCAGACAGCAACATCTGTTCTCTGATGTCTCCTGGCAGACCCGCCACGTCTTTGGGGCCTCACTGCAGACAGCAACATCTGTTCTTTGATGTCTCCTGGCAGACCCGCCATGTCTTTGGGGCCTCACTGCAGACAGCAACATCTGTTCTTTGATGTCTCCTGGCAGACCCCAACGTCTTTGGGGCCTCACTGCAGACAGCAACATCTGTTCTCCTGTTCTCTAATGTCTCCTCGCAGACCCCAACGTCTTTGGGCCTCACTGCAGACAGCAACATCTGTTCTTTGATGTCTCCTCACAGACCCCAACGTCTTTGGGGCCTCACTGCAGACAGCAACATCTGTTCTCTGATGTCTCCTGGCAGACCACAACGTCTTGGGGCCTCACTGCAGACAGCAACATCTGTTCTTTGATGTCTCCTCACAGACCCCAACGTCTTTGGGGCCTCACTGCAGACAGCAACATCTGTTCTTTGATGTCTCCTCACAGACCCCAACGTCTTTGGGGCCTCACTGCAGACAGCAACATCCGTTCTTTGATGTCTCCTCACACACCCCAATGTCTTTGGGGCCTCACTGCATACAGCAACATCTGTTCTTTGATGTCTCCTGGCAGACCCCAACGTCTTTGGGGCCTCACTGCAGACAGCAACATCTGTTCTCTGATGTCTCCTGGCAGACCCCAACGTCTTTGGGGCCTCACTGCAGACAGCAACATCTGTTCTCTGATGTCTCCTGGCAGACCCCAACGTCTTTGGGGCCTCACTGCAGACAGCAACATCTGTTCTCTGATGTCTCCTGGCAGACCCCAACGTCTTTGGGGCCTCACTGCAGACAGCAACATCTGTTCTCTGATGTCTCCTGGCAGACCCCAACGTCTTTGGGGCCTCACTGCAGACAGCAACATCTGTTCTCTGATGTCTCCTGGCAGACCCCAACGTCTTTGGGGCCTCACTGCAGACAGCAACATCTGTTCTCTGATGTCTCCTGGCAGACCCAACGTCTTTGGGGCCTCACTGCAGACAGCAACATCTGTTCGTTGATGTCTCCTCACAGACCCCAACGTCTTTGGGGCCTCACTGCAGACAGCAACATCTGTTCGTTGATGTCTCCTCACAGACCCCAACGTCTTTGGGGCCTCACTGCAGACAGCAACATCTGTTCTTTGATGTCTCCTGGCAGACCCAACGTCTTTGGGGCCTCACTGTAGACAGCAACATCTGTTCTTTAATGTGTCCTTGTAGACCCGCCATGTCTTTGGGGCCTCACTGCAGACAGCAACATCTGTTCTTTGATGTGTCCTTGTAGACCGCCATGTCTTTGGGGCCTCACTGCAGACAAGCTTGGTCTTTCAGGTCTTGCCAGAGAAAGACAATGTTTCGTCTTTAGGTTTGATTGCAGGCAAGCAATGTCTCAGGTTTGTGGTTTTACTGCAGACAAGCAATGTCTTGTCTTTGTCGTTTTACTGCAGACAAGCAATGTCTTGTCTTTGTCGTTTTACTGCAGACAAGCAATGTCTCATGTTTGTTGTCTTGCTGCTGACAAGTAATGTCCTGCTTCAGACATTACATTTTATCTTGGTGTGTTATCGCAGACAGGCAATTTCTTCTGTACTGGTCTTGCTGCAGATGTAATGTCTCGGTACTCTTGACGTATAGGCAATGCCTTTGAGTGTGTGTGGTCTTACTGTAGATGTAATGTCTTGTCTTAATGGTCATATTGCAGACAGCTAATGTTTTATCGTGATCAGCTCCACTAATGGGACAACATTTATCATTCTCCATCGTATCTTATCCCAACAGCACCCATCCTGTAAACCTTTCATCCAATAATTCAGGACCCGCAGGTTTTCTTGGTAATCAAAACAGTCGCTGTGCAGGTTTTTATAAAACTGAAACTACAGTTAGCCCTGATTTCCTTGTACATATGAAGGGGATTTCAGTTCGTCCTCTGGAGTGCAATACCACTGTTGCAACAACTGTTATGTCGATTTCTTCATACTGAGTACTGCCACACACCACATCACCTGCTGACTTGTAGTTTCATTTCACTAAAACCGAGAAAAAACTCCTAGACCTGAATTAATGTAGCTTTGTCTCAAACTTCCAAAGTTGGAAGCTGGCCGAGTTTTTTAACTCTACCATGTCAACTTTGTCAATGTCAATCTCCATTTCACATGTATCAATTCCATTCTGCACAAAAGCCATCTCCATGACATTTTTGCTGGTTATCTTCACAAATCAATGTGCTATTTCTGAGAAATTCATGGCCCAACTGCTGTCATTTGCAGTAACCTATCAACATCTCTTCATTATAACCGTCCATTCAAATTCATTCTTGCTATCTATCTGGACGCCTTGAATCAAATAGTTGCCGAGTCACTGCTTGTTATAGTAATGTATGACGCACACAAAATATGTAATCCTCATTAAAAAAAAATAGATGTACACGTGCAGTGTTTATAAGCATATCCCAAACTTTTGAGTTCCCTACGCACTAGGGCTTATCCCCTCAAACTTGGGTTAATGTCCACTGAGCCTTAACCTCTCCCAGGACCAACTCACCATAGACACGATGCACAAAGTCAGATATAGCCCCGCTGACGTTCACTGGCTTGGCCCAGCAGCTGCACTGATGACTGTTGGAAACATCACCAGAGTCGTTCAGAAACAGTCCACCCAGGTTATCCCCCACATCTCCTACCTCCACGCCGGCCAGGGGGTCTCCCCGCTCCCCTTCCTGCTCCTTCTGCTTCTTCATCCCTTGCTTCAGCTGATCTGCACACAGACAGACATGCTCTTCAGTTCATCTGTACACAGATAGACAAGTTTTTGTTTTTTTTTTGCTGTCCCAACCTCTGCGCCACCTCAGAGGCAGTGCACCCACGCCGCTCATTCCGACACCCCGTCCATAGCCACAGCCCGGTCGGCCCCGCCGCAGCCCCGGCACCAGCAATCCACAGGGAGCAGTCAATGTCAAGTCGTTAAGAGGCAACCCACCGGAGGAGACACTGCACTGCTGCCGAGTCACTTCGGTGGTGTTCAGTGGCGCCTGTTCTGATCTAACATACGCAGGACACCACCTACTAAGCCCCCTACTGACGACAATAATTGCTTAGTCGCGGAGCCGGCGTGAGTGAGCTCTCCCTCCGGAGGGCGCCACCACGTCCGTCCACCGACAGACCCCATGGACTCGCCGATACGGTGACCCCGACGGAACCAAACTAAAGCCACAGACGTGGAGAGGACATCGAAACTGAGGTCACCATGAGAGCAGGGCATGAAGGGCCACAGAATTTGAGACATTTTTTTTAATGCTGTTCAATGAGAATGAGGATGATTAAGATGATGCTACGGATTTCCATTTCGGTCTGAGACTACATGACAGGGCTGTACTCTACGCTTCCTTTCATAATATATCCTGGCGTCAACCAGGCCGAGAGATACAGGCACCTGCAGTGTTGGTCATGAAATTTGAGCAGCACTCTCAGAAACGCATCCATTAAGTGGATGAAACTCGACTGTGTGGTCCCAGTCTTCCCAACTGAGTCCGCAGCAAACTCAACTCTGGGTAGGAGCCGGTCGGGGCAGAAAAACCCACATGACTTCTGATGGGATTCGAACCCACGACCTCCCAGCCGGGAGTCCGCGACGCTAACCACTTCGCCACGGCGGCTGGTGATAGACAAGTTCTTCAGTTGATCTGTACACAGACATGTTCTTCAACTGATCTGTACACAGACATGTTCTTCAACTGATCTGTACACAGACATGTTCTTCAGTTGATCTGTACAGATATGTTCTTCAGTTGATCTGTACACAGACATGTTCTTCAGTTGATCTGTACAGATATGTTCTTCAGTTGATCTGTACACAGACATGTTCTTCAGTTGATCTGTACATAGAGACGTGTTATTCAGTTGATCTCTACATAGACAGACATGTTCTTCAGTTGATCTGTACACAGACATGTTCTTCAGTTGATCTGTACATAGAGACGTGTTATTCAGTTGATCTCTACATAGACAGACATGTTCTTCAGTTGATCTGTACATAGAGACGTGTTATTCAGTTGATCTCTACATAGACAGACATGTTCTTCAGTTGATCTGTACATAGAGACGTGTTATTCAGTTGATCTCTACATAGACAGACATGTTCTTCAGTTGATCTGTACATAGAGACATGTTCTTCAGTTGATCTGTACACAGACACGTTCTTCAGTTGATCTGTGCACAGACAGACATGTTCTTCAGTTGATCTGTACATAGACATGTTCTTCAGTTGATCTGTGCACAGACAGACATGTTCTTCAGTTGATCTGTACACAGACATACATGTTCTTCAGTTCATCTGTACACAGACAGACATGTTCTTCAGTTCATCTGTACACAGACAGACAAGTTATTCAGTCGATCTGAATCACCAGATGACATGTTCTTCAGTTAATATATACACAGACATGTTCTTCAGCTGATCTGTAAAGAGACAGACATGTTCTTCAGTTGATCTGTACCAAGACATGTTCTTCAGTCGATATCTGCACACAGATAGATATGTTTTTCAGTTGATCTGTACACAGACATGTTCTTCAGTTAATCTGTACCAAGACATGTTCTTCAGTTGATCTATTGTATACACTGAGACATGTACTTCAGTTGACCTGCATACAGATAAACATATTCTTTAGTTGATCTGTACACACACACACAGACATATTCCTCAACTGAACTTCACACAGACAATATATTATCAAAGCACTCTGCTTAACTAATTCATTTGAAACCTTGATGAAGTAAACTCCACAATGTGAAAAGACCAAACAGTACCATCAAAACCACTATGATGTAATTTTAGATGTTGACATCACGTTTGCTTTTGAGTTCATCAAACTGATTTTGTATCTGTGAATGCTGAAGAATCACCAGTCGTGTGTATCTTGGTGAAAGTGGTGTATTACCACTTACCATGGTGAACTGGTTAGTGTTGCAGACTGGGAGCTGACAGATTGTGGGTTCAAATCCCATCAGAAACAGTTGCGTGTGCATGTGTGTATGTTGTGTGTGTGTGTATGTGTGTGTTATTTTTTGTTTGTGTGTGTGTGTGTGTGTAACTGTAAGTGTGTGTGTGTGTGATTACATCCAGGCAACTCCTACCAAGAGCTGAGCGTACCATGGGCTCAATGGGAAGCTGGAACCATACAGAGTTTCATCAAGTTGACAGATGTAATAAAGAGTGCAGCTCAAATGTCCCAACTAACACTGCAATGGCCTGGTTCTTCAGGCCTAGCTGATACCAGAATATATTACAAAAGGAAGCACAGAGTACAGCCCTATCACAAAGCCACAGACTGGGATGCAACTTCAAAGCATCTTCATGCTCATCTTTACTAATCATTAGCATAAGAGTCTTTTCTTGTCTATGAGGGCAGCTGTGACCAGACATAAGCTAGGCATGGCCTGCAGCAGATGGAGTGCAGACACAGAGAGAGGGCTGACCTGTGATGGCCTGGAGGTGCTGTTTGCCCAGCAGGTGCTCTTTCTTGTTGTGCAAAGAGCTGAAGTACAGCTTGCACACCCGGCAGTGCAACTCATCCCCACCGTCCTTCATATACCAAAGACAGTCACAAACAGAAAATCAGAAAATCATCAAGCAAAATTCTTATTGGACATACCCGTCATCTTTCACACACCACAACCAGTCAGAAACAGAAAATCATCAAACAAGATTCCTACATCATCATCAGACATACCCATCATCTTCCACACACCACAATTAGTCGGAAACAGAAAATCATCAAACAAGATTCCTACATCATCATCAGACATACCCACCATCTTCCACACACCACAATTAGTCAGAAACAGAAAATCATCAAACAAGATTCCTACATCATCATCAGACATACCCACCATCTTCCACACACCACAATTAGTCAGAAACAGAAAATCATCAAACAAAATTCCTGTCAGATATACTAGCCATACCACCAGCCTGAAAGGAATTTCATATTGTAAAAAAATTTTCAGAAATACCTACACCGCCAAACTAATGCCTTCATTTCACACACCCTTGTAAACTGGGATGCAAGGAAGATTTGAAGAGCTACGACTTCCTCACAAGGCTCTCTCAACACACTGACTTATTCCCCTTGAAATATCACTACCATTCGCATGGTAGCTTTATATCATGTCTCCTACTTTTCCACTAAGTCGATGATGAAAAGGCAAATTAAACTACTCCAAAACAGGTCCAGCATTAAAAAAATCACACTAAGAATTTGCAGCCAAAGAATCACACACATACACACGCGCACGCACACACACATGCGCATGTGCACACACACACACACACACCACACACACACACAAACACACACACACATATACACACATACTCTTTCACACATACGCCTGTAATTCTGGCAAACCTCACAAGATAAAGGATGACAGAGAAACTTTCACAACCTAATGAATTCAGCATGTGCACATTATGTCACACATACCTTCAATGAATAACTCACCTCTATATCATTATCAGCATCATTTTTGCATCATCACCTGAAACATGCCACAATATCTTACATTTTGAACCAATTCATTCAACTATGTAAGCTTACAAGTGTTTAAGACCTTTTTTGAAGAATGTATAACTGCACATTACCCTTGGCAAAAACATGATGATTTTCCGTGTGTAGTTTGTGCCTGTTTGTTGGGAAAGTTTTATCAAGAGGTTCTCTGGTCCAGATGCTGCAGTTTGCATCTGATTTGTTCCAGACCCGTATGGAAAACTTCATCATGAGAGGAAAGAAGGTCAGACATCACATGTGAAATTCTTTTTTAGACTCAACATACCATGGCTGATGAGGCAAATAAAACTGAAGAACAAGGAAGCTCATTTTTACCATGTCATAAAACACCAAGTTTCTTATAGTCTTAAACATGATCATGCCCGTCTCCCTCGCCGCACACACACCCACACACACACCCACACACACACCCAAACACACACATGCGCGCACACACACACACACACATACACACACACAGTCTTCACCCTGAAGACCACCACTAAGAGCTAAGAACTTATGAACTGTACCAAAAAAAATGTTAAGGTATATCATGTCAGGACAACCACTAAATGGATGTCAGGTGTGACAGGTATGAGCATCCATTGGATGGATGTCAGATGAGGTCAATATGTACATGCCCACAGAATGGAATGCACACTGGATAAATTTCAGACATCATCATCGTTATCATGTGCATTTATCTGTGCTTCATCTAAATGAAGCTCTGGCGCTTACAAAATAATAATAATAATAATGAATACTTATATAGAGCCTATTCTCGGCCAGAGGCCAAGCTCTAAGCGCTTTACAATCCACACTCGTTTACACAATGGGCTGCCTACCTGGGTAGTGCCGACTGAAGAGCTGCCAGCTGGCGCTTCATTCAGTCGTTTCCCGTGTCATCCAGTCAGTATCATTCAATATCGATCACTCATTTTCCTTACTTCCTTCATTCTTTCCATTTCTCACGCAGGGTGCATGCTATGTGTAATGTGTCATCCATACCAACGGCCAAACTGGCCTACTCTTCCGAAAGTTGGTGATGGATTTTACGTGTGTGCAAGATGTTATGCATGCGTTCACACACGGAACCTCGGTTTATAGTCTCATTCGAAGGACTGACAAAATCATGGGAAAGAGACAAAGGAAGAGGGTACGACACAATACATTCCATAAAAAGAATAAATATTTTCTTAAATTATCCATTTAACTTATTCTTTATTTAACCTGTGGAAAACAAAGAATATACTTTACCAAACAAACACGTTATGCACATGAACTTTTCAAGACAGATAACTCTGGGTGACTACTGACCTTTCTGTTGTGATCATGGTATTCGAGTTGAATATCAGCTGCCAAAGTGCAAAACTGATTAAATTCTGTGCATTTGATAGTTTGAAACTACACTTTTTTTCTTTTGTCTCAGTTAAAGCTTGACTGTGCTAACCATGGAAAAGAAATTTTTGCATAGAATAATGCAAGAATCATAACAGAAACCCAGACTGCAAGCTTCTGGTGTAACCATGTGTACCCATTCAGATGAGAGCATCATGTATGCCCACTGCATTGATGTCAGATGCGACAAGCATGAATGCTCATCGGCTAAATGTCAAACATAAGCTTGTATGTCCGTTGGATGGATGTGACAAGATCGTATGTCCACTGAACAGATGTGACATACATGTATATTCCACTGGATGGATGTGACAACATCGTTTGTCCACTGAACAGATGTGACATACATTATGTCCATTGGATGGATGTGACAAGACTGTATGTCCACTGAACAGATGTGACATACATTATGTCCATTGGATGATGTGACAAGATCGTATGTCCACTGAACAGATGCGACATATATGTATGTCCATTGGATAAGATACCAGGGAGCTCAAGGCCACCATTTCTGTCTTCCTATAACACACTTTGCTTGCCTGCGCCATCTCCACAGCCTCTTTGACATTCGTTTTATTCCTTTCTCTGTTCTCAGCAACAGTGGGTGCTGTTCACTGCCAACCCTAAGCTTCGCCACAGTTGATGACAGTGCTGCAGTTGACCATCAGCACTGTGTTCGGTACAGAACGCTGCAGTAAATCCCTCACAGTCCGCAACACAAAAGCTTAAATGGAAAAAAAAAATTAGTAAGAATTTTTTAGCTTGAATGGAAAAGTGCCGACTCTTAAATCTCACACATAATGCTTTATGTACTGCATCAATAACTGTGTCTGCTGTTAGTTTAGTGTACAATGATTTTATCATCTTTTAACAAAAATTCACATCTCCATCTATTTCTCCCAAATATATGCACAGAGCTATAGGTTTCCTTCATTCTCCTTTTAACATGACTGGCGTTTGAGCAATTTTGAATGAACTATTCATGTCCATTTCAGAATTTAATTATATGTCCTCTTTCCAAATAATCTATCAATGCCTGTTGTACTACAGTTACACAAAATCTTGATATCATAGGCCAGCCATAACATTGTCAGAAGCAACCAAATAACAAACAAAACTTAACCCCTTCCCTGCCACAGTATAAGTGCTTTTCTGTATTGCTGTGTGCCGGGCCAAATTTGCTTTTTGCAGTAGGTTCACTCATCTGTTCACTACTCATTCATTTATTGAGATATCTCTTAGATTTTTTGCATGTTTTTTTCTTATCCCTGTGCTATGATGTGGTGTCATAATAATTTGATTTGGCTGGTCATAAGTATGATAAAAATCAATATAATCAACCATTTTTGTAATAAATTGACACTTTTTCTGCATACGCACACACATTGCAGCACATCAAACCAAAGAGAAAAGTGAAAAAACTGGTGATTTTATTGACTGAACATTATACAAACATCTGGTATTCATATTACTGCCAGCAAATGTTTTTCTGTGTGGTAACACATGCATAATTAGGGTACCCCAATCCCAGGGTAAAGGGACAGAATTTTGCTTTAGTGGTAGGTTCACTAATCTGTTCAATACTCATTCATTTATGGAGATATGTCTTAGATTTTTTGCATGATTCTTTCTTAGTGCTGGTCTATAATGAGATCTCATAATATTTTGATTCTGTTGCCAAATAGTTTGGTAAAAAGTATTATGATAAACCTTTTTGAAATAAAATAATTGTTTTGAACATACACACACACATTGAAACACATCAAACTACACCAAAACAATGAAAAAAATGGTGTTTGTATTGGCATGAGCATCATACAAACATCTGGTATTGATATCATTCCAATCAAATGTTCTTTTATGTGGTAATACATCCATCACTGGGGTTACCCCAATTCAGAGTAAAGGGACAGAATTTTGATTTTGTGGTAGGTTCACGTGTCTGTTCACTACTCATTCATTTATTGAGATATCTGTTAGATAGTTTGCAGTTGTCCTCCTAATAGCATGAGGTATTATGTGGTATCATAATATTCTGATTTTGGTGGCACTAGTAATAGTAAAAAGTAACACAATCAACATGTTTTTGTTATAAAATGACAGTGTTCGAGCACACACATACACACTGCAACACATCAAACCACACAACACATACAAAAAATTGGTGTGAGTATTGCCTGAACATCATACAAACATCTGGTATTGATACATTGCCAGCAAATCATCTTCTGTGTGGTAATACATACATCTTTGGGGGTACCCCAATCCCAGGGTAAAGGGACAGAATTCTGCTTTTGACAGTAGGTTCACTCATCTGTTCACTACTCATCATTTATTGAGATATCTCTTAGATTGTTTGCATGTTTTCCCTTATACCTTGTGGCATGATGTGATGTCATTACATTTTGATTTTGTTGATAAGTAATATGGCAAAAGTAACATAACCAACTTTTTTAGTAATGAAATGACTGTTTTTGGGCACACACACATACATTGCAGCTCATCAAACCATGGAAAAAATTGGTGTTAGTATTGATTGGACATCATACAAACATCTGGTATTGGTATCATTGCCAGCAAATCATCTTCTGTGTGGTAATACATACATCTTTGGGGGTACCCCAATCCCAGGGTAAAGGGACAGAATTCTGCTTTTGACAGTAGGTTCACTCATCTGTTCACTACTCATTCATTTATTGAGATATCTCTTAGATTGTTTGAATGTTTTCCCCTTATGCCTTGTGGCATGATGTGATGTCATTACATTTTGATTTGTTTGATAAGTAATATGGCAAAAAGTAACATAACCAACTTTTTTAGTAATGAAATGACTGTTTTGGGGCACACACACATACATTGCAGCTCATCAAACCATACAAAACTTTGAAAAAAATGATGTTAGAATTGACTGAACATGATGTTTTGAAAAAAATGATGTTAGAATTGACTGAACATAATATAAACATCTGGCATTGATATGAATGCCAGCAAAGTCTGTTCTGTGTGATAATACATACATATATCATTGTAGGTACCATAATCCAGACATAAAGGGACCAATTTTTGCCTTTTGCAGTAGGTTTACTAATGTGATCACTACTGACTCATTTACTCAGACAAGTCTTACATCTTTGCATGTTTTTTTCTTGCATCTTTGGCTATAACCTGATGTACTAATAATCAGATTTTGTTAGTAAACAGTAAAATTTGATGAAATCAAATCTTATGACAGTTTCAAAAGAAAACAGTCATATTGCTGAATATAAAACCACACAAAACACTAGAAAAACTGATGTTAGTGTTCACTGGATGCGAGGAGAAACATCTGGTACTCACTCAGTACATGTCTGTACACTAATCCAGTACTTCTTTCTGCACATCTCGCAGGTTTTGTGGGGTTGTTCTTGGGTTGAGCAGCCTCACTAATATAACCCAGTCTGATTATTTCCACCAGTTGAACAGTTTCAGAAGAACACCACCATGAAGATGAAAAAAAAAAAAAACACACAGGCACTCAAGAATATAAAAACACAGAGATAAAAGCACACACTGACTAACGAAGAAGATCTATGAAAAAAAAATGCACTGCAAAACTAAGCTGTGCTACAGGATCCACACTACTCCCAGTGGTTGAACTTAGTGTGATAATCCATGTAGCACTGTGGATAGCACAGTGCAGCTTGGAGGGACAGGAGAGGCAGTGGGACCCGCACATCACGCCTGATCTTCAGCTTCTTGGTGCAGACCCTGCAGGCCCTCTGTGGTGCTGCCTTGTTGGGTGTTGGTGGGATGGGGAACATGAAATGCCTCTCCATCAGCCTCACTTCATCGTTTGACCGGTAGCAGAGGTATAACTTGATCACGAACCTGACACGCTTGAGGGGATGTATTGGCAAAATATAAGCCTACCCTTCCAAAGGAGTAGGCTTTCATCCACACACACCACTCACCGTGGCTCATACACCTCCTGAAATCTTTCATGGAGGTGGTCAGTACTGGGCGGATCTTGTACAGCCGGTCATACTGGGGATGGTCTGGTGGTGGCATCGCAGAGTTGTGAAAGTGGATAAATTGTAGGATGATCTGAAATAGGATTGAAAACATTTGATCAGTGTGTGTAAACAAGCAAACACACACACACACACACACACACACACACACAACACACATACACACCAGAAACAATCAAGTACACATACAAACATTTGTACACACACACACACACACACACACACACACGCACACACACACACTCTCACACACACACACACACACACACACATCATAAACAATGACACACAAATACACCACATAGAAGTATACACACATACACACCACATAGAAGCACACACATACGCACACACACACCATAAACAATGACACACAAATACACCACATAGAAGCATACACACATACACACCACATAGAAGCACACACACACACACACACACACACACACACACACACACACACACACACACACACCACAGAACACACACAACACACACACACAAAACAGAAGTGCACACACACACATTACAGAGAACAAGCACACACACACACACACACACACACACACACACACACACACACACACACATCATCCTCATCTATTGTAATGCTAAAAAGAAAGACTTCACATGGAAAGGAGTTGGAGAGGGAGGGTGGAAGGAAATTTATGAGAACAAGTAAACAGAGAGAGAGACTCAGAGAGAGATAAAGAAACTTACTTGAAATCTGTTTCTTGTCATTACTGAGCTGAAGACTGGAATGTGGTACAGCACCTTCTTCGACCAGTACAGCTCAATTGCAGGCAGTCGCACGATTCCCATCAGTTCCCACTGATTTGCATTGGAATACTGGAGCAAGATTGTCGAGCTCCACGCCCTCTGCCACGCCCCCTTATTTGATGCTGTCCAGTGCCTCTAGGTCTTCCCCTGCCCCTACCACGACCTCTCATGACAGTAGAGGGTGCTGTGCTGGTGCTGGGAATCGGCTCTGGTTCTGATTCTTGGTCGGAATCATGGCCGGTATCGCTCTTGACCAAACATCACGTGGTCGAAGTCCGGGCCTTCTTCTTCGTGACCACCACGAGTTCCGACAAAAGTGGATGGTGCTGGTTACCGTCCGTCTCTCCCTCATCACTATCACTGTTACCTGATGCTTGGAAGTCTTCGTCACCAACATCAATATCATTCAACACTTCATCTAAAACTTCCAGTGCGCTATAACGCTTCAAAACAGGTCGCTGTGTCGAGCTTCGTCTCTGATCCGCCATCTTGATTAAGATAATCAGCTCGACCCCACTTGGATACTAAACCGACAATTTACTAATACTTCAGTACACCGATAAAGGGATAGAACTCTTATTTAAACACCCCAGTAGAGTCAGGGACAATTTCTAGGGTTATTTCCGTACCGATTTTCGAAATTTCGATGACGAAGTTTACCCCGTAATAGACACGTTACGGGCGTACAGGATCGCGGAAACGACCCCGTATAGACACGGGGCAAGCAGGGAAAGGTTAAACAGAATGATTAACCATTAAAAAACCCCATCTTTTTAGAAACTGCACTCATGCTGCAATATTCATTCTATCAAAAATTACACAAACACCCAACCCACAAATTTCCAAAATAGCGCCAATCCAGCAAATAGCAAAACACTATGTTGCTTATTCCAGAATTAAGTTAACAAAATGAATGTTAATTTAACATAAAGTGCAGTTCTGTAATCTCTGTAATTCAAGGAGGATTTCGGTTAACACTTTAAAACATTTGTCCATACAGTGTTATAGAAATAAACAATGATTGTTTTTATTGAAAAAAAAGGAGGGGGCAGGAGAGGGCAGCGCGTCTTTAACTCCCTTACCATTCATTCGCTTCTTTTTGACATGCGTTTGATAAATTTCAGTTTTCTGGAGCTCCTTCAGTTCATCAATGTACCGCTGCTTGTCATTCCTCCGCTTCATCCAGAAACTTCTGTAAACAAGAGTACACACGTTCATGGGGAAAAGTCACCTATCTGATCACAAAGACATCTTCATCATCGTTAATAACAGCAATAATAATTGTCCTTTTTTTCACTTACTCATTTTTTAACTGCCAATCTAACCTGCCAGGTTCATATTCTATTACAAAAATGATGTCCCATTCCCTTAATTGATGACTCACCCTTCATCACTCAACATCTTCAAAAGAATTGTTAAGCTTTTGTCTGTGTTCGTAACCATCAAGAAATTTGTTGGACTGGGGAAAAACAGCAACAGTTTTTTGTTGGGGCTAACTCCAACTCACAAAGAGT
The DNA here is from genome assembly GCA_018398815.1 of Conus ventricosus. NCBI lineage: Eukaryota > Metazoa > Mollusca > Gastropoda > Neogastropoda > Conidae > Conus > Conus ventricosus. The sequence goes on along the minus strand of CM031597.1, from coordinate 119,214,613 downwards.
AATGTTCAAAACATTTCTATCTGTACATGACTCTAAAATCAAATGTACTGGCTGATAAAGTGTCTGACATCACATCTTTCAGTCCAAACATTCTTTCATTATGCATGGATGGATGACATGGAATTTATGTATGCATATATCGGAGCTGCCAAGGCCTTAACAGCACAAAGTGTATCATTTTGGCATTTGATGTGCAGAATTCCAAAATTCAAGCTTAGCACTCATATGCAATATCACAAGTCAGACTCAACAGCATTTTCAGTCACAGCACACGACTGGTGGACTAAGACGACAGAAATCTAGCTGATTATTCAATGGTTTTACTTGACCTATAAAGAATGAAAATGACCGACAACAAAATCGATCATTGAAGTGGCAAAATTGTGATCATCTTCAGCAATTTTTCTTCTGCTTTTTCTTTCACTCCTTATTGAAATTGGTCATTTTGTGGCAAAAGATGTCTACAGTCTAAAGATCTATGTTCTCTCAGTTCTGTTTAAGCCACTAAAGATTTTTTTCCCCAAAATTCTGTTTTTGGCCTAACATTTCATCACAAAGTGCAGCAGCGAAGCATTGTCGAGAAAATTGTAGTATGCTAGGCCAAAAGCATAACACTTGGCAGCTCCGAGATACACATTAATGGTACTCACAAACACCCCACATGCTGATGCACAGATCATATACATATTAAACATTAAGACTCTGACAAGCACATTACCATTAGGCTATTCACACTGTATGGCCATCCACAAGTTTTATTGTTGTTTCTTTACCTGGCCACTTTGCATCTAACCCATCTTTCTCCAACATATTTTGAACCCAGAGCTCAGTAAATAATGGTGCAACTTGTCAGGATTAGCCCACACCTGATCATTCATCTTTTGGCAAAAGGTCTAAGCTTCCTGGATCTGTGTGTACATATGCGTGTGCTGAGATGCAAGATTTTCAGCATGCCTTTCAATAAACATCACTGGACCTGCTTTTTGTCCATGGGCATACTACTCCATTCCTGGCCCAGCACTTTTGTGACCTCTGAAAATGGCAGTCTGGATGACTCTGCTTGATTTCTTGTCTCCGACTGATGGCAAACGCACGTACCTGCCACAAACACCACAAACACTGTCAGATCTTTATTCGTTCACTCTAGATCTTAATGACATCTTCACCTTCATCTGTTCCTAAATTCAGGACACTCTAGATTTTAATGACATCTTCACCTTCATCTGCTCCCAAATTTCTGGGCACTCTAGATCTAATGACTTCTCCCTATTCTGCTCCTAAATACAAGTCAGAGTCTAATATAAGTCAGAGTCTACAAGACATCTCCTTCCTCTACGCTCAAAAACATAGTTCCAATACTCAAAGAGAGATACATAAATGTTGTAGACTGGAACTGAAAACAACCGATATTCAGATCATTTCCTAACCCCTGCTGCTCATCTGACACAACACAGGGGCACTAAAACCAAACCCAGACTAAAGAAATCTGGCATGCTCAGCTGAATTTGGGGAGATGAAGGGCAAATGGGTATCACGGGTGGGCGTGGGTGGGTGGGGGGTGGGGCCACAGCTTTCAAAGCCCTTCCAACATGTTTGTCTACCTGCACAGTTTTTCTGAAATGATGATATGATTTAATTGCATTTCACTCGTTTTTGAGTGAACCAGTATTTTAGGAAGAAGAAGAATATCTTTTTAGTTTGAACCTGGAGCATGATTTTCAACATTCTATCCCTGAATAAAGCTGATGACTTAAAAAACTTTCCATGATTCAGAAAAACAGGCCACTTAATGATACTTTTGAATGGCACTACACCAACTGTCAAAGCACAAGTTTTAAAAAGGTTTTTTTTTTAAAAAATCATTTCACACAATTTCTTTTAGCTGCTGCACTTCAGTCATTGAATGTCGATCTTTACTTTCCTTTATTGAAAATTAAGCTTGAATTTTTTGCTATCTCAATAAACAACTGCATAAATAAATTACATGAAAAAACTTAACATCCTTTTCTCTACTATCTGAGCACTTCAAAACTGAAAAAGGAAATAACAACAAAGCTATCATTAAAAGAACCCAAGATTTCTCAGAAAACAGAGACAGGATTATAGATAAAACCCAAATATAATTTTTACCAAGGGTTTGAGTCTGGGGCAAAGAAGGTATATGGCAAAAGCACCCTACCCCCTTCCTGACCACACACCAAGACTGAATTTACTTCATAAATCTAACCACAATAAATTACATGGTCCCGTTTCCTAGCCAGCAGTACTGAAATATTTCACTTTCCAAATAAATCTGTACAAGAATTTCTTCGAATTCTAAACATTTTTAACTAAAGGAAGACTTGAGGAAAATACCATCCCATCCCTGATATATATAGTCATGTATTCCCCTATTGAATGTACACTTAGCCTTTGCTATTTTTTTCTCTTTTTCTATGATTTCTCTCTTATACATTGGACAAAAGAAAGCACAAAACCCAAAACAAAAGAATCTTACAGGGGAAGTAAAAAAACGGCGTGCTGCACCTTGGAAACAGTGCACTTAAAGTAATCAGGGAAAAAGCACTTAAACCCTCACTGATGACAAGCTGATGTGGTGACTTTATGATGACAGACAGTGCACCACTACATGCTGGACATACGAAAGCAGTATGTGTAAAAGTGATCTTACCCGGTCAATCAGCATTCTTATGCGTTTTTTACCTGTCATCAGCATTGTTATGTGTTTTTTACCCTGTCACAACAGTGTTCATGTGCTCTTACCCTGTCCCTCAGCATGTTTATGTATTCTTACCCCCGCCATCGCATGTTTTATGTGTTCTTACCCTGTCATCAGCATTATTATGTGTTCTTACCCTGTCATCAGCATTATTATGTGTTCTTACCCTGTCATCAGCATTATTACATGTTCTTACCCTGTCATCAGCATTATTATGTTTCTTACCATGTCATCAGCATTATTATGTGTTCTTACCCTGTCATCAGCATTATCATGTATTCTTACCCTGCCATCAGCATGTTCATGTGTTCTTACCCTGTCATCAGCATTATTATCATGTGTTCTTACCCTGTCACAACAGTGTTCATGTGTTCTTACCCTGTCATCAGCATGTTCATGTGTTCTTACCCTGTCATCAGCATTATTATGTGTTCTTACCCTGTCATCAGCATTCTAGTGCGTTCTTACCCTGTCATCAGCATTATTATGTGTTCTAATCCTGTCATCAGCATTGCTATATGTTCTTACCCTGTTGTCAGCATGTTCAGGTGTTCTTACCCTGTCATCAGCATTATTATGTGTTCTAATCCTGTCATCAGCATTGCTATATGTTCTTACCCTGTTGTCAGCATGTTCATGTGTTCTTACCCTGTCATCAGCATTATTATGTGTTCTAATCCTGTCATCAGCATTATTATGTGTTCTAATAATGTCATCAGCATTATTATGTGTTCTTACCCTGTCATCAGCATGTTTATGTGTTCCTACCCTGTCATCAGCATTCTTATGTGTTCTTACCCTGTCATCAGCATGTTTATGTGTTCTTACCCCGTCATCAGCATGTTTATGTGTTCCTACCCTGTCATCAGCATTATTATGTGTTTTAATAAGGTCATCAGCATTCTTATGTGTTTTAATAATGTCATCAGCATTGCTATATGTTCTTACCATGTCGTCAGCATGTTTATGTGTTCCTACCCTGTCATCAGCATGTTCATGTGTTCTTACCCTGTCATCAGCATGTCCATGTGTTCTTACCCTGTCATCAGCATTATTATGTGTTCTTACCCTGTCATCAGCATGTCCATGTGTTCTTACCCTGTCATCAGCATTTTGATGTGCTCTTACCCTGTCATGGGAATGTTTCTGTGTTCTTACCCTGTCATAGGAATGTTTCTGTGTTCTCACCCTGTCATGGGAGTGTATCTGTGTTCTTACCCTGTCATAGGAGTGCTTCTGTGTTCTTACCTTGTCATAGGAATTTTTCTGCGTACTTTACCCTGTCATAGGAATGTTTCTGTGTTCTTACCCTGTCATAGGGTGTTTTCTGTGTTTTACCCTGTCATAGGAATGTTTCTGTGTTCTTACCCTGTCATAGGAATGTTTCTGTGTTCTTACCCTGTCACGGGAATGTTTCTGTGTTCTTACCCCGTCATAGGAGCGTTTCTGTGTTCTTACCCTGTCATAGGAGTGTTTCTGTGTTCTACCCTGTCATAGGAATGTTCTGTGTTCTTACCCTGTCATAGGAGTGTTTCTGTGTTCTTACCCTGTCATAGGAGTGTTTCTGTGTTTTTAACCTGTCATAGGAGTGTTTCTGTGTTTCTACCCTGTCATAGGAATGTTTCTGTGTTTCTACCCTGTCATAGGAATGTTCCTGTGTTCTTACCCTGTCATAGGAGTGTTTCTGTGTTTCTACCCTGTCATAGGAATGTTTCTGTGTTCTTACCCTGTCATATGAATGTTTCTGTGTTTCTACGCTGTCATAGGAGTGTTTCTGTGTTCTACCCTGTCATAGGAATGTTTCTGTGTTCTTACCCTGTCATAGGAGTGTTTCTGTGTTCTTAGCCTGTCATAGGAGTGTTTCTGTGTTCTTACCCTGGCATAGGAATGTTCTGTGTTCTTACCCTGGCATAGGAGTGCTTCTGTGTTCTTACCCTGTCATAGGAATGTTTCTGTGTTCTTACCCTGTCATAGGAGTGCTTCTGTGTTCTACCCTGTCACAGGAGTGTTTCTGTGTTCTTACCCTGTCATAGGAATGTTTCTGTGTTCTTACCCTGTCATAGGAGTGTTTCTGTGTTCTTACCCTGTCATAGGAGTGTTTCTGTGTTCTTACCCTGTCACAGGAGTGTTTCTGTGTTCTTACCCTGTCATAGGAATGTTTCTGTGTTCTTACCCTGTCATAGGAGTGTTTCTGTGCTCTTACCCTGTCATAGGAGTGTTTCTGTGTTCTTACCCTGTCATAGGAGTGTTTCTGTGCTCTTACCCTGTCATAGGAGCTCTGGGGCCTGTGAACAATGGAGCAGGTTTCCTTTTCTTCCCTTTGGGCCACCCTCTGTTTTTCCTCTGCACATAACATGGGGTGGTTGCGAGTATGGACAGTAGAAAATGAAAATACGCATAATAGAAATTAAGAAACACTGTTCTTTCATTAGAAAAATACAGAAAAAAAATTGTGTGTTTTTTCCATAATGAGACTGAAAAGGCATTAATAAGTAAACAGGAATTTTGTTGTTGTTCAGAAGTAAAAAATGACAGTTTCCTTTCTGTGTGTGTGTGTGTGTGTTTTGGGTGTGTGTGTGTGTGTGTGTGTGTGTGTGTGTGTGTGTGTACTGCTCGCATTTTACATTTCTTTTTCATATTCTTTAAAAGTGTAAGGTATTAATGTTTTGTTTGATAGACATGTGTGACTTTTTAAGTGCTGACTCGATGATGTGACAGCGAAATTCATCTCTCTTAATTGTGAGAAGAAAAACAAAAACTTCAAGTTTAGAATTGAATTGTTTTTCTTCCTTTTCCCACACAAAAAGGGAGAGAATTACTTAAGAACTGTACAAGTTACAGGCATCTAAAAACAATGACAGTGAACTGGGAAAGCTGGATTTCACAGACCCTGGTGTCCAAAGCAGTGACAACAGAAATCATGTAAATCATACAGCTTACTAAACAAAATTACAATAAAAGACAGGTACATTAGCTTACAGTAAGCAGAAAAATAAAACAAGAAGGCAAAAACTATATCACACAATAGCAATCTGAATCTTCAGCAATCAAAAAAAAAACCCTGACTCCTTTTCAGTTTGAAATTTATCTTTTGGTTGATCTTAAAGTCCACAATGTGGAAGCAACTATATCACACAATAGCAATCTGAATCTTCAGCAATCAAAAAAAAAACCAGACTCCCTTTTCAGTTTGAAATTGATCTCTTTGGTTGATCTGAAAGTCCACAATGTGGAAGCACAACAGTTTTCAGCTGTGTGAGAAGGGTCTAGAGGCACACACAAAAAGTGCGTTACAGGCTGAGGTTTAGGCGCCATAATGGTTCATGTTCTTCCCAGAGGACAAAATATGGCACAGCCAGATTTACCAAAGTTTGCCAACCGAAACAAATCTTACAAAAATCAGCCAAGGGAAGGCACTGGGCTGAACTGCTATCCCAACACATTCTCAATGTCATTGCAGTGCACAGGCAGTTTTTAACTTTTTTTATTTCCTTTCTTTCTTTTCTTTTTTAGCACATTCACATGTTTCCGCATAGCTTTCACATCCTTGAGATTGTTTTCAGAATCTACCCACCTTGGGTTCCCATTCCTGAGGTGTGGACACTGACAACACCTGCTCTGTGCCAAGGGAAAGTTCTGAGACGACACAACCAGTCCCTCAGCCCCCACCTCTCCCTCTCTGGTGCTCTGGTACACCACCCCTCCCACCTGGTCCTCCAGCAACCCTTCTTGTTGGCATTGAGATAACAGGGCCACTGAAATATGACACAGATACTTTCCTCCGATGATGTTATCAGTACTGAGACAACAGGGCCACTGAAATATGACACAGATACTTTCCTCTGATGATGTTATCGGTACTGAGACAGCAGGGCCACTGAAATATGACACAGATACTTTCCTCCGATGATGTTATCAGTACTGAGACAACAGGCCACTTAAATATGACACAGATACTATCCTCTGATGATGTTATTGGTACTGAGACCACAAGGCCCCTGAAATATGACACAACAACTACCCTCTAAATTGAAGTTATCAGTACTGAGACAACAGGGCCACTGGACTATGCCACAGATACTTTCTCTAAATTGAAGCTATCGTACTGAGACAACAGGGCAATTAAAATACAACTCAGACACTTTAAAACAATGTTGTTTTGGAATTGACTATCGAGATAACAAGGTCATTGACATACACCACATACACTTCTTAATGATATACTGGTACGAAGACAACACAAACACTAAAAAATATAAAACAGAGACTTAACTTTACAATGCTTTTGTTACCAACACTGGAACAACAAAGCCATGGAATTACATTACAGACATTTTATAATGATGTTGTTTCTGGGCCACTGAAATACAACATGACACTTGATAACGTTGTTACTGGTACTGAGACAACAAAGCCATTGAAAAAAAAAGACACTTTAATATGATTTTGTTATTGGCACCGAGACAAAGCCATTGAAATACAACACAAGCACTTTAGGATGACATGGCTCCTGGCACTCAGACAACAAAGTCACAGAAATATGACACAGACATTTTATAATAATGTTGTTCAGGTACTAAGACAGCAAAACCATTGGAATGCAACACAGACACTTTATAATGATGTTGTCATCGCAATGGAACTTGGCCACTAAAACACAAGATGACATTTCATAATAATGTTACTGGCACAGGGGCAAGACAAATAAAACAAGACATTTCATAACAGTACTGTTATTGGCACTGAGGCAAGGCCACATTAAATACAACTCAGACAGTCTAAACAGAGGTCCCCACAAGAACGGGGCGTAAACAAAAGCTCACAGAATTCTAAACTTCCTTTCTGATCAATGAGGAAGAAGATGCCGTTGCTGAGTTTCATTCAGGTCTGAGACTGCATAACAGGTTGTACTTTACACTCTCTTTCTTTCATAATATATGCAGACATCAACCAGGCCTGAGACTGCATAACAGGTTGTACTTTACACACTCTTTCTTTCATAATATATGCAGACATCAACCAGGCCTGAGACTGCATAACAGGTTGTACTTTACACTCTCTTTCTTTCATAATATATGCAGACATCAACCAGGCCTGAGACTGCATAACAGGTTGTACTTTACACACTCTTTCTTTCATAATATATGCAGACATCAACCAGGCTGAGACTGCATAACAGGTTGTACTTTACACTCTCTTTCTTTCATAATATATGCAGACATCAACCAGGCCTGAGACTGCATAACAGGTTGTACTTTACACACTCTTTCTTTCATAATATATGCAGACATCAACCAGGCCTGAGACTGCATAACAGGTTGTACTTTACACACTCTTTCTTTCATAATATATGCAGACATCAACCAGGCCTGAGACTGAGAGATCTATTCAGACACTGGCATGCTGGTCAAGAATCTGAGTAACATTCTCTCAAAACCATGCATGAAACTTGAATGTGTGCTGTCACCTGATCTCAGACATACTAAACTCTGGGAAGTAGTCAGCAGGGCTCAAATTCCTTTTAAAAAAAAACCTCTGGTATAACTCAAACCCACCACCACTAAACTCAAAGATTTCTTTTTTTCAGTGTTTAGAATGTCACCACGATTTACTACCAGCTTTGCCTAAACTTTGCCTGCTCACCAACCAGAGCAAATATTTCTATTAAATTTAAACATGGTTGATTTTCTCCATTTTTTTTTTCTGTTTCTTATTCAGCGATTATCTAAGCAAAGCATTACACATAAAACCTCAATTTGATACTTCATCCTAAGGAAAGAGCATTCAAATATTGTGACAGGGGGATAGAAAAGAAAGTCTTACTGTACAAACAAAAGTTTGTATTGTCTTTAAAAAAAAAAAAAAAGTCAGCAGAGTGCTGGATGATGTGCGTACCTGGTATGCCATTGTTGCTGATGGAGACAAGATGGTTGCCTTGGGAATCAGGGTCCTTCCATCAGAGTCACTGCCCTTAGTTCATCTCCGACTGACAGCATTAACCTGTGGCATCATCTTTACTATCAAATCTGGGTTGCTTGTCAACAAAGAACATAGTATGGGTCTCAGACAGTTGTACTATGCCATTATTACTGTCCACATTACCTTTGACTTAAACACGCCAGACAGCAAATATTATACCCAGACATTTTAAAGAATGGTATGCAGTATGGATTTAAAAACATACACACAAACACACCCCATACACACATACACACACACACACACAACACCAAAACAAATACACCAAAGTCTAACTTTCTTTACAATCCAAGCTATGTTCAAACATAAAGGCTGGAAAAATATATCATTCCGACCACCACTACCCTTTCCTTTGCCCCTTACACAAATACGCACATCCCTTTCTCACCACTCCCTAAGTTTGTTAGTAATGTAACTCACCCCTGTGGAGTTTTCCACTAGAACTGCCCCCTTCAGGGAATATGGAGGGAGGTGAAACCGATGTTTTTTCTGCAGCTGCCAGTTCCATGTCAAAAGCATCTCCTGCCTCAGACAAACCGATGGGGAGGGCAGACGCTGCACTGTCCCGATTTCAACAAGGACACTGACACAGGACTCACTATATTGTTCAGACTGTTCCTATCTTCCACTTTCACTGCTTTCCCTGTTTCTGCTAAAAATTAAGGTCTTACCATCCACGGGTTCAGTCAGAGTCAAACTGCCGCCTGAAAGCACCACAGGAACATCCACCAAAGTCCTGTTGGTGTCCTGCGTTCCAGAGAAGACTGCAGTGATGTCACTGATTTGGAAGAATCAGGCTCTGATGAGGCATCATTGGCTGCTAATGCCTCCTTGTTGAAACCGCCTCTACTTCTTTTGAAAGCATCAGAGGTGAGGCTGTAGACTCAACTTTTGTTTCATGTACTTGATGAAGTGAGGTCGTTTCAGCTTTTGCGTCACTGATGGTATGCATCAAACTGATGTGAAATCCACTGGAGGTTTGGAACAACATGGGAAATTCCCCTGACTCTGTGGACTGTGCCACACTGGTTGAAAGGAGGAGGGAGATCTTCATTGTCATAGCTGCTGTCAACCAGCTGGTTGTTTCCCGTCAGGCTCCAGGATCTGTGTCAAGTGAGGTCCGCAGACAACACCACAGGCACAGAAGTCAGAGGTACTGCATCTCCGCTCTCATTCATCAAGCTACCAGACATAGCGCTTCAAACATGCAGACTCAGTTTCTTTGGATAGGTGTTGCTACTTTCATAAAACAATGAAGGCCTTTATAGATATTCAGATAGTTAGATCTTTTCTTGTTTGGCATTTATAAGATAAATTGTTCAAATCTGGAGATGACCTTTTCAGTTTTAGACTCCAAATGAAAGATGCTGCTGTCTTCTGGAAATCTGAAAAAACAAACTCAGTAAATCAGTAGAGCATCAATGTCATCACAAATTGATAAAAGGTCACATCTCAAAATGTCTCAGTATCTTTTCATGACTAATCATTGACAATACGACGTCACTCTTTATATCAATGTTGTCATTGTTTACACACACACAAACACTTTTTTCTTTTAAACAAACGCTTACCACATAAAAGTACGTGTCTATGCATGCAACTGGTGTGTGCGTGTGGTGTGTGTGTGTGTGTGTGTGTGGTGTGTGTGTGTGTGTGTGGTGGTGTGTGTGGGTGTGTGGCGCGCGAGTGTTGTGTGTGTGTGTGTGTGTGTGTGTGTGTGTGTGTGTGGTGTGTGTGTTGTGTGTGTGTGTGAGTCTGTGTGTGTGTGTGTGTGTTGTGTGTGTGTGTTGTGTGTGTGTGTGTGTGCGAATCTGTCTCTGTGTGTGTGTGTATGTGTGTGCGAGTCTGTCTGTGTGTGTGTGTGTGTGTGTGTGTGTGTGTGTGTGTGTGTGTGTGTGTGTGTGTGTGGTGTGTGCGTGTTGCCCACGCACATCTACATGTGTATACATCTTCACATTTATTCATGTCTGCAGAACAGGAAGCTTGAAATGGCTTTATTCTGTACTTTTATATATCCTGGAGTTAATTCTTGGATATAGAAAAAATCAAACAGGTTTACATCTAAATCAAACTGTTTGTATCTTCATAACATTAGCATATGGACGGGTGAGGAATGAAGATAAGTGGGTAGCCAGGAAGAAGGTTTATACAGGTCTTTTTTTCCCCAAGGATTTCATAAGCAGTGTTGCAAATTTGGTGTGTGTAGGCCTAGTGGGGGGAGTGCTCGCGCGGAGGGGGGGAGGGCGGGGGGCTAAAATTCCATATTAATTATATCAGTTGATAAAATGCGTATCATATGTCATATGTCATTATGTATCACTGTAAAAAAAACTTCCATCTCTAGATCATTTGTTCTGTCTTGTCGCGCTGGTGACCTACTCGTTTTTGAGTGAACCAGTAGGCCTATATTAGTTATTAGGAAGAAGAAGAATGAAAGATACACATTTTCAAACATGGGCAAATAAAGACTGAGGCATTGCGGGAAGAGACACTCCACGCTGAAGACAGTCTTCGGTCAGTAGTAGTGAGTGGGTTTGTGAACGAGTGCAACTCCAAGACAGTGCTCGGGGCTGCTGCAAGTATTCACACCAACAACGTTACTGGTGTCCAGTCTTGTGTAATCTGGTGACAGAAATAGCGTAACTAGACAAGGAAAATGCAAGTTCAAAAAAAGAAAATCACGGTTCACATATCTAATGCTTACATTTATTTCAAGTCCTTGTGGGTTTTCTAGAGCTGTAGGTCTGGTATGGAAACAAAAGTGCTTGTAAATTCACCCATCCGCCATGCCAGTCTCAACAAGGTAGATCACTACAGTTGCTTGTTTGCATTGGAACGAGTTAGAAGTGGCCCACTCCAGTTCTGTCCCAGGCAAATCATATTCTGCGAGCGTGTGTTTGTGTGTGTGTGTGTATGTGTGTGTGCGTGCGTGCGTACGCGCGTGCGCGCGTGTGTGTGTGTATGTGTTTGCGTGTGCGTGTGTCCCAAAATGTCTGGACAGCATCAGCGTACACACACTTGGCGTCATGTTACACTCTTGATATCACAGCTTTTCATGTGACTTGGCCGCGAGATGCCCTTAAAATGAGGTCGACTGAAAACATTACTGTTTCCCCCTTACGTACCGGTGTTACGGAGACTAATGACTCCGAAGAAACTTGACTCCCTGTAGCATATAATGACTCCACTGTTACGAGAATATTGACTATCCCGTAGAAAAATGACTCCTGTTTATATTTTAGTTGTTACTGGTTTGATTTGTAGTATAAAAATACATATCTTGATAATATTCATCACCTCCAATATTCTTCTTATAAAACACGCTGGTTCATAAATATGTAGATTTTTCAGTCCGATGAATTTCGAAAATTATCTATTAATTATTATCTTATAGTAGTAATATTGTCATTATATATGTCTGTTAGAGTGAATGCAACCAGTTGACGTGAAAGCGGCGGTTGGGTTAGGCAACCACTGCGCTTTGCACATTCCTTTGGACCTGCGCCTGCAACAGCATCATCAACATCATCATCATCATCATCACTTTTGTTGGATGGTGGTGATTTTTTGTTGTGTGATTTGTTTTATTGCTGGACCAGCTGCTTTTTCTACAACTAACACTGTTTAATGCTGATTGTTATTATGATTATTAAGTAGAAACGAATAGATAATGACCACTGATGCGTCCCTCCAGGTCAAAGTCCTGTCATTGCGGCGGCAAGATGCAAGGAGCCAGCCTTCGTTTTGATACGGCTAAACGACATCCGTTTTCAGACTGTGAAGTTACGATAAAAGAGCGCAATAAAGACAGAACATGTCGCAGGACTTCTAACACGCCGACACGCCAAGGCATAGCTGAGTCATCTAAGACTCAAGCCAAAAAAGTATCAGCAACCGCGCTCTGAAACCAAGGAATCAAAGAATTATTTATGTAGTATCAATAAGATTTTCAGACTTCTTTTTTTTTTTTTTTTTTTTTTATATACAACGAAATGACAGTTCATTAATGTTACAAGGTGTGCTTTTGAGGAAAAGTTATCAGAACTTGCAGTAAAACTTTTCATTATTGGAACCTATAGCACGTGTTTTGAAATTATGCATATCCTGAAATAAACTAGCAAAAACTGTCCGGCACTGGTAGCATGCAGGATGGGACTAGTCCGTGTTGGTGATCTCCGCATCAACAGTCTCCCGTATAATTATTTTGACAGGTATTTCGCAGCGTGCAGGATGATGCCAGGTTGATAGATCTCCACCATAAAAAATTGCTTGAAAGGATCCTGGGTCGATGATTGACAATGGTCTGAACTTCTGTCAATTTTTTAGAACCATATCAGCACCTTACTCACACAGAGACAAACAAGCAGACATAACCCAAAATACATAATAGACAAGCAAGCCAAAACATGAAATAAATGAAGTTTAAAAAATAAAAATCAGTCAAACCAGACAAACCCGCAGAACTGTGCATTTTACAAAATCATTAATAAAGTAAGTTTATACATAGATCTATCTACATGAGACTATATTGCTGTGCAGATCTACCAATGCGCGAAATCTACCAAACACTTCAGTCAGTGTGCCTACGCAAATGCAACGAGGGTTCATAATCACTATGGGCTTGAGTATAAACTGAACATTTCGAATGATGAATTATTGGCAGAATACATTTCTCGACAATGTTCTCATCGGGTTCAGTTTGAGATTGGTCTTTGCACGACATGGAATCTGCCAAGATAGAATGAACTGACGAATTAACATGGAGAAAAGATCATACCCATTGAATCAAAAAGAGTGTTCTTACACAAAAAACGAAACATTTTCGAAGAGACAGCAAGATGTTCTTTCTTCTGAGAGCAATAATCGTTTTACAAAGAATCGACAAGGCAACAGTCTGCGAGTTTCTTTCC
>CM031597.1:119187482-119200005 GCA_018398815.1 Conus ventricosus | reverse complement strand
GAGAGAGAGAGAGAGAGAGGAGAGAGAGAGAGAGAGAGAGAGAGAGAGGTTAGTTAAATTTAAACTTACCAACATTGGCTGTGGTTCGCTGCCCTTTTTTGATGAATCAGCGACTGGTATCGGTGTTCGTTTCTCTGCTATTGCAACAGGCTGAGCAGTGTTCACTGCAGTCGCTTCTGTTTCCTACAATGAACCAGCAATACCCGCTATAATAACCAAAACGAAGACTGAATCTACGAAAGTACTGAAAAATATAGCAACCAGCTGTACATCAATGCATACAAGAAGGGAGACATGAAAGACTCAAGCTGCGCGGAGCACAACTACACACTGACTAGCGTATCTCTCGAGCACAGGCATGGTTTGTTTACACGCTTGTACGCCGAGTAAACTGTGGCCGCGTTATCAGTTATAGGGTAATTACTTGCACATGTCGATAGGTTTCGCACTCTACATTCCTCCACAACACAAAGTCATAACACATGTCCTATAGTAAACGCATAACAACCGCTGAATTATGGAAAAAGAATGCTTACCTCAACGATGTTTTGGCTGCCAAACTCCATGTTACCACCGACACCGGAAGTTCTGTACGCACTAGTTGGTGGGGCCGCCCCTTTCAGTAACTTCGTTAGTGACTCAGAGAAGGGGAAGCCGGCCAGCTGCGCATCCCTTTGCTGTACGGTCCCTGATTTCACACACCCTTGTAAACTGGGATGCAAGGAAGATTTGAAGAGCTACGACTTCCTCACAAGGCTCTCTCAACACACTGACTTATTCCCCTTGAAATATCACTACCATTCGCATGGTAGCTTTATATCATGTCTCCTACTTTTCCACTAAGTCGATGATGAAAAGGCAAATTAAACTACTCCAAAACAGGTCCAGCATTAAAAAATCACACTAAGAATTTGCAGCCAAAGAATCACACACATACACACGCGCACGCACACACACATGCGCATGTGCACACACACACACACATACACACACACCACACACACACACACACACACACACACACACACACATATACACACATACTCTTTCACACATACGCCTGTAATTCTGGCAAACCTCACAAGATAAAGAAACTTTCACAACCTAATGAATTCAGCATGTGCACATTATGTCACTCATACCTTCAATGAATAACTCACCTCTATATCATTATCAGCATCATTTTTTGCATCATCACCTGAAACATGCCACAATATCTTACATTTTGAACCAATTCATTCAACTATGTAAGCTTACAAGTTTAAGACTTTTTTTGAAGAATGTATAGACTGCACATTACCCTTGGCAAAAACATGATGATTTTCTCCGTGTGTAGTTTGTGCCTGGTTTGTTTTGGAAAGTTTTATCAAGAGGTTCTCAGGTCCAGATGCTGCAGTTTGCATCTGATTTGTTCCAGACCCGTAAGGAAAACTTCATCATGAGAGGAAAGAAGGTCAGACATCACATGTGAAATTCGTTTTTAGACTCAACATACCATGGCTGATGAGGCAAATAAAACTGAAGAACAAGGAAGCTCATTTTTTACCATGTCATAAAACACCAAGTTTCTTATAGTCTTAAACATGATCATGCCCGTCTCCCTCGCCGCACACACACCCACACACACACACCCAAACACACACACGCGCACACACACACACACACACACACATACACACACACAGAGTCTTCACCCTGAAGACCACCACTAAGAGCTAGAACTTATGAACTGTACAAAAAAAAAATGTTAAGGTATATCATGTCAGGACAACCACTAAATGGATGTCAGGTGTGACAGGTATGAGCATCCATTGGATGGATGTCAGATGAGGTCAATATGTACATGCCCACAGAATGGAATGCACACTGGATAAATTTCAGACATCATCATCGTTATCATGTGCATTTATCTGTGCTTCATCTAAATGAAGCTCTTGGCGCTTACAAAATCATGGGAAAGAGACAAAGGAAGAGGGTACGACACAATTACATTCCATAAAAAGAATAAATATTTTCTTAAATTATCCATTTAACTTATTCTTTATTTAACCTGTGGAAAACAAAGAATATACTTTACCAAACAAACACGTTATGCACATGAACTTTTCAAGACAGATAACTCTGGGTGACTACTGGCCTTTCTGTTGTGATCATGGTATTCGAGTTGAATATCAGCTGCCAAAGTGCAAAACTGATTAAATTCTGTGCATTTGATGGTTTGAAACTACACTTTTTTTCTTTTGTCTCAGTTAAAGCTTGACTGTGCTAACCATGGAAAAGAAATTTTTGCATAGAATAATGCAAGAATCATAACAGAAACCCAGACTGCAAGCTTCTGGTGTAACCATGTGTTACCCATTCAGATGAGAGCATCATGTATGCCCACTGCATTGATGTCAGATGCGACAAGCATGAATGCTCATCGGCTAAATGTCAAACATAAGCTTGTATGTCCGTTGGATGGATGTGACAAGATCGTATGTCCACTGAACAGATGTGACATACATGTTATATCCACTGGATGGATGTGACAACATCGTTTGTCCACTGAACAGATGTGACATACATTATGTCCATTGGATGGATGTGACAAGACTGTATGTCCACTGAACAGATGCGACATACATTATGTCCATTGGATGGATGTGACAAGATCGTATGTCCACTGAACAGATGCGACATATATGTATGTCCATTGGATAAGATACCAGGGAGCTCAAGGCACCATTTCTGTCTTCCTATAACACACTTTGCTTGCCTGCGCCATCTCCACAGCCTCTTTGACATTCGTTTTATTCCTTTCTCTGTTCTCAGCAACAGTGGGTGCTGTTCACTGCCAACCCTAAGCTTCGCCACAGTTGATGACAGTGCTGCAGTTGACCATCAGCACTGTGTTCGGTACAGAACGCTGCAGTAAATCCCTCACAGTCCGCAACACAAAAGCTTAAATGGAAAAAAAAAATTAGTAAGAATTTTTTAGCTTGAATGGAAAAGTGCCGACTCTTAAATCTCCCCACATAATGCTTTATGCACTGCATCAATAACTGTGTCTGCTGTTAGTTTAGTGTACAATGATTTTATCATCTTTAACAAAAATTCACATCTCCATCTATTTCTCCCAAATATATGCACAGAGCTATGGGTTTCCTTCATTCTCCTTTTAACATGACTGGCGTTTGAGCAATTTTGAATGAACTATTCATGTCCATTTCAGAATTTAATTATATGTCCTCTTTCCAAATAATCTATCAATGCCTGTTGTACTTACAGTTTTCACAAAATCTTGATATCCCGTAGGCCAGCCATAACATTGTCAGAAGCAACCAAATAACAAACAAAACTTAACAGAATGATTAACCATTAAAAAAAAAAACCCATCTTTTTAGAAACTGCACTCATGCTGCAATATTCATTCTATCAAAAATTACACAAACACCCAACCCACAAATTTCCAAAATAGCGCCAATCCAGCAAATAGCAAAACACTATGTTGCTTATTTCCAAAATTAAGTTAACAAAATGAATGTTAATTTAACATAAAGTGCAGTTCTGTAATCTCTGTAATTTCAAGGAGTATTTCGGTTAACACATAAAACATTTGTCCACACAGTGTTATAGAAATAAACAATGATTTGTTTTTATTGAAAAAAAAAGGAGGGGCAGGAGAGGGCAGCGCGTCTTAACTCCCTTACCATTCATTCGCTTCTTTTTGACATGCGTTTGATAAATTTCAGATTTCTGGAGCTCCTTCAGTTCATCAATGTACCGCTGCTTGTCATTCTCCGCTTCATCCAGAAACTTCTGTAAACAAGAGTTACACAGCTTCATGGGGAAAAGTCACCTATCTGATCACAAAGACATCATCATCATCGTTAATAACAGCAATAATAATTGTCCTTTTGTTCACTTACTCAGTTTTTTAACTGCCAATCTAACCTGCCAGGTTCATATTCTATTACAAAAATGATGTCCCATTTCTTAATTGATGACTCACACTTTCATCACTCAACATCTCAAAAGAATTGTTAAGCTTTTGTCTGTGTTCGTAACCATCCAAGAAATTTGTTGGACTGGGGAAAAACAGCAACAGTTTTTTTGTTGGGGCTAACTCCAACTCACAAAGAGTAATGTTCAGAAAACATTCTATCTGTACATGACTCTAAAATCAAATGTACTGGCTGATAAAGTGTCTGACATCACATTCTTTCAGTCCAAACATTCATTTCATTATGCATGGATGCACATGGAATTTATGTATGCATATATCGGAGCTGCCAAGGCCTTAACAGCACAAAGTGTATCATTTTGGCATTTGATGTGCAGAATTCCAAATTCAAGCTTAGCACTCATAGCAATATCACAAGTCAGACTCAACAGCATTTTTCAGTCACAGCACACGACTGGTGGACTAAGACGACAGAAATCTTGCTGATTATTCATGGTTTTTACTTGACCTATAAAGAATGAAAATGACCGACAAACAAAATCGATCATTGAAGCGGCAAAATTGTGATCATCTTCAGCAATTTTTCTTCTGCTTTTTCTTTCACTCCTTATTGAAATTGGTCATTTTGTGGCAAAAGATGTCTACAGTCTAAAGATCTATGTTCTCTCAGTTCTGTTTAAGCCACTAAAGATTTTTTTTCCCCCAATTCTGTTTTTGGCCTAACATTTCATCACAAATGCAGCAGCGAAGCATTGTCGAGAAAATTGTAGTATGCTAGGCCAAAAGCATAACACTTGGCAGCTCTGAGATACACATTAATGGTACTCCACAACACCCCGACATGCTGATGCACAGATTATATACATATAATCATTAAGACTCTGACAAGCACATTACCATTAGGCTATTCACACTGTATGGCCATCCACAAGTTTTATTGTTGTTTCTTTACCTGGCCACTTTTGCATCTAACCCATCTTTCTCCAACATATTTTGAACCCAGAGCTCAGTAAATATGGTGCAACTTGTCAGGATTAGCCCACACCTGATAATTCATTCTTTTGGCAAAAGGTCTAAGCTTCCTGGATCTGTGTGTACATATGCTGTGCTGAGATGCAAGATTTTCAGCATGCCTTTCTAATAAACATCACTGGACCTGCTTTTTGTCCATGGGCATACTACTCCATTCCTGGCCCAGCACTTTTGTGACCTCTGAAAATGGCAGGTCTGGATGACTCTGCTTGATTTCTTGTCTCCGACTGATGGCAAACAGCACGTACCTGCACAAACACCACAAGACTGTCAGCATCTTTATTCAGTTCACTCTAGATCTTAATGACATCTTCACCTTCATCTGTTCCTAAATTCAGGACACTCTAGATTTTAATGACATCTTCACCTTCATCTGCTCCCAAATTCTGGGCACTCTAGATCTTAATGACTTCTCCCTATTCTGCTCCTAAATACAAGTCAGAGTCTAAATATAAGTCAGAGTCTACAAGACATCTCCTTCCTCCTACGCTCAAAAACATAGTTCCAATACACAGAGAGAGATACATAAATGTTGTAGACTGGAACTGAAAACAATCGATATTCAGATCATTTCCTAACCCCTGCTGCTCATCTGACACAACACAGTGGCACTAAAACCAAACCCCAGACTAAAGAAATCTGGCATGCTCAGCTGAATTTGGGGGAGATGAAGGGCAAATGGGTATCACGGGGTGGGCGTGGGGTGGGTGGGGTGGGGCCACAGCTTTCAAAGCCCTTCCAACATGTTTGTCTACCTGCACAGTTTTTCTGAAATGATGATGATGATTTAATTGCATTTCACAAATATACAATATCTTTTTAGTTTGAACCTGGAGCATGAATTTCAACATTCTATCCCTGAATAAAGCTGATGACTTAAAAAACTTTCCATGATTCAGAAAAACAGGCCACTTTAATGATACTTTTGAATGGCACTACACCAACTGTCAAAGCACAAGTATAAAAAGGTTTTTTTCTTAAAAATCACTTCACACAATTTCTGTAGCTGCTGCACTTCTAGTCATTGAATGTCCATCTTCTACTTTCCTTTATTGAAAATTAAGCTGAATTTTTGCTATCTCAATAAACAACTGCATAAATAAATATACATGTAAAACTTTACATCCTTTTCTCTACTATCTTGAGCACTTCAAAACTGAAAAAAGGAAATAACAACAAAGCTATCATTAAAAAGAACCCAAGATACTCAGAAGACAGAGACAGGATTATAGATAAAACAACTATATTTTTACCAAGGGTTTGAGTCTGGGGGCAAAGAAAGGTCAGATGGCAAAAGCACCCTACCCCCCTTCCTGACCACACCCAAGACTGAATTTACTTCATAAATCTAACCACAATAAATTACATGTGTCCCCGTTTCCTAGCCAGCAGTACTGAAATATTTCACTTTCCAAATAATCTGTACAAGAATTTCTTCGAATTCTAAACATTTTTAACTAAAGGAAGACTTGAGGAAAATACCATCCCATCCCTGATATATATAGTCATGTATTCCCCTATTGAATGTACACTTAGCCTTTTCTATTTGTTCTCTTTTTCTATGATTTCTCTCTTATACATTGGGCAAAAGAAAGCACTAAACACCCAATACAAAAGAATCTTACAGTGAGGTAAAAAAACGGCAGTGCTGCACCTTGGAAACAGTACACTTAAAGTAATCAGGAAACAGCACTTAAACCCCTCACTGATGACAAGCTGATGTGGTGACTTCATGACGACAGACAGTGCACCACTACATGCTGGACATATCGAAAGCAGTATGTGTATGTGATCTTACCCGGTCATCAGCATTCTTATGCGTTCTTACCCTGTCATCAGCATTGTTATGTGTTCTTACCCTGTCACAACAGTGTTCATGTGCTCTTACCCTGTCATCAGCATGTTTATGTATTCTTACCCTGCCATCAGCATGTTCATTGTGTCTTACCCTGCATTATTATGTGTTCTTACCCTGTCATCAGCATTATTATGTGTTCTTACCCTGTCATCAGCATTATTATGTGTTCTTACCCTGTCATCAGCATTATTATGTGTTCTTACCCTGTCATCAGCATTATCATGTATTCTTACCCTGCCATCAGCATGTTCATGTGTTCTTACCCTGTCATCAGCATTATTATCATTATGTGTTCTTACCCTGTCACAACAGTGTTCATGTGTTTCTTACCCTGTCATCAGCATGTTCATGTGTTCTTACCCTGTCATCAGCATTATTATGTGTTCTTACCCTGTCATCAGCATGTTCATGTGTCTTACCCTGTCATCAGCATTATTATGTGTTGTTACCCTGTCACAACAGTGTTCATACCCTGTCACCAGCATGTTTATGTGTTCTTACCCTGTCATCAGCATTATTATGTGTTCTTACCCTGTCATCAGCATTATTATGTGTTCTTACCCTGTCACAACAGTGTTCATGTGTTCTTACCCTGTCATCAGCATGTTTACATGTTCTTACCCTGTCATCAGCATTTTCATGTGTTCTCACCCTGTCATAAGCATTCTTATGTGTTCTTACCCTGTCATCGGCATGTTTATGTGTTTTACCATGTCATCAACATGTTTATGCGTTCTCACCCTGTCATCAGCATTATTATGTGTTCTTACCCTGTCATCAGCATTCTTGTGCGTTCTTACCCTGTCATCAGCATTCTTATGCGTTCTTACTCTGTCATCAGCATTCTCGTGCGTTCTTACCCTGTCATCAGCATTCTTATGTGTTCTTACTCTGTCATCAGCATTCTTATCTGTCCTTACCCTGTCATCAGCATTATTATTGTGTCTAATCCTGTCATCAGCATTGCTATATTATCTTACCCTGTTGTCAGCATGTTCATGTGTTCTTACCTGTCATCAGCATTATAATGTGTTCTTACCCTGTCATCAGCATTCTCGTGCGTTCTTACCCTGTCATCAGCATTATTATGTGTTCTAATCCTGTCATCAGCATGTTCAGGTGTTCTTACCCTGTCATCAGCATTATTATGTGTTCTAATCCTGTCATCAGCATTGCTATATGTTCTTACCCTGTTGTCAGCATGTTCATGTGTTCTTACCCTGTCATCAGCATTATTATGTGTTCTAATCCTGTCATCAGCATTATTATGTGTTCTAATAATGTCATCAGCATTATTATGTGTTCCTACCCTGTCATCACATGTTTATGTGTTCCTACCCTGTCATCAGCATTCTTATGTGTTCTTACCCTGTCATCAGCATGTTTATGTGTTCTTACCCTGTCATCAGCATGTTTATGTGTTCCTACCCTGTCATCAGCATTATTATGTGTTTTAATAATGTCATCAGCATTCTTATGTGTTTTAATAATGTCATCAGCATTGCTATATGTTCTTACCATTTCGTCAGCATGTTTATGTGTTCCTACCCTGTCATCAGCATGTTCATGTGTTCTTACCCTGTCATCAGCATGTCCATGTGTTCTTACCCTGTCATCAGCATTATTATGTGTTCTTACCCTGTCATCAGCATGTCCATGTGTTCTTACCCTGTCATCAGCATTTTGATGTGCTCTTACCCTGTCATGGGAAATGTTTCTGTGTTCTTACCCTGTCATAGGAATGTTTCTGTGTTCTTACCCTGTCATGGAGTGTATCTGTGTTCTTACCCTGTCATAGGAGTGCTTCTGTGTTCTTACCTTGTCATAGGAATGTTTCTGCGTACTTACCCTTTCATAGGAATGTTTCTGTGTTCTTACCCTGTCATAGGAGTGTTTCTGTGTTTTACCCTGTCATAGGAATGTTTCTGTGTTCTTACCCTGTCATAGAATGTTTCTGTGTTCTTACCCTGTCACGGGAATGTTTCTGTGTTCTTACCCTGTCATAGGAGTGCTTCTGTGTTCTTACCTTGTCATAGGAATGTTTTCTGCGTACTTACCCTTTCATAGGAATGTTTCTGTGTTCTTACCCTGTCATAGGAGTGTTTCTGTGTTTTACCCTGTCATAGGAATGTTTCTGTGTTCTTACCCTGTCATAGGAATGTTTCTGTGTTCTTACCCTGTCACGGAATGTTTCTGTGTTCTTACCCTGTCATAGGAGTGTTTCTGTGTTCTTACCCTGTCACAGGAGTGTTTCTGTGTTTCTACCCTGTCATAGGAATGTTTCTGTGTTTCTACCCTGTCATAGGAATGTTTCTGTGTTCTTACCATGTCATAGGAATGTTTCTGTGTTTCTACCCTGTCATAGGAGTGTTTCTGTGTTCTTACCCTGTCATAGGAATGTTTCTGTGTTTCTACCCTGTCATAGGAATGTTCCTGTGTTCTTTCCCTGTCACAGGAATGTTTCTGTGTTTCTACCCTACCCTGTCATAGGAATGTTCCTGTGTTCTTACCCTGTCACAGGAATGTTTCTGTGTTTCTACCCTATCATAGGAGTGTTTCTGTGTTCTTACCCTGTCATAGGAATGTTTCTGTGTCTCTACCCTGTCATAGGAATGTTTCTGTGTTCTTACCCTGTCATAGGAATGTTTCTGTGTTTCTACCCTGTCATAGGAGTGTGTTTCTGTGTTCTTACCCTGTCATAGGAATGTTTCTGTGTTCTTACCCTGTCATAGGAGTGTTTCTGTGTTCTTACCCTGGCATAGGAATGTTTTCTGTGTTCTTACCCTGGCATAGGAGTGCTTCTGTGTTCTTACCCTGTCATAGAGTGTTTCTGTGTTCTTACCCTGTCATAGGAATGTTTCTGTGTTCTTACCCTGTCATAGGAATGTTTCTGTGTGTTCTTACCCTGGTCATAGGAATGTTTCTGTGTTTCTACCCTGTCATAGGAGTGTTTCTGTGTTCATACCCCGTCATAGGAATGTTTCTGTGTTCTTACCCTGTCATAGAAATGTTTCTGTGTTTCGACCCTGTCATAGGAATGTTTCTGTGTTCTTACCCTGTCATAGGAATGTTTCTGTGTGTTCTTACCCTGTCATAGGAATGTTTCTGTGTTCTTACCCTGTCATTGGAATGTTTCTGTGTTCTTACCCTGTCATAGGAGTGTTTCTGTGTTCTTACCCTGTCATGGAATGTTTCTGTGTTCTTACCCTGTCATAGGAGTGTTTCTGTGCTCTTACCCTGTCATAGGAGCTCTGGGGCCTGTGAACAATGGAGCAGGTTTCCTTTTCTTCCCTTTGGGCCACCCTCTGTTTTCCTCTGCACATAACATGGGGTGGTTGCGAGTATGGACAGTAGAAAATGAAAATACGCATAATAGAAACTAAGAAACACTGTTCTTTCATTAGAAAAATACAGAAAAAAAAATTTTTTTTTTTTCCATAATGAGACTGAAAAGGCATTAATAAGTAAACAGGAATTTTTTTGTTGTTCAGAAGTAAAAAATGACAGTTTCCTTTCTCTCTGTGGTGTGTGTGTGTGTGTGTGTGTGTGTGTGTGTGTGTGTGTGTGTGTGTGTGTGTGTGTGTGTGTGTACTGCTCGCATTTTACATTTCTTTTTCATATTCTTTAAAAGTGTAAGGTATTAATGTTTTGTTTGATACACATGTGTGACTTTTTTAAGTGCTGACTCGATGATGTGACAGCGAAATTCATCTCTCTCAATTGTGAGAAGAAAAACAAAAACTTCAAGTTTAGAATTGAATTGTTTTTCTTCCTTTTCCCACACAAAAAGGGAGAGAATTACTTAAGAATTGTACAAGTTACAGGCATCTAAAAACAATGACAGTGAACTGGAAAGCTGGATTTCACAGACCCTGGTGTCCAAAGCAGTGACAACAGAAATCATGTAAATCATACAGCTTACTAAACAAAATTACAATAAAAGACAGGTACATTAGCTTACAGTAAGCAGAAAAATAAAACAAGAAGGCAAAAACTATATCACACAATAGCAATCTGAATCTTCAGCAATCAAAAAAAAACCCTGACTCCTTTTCAGTTTGAAATTAAATCTCTTTGGTTGATCTTAAAGTCCACAATGTGGAAGCAACTATATCACACAATAGCAATCTGAATCTTCAGCAATAAAAAAAAAAAACCCAGACTCCCTTTTCAGTTTGAAATTGATCTCTTGGTTGATCTGAAAGTCCACAATGTGGAAGCACAACAGTTTTCAGCTGTGTGAGAAGGGTCTAGGGGCACAAAAAAAAGTGCGTTACAGGCTGAGGTTTAGGCGCCATAATGGTTCATGTTCTTCCCAGAGGACAAAATATGGCACAGCCAGATTTACCAAAGTTTGCCAACCGAAACAAGTCTTACAAAAATCAGCCAAGGAAGGCACTGGGCTGAACTGCTATCCCTACACATTCTCAATGTCATTGCAGTGCACAGGCAGTTTTTTAACTTTTTTTATTTCCTTTCTTTCTTTTCTTTTTAGGACATTCTGATTCACATGTTTTCCGCATAGCTTTCACATCCTTGAGATTGCTTTCAGAATCTACCCACCTTGGGTTCCCATTCCTGAGGTGTGGACACTGACAACACCTCCTGTGCCAAGGGAAAGTTCTGAGACGACACAACCAGTCCCTCAGCCCCCACCTCTCCCTCTCTGGTGCTCTGGTACACCACCCCTCCCACCTGTCCTCCAGCAACCCTTCTTGTTGGCATTGAGATAACAGGGCCACTGAAATATGACACAGATACTTTCCTCCGATGATGTTATCAGTACTGAGACAACAGGGCCACTGAAATATGACACAGATACTTTCCTCTGATGATGTTATCGGTACTGAGACAGCAGGGCCACTGAAATATGACACAGATACTTTCCTCCGATGAAGTTATCAGTACTGAGACAACAGGGCCACTTAAATATGACACAGATACTATCCTCTGATGATGTTATTGTACTGAGACCCACAAGGCCCCTGAAATATGACACACACACTACCCTCTAAATTAAAGATCAGTACTGAGACAACAGGGCCACTGGACTATGCCAGATACTTTCCTCTAAATTGAAGTTATCGGTACTGAGACAACAGGCAATTGAAATACAACCAGACACTTTAAAACAATGTTGTTTGGGAATTGACTATCGAGATAACAAGGTCATTGACATACACCACATACACTTCTTAATGATATACTGGTATGAAGACAACACAAACACTAAAAAATATAAACAGAGACTTTACAATGCTTTTGTTACCAACACTGGAACAACAAAGCCATGAATTACATTACAGACATTTTATAATGATGTTGTTTCTGGCCACTGAAATACAACATGACACTTGATAACGGTGTTACTGGTACTGAGACAACAAAGCCATTGAAAAAAAAAGACACTTTAATATGATTTTGTTACTGGCACCGAGACAAAGCCATTGAATACAACACAAACACTTAGATACATGGCTCTGGCACTCAGACAACAAAGCACAGAAATATGACACAGACATTTTAAATAATGTTGTCAGGACTAAGACAGCAAGCCATTGGAATGCAAAACAGACACTTTATAATGATGTTGTCATCGGCAATGGAACTTGGCCACTAAAACACAGATGCATTTCATAATAATGTTAAAAAATGGCACAGGTTGGCAAGACAAAATAAAACAAGAC
>CM031597.1:119182616-119186482 GCA_018398815.1 Conus ventricosus | reverse complement strand
CACAAAGAAAACGAAATTTTCGAAGAGACAGCAAGATGTTCTTTCTTTCGAGAGCAATAATCTGTTTTACAAGATCGACAAGGCAACAGTCTGCGAGTTCTTTCCACAGAAGACAGGACGAAGCGTTACTCAGTGTCCACGCCCATCAACACGGCGGCCACCTGGTGTGAACAAGACATAAGTACAATGATCATCCATTTCTATTTTATCGGCGTGTTGATGTCTTTGCTATCTATTCCCTCCTCCCTGCCCCCCCCCCCCCCCCTTTTTTTTTTTTAAATATATTTTACCAATTTAGTACTTTACAAGTAGACCCTGCATAATGATACTACTCTGCTAAACAACGCAGCCCTTACCAAGGCAGAAAAGTATTGTTTGTTTCTAGTAACATGGCTGAAAAACAGGGTAGGTCGGATTTTTTTTTTTTAGATTTTTTTTTTCAGCACAGAAACGACAAAATCTTGCTTCTGCTGGAAAAAAAACGGTTTGTCTCAATAAGGAGAAAGACGACTCAAACTGTTTTTGCAATCCTGGCGTACACTTGCAGCTAAAATAAAAGTATGTCACTGCCAGTGTCTATTTACTGTAGTTTCCAAAAGCATGGTACTTAGTGTAGTGTCCAAGCCAATGACAATCCATGTTATATATTTACAGTCGTTGTCATGGAGACAGGTCCGGAAATGAGCATGTGAATTGGGAGTAAGCTTAACAGTTCATCATCATCATCATCATCATCATGAGAAAGAAAGCTCTCTTGTTGCATTATGGCGGTGATGATATTTTTGACATTTATACGTCAATGACCGATGAAAAGAAAGCATTGGAGCCACGACAGATGCTGGTGATGGTTTTATTCCAAACGAGTATAATACGTACCCTGAAAAACTCTTTCACGGAATACTTTACTCCAAAGAAGAATATCTCTTATGAAACATTCAGATTCAGGCAAACTACTCAGCAAAAAGGGGAAAGTATTGATACATTTCATACTCGTTTGCGACGCTAACCCCTTCGCCACGGCGGCTGGTCATAGATGGATGTCTTACCCGCCATGGGAAAACCCTGAATCGGAATATTTAAGCTTTATGCAGTTCACTCTAGTTTCTCCTCGAGTAGTATAGCTGCAACTCTTCAGCCGCTCTTCACATTTCCCTTTAGGATCCTAGTCCTTTTCTGCCACTGATTTGACTTCAGCCCCCCGCCAACCAGCTGCCACAAGAAGAACCGCCACCAGTGCTACTCCCTTGCGTATGATGCTCTTCCCATCATACTCACTATAGAAACTCCACGCACAATACCCGTGGAACTCTCTCATGGGGAGGTTACCACTGCACCTTCACTTGACTCCTTCAGTGAGACACTGTACACAACCACATTCTAAAACTATCTGATCTGCACCCCCAACCCTTCCAACTCCACCATCCTCCCCCCCCCAGCCTCCAACTCCTCCATACACGCACGCATACCCTCCACTCCGTGCTAGGT
This sequence comes from Conus ventricosus, assembly GCA_018398815.1. Classification (NCBI taxonomy): domain Eukaryota; kingdom Metazoa; phylum Mollusca; class Gastropoda; order Neogastropoda; family Conidae; genus Conus; species Conus ventricosus. Next base: position 119,184,997 of record CM031597.1, on the reverse strand, counting down.
AGGTCTTGGCCTTGCCTAGCCGCATCACAGTAGGGGGGGGGGGGGGGGGGGGGGGGGAGCCAGGAAACACAGGGACAAAGAGAAAAAGTATAAAGACAAAAAAGTTATAATAGAAAGAGATGCCCTTCGCTTTAGAATACTATCCTTCCATAGTTCTTAAAATGCGTGTTAAGCGAGAACAGAGACAAATATATGAGTGTGTTAATATAAATTTCGATGTATTTGCATATTATACGTGTGTGGTGGGGTGTTTTTTTGTTGTTGTTGTTTTTGTTTTGTTTGTTTCTTCTTTTTTTCCCCATCCGCTCTAGTGCATGATGCGTTTAACTGCCACTCTCTCCTGAAAAAAACTTCCAAACACACAGTAAACAATGGGAATTATACGCTTGGTGTATGTGTGTGTGTGTTGTTGTGGTGTGTGTGTGTGTGGTGTGTGTGTGTGTGTGTGTGTGTGTGTGTGTGTGTGTGTGTGTGTGTGTGTGTGTGTGTGTTGTGTGTGTGTGTGCAATCATGTGTTATGAGCGCGCGCGCGTGAGCGCGTGCACACACACGCTACTACTTGAGTGTTAATTTTAAATGCTAAGGTACAGACATTTAAATGGTTGAAAACCAGAGGAAAGAAAAAATATATCAGTTTGAAATAACTGCAGCTGCTACCCCAAATATGGTCAACTTATGAAACACTGGATCGAAATTGTCAAACACTCCCTCTGAATATCGATAAACAGAATTTAGTTAAAACTTCGAAACATGGACATTTGAAATAGTCTATGCCTGTAGACGTGACTGTGTGTGAGTATGCAAGGGAGAGGGAGAGAAAGGGGCGGGGGGGGGGGGGGGCTCAGTTGCGTGGTGTCTATAGAGCATCTTTTTTGTTCTTTTTTCTTTGGGTGTTTATATGCCTTTTTCTTACCACAAACGAGAAAAATAAAAGAAAAATTGCATGGGGGGAAGTGTTCTCTCTTTTTTTTCTTCCCCCCCTTTTCACTTCGTTTTCTTTTCCTCCCTCTTTTCTTTCTTTCATTCTTTCTTTCATTCTTTCTTTCTTTCTTTCTTTCTTTCCTTTCTTTCTTTTGTGTGTGTGTGTGTGTGTGTGTGTGTGTGTGTGTGTGTGTGTGTGTGTGTGTGTGTGGTGTTCTAACCTAATGTCTATCTTTGTTCATGCGACTGCTTGCAGATATGTCTGGGATTTGTGTTGAGCGACTTTTCTGGGCTGTTCATAGATTTCACTGGCACCAGTACATATCAGTTGAGCGCAAATAGAAGACCGACAACAGATTGACTGTAAAGGTACAAACAAATACCTTTCAAGGATGCAGATGTATACGAGTACGTGCGTACGTATGAGAAGGCCAAACAGGTCTCTGCATGTGTGTGCGTGCGTGCGTGTGTATGTGTGTGAATGTTGTCGTTTGCTGTCATAAACACCAGAAATAGAAATTACAAAGATCTTTGATATCATAGTTGCAAAAAAAACAGGCTCTCATTTCGCACTTTCGTGTTATATTGAAATGTTTGAACTCAAACGGTTGATGCAGATTAGGTGGTTTGATCCAAAGTTTATTGAAAACGAATGAGCCTTATCCCCAATGGGCAGTTATCTAAAACAATCTTGTTCCAGGTTTCGATTGATAGAAAAAGAAAAAAAGGACCTATCACCCTATATACTTCTTTATACGTATCCTCTCTAATCTGCGTCTATTTAAAACAGGTCAATGTCATGAAAATGATGTTGTCACCAATGTTCTGTCCTGGCTTTGTTGTTCAAATGTCTCGAATATTTGTACATTTACGACCGTTTTCTTTTGTATACCAACACTCTTCTTTCCTCTTAGAATACTATGTTGTTGTTGTTGTTCTTCATCATTTCAGTATATACTATCATTATGTTTATTACCGTTTATTATCCTAACTCCAAATAGAACGTCAAACAAGTTCTGGTTTATCCAAACCAGTCCGACCAAGTACACAGCATTCAATGTCAATCCAGATCTCTTTGACTGGGGGACAGTTGCAGAAGAATCGCCCAGGCAACTTCATTCCGGCAGAGGGAGTATTTTACTTCTTTCATCTTGTGAAACACAATATTTGTCGGATATCTCTTACGCAATATTCTCCATTGGAGCTCCCCTAATCTAGTTTCCTTTGTGGAAACCCCGAACAAAAACGGTATCTTTGTCAAATTCAAATTTAACATTTCTAAGCCAAAAACAGTGAACACAAGTTTTCACAGTGTTAGCACCATTTTTGTTTTCCTTTAACATTTTTTTCCTGATGAATGTAGACCTGGAACAAAAGTTCCTGTATTCAAAACCATCTTTTGACTGTTGTTCTACGAGAGGTGCTCCTTTCAACAACATTATGACGCTATATTCCGATAT
>CM031597.1:119125116-119177616 GCA_018398815.1 Conus ventricosus | reverse complement strand
ATGACACGTTACACATAACATGCACCTTCCCCGAAGTTGGAGTATGGTTGCCTTAATGGCGGGGAAAAAAATGGTCATGCACACAAAAGTCTCAGAATAATCAACATGATGATCGTGGACACTAAAAGAAAGAAGGTGAAGAAAACTTCAGCAAAGATGTTACATACTCATACGTACTTTGAAAATACAGTTTACATCATGAAGATGTGTTTTACATAAGCCCCAGGAGGCAACCACACAACTGCTCGTGCCATCACAGTGATGAGTCAAACTTGCACTCGATGCCACAGTAACTGACACTGTGACAGTGCTGGCCGTACCTGTTACCAACAGTTTCAGGGCTGTCCTCCTCTGTCGATATTGACATTAAAAGTAGTCCGCTGTTAATGTAGGGATTCGTTGTAAACTGTGTGGTGCAGTGCAACAAGGCAGAAAAAAAGTTAGTGAGAATTTCAGTTCAGGGATGGTGTGTGTGTGTGTGTGTGTGTGTGTGTGTGTGTGGAGGGAGGGGGTGGGAGGGGGACATTTTTGTGCCTCCTGCTGAACCAGGCTGGCAACCACAACATCCCTGTGATGAGCTCAGATCTTCATTACTTGACTTATTAACAGATTGTTCCTGACCTTAACAGTAAGTGACTGGCCTTGACACAGACTGTAGTAGATTGACAATGACAGCAAGAGATTGACCCTGACACTGATGACACAGTGACCCTGACATTGGCACTAACACATTGAAACTGACAGTAACAGGTTGATCCTGACACTTGACACTAATGACAGTGTGAGATTGATCCTGACATTGACAGTAACAGATTGACACAAACAGTAACAGACTGGCCTAGCACTGATAGTAATAGATTGATCATGATACTGACAGTAACAGTTTGACTTTACACTAACAGTTAGTGTAGCAGATTGACCTTAACACAAACAGTAAAAGGTTAGCCTTAACACTGAGGGTAACAGATTGGTCCTGACAGTAACAGGAATGCATGGACCCAGACACAAGCAGATTGACACAGACTGTAACAGTAACACATTGACCCGGACACTGACAATAATAGATTGACACTGATGGTAGCAGTAACAGATTTAACCTGACACTGACAGTGACAGATTGATCCTGATAGTAACGATAACACATAGACCCTGACACTGACAACAACAGATTGACCTTGACAGTAACAGTAACATACGGAACCTGATACTGACAGTAACAGATTGACACTGACAGTAGCAGTAGCATGTTCACCCTGATATTGTCAGTAACAGATTGACAGTAACAGTTTGACCCTGACATTGATGGTAACATATTGGTACTGACAGTAACAGTAACATTCTGACCCTGGCACTATCAGCAGCAGATTGACACTGATACTGATGGTTACACTTACAGTTTGAATCTGACACTGACAGTAACATGTTCAATAATGTCTTCCCTTTTTCATTCCACTTCTCTGCCCTCCATACTTCCATGCTTCTTCAGTAAGCTTGTCCAACCTCATCCACTCTCCATAAACCTAGGTCTCTTAAAAATATGCATACATTGAGGTGAGCAGGGATGGCAGGTATGGTCTTCTAGGGAGAAGGACTCAGAATATCTATCACTGGAATTATAGAGTAGTTCATATGTAAAATTTCACCTCCATCATCTCTCTTACTAGTGACAAGAGGAGCAGCTGTCCAGTACTAGTCATTGAAACACATTTTTATGTTTGTTTCTTGGGACTGTTAAAATACTCATGAATGGCTCAGTAGTGATTCACCTTAGGCTTATGCACTTAAAAGTGCTTGTGCTCTGAGTGACAGACAGAATTAGAAAAAAGTTCAAACATGAATGATGTATGAACCAAAAATAACTGTCACAAGCTACAGGCAAATTCACACACCAACTTTACTTGTATATAATACAAGCTTAACTGTCTTCAGTTCTTTCCCTTGAATTTTGATCACTGGTGATCGACAGTTTTCTTCCCGGAATTATGGTATTTAAAACAACATTTTTGTTATCTGAAGCAGTATATCACCTTAAAAAACCCGAAGTAGACACATTCATCACAAAAATATTATTATTTTAGAAATAATGTGCAGAGTGTTACGAAAAAAAGAACATCCTCATGCAAAATGCAAAAATCTCAAAAACTGTTGACAGTTTCAGATTCAGATGAACAGGATTTCAATGGAACCAGTCTTTGTTTGGGATGGCTTTTTCTCCACTTTATCTCATCATAAAGGGAGGAATGTTTTGATAACTTGAGTTGGTGTCCAGCATTTCTCGATCGCTTAGCTGCTTAGATGGAGAGGTGTGTGGATCTCTGTCCGGTTGCGTTTGACTGGCCAAATTGTCTGACAGGCAGGCTGATCAATTGCTGCTTGGCCATGTGGAAGCGTTGATGATTATAGTCAGCTTAGATTGTTAACTTCAGGAAGGCAGTGGTAGTTGTATGTCACTTCATCTTTGGATTACTAAATTCTTAATGAAATTTAATGATTTTTTTGCATTATTAACTTTTTACTTTAAACGAAAAAAAAATTTCTTTAATAATTAACTTATTTCTTCCAATAAAAATGTATTGCTTTCATTCATAAGAACAGAAAAAGAAACTGATATGCACAAGTATGGAAGCATAGATGTGTATCTTGTGCAAATTTATGGACAAGTGGTTGCACTTCTCAGTGATCATGTTAATCAGTAACTGCCAAGAAAACACCCTATGCAGAAATTGTATACTGGACATTGTTTAGCTGCCGGTCATAAGGACTGGTTTTAGTCAGCTGTCACTGGCAGCTAAACGGGGACAGATGTTGCATCAGAAACACTGGTTTAGTTTCTCTGCTACTGGTTTTGACACTGGGTTGTTGAGTGACAGTGTAAAGACTAGAGTTGTCCATGTTGGAACCAAAATTCCAAGCATGATCACAGATGTTCATTGTGTGATGTGTATATATATATATATATATATATATATATATATATATATATATACACACACACACACGAGGGCCACCCCATAAGTTCTCAGGTGCACAGAAACCACTGACGTCATAATTTCAATTTTTATATCATCATCACAAGCGATGTCAGCTAATAATAATAGTAGCTATGACACACAAAAATGATAAAAATCGTCAGAGCCAAATTTGTTCTAGACAGCAAAATGGATGGCAAGGGTGATGGTTTTCAAAGTGTTGCAGAGAGCCTGTCTTTGAGAGATTTTCGTGCCATGATTTATTATGACTATCTTCAAAGGAAGTCTGTCAAGGAAAGTTTTATAAGTTTGACAAACTGTTTTGGTGACAAGGCTCCATCATTATCCACAGTCCATAGGTGGTTCAAAGAATTTCAGCTTGGTACAATGTCGTTGGAAGATCGTGACCGTTGTGGACGTCCAGTTTCAGTTACTACCGATGGGAACGTGAGCACAGTGAAGGCCATGATTACAGAAAATCCTCGAATCACAGAGGATGAACTCAAGGATACTCTAAACCTTCATCAGGAAGCTTAGACCGCATTCTTCGGCACAATCTCTCTGTACGGAAGCGTTGCACCCGTTGGGTGCCCCACCAGCTGACTGGGGAGCAGATGAGGCTAGGGTTGAATGGTGCCAGTTTATGCTGCAAAAATTTGACGGAGGAAGATCAGATACACAGGTGACGAAACCAATGTTTACCAGTATGACCCCGAAACAAAGCAGCAGTTGTCAGTTTGGCTGTTTCCAGGGGAAACCCCACCTGTGAAATTTAAGAGATCAAGAAGCTGCACAAAGCAAATGATTGCAGTTTTCTTCGCAAGATCCGGCCATGTGACTACTGTAACCGCTTCTTGAAAGAAAGACAGTGAACGCTGAATGGTACATCAACACCTGCCTGCCAAAAGTGTTGGAGGCTTGGAGTGCACGGCGACCACGGACCGGTATCCGCCACCTACTCCTCCACCACGACAACGCCAGCGCCCACACGGCAGCTGCAACTTTAGACTTCTTGCAAGAGAACAGCGTGCAGCTCGTCACTCATCCTCCATATTCTCCTGACCTAGCCCCTTGTGACTTCTTTTTGTTCCCTCATTTGAAAAAACAACTGAAAGGAAAGCCGTTTGAGAGCCCTGAAGATGCCCAAGCGTTTGCCAAGGGCTTGATTTCTGGTATACCTAAGTCGGAGTGGGCTGGGGTGATGGATTCGTGGTTTAGAAGGATGGAAAAGTGCATACACGCTGATGGAGGATACTTTGAAAAGATGGGCTAGGTAAGAAATGCCAGTGTACTTCCATCTTTTCCCATCCGAGAACTTATGGGGTGGCCCTCGTATATAGAGAGAGGCACACACACACACACACACACACACACACACACACACACACACACACACACACACACACACACACACACACACATACACACACACACACAATTATGTACATGTATACAGGAGGAAAGATGGCATTGTGAATACATACTAACATAGTAACAAAAATCCAGAGTCTGTGGTTGGAATCTCTCAGAGTAGGTCTCCCCAGCCCTCTGCCCCATTTTCAATAGGGTTTGGTCACCTGCTCTGCTTTTTTAAAATTTTTTTTAATTAAGTATAAAGGTATATTATGCTAACATAATAAATGCACACATATTCATCATGTTCTAGTGAAAAAACAAACAACAAATATAGCTGTGTATTCAGGTTGACAGCTGGCTGTTCATTTCAAATAATTAGGAAAGAAAAAGGGCTGGTTACATTTTCTTTGTAGTATGCAAGATTAATTTACCTCTTGATTTTCTCTTTTAACGTTGCTGGTGACACACTTTCCGGTGTTAAAAGCCACTACATCCAATCCGATCGATCTGGGTCTATACTCTATTAGTAGAACCTGTGCTCCCTCGCACAAAGGCCTATGCTGTCACAGAAAGTCTGCTGTCGCTACAAGCTGCTACTTGACATGTCCCGCTGTGGCTGAAAGTAGATTGCAGCATTGCTGTTGAGAGGTCGGTCAGTAGTGACAAGAAGTGTCTGTATGATCGTTTCAGAGCCCTGGCTGAAGTGAAAACCAGACACTGTAGAGCCATTTGGCTCGTTGATTATCCATGAGAAGACCTGACATTAATCAAGGTAAGTCATCTATACATCAAAATTGTTCAATAACTTTTTCACAGTAAAAACTGCCACCCTACTTTTTCTTTTTTTTCTTTTTTTTCTTTTAAAAAATTTCTACACTACCTTTTCCCTCACCCGAAGACTTCTCATCCAAATACACAATTTTTTTTTTTTTTTAATGTTTAGTAGGGGTTGAGGATTAGAGCATGACATCCAACATTGGTCATGAATAGAACATCATTTGCACATACAGCTGCAGGTCACATTAGCTTGTTTGACTCCACACACATACACTAAGAACTGAGAATGAAGTAAACTGAATATGTACATGTATATGTGCACTCAGTATGTGGGAAGAGAGATTCAGGGGGAGAGAACAAGCTAGAGGGAAAGGGAAAGAGTCGCTATTTACTATTCGTTTCTCATACTCAATTCTTAAAATGCGTGTTGTGCTAGAATGGACACATACATTATGAACAAGAAAGTTAACACTCGGCTGGGATTCAATGTGCTCTTGCCCGTGGTGCGCGTGACTCACCTTCTCCTGAGAACAGGAACAGTAAGTGAAAGAGAGAAGGAGAATGAAAGGAGGGAGGGGTGGGTGGGTGGGGGATAAAGAAGTGCGCTGGGTCTCTCAGTCCATGAGTAATGCCTGGCAAAGCGAAGGTGTGTGACAGGAATTTGGATGAGATTGGTAAATATACAGAACTTTAAAGAATGGTGAAAGGAAGGGAGAGAAAGGGTCAGTTGCATAAAGCATGTATTTAGCACATACACAAACAGACACACGCACACACACACACACACACACACACACACACACACACACACACACACATAGAATATAAAATCAAATATTGTATCATGACATTGTGTCATAGCTGGAGCCAGTTTGCTAGCTTTGCCAAATTTTCTTTGTGGGCTTATGCAGTAAAATAAACATTCTGCGCACTGCCATATGTCTCTTGTTGATGACATGTAATTGATTCCAGTTTCTTTAATTCTTTGGCCAGACATGCCATAGGGAACACTTTCAGGTTTTAGCTCCCTCTTGCGTTCCCTGACTGTATGTCTTACTCTTAGTGGGTATTTGTTTGCATCCATTGATATTGTGATTCACTCTAATTCGATATGTTTTACTATAGGCTTGAGATCACTCAGTCAGTATATTTTGGTCATTTATCGATCTTTTCTCTACCAGTCTTGTTCTCCTGCCTTAGTGTCCACCGATCTTGTCCAGTGTGTCTCATTCAATCATAAGTGACTGTCAGTGTTGTGTGTCCAGCATGATTTATCCATCCTTACCATACGCTGGGGATCATGATGTCGAATTCCAAAAGTGGGCGAGACGTTTTATCCCAATGGATGAATGTAGGTCTGTTTGAATTCATAGATCAGACAAGGGGTTGTCGTGTGTAAAGGCTACATAATACCTTCTCACTTGTCCGTCACTGAGCATATGCACACAGTGTGTCATTGTGGAGAGCCCTGTTAGAGCAAGCCTCCCCATCCTTCACCGCCCCTACCCCCAGCCACACCATTCCTCTGTCACTGTATGCAGCGTACCACCCACCCCTCTCTCTCCTTCAAGGCCATAGTGTCAGTCTCTCACCTTCAGTGACACATCCACACATTGGCATGGTCCCCAGTAACAGTTGTGGAGTCTTTGCCGGTCATGGCTTGCCTGCGCTCCACGTAAACACCACCCATCTGGTGTTGAATCTTGAGTCGCAGATGAACAAGAGGCCAATACAAGGTTCTGCCACTGGTGTTACATCTGAGTTGCAGGTGAACAAGGGGCCAACACAAGGTTCTGCCCAAGTGTGTGACTGACCTACATCACACAGCAAAACCTGGTTCGGTCCTTACCTCTCAGGCGCTGTGCAAAGGTATCCAGAGCATTGATGGCCTGTCCTCAGGAAGCTGAAATGTCCCATGATCCCCAGAGGCATATTTCAGGGAATTCTAGCACCTGGCCTCAGCATCTTGCATGGATCTTTCTGCTTTCTTGGGTCAGAGCTGCTGTTGGCACCTGTCAGCAAGCCTCTTTGACCACCCATTAGGAGCTGCCAGGACATACCCTGTACAGCTGCCATGGAGTCCTGGTCAACTTCCAGCTCCTTTGGATATCTCTCCTGGGACATCCTGTTACCCTGATCCACACAGGTTCTCAGCTCATATGGGAGGATGTCCGCCCGTATGGTTTGCTGGCTCCCCTCTTGGACCATGTCAGCTCCCCCTTGTTCACATATTTGAGAGCTCTCCGCTTAGAGAGGGTATCCTGTGGAAAGGGTATGTCATGTATTTGGTTGTTACACTAATGTATATCCTCCAAATTTCAAGTGTGTGTGTGGTGTGTGGTGTGTGGTGTGCATGTGTGTGTGTGCATGTGTGTGTGTTGTGTGTGTGTGTGTGCGTGTGTGTGAGTGAGAGCGAGCTCATGTGTGTTCCACAACCTGTCCACACTATTGCTACCCCCCTCACTCACAATCCTTTCTCTTTCTCCTTCCCTCCCTGCCCCCTCCCTCTCCTTCTCCTGACTACTCTTCTTCATACCCCCCCCCCCCCCCCCCCCCCCCACTTCTCTTTCCTTTCTGCTCTTCACACAGTGCCTCCCTCCCTTCTCCCTCTCACCTTTTTCACTCTTCTTTTGTGTCCTTGCCCCTTAATTCTTTATGTCTTGTCGTCTTTTCGCAACCCCCCTGCTCCATTCCACACACTCCCTTTCTCCCCATCCCTCCCCAGTTCCTCCTACCTTTCAATGCCCCTGCCCTCACCGTTTGTGTCACCCCCCCTCTTATCCGCACCTTCTTCCACTCCCTCCCTCCCTTCATTCCGTTTTGTTTCACCCCCTTCAGCTCATCTCTCCCATCTTAATCTACCTCCTTTCAACCTGTTTGTGTGCCCCCTTTCCCTTCCTGTTCTTCTCCACTTACCAAGCCTCCCTTCACCATTTGGTCTTCACCCCCTTAAGCTCTCCTCCCACCTTCTGTACCCCCTTATCCACTCCTGTTCCCAACTAACCTACTCTCCCTTCACCGGTTTGTGTTTCACCCCCTTATCCAGCTCCAGTCTTCCCAACTTACCTCTCTCCCTCCCATATCTGTTTGTAGGAAAAAGTGAATCTTTTAGATTTCCAGTTATGTAATGAGTCCTTTTGCCAACAGTAGCTTCCATGCCCCAAGAAAGATTTTTCTATTGTGGTACTGGGGGGTGAAAAAAGAAGGAATCTCAAGTTATCTATGTTTTCGGTTTGTTTTACCCTGTGTTTTTCATTGCAGACTTAATTGCTACTTGCAAAATATGGTGGATTAGGATCGTTTTATAAAATGGGGTTAGAATTATGTCAAGAAATAAGATGATTCTGAACAAATGAAATGGGAAAAAATGTCCAGTGATGTTTAATACTCTCCAAGGTTATATTAGGACGACAAACCTACACTACCAATTTATTTAAATTAAGTTTTGGCTGGCAGCTTATCCATGATTTTTGCATGCAGTGTCACACACACATACCCCCATAGAAAAAAATGATGCACATGCACGCAAGCACCCACACGCGTGCACACACACACACACACACACACACACCACCACTCACCACCACATCACTACACTCACACACTCACCACTCACTCACACACACTCACCCATCACTCTATGCGTGTGTGTGTTGTATTGTGTGTATAATTTTCATTTTACATGTTAGAGCAGAAGACAGTCTACCTACATTGGCATAGGAACTAGGGAGAGGGAGGCTGCTTCTCCCCCCCCCCCCCCCCCCCCCCCCCCCCCCCCCCCGCTTGAATATTTTCCTACACCACTGTGGTATAGCCATGATACAACTTAATTGCGCTCATGCTAAGTTTGTGCTCTCATGCCTTTGTTCAATCCAATCCCCCTCCCCCCCCCCCCCCCCCCCCTCCAATCAGCCTTCCCGTCACCTTCCTTTGAATTGTCAGGCATACAAATTGCAACTGGTTAATTGTACAGCTAAAAGTTTCAACTGGTGAATTGTCGCATAAAATTGGCGTGTTGTTCCCCATTCTCAACTCAAAAGACCTAAAATATTCTCAATAAAGCTGCCAGCAGGTTATGCCTGACTTTGAATTTCGGCTGTCATACTTAGCAAAAACGATTAATGCATGAAGAAGCTGAATAATTGCAGAAACTGCCACATTTGGCTTTCCAACAGACTGACCTTGGACATGTATTTATGGGATTTTTCAAAGAGTAAAATGGACCACGGACAAAAGTGACCTGTAGTATATACGAAGAAAAGCTGAGCTGACTCAGAAAGAGAAATGGGATTCCCTTGAAACAGCGCCTGTCAGGCTGATGAGACCAAGCTGAAGGACGAGATACCTCCCGAAACATTGATATGACTCTCTTATGACGCTACTTTATGTTACAGTTTTGTCTTACTTTGACAAGTTTCGTAAAAAGAGCCATCTCTTTCTCATGGAGACCTTATTGTACCACAAATCACCCTCCCAACCCACCGCACTCCCTTTCGTCCCATATACACATTCACAGTGTTGTACTTTCTAACTTGCAACCCCTAGGCTTTAATATTTTCCTACACCACTGTTCTGTTAGGCATGAATACATTTAATATGTTCTGCTCATGCTGAGTTTTTGTGCGCTCTCTCTCTCTTCTGTCTTTTCTCCCCCCCTCCCCCCCCCCCCCCCCACACACCTCCAATTTCAGCCTTCAGTCACCTTCCTTTGAATTGTCAGGCATACAAATTGCTAACTGGTTGAATTGTCAGGCATACAAATTGCTAACTGGTTGAATTGTCAGGCATACAAATTGCTAACTGGTTGTGTCCCCATTCTCAACTACAAAAGACCTAAAATATTCTCAATAAAGCTGCCAGCAAGGTTATGCCTGCAGCTGTTGAGTTTTCGGCTGTCACTACTTAGCAAAAACATTAATGCATTGACACGAAGCTGAATTAATTGCAGAAACTGCCACATATTGGTTTATCAACAGATGGGACAGTTGGGAACATTGTATGCATGGGATTTTCAGACGAGAAGTAAAATGGGGACCACGGACAAAAGTGGACCTGTCACCAACAACGAAGAAAAAGTGGAGCTGACTCATGAAGAGGAGGAGAATGGGGATCCCTTGAAACAGCGGCCTGTCAAGCTGTCGATGAGAGCCAAGCTGAAGGACAGAGAGTACAGGAGAAAATGTCTGCGTACGCTGTGGTTTGGGCTTCGTTTTGGGCGCTGGTGAGCGGGGTAATGGAGGGATTATGTTTATTGTCTGACAGCTTCACATCTTCAGTGTTTCTCTTTCTGTGTTCCTGTTATTGTGTACTCATGTGTATACAAAAGTGAGTCTGTATGATTGTACAATTTCAGGTGTTTTTGTGTGTATGTGTTTGTGCAAGCCTGCTTGCAGCATGCCTGCTGCGTCCTTTGTCAATTGAACGCTGGCATGTTCCAAGTAAGTGAAAGCATTAGCGTAATCAAACTTGGCAGAATGATGGTGTCAAGACCTTTCCAGCGCTTTCACAGGTGAAGATGTCATGGGTCCTTACAGCCATTAATGAGCAGTTTACATTTCCAGCAATAGTTCCAGTGCTACAAGATTGTTGTTTTCTTAGAAATTTTCATCACTTACAGTCATTGCTTTAGAACACTGGTAAGAGACATGTTGAAAGGTATTTGAAATGTTGCAGCAAATGTTCATTAATATTTTGAAAAGACTGGATCAGTAACACAATTTCTTCCAGACAGAGGTGCAGATATAAATCTACTAATAAATTTAGCGCCAACATAGAAAGATTGGATCAATAATGCAATTTCTACCAGACAGAGGTGCAGATATGAATATACTACTAAATTTAGCACCAACGCAGGCCACATATAGATACATCATACCAAATAAAACATGGACACCAGCCGCCGTGGCGAAGTGGTTAGCGTCGCAGACTCCCGGCTGGAAGGTCGTGGGTTCGAATCCCATCAGAGTCATGTGGGTTGTTCTGCCCCGACTGGCTCCTACCCAGAGTTGAGTTTGCTGCGGACTCAGTTGGGAAGACTGGGACCACACAGTCGAGTTTCATCCACTTAATGGATGCGAGAGTGTTGTTCAAATTTCCTGACCAACACTGCAGGTGCCTGTATCTCTCGGGCCTGGTTGATGCCGGGATATATTATGAAAGGAAGCGTAGTGTACAGCCCTGTCATGTAGTCTCAGAACGAAATGGAAATCCGTAGCATCATCTTAATCATCCTCATTCTCATCAATCAGCATAAAAAAATTGTCTCAAATTCTGTGGCCCTTCATGCCCTGCTCTCATGGCGACCTCAATTTCGATGTCCTCTCCACGTTTGTGGCCTAGGTTTGGTTCCGTCAGGGTCACCGGTATTGGCGAGCCCATGGGGGCTGTCGTTGGACGGACGTGGTGGCACCCTCCGGATGGGAGAGCTCACTCACGCCGGCTCAGCGACTAAGCAATTATTGTCGTCAGTAGGGGGCTTAGTAGGTTGTGTCCTGCATATGTTAGATCAAACAGGCGCCACTGAACACCACCGAAGTGACTCGGCAGCAGTGCAGTGTCTCCTCCGGTGGGTTGCCTCTTGACGACTTGACATTGGCTGCTCCCTGTGGATTGCCGGTGCCGGGGCTGCGGCGGGGCCGACCGGGCTATGGCTGTGGACGGGGTGTCGGAATGGGCGACGTAGGTGCACTGCCTCTGAGGTGGCGCAGAGGTGGGACAGCAAAAAAAAATAATAAAATAAATAAATAAATACATTTTTTTTAAATAAAAAAAATAAAATATAACATGGACAGTCAAGATGTCTATGATTTATGGTGAATCAAGCTAATGATGCCATATTAAATTAGCAGTTGAAACAGTCATACTTATTTCAGCAATAACAGATCTTTCAAAAACAGATTGTCATATTTTTTACGTTTTTCCCAATTATCAAATGGTTGACTTGAATTGGGGAAAAAACCTGAAATAGACTTGTCATCATGGATAATGTGTCTCATATGCTTGTAAAATCAGATATCATTGTGTTCCGGATTATGTGTCACATATGTTTATTAAATCAGATATTGTGTTCCTTATTCATTGTTGATGAGGCAGATAAGGTAATGTTGCTTATAGTCCAGCCGACCCCAAAGGGCCATATCAGGGCTGATTATTGATGAGGCACATTTATACTACGTCGGCATTAACATTTAGTCCAGGTTACCAAAGCAAGGAGTTGTCAGGAGTGCAAAGGGATGGGTACAAAGGTGGGTGGGTAAAGAGAGGTTTGAAGGAGAGGACGGAGAGAAGTTTGAAGTGTGTGTGTGTGTGTGAGGGGGGGGGGGGGGGGGGGAGATGGGAGGAGAAGACGGGAATATGTGAGTAAACGGACAGGAGGGGAGGGTAGAAGGGGGAGGAGGGCATGGGGCTGTCTGTGTCAAATGTGTCAGGGTCAGGGTAGTCTGCCTGTCTTTGAAATACGATAAAGGCACAGAGGAGATTGAGCGCCAGGGGAGGGAAGGAGATGAAGCAATGAGTGGGGAGAAGGAGAAGTGACTGAGGTGCTGGGGGGGGGGGGGGGGGGGGGGGGGGGATTGATTGAATAGAAGAGATGACTGATAAGACTCAATTGAAATGAGTGTGGTGTTTCAGTAGTGTGCCAACAGCTGCATGCTCTGTGCAGGTGGGCGGATCTTTGTTTAGTGTTTATTTCTACAGTTGCAAGATAAATCAAGCCAGAAACATTCACACGACACTGAGTTGTTTTAAAAACTAATTTACAAATGTCTGTCTCTTTCTGAAGAGATCAGTTTCTGTAGCAGCTTGATATTAATCACCACATAGAAATTAGACGAGGAACCGGCCTTTGCGGAATGTGTGGAATATGGAGGTATGGGGTATAAAGCAGTGTTTGTTATCATGAGCACTTTGAGTATGTGTCACTGACTTTGTGATTTTTGTTTGTTTGGTTGTTTGTTTTGTCATTTAGGCAATACAGTTCTAAAAGTGATACACCGAATTAACAGACTGATCTGAGAAACCTCTAAGATTTATTCAATAACGACTGATCTGAGAAACCTCTAAGATTTATTCAATAACGACTGATCTGAGAAACCACTAAGATTTATTCAATAACAACTGATCTGAGAAACCTCTAAGATTTATTCAATAACGACTGATCTGAGAAACCTCTAAGATTTATTCAATAACGACTGATCTGAGAAACCTCTAAGCTTTTATTCAACAACGACTGATCTGAGAAACCTCTAAGATTTATTCAACAACGACTGATCTGAGAAACCTCTAAGATTTATTCAATAACGACTGATCTGAGAAACCTCTAAGATTTATTCAACAACGACTGATCTGAGAAACTTCTAAGGTTTATTCAACAACGACTGATCTGAGAAACCTCTAAGATTTATTCAACAACGACTGATCTGAGAAACCTCTAAGATTTATTCAACAACGACATAATGCATGATCAGGCAAACAAGATCTACATGGCACTGTCCCTTCCTGTTTGTACCCATCCACCCTTTGCCTTTCATCTGCATGTTGTGTTAGTCATACATGGGAGTCGTACAGACAGTCGTTTTTCTTCTTCATGTCATTTTTGCAAGCTGTTTTCCATTGCTGTTTTGAATAGGTGTTTTTTGTAATCATTATTGTGATCCTTAATGTCATCATTTTAAAAAGTGCTTTTTTCATGGTTGTCATCATTTCAAAAAAATGTTTTTCCTGTTGTTGTTATAGTTTTGATAAGGTGTGTCTTTTGTTGTCGATGTTTTGAAAAGATGTATATTCCCATCGTTGTTGTGGTTATTTTGAAAAGGTATCTTGTCCATTGTCATTGTTGCTTTGAAAAGACATGTTTTCCGTCATTGTTATTGTCTTGAAAAGGTCATTTTTGTCACTGTTGTTATTTTGAAAAGGTGTGGTTTTCATCTTTGTCATTGTTTTGAACAGGTGTGGTTTTTATTTCTGCCATTGTTTTGAGCAGGTGTGGTTTTCATCTTTCTCGTTGTTTTGAAAAGGTGTGGTTTTCATTATTGGCGTTGTCATTTTGAAAAGATGTTTTCCATCGTTTTTTTTTAATTTTTAAAGTGTTGTTTTCATTGTTGTCATCGTCTTGAAAAGTGTGTTTTTTGTTGTTCTTGTTCTGAGAAGGTGTGGTTTTCACCATGTCATTGTTTTGAAAAGGTGCGGTTTGCATCATTGTCGTTGTTATGAAATGAGTGCATTTTCCATCATTGTCATAGTTGTTATAAAAGGTGTGTTATCTGGTCTGCTATGATGTATAAAGTCACGCTGCCTTGTTCATATGATGTGTTTAGTGATTGTAAGGGCAGTAATTTTTCCACAATGAGATGCTCATAGCACTGCAAGATGAAGAAACAAGTTCTTGAACATTTATATATTTGCAATCACTCGCGCAAACTCTGTGCATGTGAACTCACATACAGACACACACGTACACACACACACACATACACATTCTCACACACACTGAACAAACAAATTCTCGAGCAGTTATTTATTTGCAATCACACATGCAAATTCTGTGCACACACACACACACACTCACACACAGCGACATACACACACTCACACATGCACATGCATACACACACGCGCACATCCACTTGGACATTTCTGTGGTCATCTGTGGAAAGTGGATTAGGAAATTCTATTTTGTTTTCTATAGACTTTAGTGCATGTGATTTTCCATGTGATTTTGTTTCTATAATTGGAAAATGTGCGGAGCAAAAGAAACATTCAGAGCAGATGAACACCTATGTGTGTACATGCACGTGCGCCCACAAGACCAGTACACACATTACACACAGAGGCACACACACACATTAACACACAGAAATACACATGCAAACAATCAAGTGTGCATGTGTGCGCATGCATGCACGCTTGTAAATGCACATATGCACTCATGCACAGTTTCAGTTTCATCAAGGAAGTGTCACTGCATGCAGACTAGTCCATATAATTATGCTACATCACATATGCTACGTTTCGCAACCTCACTGTGCTGGATTTATAGCTGATGAGTAAATAAATACATCAATGACAAAAGGTGAAAGGATTTAAGACGAGGGTCACATGGATACACTTCAGCACGTGTCTGTCCTGTGCATGTGCCCAGGACACTGGTTGGACCTTGGTGCCACCGTTATCATTGTATGTGCATGTTCGCATGTATGTGTGCATGTATAAGTGTGCATGTGTATGTACGTATGCATATGCAGGTTTGTGTGTAGGTCCGTGTTTGTGCGTGTGTGTGTGTGTGTGTGTGTGTGTGTGTGTGTGTGTATGTGTGTGTGTATGCATTTAATTATTCATAGGAAATGGCTGCTCAGAAGATAAGATAGTTTTCATTGATAATTAAAGAAAATGCAGAATAAAACAAGTAATGATAATCATATAAC
This sequence comes from Conus ventricosus, assembly GCA_018398815.1. NCBI lineage: Eukaryota > Metazoa > Mollusca > Gastropoda > Neogastropoda > Conidae > Conus > Conus ventricosus. Next base: position 119,162,093 of record CM031597.1, on the reverse strand, counting down.
AACAACAACAATGATGATAGCGGTTAAAATAAAAAATGATAGTGATGTAATTGAAATTAAACGGGATGAAAATGCTAATGATGATCATGATGATGGTGATAATGATAATGAAAATGAGAATGTTAGTATCAGTGGAAAGGAAGTGAATAAGCAAAAATAGAAAACATATTACATAATAATATTAGTAAGATTGGATTACTGCACACACACACACACACACACACACACACACACACACACAGCCCTGATGTGGCCCTTTGCGGTCGGCTGGGCTATAAGCAACATTATCTTATCTTACACACACACACACACACTCACACACACACACACACACACACAAAACAAAACAGTGTGTGTGCTTGTGCATAAAGGGAAAGGAGAAGTGAGACTGATGTAGCTTCTTTATGACACCAACACACATGTAAGGAATTATATGCACAGAAGCATGAAAGCATAGAGCATGTCTACATGTAAATATACATGCTTACTCACGCATACCTACAGGCCAAGTACAGAAAGGAAGCAGTGACTTGAAAAGAAAAAAAAACCCTGTTTACACTGCAAGGCAAGATGATAGCAGAGTCTTGACCAAGAGTCAGGCCTGGCTCCTGCACATGATTCTGCATACTCTCACAAGCATTCACACGTCAGATGACTGTTGGGGAGGTTCAAGAGTCAAGCTTAGCGCACCAAAGGTTTCTGCATACTTTGAAAAAAGACTTAGCAGAATAAATTGTTTTAGCAGATGTGGTGTAGCGTATATGGACAAGTCCGCACACAGTGACGCCTCCTTGATGAAACTGAAACTCACACAAACGTGTGCACATCAGACAACTATTGAGTTGTTCAAGAGTAAGGTTTAGCACACCAAAGTTTTCTGGATACTCTCACAAACATCTGCACATCAGACAACTATTGAAAGATTCAAGAGTCAGGTTTAGCACACCAAAGGTTTCTGGATACTCTTGCAAACATCTGCACATCAGACAACTATCGAGAGGTTCAAGACTTAGGCCGAGCCCACCAAAAGTTTCTTTGTACTGGCACAAACATCCACATTTTAGATGACTGTTGAGAGGTTCAACTTGACGGTTGTGTGCAGGGTTTTGTCCTCAGTCAGCGAGGACCGGCCTTCCTCGACCTGCAGATTATCACGCAGACGATGTGGAAGCAGCATCCTACTTCTTCACTGCCTCCTCAGTGGGCTATCTGATTGGGTCCTTTCTGGCAGGGGTGGTGTATGAGAAGTTCAACACCTTGCTCCTGTTGCTGGTGTACCTGATAGGAATGGCGGCGGCGACCGTGGTAGTGCCTTGGTGTTCTATCTATTGGTTGATGGTGACCATGCACTTTGTCTTTTCCCTTTTTGGTGGAGGGCTGGAGACCAGTAAGTTGTTGCATGTACATGATGTGTGTGTGTGTGAGAGAGAGAGAGAGAGAGAGAGGAGAGAGAGAGAGAGAGGAGAGAGAGAGAATGTATTTATATATATTATGTCTGTGTATGTTTTTGGTAGTGAGAGAGAGTGTTTTGTTGAGTGGGCTGATATGTCCCTTCTTATAAGTGAAAACATTGATGTTTTCATTTTAATGTTTAACACAGGAATAATTGCATCAAAAGTAAGAATTTATATGTCATCATATGCATCACACTTTTAAGTTCAGGTTGAATAAAAATCCCGATGGTGTTCACTGAAAAGACCTGTTTTACCTCAGAAAATCTTTTTGATAAGATTTCTTAAACACATGGCGTTACTTCCCGATGTAAGAAAACCTGAGGTTCCTGCCTGTGTTGAAGTTTCTGTCAGCAGTGTGCAACCAGGGTTAGTCAGTCTTACAAGTTCTCGTTGGGTGTAATGTTCACCTCATGCTTTGGTCTTGTCATATACTGCACCTACCACATGGAGGACCTACTATGAGTAAAGCGTCCTTTACTGATGCTCTTACCTTGTAGTGCAATTAAATCAAACTTTCCTGTTTTGTCCCTAAACATGATGTTGGTGTAAAGTCTGATAGCTCGAGAACTTCGTATTGAACCCACAGAAGACCAGGGCTTTTTTTTTTCTTTTTAATTCACAGATGATTCTGTTCAGTTTGGCATTAGCACCATATGCGACCAGCCTTTCCTTCAGTATGTGATCATGAAGTCAAACATCTTATTTTTGTTGATTTGATTTTTAAAAAAAAAAGTCATGAAAAGTCTTATCGTAGAAATGTTTGTGAACCTTTAATCCAAAGTAAAACAGTATGTATGAAGACATATTTGCCACATGGAACAATGTCTGTGTTTTGCAGTTGGCAATACAGAGATGGTGCGTATATGGGGCAAAGAAGGGGAAGGGTCCATGCAGTTCATTCACTTCACCTACGCCTTTGGCGGTGTTATTGCTCCGCTGGTGACAGAGCCCTTCCTCACGCCCAATCCCGAGGAAAAGGAGAATGTTACAATGGCAACAACCTCATCCACAAACATCACCACCGCTTCATCCATCACTGTCAGTTACCCTGCCAGATTGCCCGCCTCAATCAACAAAACAGTCGCTTTTTCCCTGTTAACTCTCACGGGATTGATCACCTAAGCAACTCAACCCTCAGCATTTTTGGAAACCTCTGGAATGTTTCCACGTCTTTAGTGAATGCAACGGACAGTGGGACGGTGAATTCTCAGCCTGTAGACACCCGTGTTCACTATGCATACCTTATTTCTGGCTGCTTTATCCTTCTCATCATGGTCCCAGTCACTGTGCAGCTCTTCACCGACAGATCCAGGAAGAAGAGGCAGAGTCCGGAAGATGAGAAGAAAGTTCTCAAACAGCCGCTGCCTCTCTGTCCGTTTCTGTTTGTCCTGGGTGCCTTATGCGTCTTCAATTTCCTGAATGTTGCAGTGGAGGACACTTTTTCTTCCTATTTGTCCTCTTTTGTCGTCAAACAATTGCATTGGAGTAAATCGTCAGGCGCTCAGATTACTTCACTTTTCTGGGCCATGTTTGCCGTGTGTCGGTTTTTGTCAATATTCGCTGTCCACCTTTTCAGCTCTGTTCGGCTGCTGCTGTGCAGTTGTTTCTTTTTTGCAGCGTCTATGCTGGTCTTCCTGCTTTGTTCATACTACGACATCAACGTAGGAGTTTGGGTGTCGGGCGCTCTGGTGGGTGCCTCCATCGCCGCCATCTTCCCCACAGGTTTCTCGTGGATGGAGGAAGAAACTGGTGAGAGTAAGGGACGTGTGGCTCAGCATCGTCATCGGCTGCCTCGGCGGGTCCTTTGTCTGCCCCGGTGTTGCTGGGATTTTTGATGCAGCGGCTGACCCCATGTGGTTCGCCTACCTGATGTTTGGGGAAGCGGCCATGTGCTTTCTGGTGTTCCTGTTCTTGCATGGCTCTGTCACGTCTCTAACCTGAAGTAGAACGTTACAACGTAAATCCCTTCCCAGCAGCAGGGAAGATTGTTTGAGCCGTCAGGAGGAGAGCAAAGCTGATGGGGAATCAACAGTTGAGCAGTTTGGCACGGGCCTGGTTGGTGTCATTAGTAAGGTCGTCGGACTCTTTTCAGGTCAAGGGTTTGAACCCCTCCCCCCCCCCCCCCCCCCCCCCTTGAGAAGACAGGGTGGAAGAGATTTTCTTCTTGTGGAATTTTCAATTCCAGTCCCAATCTGGTAACATCTCAAATCACATCTTTAATCCCATCTGGTAACATCTCCAATCCCATCTTATAACATCTTCAATCCCATCTCTGTTTTGGGGGTGAGACTCTTCAGTGTGTGAAATCACGCACAAAAGAAGGGGAAAAATGTTGCATGCACGTTAAATTTCATTCACCTTTCAGTTCAGTTGGTTAGCTTGTACCAGTGGGTGGATGACATGGAAATATAACACATCTGCTCTGGTGTGGCGTTTAGACAGCCCTGAAAATGGAATGTGACTACATGATTGACAGTCCTGATATGACCCCTTGGGGTCGGCTGGGTAATGGGCAACATGATTTGGTTTGACAACCAGGTTGAAAATAATTTTCATATGTAAAAATTTCTCCTGGGTAAACCCTGGGGTTCTAGCCAAGGAACAAAGAAAGAAAGCAGTTTGGCTGAGAAATACAGAGACAAGCAGATAGACAGAAACATAGATAAATTAGCCCGCTTCTCAGTAAATACCTGTGAACGCCATCAAATGAATCTGACAGAAAGGCTTTTACAGAATATGTCACTAACACATGTAGGTTGAGCTTGTTTTGTACAGACTTACAGATTTCTGAATATCTTGTCTGCTTGGGTGTCAAGTCTATGATCTTTAGCACCTTCAGACATTTCCAGTTCTGCCATATTCTGATCTTGACCTTTGAAGTTTGACCTTGAATGTGAACAGGGTTCATCTAAACTTGGACAGTTAGATACCATACTGAATGAAGATAGGGTCCAAGAGTTTTGCATTGTGCCAACAAGCATTAACTACCTGTTCCCAGATTCACACTGTAACTGTGACCATTTTTTTTTATCAGCTATATGATGTCTGGACTTCGTAAATATGATGGCTGGACAGGTCTCATCAATGTCCAGACTCATTTGAGGTTTAGTCATTATAGTTTAAACTCAAATATGTACATGTATGCACACACCCGTGCATGGAAACATCCATTGTTGACCTTACTAACATGGTTTTGTAGGCTCACACAGAGAGATTCAATCATCCATCGTACAATGAAACGCAGCACACACATGTGTATGCACGCACGTACACACGTATGCTCACTTCCACCAAATCAGGATGATTATATAGGCATGCTTTACTCGCATAGAAAAGCAAGATTTGCTGTTACCCTATTCCAACCTGTCCCAAAACACATTCATTGGTTAATGCAGCTTTGTTCGTCTGATCTGGAGAATTACATTTCTCAGTCTTCTTTCCTCGTGACAATGACTCTACGGGAGTAAAACTTAAGTTTCTAGCTGCATGCAGAAGAAATGTTCATTTCTGTTTGTTGGTTTGTAGCATTTATTCGTTCTGTTAATTGTTGTGTTGGTCTGCTTTGAACCTTGTATAGTTTTCCAATTAAAAAACAATTCTTTTATAAAGAATCCTAGAATAGGAAGCAGTCATCACATCATCAGTATGTCATATTCTGGGACTTTTGAAGAATTGTACAGAAAATTGGGAAATGTTGTATGTACAGCAGTGTTCAATAACTTTGGGCAGTTTACAGTTTGAGAAAGGATTACTGAAAGATCTCATTATTTTACTGATATTCTTTCACTTATGTAAGTTTCTTTTTATGAATGCAGGCAAGGAGTGCTGAAATATCACTATATTTCGTCTGTGATGTTTGCCAAATGGCCGTCATTTGAATGTGATCAAATCATCCATTCCTGTACCTCTACCTCAGTGAGAAAGCATTTATCTTCTGTCCATTTTTCCACCGAGCAGCACATGTGGACATGAAGGGCTCACATGTACATAATGAATGCATTCTAACCAGATGACTTGTACACAGTGTGTAAATGCATGTATATGAAGTGTAATGATGTTCTTGGATGATTGTGTCCTGGATGGCTTGGTTAGCATCGACATGGACTGCAGGTCTGAAGCCGAAAACTCGGATCTTGTTTGTGTGTTGATCATGCAAAGTGGCCTGCTGTACACCCAGGCATTCTCAAGATGATCAGCACAACGTTTGCTGTGGAAGGATGATCTGTCTCTGGCTTGGGGGGGAAAATGCGCTGGCTTAAAGAAGAGCCTGGAAGAGGATTGTCTTGGAGATTCGAGGGAATGAATGACTGTTGTATGCTTGTGATCTTCTGCTGAACAAACATGCAAAGTGATATTTTTGAAATGACGTGTGTTCTCTTTGTCAATTTTTTTGCCTTCCTGTTTTTTGACAGTAAACTTAGTTCAGCCTTCTTATCATTGGTCCTGACTTATCATTGAAACATTAGTTCTAAAACTGGCTTGGATATGAAACATTAGTGATTTAATGCATTCAGCCTTGCTGCAAAATATAACACAAATCAAACAACTTCAACTTAGTAATGCTAAACATGTTCCATCCACTTGCAGGCTGGTTACTCAGATGTAGAGAAAAACAAGTCTAGGAAAAGGATTTCAAAATTTTTTCTTTTTATCTTTCAAGTGAAATACAGAGAGGAAAAAAATTCCTGGAAATGCATTTCAAGATTACAGAGGAACACATTTAGGAATGGCATATACAGGAATGATGTTTTGTTCCTTTGTACCTTTTAGGTAAATATGTAGAGGAAAAATCCAGGAACTGCATTTCAGGAAGAACACGGAGGAACAAATGTAGTAACAGTATACGCAAAAAGGATATTTTGATAGTTTAAACAGAACTTACAAGGTATTACAACAAATTGAACTGTGGATATTTTGTTCCTCTCATCTTTCAGTGAGGCAGCCGACAGGAAATACAAAGTTCTGTAGAACTGAAGTCAGTGTATCACCGAGTGTATTGTTATGCCTTTGCTTGTCCTAACAGCTTTGCATTTCTGATTCTCCTCCTTTCTTTTTCCCTCTTAACTCGGTGGGGAGTCACTGGGGCACCACACTGAAGAACAGTTCACCAGGTTCCTCCAAGTTCTGTCGGACGAGTGCCAAGGCCTGGGTCTCGGCCAGTGTTTTCCCTATCCATTCTGCAGTTGCTCTTGCAAGAGTTCAGTGGAGGATTGCTTTAGCAAGGCTGTTGGATCTTGTTTCTGGGCTATACAAATGTAGTTTCTTTCTCCCCAACGTCAGGAACTCTTTGTATGGTCCCATGTGCTGTTTAATGGTTTGACACATTTGTTTCCTGATTAATTGAGTCGGTTTTATTTCCTCTTTAAAGCCGCGCCTATATGTCAACAGGCGTAGAAAGCAGCTGCTACAGACTTCTTTGTGTCTTTTGTAAATGTTTTTTTTGGAAAGAACTCTTCACAGTTTGAGGAAAAAAGAAGAAAAATCAGTGCGACCAAATGATGATGTTTGACCGTTTTGGATGCATCGATCTCAGTAGTAATTGAATCCTGGTTGATTTTGATCCAGAGTCGTCATAGTCGCCCTGTGACTAGTATAAACCGTTCTGAAAATAGTACTGCAGGGTAAACTAGACAAGAAGGGAAGTTCTTCCAGGTTGCAGTGCTTGTATGGCTGGAGCTGAACGTTTCTGCATTTGTTCTTCTGTGTCTTTGATTTACCAGAATGCAAACTGGTAGGAAATGCCAAACATGGGCCTCAAGTTGTGTACTCCTGTGTTCATTTCATTTCAAATGATTTGTACTTATTTACTGCCAGTGTGTCTTTGACATGCTACTGTTTTGAACAATAATCACAGAACAGTTCTTAGAAGTTGTTTTTGAAGCTTGATGATGTATGCAGATGTAGATCTGCATTGACAAGGAGTACGATATGTTTTAATTTAGTTACCTTTTTTCCTGCCTGTTTTTGCGGTGTTTGACTGTGCATGTATTTCTGTAGCACAATATTGCAGATCCAGTCCTGTGGAATTGAATGTCCATGCAGGTTAATGTAAACGTTTACTAAATATTTGTTTAGACTGAAACGTTTAAAAAAACATAGGTCATTATGTCTATAGTTTTGTGGTTTTTTGCGAACAATTTATTAACCATTGCCAACAAGTATTGCTTACAAAGCAGTTGGTTTTGCTAACATTTTTTTAGCCATTGGCATCGAATTGCTGACAAAGCAAATTTACTTTGACATAAATAGACTGCCAGAGAGATGCACTTTGATCTTGAAAGGTCTTCCCATCTGTGTAATCAAAGGTATGAAGAATACAGTTGCCATGACAAACAGAGGAATTCCCAATTTCTTTGTTATCGCCATCAGCATGCTTTGTGGACAAGAGTGCTGATGTGTTGCTTCTTGTTGGGAGATTTTCATTTTTCCTTTGGATGGGGAAACAGGTAAGGTTTTGGAAGGAAAGAAAGTGGGTATTAGGGACTGGCAATGTTGTAGGTTTGGGCATCGTTCAGATTGATTTTCACTGGTTTACACTGTATTGGCTGATCAAGTTTTGAATAAGGTCAAATGCATGGGAAGTACTGGGACTCAGGAGATTGTCTGTGTCAGCATCGGCAACAACTTTGCGAACTGACAGGGTCTTGTCACATGCCAAACTGATGTGTTTTGAATCGTCCGAAACTCTGCACGAGTGCATCTAGTGATTCAGGGATTTCATAGGCGTGGTTGAGGAATGTGAAGTTTGTTGCACTGGTCCATGGACATGATAATAACAGTAGCACCAAAGTCATTTTTGGGGGGTTTTGTTAGCACTTTGTCATTACCTTTTTTCCCCAAGTGTTTCAGGTTTGTACTTTATTTTTTCTTAAAGATAAACTTTTTATGCATACATATATATAACATAGCAGTAAAGACACCAAAGGAAAAAAAACAACTTTAAATGAACTTGCCTGTTTAAGCAAGAGAGATTCCACAAAAGAACACACATACACACACACTCTCTCTCTCTCTCTCTCTCTCTCTGTCTCACACACACACGCACACACATTTTCACATGTTACGCAGAAAATTTCATAGTCACATTCACCCACTTCAATCTTTCAGCCCAATGTCTTCCTCCCTCTCCCCTCATCCAGTGTTATTCACAGAATAGGATGTTAGACTAAAAGATATTGCAGGGTTAACTCCTCTTCAAAGCCCATGTGTTTATCTAGCCTTTTCAAGCTTTTGGTGACTTTGGGATGAGAAGTGCATGTTGAAGGCATGTAAATACTTCCAGTGTCTCCATTTTGTTACTACAGTGGCCTTTGCATTCATATGTGCTGCAAATGTCATGCGGGATTGAGCATTGGTGTTTCGCTTGTTTTATAAGCTGTGCATGTGTGTGTGTGTGTGACAATTGTGAAGTAAGGTTTTGGACAGTGTATTTTGAACTCATAGCCTTTTGTGGAGTTCAAGTTAGAGCTTTCTGAATTCACAGCTACCGAAGTGGATTTAGGTCCTGTAGAGTTGTTTTGGCTCATTTTTCCTGGAACTGTCATCTTATTTCTGAGATAATGTCATTGTTCCATGCATGTTAAACAATGTTGAATTGCAGGGAAGAAAGAGATTCAGGAGTTGTTGGCTGGCCGCACAAATTTGCTTTCTGTTAAACCTTGGGGGGGAAAAGTGTACTGCTAGGTATGATCATGACCCTCCATTTTATTTAGTATTTATGGTGCCTTTGTCAGTCCCATTCCAGATTTGGTATGATTGAACTTAGCTCGTCTACAATTTGTCAGTGGCAGCACAGTTGTACAAGTTTCGTGGTGGGCATTTTTTGCATATATGATGGAGTTTTTTTTGTTTTTTTTTAATGCTGATCGATGAGAATGAGGATGATTAAGATGATGCTACGGATTTCCATTTCGGTCTGAGACTACATGACAGGGCTGTACTCTACGCTTCCTTTCATAATAAATCATGGCGTCAACCAGGCCCGAGAGATACAGGCACCTGCAGTGTTGGTCAGGAAATTTGAGCAACACTCTCAGAAACGCATCTATTAAGTGGATGAAACTCGACTGTGTGGTCCCAGTCTTCCCAACTGAGTCCGCAGCAAACTCAACTCTGGGTAGGAGCCAGTCGGGGCAGAAAAACCCACATGACTCTGATGGGATTTCGAACCCACGACCTCCCAGCCGGGAGTCTGCGACGCTAACCACTTCGCCACAGCGGCTGGTGCATATATGGTGGATGTATGTGTGTTGGGTTGTCTTGGTCTTCATCTCGAGCAGTTGTCAATGAACTGTTAACTGAAAAGCCAGTTGAGGAAACTTTTTCAAGATTAAAACAAATTTGTTGTTTTCTTCGGGATGTCATCAATTCAATAGTTGTTATAAAACAAATTGTTGCTGTTATTCCGACCATTTTGGGGAAATATCTTTTGTTGTTGTTGGTTTTGTCTTCCAGTAGGTTCTTTCAGGGACATTTGTGTGTGATCTGTTGGTCTTCAGCGTACTTATCAGAGTTTTTATAAATTGGTATTTTCTTCTTATCTGTTTCAAGATCTTATCTGTGGTCATTGGAGATCCCCCCCCCCCCCAATCAAGTATAAAAATTGAGTTAGGATGGTCACACTCTCAGGTAAAAAGGTTAAAAAGAAAAAAACACACATACCAAACCCAAATCTGAGATGAAGTTGAGAATGCTCCTGAAGTTGATCCTGGATCAAAAGTTCACTGTGTATGTGATCTTGTCTTGTAAGAGACTGCTGAACAATGTTTGGCTACGATGAGCCAAACTGTACTGCTGTTCCTTGTCTGGTGTGATTTCCCCTTGTCTGTTCTTCTGGCAAATCCTCCGGGGGTTGCGACCTTGTCGTGGTCGGAGGGCTTGCGCGGTCCAGTGATCCCTTAGGCTTTGCTGGCGGGGCATCAATACTTTAAGATAGGCTGTTTTTTTAAAAAAACTGCTTCTAGGTCCGAAAAGCCAAGATGCTGTCTGGCCTAAGCATAACGTGGTAAGGAGTTGATGCCCCTGGTAGGGCTTCCCATGTCAGATAGGCTAAGGGTGAGGATCCTGACTAAGAGTAACCCGCCTTTCTCCTTTTCTTGTTTTCTGCCTTCCTTATTTGGCCCTTTTCTATCTTCGTCTCCCCTTCAAGTCTTCTTTCCACACTCCTTTTCTCTCTGTGGTCTCCTTAAGATCCGCCGCGTTTGCAGTGCGGTGCGACCTGTGTCGGAGGGGGATGAGATCTTGGTGATTGAGAGGGCCAGCGCTCTCAACACATCACTTTGGCTCGGACCTCTCCTAGACAGGAAGTACACTTTGGCCCGGGTGTTACTAATCGGCTCCCCTTTTTGGGCTGGGTCAAGACAGGCAGTTTCCCTGCTGGCCAAGTAAACCCCTGCAGTGCTCAGCTCTCTGTTCCCGGGAGTTGAGCATGATCAGGGGGGATAGGGTTGGTAGTTTCTGTTTGTCGATATCTCTCCCGAAGCCTGGAAGGGGTCAAGACATTGGTTTCTTGGCCCTGGCCCCTTAGTTGGACTCCAAGGTGGGTGGGTAAGGGGAGATGAAGCATAACAAACAAAATATGTCTTATTCAAAAAACATTCCCCCCAAACGGAAGAGGAAGGCAGTATCCCCTATTTCAGGACTTTCTCAAACAGATAGTGATTCTGACAGTGAGGTAAGACAGAGGACAGGTTTCGGGGCTTCCTGGCTCGTGGTGGAAGGGACAGAGCAGGAAAGACCCTTTCAGCTCTGAGCCCTTTTGCTATCCAAAAGGGCTTTCATGGTATAGCAGGTGAACCTAGGTCCATAGAAAGGTTGAGGAATGGTTCGTTTCTTATTCAATGTCGATCACAGAAACAATCTGAACAGCTGTTGAAAGCAACAAACCTAGTGGATAGGGAGATCAGGGTGACTCCCCATAAACAATTAAATTCGTCGAAAGGTGTGATTCGCTGTCGAGAGTTAGCAGGTGTCTCGGAAGCAGAGATCAAAACAGAACTGGCGTCCCAGGGTGTGACGGAGGTGCGCAGGGTGTCGGTAAAGAAAGGTTCAGAGAGAGTGGCCACCAACACCCTTTTTCTGACATTCTGCAACCCTGTGTTGCCTCCGGTCATCAAGTCGGTTACTTGAATGTTCGTGTTCAGCTATATGTGCCGTCCCCGTTGAGGTGTTTCAGATGCCAGAGGTTTGGCCATGTCAGAGACCGCTGTTCTGGGCAGGAGGTGTGCGGTGTTTGCTGCAAGGCGACCCAGATGGGCCGTGCATAGATCCGGCACATTGTGCTAACTGCGGTGGCGACCATCCCTCCTCTTCCAGACACTGTCCTCTTTGGATTCAAGAATCCACAATACAACGCATTAAAACGGAAAAGAAGATCTCATTTTTTGAAGCCCGCAAGCAGGTTGTGGGCAGTCAGACCCCAAACAGCTTCATATGCTTCGGCCGTAAAGTCGGTTCCCACAGTTCCCACTCGGTCAGTCTGCTGTCAGACTGATGACTTTACGTTTTCCAAAACATTGCAAGGTAGAATTGTCAACTCTGGTGGAAGCAGGTCCACCACCTTCCAACCCAAAGTGACTGCCCCTGGTGGAGGCAAAAAATCCGCACCCCTCAGACTGCCCAGCAGTCTACAACATCTGCTGCTGGGCAGATTAAAAAAACCAGCAGTTCCGCCTCGAACTCTCCTATCCAGTGCCCGTGCGGGCAAGGGAGTTCCACCCAGTGTGGAGATGGTGGAGATGAGAAAAAAACCTCCACCATCTCCCAAATCCAGACCTTCACCATCTCCAAACTCCAGGCCTTTGTCACCTGCGGGCAAGTCTGCCAGCGGGTCCAAAGACCAACACAGTCCAGTGAAACTAACTAATAAATTCGCTCCATTAGAAGCGGACGTTGAAGAGGAGATGACCTGATTTCTCTCCTTTTCGCCTCTGCACCATGGATAGTACAATATTCCATTGGAATATCCGTGGATTAAATTCCAACTTTGAGGAGCTGCAGCTTCTGTGTCAGTCTATAAAACCTTCCGTCGTGGCTCTTCAGGAAACTCAAATTCAAAGCCAGAAGACCTTTACTCTTTCTGGCTTTAATATTCTTTCAAAACCTGCACAACCATCCATGTTGGGACTGTCGGGCGGTGTTGCCCTTCTCCTACACAAAACTTTGCTGTATAGTCCTGTCGCTCTGTCTACCTCGCTTCAGGCTGTAGCTGCGAGAGTCACTCTCCACAAGACTGTGACAATCTGTTCTCTTTATCTACCTCCTTCTGTCCGGTTTGTCATCAGGACCTTGTCAGTCTGATAAGAGAACTTCCTCGACCTTTTTTGCTGTTGGGTGACTTTAACGGTCACAATCCTCTTTGGGGTAGTGTCGGTACATCATCCAGAGTCTGCTAATTGAGGATGTCCTTCGGATTTAGATTTGTGTTGTCTGAACGACGATCTGCAACTACCTCCACTCTTCACAGGTTCACTTTCGTGTTTAGATTTGTCGGTTTGTGACCCCCTCGCTGGTCTGGACTATGAGTGGTCTGTCCATGACGATCTGCACGGAAGTGACCATTTCCCTGTCCTTCTACAACCGTAATAACTGAACACGTCTCTGTCTCTCAACATCTAAATTATAAGAAAGCAAACTGGGATCTATTTGCAGCCACTATTTCTAAAGAATTCCAGGACACTGACTTTCTTCAGAGTCCGGACCCAGCTGAATCTCTGACTAACACTGTTATCAAATGTGCTAAAGCCTGTATTCCAGTGTCTTCCGATAAACTTCAAATGCCAAAAACACCCTGGTTTGATTCAGACTGCCAACAAATTTCCAAAGTTCGAAAACGGGCTCAGCGTCAGGTATACCAACGACCTTCGGGTCCCAACGCTCGAGCCCATCAAAACTCAGTGCCAAATCGAGACACACTTTTAAAATCAGTAACGTTGGTCCTGGAGAAGTTTCTGCTCCAGGCTGACATCGAAAACTTCCAAGAAAAAAGTGTGGAACATCATTAAGAAAATCAAAGGGAAGAAAACCTGTCCCACTGTGAACCATCTCAAGTTTTCTGACTCTTTAATAACGGACAAAAAAGCAGTTGCTAATCTGCTTGCTTCAACCATTGAAAAGAATTCCTCCTCTTCTAACAAATCAGCCACTTTTGTCAAAAACAAAGCCCTAAAAGAAAAATTCACCCTGCAAACTTTTCGTCCGACAACATGGAAGACTACAATCTTCCTTTCACGTTTAAACGAGCTGAAATCTGCCTTACTTTCTTGCAGCGATTCTTCTCCAGGTATGGATGAAATTCATTATCAACTGTTGAAACATCTTCCGCAAGAAGGTCTGAACATACTGCTACAGGTATACAACCATGTGTGGACTACAGGTTTCTTTCCACCCTCTTGGCGGAAAGCCCTTATTATTCCCATCCCCAACCTGGAAAAGATCTTTCTAATCCATCAAACTACCATCCCATAGCTTTGACCAGCTGTGTCTGCAAATTGATGGAGAAAATGGTCAACGCTAGGCTTATGTGGAAACTCGAAACCGATGGCCTTTTGGCGAAAGAACAGTGTGGTTTCCGCAAACATAGGACTACAGTTGACCATTTGATTCGTCTGGAATCTACACTTCGGAACGCCTTTCTGAACAAACAGCATGCAGTGGCAATTTTCTTCGACTTGGAGAAGGCCTACGATACCACCTGGAAGTCGGGGATACTTCATGATCTCCACGATCTGGGTTTTCGAGGTCATCTTCCGCTTTTTATTCAAAATTTTTTGGCAGAACGACAGTTTCAGGTCCGGGTTGGCACCACTCTCTCTGATGTCCACGAGCAGGAGTTGGGTGTTCCACAGGGGAGCATACTGTTCCTGCCCTCTTTAGTATTAAAATCAACAACATTGTGAAATCAGTTCAGCAGGGTTCAGAGCGTGGATGATTTTGCTGTCTACGCAACTGGAAGCCTGTACCCGAGTGTCCAGCGCAGGCTCCAGCTTTGCGTAGATAAAATCCATCGGTGGGCAGATGAAAACGGTTTCACCTTTTCTCCAACAAGACGCAGTGTATTCACTTCCATAATTTCCGTCAGTTTTTTCCAGATCCTGAACTTCAAGTAGGGAAATCTCCATTCCAGCTGTTAAAGAGGCCAAATTTCTGGGAGTCATTTTTGACCAAAAACTTAACTTTCTCAGCCATATTAAAAACCTCAAAACTGCTTGCCAGAAAGCACTGAATATTCTGCGGGTCGTAGCGCACACCGACTGGGGCGCTGATAAGAAAACTTTGTTGCACCTCTACAGAGCCCTGGTCCCTTCCAAACTGGACTACGGTTTGTGCTGTGTACGGCTCCGCACGATCTTCTTACCTCAAACTCTTGGACCCTATCCACCATCAAGGGCTTCGTCTCTGTCTTGGAGCGTTCCGCACCACTCCTGTCTACAGCCTGTACGCAGAGGCGGGTGAACCTTCACTGACCAACCGCAGGCTGAAACTGTCTTTGAATTATTACATCAGACTGTTCTCGGAACCAGAAAACCCTGCCTATGACTGTGTCTTTGATCCTCCGTTCCAAAGTAAGTTTGTAAACAACCCTAAATGTATTCTGCCGTTTGGTCTTCGTATGCAGCCTCACGTGCGGAATGCAGGTCTAGACCTAGGTGTAATATCTGATTTTTCCAAGTTTCCGGATCAACCACCGTGGACCTTCTTCACACCAGAGATTCGTTTTGATCTTGCAGCTTTCGCAAAGAGTCTACCAGCTCTCTAGCGTACAAGGCATTGTATGCTGAGCTCTGTTTGAAATTCCCATCCTGTCAAAAAGTTTTTACTGACGGTTCCAAGTCTGAAGATGGAGTGGCCTGTGCAGCCTATTGCCCTGGGGCTCCTTCTCAGATACTGTTGGAACATATTCATTTAGATGCTTCTGTCTATTCTGCTGAAACTTACTGCTCTGGTTTTGGCTTTGAAGATAATCTCACATTCTTCAAAGAGGGACTTTCTGGTTCTGTCGGATTCGCTGTCAGCTTTGGAGGCCATAGCTGGCCGCAACCTTCAGCATCCAGAACTTTTACTTTTTTTTGAACTTTTTAGTAAGTTGAAGGCGGACGGTTACAACATTACTCTTGCTTGGGTTCCTGTCATGTTGGCATTGGCGGGAACGAAATGGTTGATCGTTTAGCCAAGAACGCCACAAGAGAGAAACTGTCCAACACTTATATCCCCTGCTCAGATGTGAAACCCAAAATTAACGATTATGTGAGAGACCTCTGGCAGGAGGATTGGAACACACAGACGAATAACAAACTCTTTCAGATCCGTCCAAACCTTAAGGACTTCCTCCCATCTACGTCGGAGGTCGTAAAGAGGAAACGGTTCTGTGCCGGCTGCACACCGGCCATTCGTATTTTACCCATTCTTACCTTTTAAAGAGTGAAGAAGCTCCGTGGTGTATTCCATGTCATGCGACACTCACAATGAAACATGTTCTTTTAGAGTGTTGGGACTTGCACGATGTGAGACACAAACATTTTACAGCGGAGTCCATGAAGATCCTGTTCAGGGATGTCCCACCTGATGTGATCCTTGAGTTTTTGAGAGAGATTAACGTTTTTCATCTGATTTAAGATTTTACGGAAGAAAGATTTTTAATGCAATTTCTGGTGCGTTTCCAGACGATGTCATTTAATGAGATGTGTGAAAGTTTTTTTTTTTTAAATGACTGGTGAGTTGATTTTAACGTGGTGACAGCCCTGATGTGGCCCTTTGCGGTCGGCTGGGCTATAAGCAACATTATCTTATCTTATCTTATCTTCTGGCAAATGCTTGTTGTACACTTTCTATGACTTGTAAAAGAATTTACATATTGATGCTGAGAATATTGCTTTTAGGCTAAAGATGCCATTTTCCTATTTTATTAATCTGACAGATAATGATGACACTAAATGTTTGAAGATGAATTATTCTCTGTTGATATTAAGTATGTTCTTTTTTATTTTCATCTGGATTCTGATGAATGTGCTATGCTTTTTTTTATGCAGGATATTATATGTAGTGCGCCTACACTCTTAGAAACTCCACCATTTTATCTTTTTATTTGTGTTTATGTAAAATGTGAACAAAATAACATCTATAGCATCTCTTATTTCTTAAAACAGATGCGGGACATTGTGGAGTAAGTTTTAAAATATATCTCGGTGAAACTGTTATTGAAGTGTGTGATAGGAGTTAATGTTTCTTGCTTTGGTTATTCAATTTCTGCATTTTTGAGAGAGAAAAAAAAGAACGAGAGTTGTGAGTAGAGTTGGACATTTGAGGATGTTCATGTGTCTTTGTATATATTTTTGCTTATTTTTTCAGATTGATTTCAATAAAATTAGCAAAAGAAAAACACAAAATGGGTGCTAATTTCCCGAGAAGTACATGAAACGATGATGTAGATGGCAGTTTGACTTATCAGTGTCAGGAAAGTATCACTGCATGCAAAACAGTCCCTATAGGCTGGACCACATTTGCCTACCCATGATGCCTTAGTATGCAGGTATTGGACGTAAACGACTGAATGAAATAAGTGATGACATGAATAGGGAGTGCTTTGGTGTGGGAGCTGTCGTAGATGCCTGGCCCACACATCAGCCAGCATGCTGGTCAAGCACTGAGTGCGTTTCTGACATGGTTTGTGCCACGACTGTTGTTGTGCATGTGATTGTGTGTGGAAAGTGTCATGAACCCTTGTTGTTGCATTTTAACTCATTCCACTGCATGTTAAACAACTCTTCGAGGAATACTTTGATACAAGTATACAGTGACACAGAAAGTATTTCCCCAGTTGTTTTCTCCCTTCACCCACCCACCCCCTCTTCCCACTGTCACCCTTCCCCATGCCCGTCGTGTTTTCTTCTTTGTTTTCCATCCTGAGACTCCAATGTTTTCTTTTCAACATTCGAATTTGTGATAAATACAAATAATTCATTCACATACTTCCGGTGTGACTTGATGTACATATATGTAATTTATCTCACGCTATCTCGGATTTCATGTGCTTTGGGTTCAAATACTATTGCTCAAAAGGAAAGTTATGGTCGTACTTACTCTTGACATATTCATGTTGATTGTACAGAATAATGATATGTTTAAAAGCAGAAAAAAAATTGCGTGCTATGTAAAAGACATTGAAACATAGGAAGCAGATTAAAGAAGAAATCTTGCTTGAAGTTTAAAACATTCGAACCTTAATATGAAAAACAAACATTTCCGCTGCGATTACTATCCTTTCCCTAATTCATGCTATACTGTGCATAACCCTCAAGCCTTTCAGCCATAGTGGCAGTGAACAGTAAATATCCAGTGTGTCCAGGACACAACATTGTTGAACAGGACACAACATTGTTGAACAGGACACAACATTGTTGAAGATAGTGCCCGTCTCTCTCCATGCATCTCCTTTCCCAAATTAAGTTGGACACCAATACTAGTGGACAGAGAGCATTTTCAAGATGTGAAAATCGTACTCCACCATTTGACTGCAGGTTCCTCTTTTGTATTATACTCTATTAACTCTTGCCATGCTTCATGGTTCAGCTGAAAACATCCAGTGACTCAACTAAATCATTGCAATGAGTTAAAATTTTGTAGTCAAATTTAGCGTCTTTGTCAAAGTTCCTGTTAGCTATCCATCAGTCAATTTTGATGTGTATACAACCAAAAGGATAGAAACAATAAGTTGCATCATTTGAACTATACACTCATGATGATGCAGATTGTGGAGGACCAGTAGTGTAATGAGAGGTAATCGGATACTGCGTGGCCTAGAATATGGGTTGTGGGCTTGTTGATTAAAGTATAATTCTTGAGGGTTGCTTGACAAGTGTGGGTCTTGCACAACACAGACTATCGGAAGAAGAATACACATACAGTAAATCCTATGTAAACTGTATAGGTCATGGACAGCCCGCATCAACAGGAGGGTGTAATCAGAAGTGACATTGGGGAAAGTTTGATCTGTTGACTTGTTCCATTCACTCATCTGTTCCATCCTCTCTTTTTTTTCTCTTTGTTCTTTCTCCTCAAGGTGATTGTTTTGCATTTGATACCAGGTAATATGGGGGGACCAGAATAGCCCAGTTGGTAGAGCGCCGGACTTGTGATCCTGGGATTTGGGTTTGAATCTCTGTTTGGCCGTTTCAGTGCAGGAGGATTTTATTCCCTTGGAGTGAACATTGGTTCTTACTCCATTTCCCAGAGTGCCCTTTGAAGGAGACAATAAATCCAGGTTCCATGTGTGAATGTATACATTACAACTTGCACACATAAAATTCCATGACTGTACTTGCAAAAAAGAAGGCTAGTTTGGCCATTGGTGTGGATGACACATTACACTTAGTGTGTACCCAGTGTGAAAAATCCAAAGTATGAAAAAAAAAAAGAAAAAAACAAACGAGTGACTGATATTGACTGAATGGCACAAGAAAGACTGAATGTAGAACCAGCAGGCAGTTCTTCAATTGGCTCTACACTGGTAGGCAGCCTGTTGTATAAAGGAGAGCATAGATTGCAAAGCGCTTAGAGCTTGGTGTGAGGATGGGTAATTTTTAAGTACTTTTAATAACAACAATATAAATAATATGTTTTATCTTAATGAATGGCTATGATATGATACTGTGAGCATTTGAACAGGGTGATGCCTATTAACTGAAATATGCTTATCATGTTACACAGAATCGGTAGAAATCATGTAAAACTGACATTGAAATACCTGTAATAAACAAAATTGGAGAAAAAAAATTATTTCAACGAACTTCAAATTTTGTTTGAGTATTCGTTGTTACAAATGTATGTTTGATGGTCTTTTTTTAAAAGAAAAGTGAAATCAGACTCTGTGTGTGTGTGTGTGTGTGTGTGCGTGTGCGTGTGTTTGGGGAGGGGTGTGTGTGTGCGCGTGTGCGAACAAAATAATTTTTCTCACGTTGTTGTTAACAGAACCACAGTGGCGAGATTAAAAAATTGTCCTCCAGGTGGATTTGTACCTGGGTTCTTCAAATTCAGCAACGGTAATTACTGATTTGTTGACGAATATTGGAAGACACAAAGACACATCCAGCACATTTACGAATTAATAAGGATTGCAGTATAACGTCTGCAGTTGAACACTTTTTAATGGCTGGGCTTGCCATTAGAACTGCAGCAAAGTTGTACTGCACGCTTGAGTCTCCCACAATGAGCTCAGTTGAAACATAAGACATAGCTGCCAACTGTTACGGGAAAACCGGGACATATCGTTTTTTTAAAATTTGTCCCTATTTTCGTTGTTTGCTGGAAAAATTCCGGTTTACGAGTTTTCAAAAAAAAAAAAAAAAAAAAGCCCAAAATTAAATAAAACGTTTGGCAACTGGTCCGACTGAACAGAAATCGTAAACTCGGAAGTCAGCATGAAAGGGGCATAACTAGGCCCATTCCGCGCATGCGCATAGCTGCTGTTCAAATAGTCAACATGGCGTCTTCAAGTGGTAGCACGGAGAAAACCACAAAACCTAAACGATTCCAGCGGTATCTGCCAGCTTATAAAGACAAGTTTCCATGGATCACTTCTTGCCCTTCAAAGGGTGAAAAGTTTGCTTTCTGCACCATGTGTCGATGTCCGGTGAATATTTCACATGGGGGAAGAAATGATCTGGCCGATCACGAGAAGACCACGAAGCACAAAAAAACAACGAAGCTGAGGAATCGGCAGCCGTAAAAAAAAACATGATGGTGGCAAAGGCCAATCTTCATGCAGACCTGACTACTGCTACGATTCGGCCGTAGCAACTACGTATTTGAGGGGTCTGCTACGGAGCTACGACGAGCGATAATTTTGCTACGGTTTTTTCAAAGTTGAAGTCGATCATGGCGTTTTAGTAGATTTTGCGCTTAGTGAGGAGAGCAGTTCCGTTAGACGTGAGTGTTGAGCGGACACGGTTTTCCTGTTCCTATCGCGCATGCGTGCAAGTCATTCAGTCTCTTCGAATCGATAATGGCGGCACCGGCGAGCGAAAGCGATTGTGAGATTTCAACACCTCCATGACCTGGTGAAAGACGGTGTCTCGAGGGAAGTGAAAGCGGGCCGAGCAAATGTAAACGTAAAAGAGTTCGTGCGGCAGAGCAGACGTTTAGGCAAAGTTACACGGAAGAATGGACATGCATAGTGAACAGGGGCCGGATAGCTCAGTTGGTAGAGCGTCGGACTCGTGATCCTGGGGTTGCGGGTTCGAATTTCGGTATAGGGGGATTTTTCCCTCGGAGTTAACATTGGTTCTGACTCCATTCCCCATATAGTCGTTCGGATGGGACTATAAACCGAGGTCTAGTCTGTGTCACATGCACTAAGATCATACACGGACTCTAAAGATCCCGATGCTCATGTCCTAAGACGGGTGAGTACCGGCTACACGAATGTATACACAATGCATGCAACCTGTGTGCCAGAATAGTCTACGTGAAGACTGTGGGCACGGGGCAGGTTAAACATCCCCATCTGGAAGAAGAAGAACAGTCATAATGGTGATTCACACTATGCCTACTGTAATTTGTGCAAAGTTCAGTAATGAGCTCAAAATTGAGTTTGTCATATGTTGTAAGGTAGTTTTTCTCTCTCTCTCTCTCTCTCTCTCTCTCTCTCAAGGAAATGAAGGTAGTATTTACTATTATTAAAGCAAAGAAACATAGTTTTTCATTTATGATTAGATAGCAGTAGTTTGAAACGAGCCCGCGGTAGTTTGAAACCTGGCCGAGGTAGTGGCTACTGGTTAGAGGGTCTTGCTACTGGAAACAGAAGTCTGTGCTACTGGAAATGGTTTGCTGATGTAGTCAGGTCTGTTCATGGCTCTTGCTATGAGCAAAAGTTCAGCCAGGAGTTTCTAAAGAAGGCCAAGTCCTCGACTGCACAAATAGTGAAAAAAAAAACCCTAGATCTTTGAACACAGGCTGTCAACTCAGGGTGTGGAGTAGTGGTTGGATCATGACGACTGGGGAGTGGGGAGTAGCTTGATGGAGCCTTAGAACTGGGGTGGGGGGCGATGGTAATTAAATGGAGCCGGAGGACTGGGGATGAAGTTGTTTGAGCAAGATTGTGGGGGTACAGTTGATGAAACATAACTGTGTTGTGTTGTTAATGAAACATGACTGTGGGGTGTAGTTGATGAAAGATGACTGTGGGGTATAGTTGATGAAACATGACTGTGGGGTATAGTTGATGAAACATGACTGTGGGGTATAGTTGATGGATCCTAAGTCCTATGGGTGTAGTTGTGAGATCATAAGGGCAGTAGGGTGAAGTTGATGGAACTTGAACTGAAGAATGTGGGTGTAGCTGATGGAAGCCCAGGACTGTGAGTGCTGTTGATTGGGAGGGCAGAGCATATTTAATGTTCATCCTACATCAATATGGAAGATAAAAAACCTGTTTGGGTAAGTCTTATTTTGTGTGTTTGTATATTAATCTATAGAAAAAAAATATGGTGGCTATCTACATAAGAGGCTTTTTTTACACAAAATATTGTATTGTATGCAACATACTAATATGCATGCTTTGATATGGTTTAATAATAGGCTTGCTTTTGATTAGTTTTCCTATCAGGAGATGAAAAATATGCCTGTCAGAGTGTAAAAAAGGCTTCAGCTTCAGGGGGCGCAGCCCCCTGACCCCCACTGATCAGGAGGAGGGCCAGCCCCCCTCCCGAACCCACCCCCCGTGAGGTGTTACTCTTTTTGACTCTGGGAGGTTGGCAGCTATGATAAGAATTTGGTTTGAGTTTGCTACAACTGACAGGTGACAGGTGCTTTTTTTATATCTGTCACAATGAATACTGTTGAAAGTGACTGCCAGCTCTGTCTGTCACGATGAACACAAGTGAAATTGTATACTGGATCCGAGTCTACCTCAATGAAAACAGTTTAAAAGTGGATTTGTATTTGACGCAATTAGCACTAGTGAAATAAGAGTAGCTTGTTCGAGTCTGTTACGATGAAAACAGGTGAAACTGAGTACTGAATTTGTGTCTTTTTGAATGAAAGCAGGTGAAACTGTGAATCTGCCTCATTGAAAGCAGGTGAAACTGTGAGTATGCTCAATGAAAACAGATGAAACTTTGAGTCTGCCTCAATGAAAACAGGTGAAGCTGAGAGTCTGCCTCAATGAAAGCAGGAGAAACTGTGAGTCTGCCTCAATGGAAACAGGTGAAACTCCTCAATGAAAGCAGGTGAAACTGCGAGTCTGCCTCAATGAAAACAGGTGAAACTGTGAGTCTGCCTCAACGAAAATAGGTGAAACTGTGAGTCTGCCTCAATGAACATAGGTGAAACTGTGAGTGCCTCAATGAAAACGGGTGAACCTGGGATGGAGCCTCTCTCAATTATACCGGATGAAACTGAGCACTAGGTCTGATTCTGCTTCAATGAAAACAGGTGGTAGTGCCTGCCTTTACTGCGTTAGAGTCTGACACAGGTGAAACTGAGTCACTGGGGCTGAGTCTTCAATATTGAAAGCGTCCAACCGAGAAGTGATCAAAAGCAGCTCTTGTGAGCTTCATTGGTTACAAGCGATTGGGAAATTATCACATCTACAAGACTGAGTGATGCCAGTCTAGCGTTTCTGGTGCGAAGAGGACCAGAACCTTCAAGGCAATTGCAGACGTAGCTGGTAAGAGTTCTAGCTGATCTGATCTGGTCACAGAGGAGCAAACAGGAAGATCGATGATGTGGTTTAAGTTCACCAACTAGAACAGGTGTCAAATAGTGAAGGGGATAAGATAACTGGTCTAAAATGGCAACGCCCCATACACCCATCCATCCAGAAGGGGCGGCTTCAATCCCAGCAGCACCAGTAAAAAAAAGTCGTGACCTGGATGTGGCCGGACCCTCACAAAGTGTTGAGGAGTTCAGGGCGGAAACACTTACTTGAAGGGAGGCTCTTCTCTGAAGATCTGCTGATCTAATTCTTTTAAGTTGTCAAGCTGAAGTGAAATGATGATTAATACTGTGTGTGTGCATAACTGTGTGCATGTTGTGAGCTATGTGTGCTTGTGTGTGGATGTGTTCATGCTCGCGCGTGCATGTGCATTTATGTCCGTTTTTTTGTTTTGTTTTTTTTTTGTTTTTTTGCATACCCGCATAATGCCTGTTGGCGTAACCTGATCGTGGGATCTATGTAAGTTTGAAGACTTTTACCAGTCCAACTTTGGTGCTAAGTACAAGTAATTAACCGCACAAGCAATGAACAAAATTAAAACTTCAAACATCCAGAAACATAGCATTCTAAACACTGCGTCAGGTTGTAATGCCAGTGTTTCATTTGTGTTTTTTATTTACAGTTATTAGAAAGCCCACAAAATACTGGGACAATATTCTTTTGTAAAATTTAGTTTTGACGATGCAGCCATCGAAAAAACAAATAGTTAGAATAAAGGGATTAAATATTTCATTTCCAATCATCTTTAAAGTATGTTAAAATGATATGTTTGATGCTTCTCTCCACATTCACTTTTCTATTTCAAAAGCACAGTTCTTAAAGTTACTGGGATATTTCATGCACCGTTTGACATTTTATGTGATGTGAATAATTGTGATGGTTAAAAAAATCCAAATTGTTCTGTATACTGCTGTTTACATTATTATCCTGTACATGTGTTCTGAGACAGGAAAATCGATACCTATTCACCTTTGCCACCAGAAATACATCTGCATGAAGTAAATGATAATGACAAAAGTAACAGATCCTCATCGGACGCCCGATTAGCATTGCAGTGCATATGTTGTGAAAAACAAGAGAATTACCAGTATCACATGAAATTTATGTTTATGGCATATATAAACTACTTGTTAAGTAACGGTCATGATAGTTTTTGCAACAAAGCTTTTAAAGCTGACTTGTCAAAAGGTGTGATGCCCGAATGAGGCGTAGCCACCCGAGAACAGTGTCAGCACAGGTGTTCAGGTGTAGTCATTTCTTTGGGTGCATCGCTGGGCTTTGTTGTTCCAGAGCACCTGTACACAAAACACACACACACACACACACAACACAATTAGAAACTTACACCAGTATTTACTTTGGGAAAGCGAAGTTTACGTGTAATTCCATGAAGTAGTTCCAAAGGGGCTGTGCGAAATGCGCACGTGCAACAAGGCCGTAACTCAAAGCACAGATCCTCTAAACCGGTTAGATGATCAGTACAACTTTATGTAACTGAAACTGATAAAGTTACTATTAACAAAATTACAATAACAAAATTAAACAGTTACTTATTGTTAACCTAGTTTTATTTCTAACAATCATATTTGTATTTTTAGAACTGGGATAATAACAAAGGGAGGGCATACAGCCCTCCATTCCTGTGGAACTTCATCATAGAATTCTACAGAAACTTCCCAAGGAAAAAGCTCATAGTGTTCCAATTCTCATAGTTCCACTGAGAAGTATGCAATCTGCGAGACTTCAAAGCAGATTGCACAGCATTTATTCTGTAGAATAGAGAACCCTGTCCACATTTATACAAAGTAAACCCATCCAGGTTGGTGTATGAATTTTGGCTGTACATGATTTGATTTTTAATTACCATTGCTCATGTCAAAGAAACAAAATAAATTGGCAAATTTGCGTAATCAAAATTTAACAGACAACGTCACATAGCGTAGCACCAAATTTCATAACTACAGTATGTAGTTCAGACACTATTATTCCTCTCTTTCTGGTTCTACATTGAACTTAGCTATGACGAAGTCTGCATGTACTGATTCCAACATAAAACATTGCAACAAGTCCGTTCACTATTGTTTCACTGCAAAAGTCAAAACTGAACATTAGACCCGTTCGCGTTAAGGTTTGTCTTTGGATCCCCGACTAACAGCCCCGTTGTTGGCAGTAAACGTTTTCGCACAGGGCCAACCAGCCCTCTCCAATACAACATCGACAGGCAATCCACTTCTCTGTAATTCAGAGGGTGAAGCTCTTCTGAAAATATGAGGCTGAAAATCTGAACCAGCAACTCCTTCATCCAGCGAGCAACAGAATCCCTGAGGCTTGACTATGTGGATGAGTATTGCACACCAACAACTTGTCACAATCTTGACACAGTTCATGTCTTTTACAAGTGTAATGCTCCAGACAATCTACCACACAAAGTCTTTGTTCTTGTGGACATCTAAGTAATCTGCAAATGTGGTTGGTGAAAACCTGGTGTGGTGCTTTTAAGTTGACCAGTAAACAGGCTTATGCAGCCCTTCTCAAGCATGGAGACCACTTAACCTCAGTTAGTGAATGGTTTGATGTCTGAGCAGATTTTAACGGCATCAGGGCAAATGAATTTTTAGATAACTTTTCGAGAGACATCATTATCGTTCTGTTTCTAAGAAAATTCAAATGAAGTTATCACATCCAAGTTTTTGTCCGCTTCTGGGTATCGTGAATCTGAGCTGAAACACGCCTTCGTACAACATGATACCTGTGAATTGACACCAATTGTCCTATCTCTATTAATCTGAACTAAGCTGAAGCACACCTTTCACACAACGTGATACCTGTGAACTGACACCAACTGTCCTGTCTCCACTGATCTAAATTAGGTTGAAGCACATCTTTCACACAACGTGATATCTGTGGATTGACACCAACTGTCCTGTCTCCACTGATCTAAATTAGGTTGAAGCACATCTTTCACACAACGTGATACCTGTGGATTGACACCAACTGTCCTGTCTCCACTGATTAAATTAGGTTGAAGCACATCTTTCACACAACGTGACACCTGTGGATTGACACCAATTGTCCTGTCTCCACTGATCTGAATTAAGCTGAACAAACAGTGTTTTTTCTAGCACTGTAGCTCACATCTTGTTCAAACAGTTCAGTCGAAAACTGCAATACAACTTCCACAGACGCTCAAATGAGATTTAGACGCGATTTAGCAAAGAACAAATTCCGTCTTGAAATGCATGTCTCATATTCCTTCTGGGTCGAACTTCGTAAGGAGGCACAGGTGATTTGACAAGTCTGAACAGCTTCCCTTGGATGCACACACTCAACAGCTGAAGATTCACGTGAAGTGAGTAAACAACATCTTGGTGCTGCATCCTTTTGGCAGAAGTAGAGGTTTCCTAGTGAGCAGTCACAACAGTTGTGGGTACCAGACTGATGGTGACCTGACGGGGATGACCAGTACTATGTCTGTGCTGTCTCTTTTCAGTTTTGCCAGGGCTCTCTGCTCCTGGCAGAAAGGAGAAAAGACATACGATGTTCATTTATGCCATGAAAGTGTCTGAATGCTTCAACTACTATAGATTCGGGATCAGAGCTGCAGGAGCCAAAAGGCCTCAACTGATAATCTAAGCGTGAAGTAATGAGATATATGTCTGTTTTTCCAATTTTCTGTATCAACTGGGTAAACACCGGTTTCTGTTCAGTTTGATCAGAAATGTATCTTGATTTTCTTTTATCAGCTTTTGCATTTTGCTTTCCAGTGATATGGGTCAATGGTTAACCAAATCTTTTTTTTTCTCTGCACATTATCTCCAGATTCTGTTCATGATTTCAGGATGTTGACAGGGAAGTTTTTCTTCGGCAGACCATCTTCTTCCAGCCTTTTGAATTTTACACAAAACACCACAACCGCCAGAGGAAGGAGCATAATTATGTTGATCAATTTCCACTTGTGGTTCAGCAGTTTGCAAAGGGAAATAACACTGGACAACATTGTCAACCTTCCTGTCAAGTTCAGATTTGGCTTCACGAGTCAGGACAGTCAGAGCTTCAGAATCTCCCTACGGTGCATACTGGACGTGCGATATGTCCAACTGCACGTGCACATTTTGCAGATCACACTGTTTACTGTGGAACTACGAGAAATGGAATCATACACATATACACACAAATCTGCTGCACGCGCACACGCACGCGCACGCGCTCACACACACAGACACAACACAATACACTCGGCACATCTTTTGAAAGACAATCTGGCGGGCAAATGGAACAAATAAAATGACTTTACGTCAATGGTCATGTTTTTTTTGTCTTGCCTATTAGTTCCACCACACGTGGCAAACAGCAAGAATGCACGCTTGTTTCAATATATGAACAAGCTTCATTTACTGTGATGTTGACATTAGATTGTGCATGCATGCACAAGTGTGTGAGTGAGAAAGTGAGAGCAAGTCAGTACCAGATTTGTATTTTTGATGTACACTAACCAGTCGTTTTGGAGGTCTTTTCTGCGCTAATTGATAAACAAACAATCGATCAAAAAGCACTTGAAAGTCACACACACATGTATTGATGTGTGTAAGCATGCACATACAAAGGATCAGTGACGGAGTGTTAGATGCACAGACTTTGAAACAGACAGGAAACTAAGCTAATTAACAGACCACACAAACCCCCAAAGAAAAACATACCTGCCACTTTACCGGAGAAACAGACAGACAGAAAAAGCACAAATGGACTCTACAACTACCACTGAGACAATTATTTAGGCCTTACGAAGCTCTAAAGACTCATTCACTGGCTATATTACGAGAAAAGAACAGCCTGACAGACTCCAGAATGTCCCGAAATCACCCACTACTGTGAGGGAAACCTAGACGGATAAGTAAACAGATCCTGAAACTGAAAAAAAAAAAAAAAAAAAAGTTCTCCCCTTCCTCCCTACTCTCTTCATTCGCCCATTTTCCCACCGCGGCATCTTTCCCCAGCTCACTCTACCACTGCGAGGGGAGGCCTGTTTGGCGCGCTCTCTCGAAAGCTTTGACGAAGGTCAGGCAGATGCGGGGGTCCAGCCCCAGGTTGTTGATCAGCTTGTCAAAGCAGTTTGGGCTGTTCCGGCAGATGGACAGCATGTGGCGAGCGGCGGTCTTGTTGAAGGAGAGGTAGCCCAACGTCACAGCCGCTCCATTGCGCACCTGCAGAACATAACGGAGGAGCAGGGAGGGTGGAGGGGTAAACATTGATTCGACACGATTCGCTCACAGTGAGGAGTGGATAATTGCATACCTGTGAATATGAACTCTCTCTCTCTCTCTCTCTCTCTCTCTCTCTTACTTTAAATATATAATGGCAAAATTTAGACTTGTAATATCGGATTTTAGCAATACATGAATTTAGATACAAAACTGGTGTTGATAACAATGATACTCTTTGTCCTCTTTGTGAGGATGAGTCACAAGAAAATTAAATACATGTTGTTCTTTGTTGTCCAGCCCTTATGGACATTAGAAATGAATAGATTAAGCCGAAGTTCTATAGACAGCCTTCCCTATTTAGATTAACCCTATTGATGTCATCAACTTCAACAAAATATGTTCAAAATCTTTCGTTCTTTTTGTATAAGGCTTTTAAAATAGAGAAATGGCTACCTTTTAAAAGCTACAAATGGTTTTGTCTTTTGATATACTTTGCATGTCGCGGACATTTGTTTCAAATGTACTATATCCATACCCCTTCATAAGGGGCCTAGGCCTATGTGAATGATATCTCTCTCTCTCTCTCTCTCTCTCTCTCTCTCTCTCTCTCTCTCTCTCTCTCTCTCGTCACTGATGCACTGTCTTTCTTGTTCCAAACATTCCTCACCATCATAAATAAACACGCACGGTTACGTCAAAAAAAAGAGTTAATCATCCCCAGATGAACCCGTGGTTAACAGTAGAATTGCTGCAAGAAATGATTCAACGTGACCAACTCAAGGCAGCAAATTTATTTGACGAATACAAAGAGCAGAGCAAGTTTGTTTCAAATGAAGTTGAAAAAAAGCAAAAAGAGAGTATTTCAGTCAAATAATTACGGATGCAAAAACCACAGCGCCCATCTGGAGGGCACTAAACACAATTCTACATATAAAACGTAAAGATTGACAAAATTCAACAACAAACGTGACTCCGGACAAATTAACACACACTTTCTGTCATTATCAGACATCCTTATTAAAGCTTCACACACTGCGAGTATCTAGTGCATGTCCGACTTCCTAACATCATTTTGCAAACAAAGACTTGGATCCAGTAACTCACTCGTTTCACAAGATACTTGGCAGACTGCTTTGAACATAACCTCTTCGAGAGCCCAATATTTCCCCCATCCAAGATTTTCGGAAATGTCTTGGCTACACAACGGAATACTGTTGTTCTATTCGCCTTAGACTTAAAACGAAGGATTGATAGCATTGCAGAATGGACAGGGAGACGATTTGCATTGTAGACCCAAATACACAACGGGAAAAAAAAAAAAAACCCACTGGAGTAACCTGATGAACTGTTCTTGGATGTGGCGCTATATTGTCTTCTCTCAAAGTTGACCGATTGACTTGAGTGAAACAAAATGCAATCCCTGTTTGCATCAGTAAAAACCCACTTGTGTCATCACTAGCGCCATCTTCCCTGTCGCGATTTCCGCTCTGCGCTCTGTTACTCAGTCTGTACGCCGGTAAGCCTCGACAAGTCAAGAAATTTTGTTAGCAACATTGAAGACACTTCAGCTCTCGAGTCGAGTGTGATGAACAAGTGGACGTGGTTTTGGCTTCAAAAGTGCAACGATCGAAGAACCATAAACAAAACTTGGTGCGAGAAGATTGCGCGGTTCTTTCCGTTCTCTATCAGCACGTTGTTGTTCGTCGAAAGCCTTACTCACACCATACCCACCCTACGGGCCTGCCCGCTTTGACGAAGATTTGGAAGATGAAAAGCCGCATACACAACCCCTTCACCCTCGCACTTTTAGGCTTGGAAATGTCGCTTAAGCCCAATGGCAGCTCTACACACACGCGCGCGCACGCACGCTCGCAGACACGCATGAACACACAGACACACAGACACACACACACACACACACACACACACACACACACACACACACACTGTCGGTCAAAAAACACTCGAAAATAAGACACCCAGATGCCCCAACCGGTCAAGTCACAAAAACGATCTTGCCTATAAAGAGAATGAAAAAAAAAAAGAATAAGTAAAAAAACAGACAGCATACAGTACTCAAGATTATACACGTGAATTTATCAATGCAGTGCTGAAGATGTCATCCAGTTCCTTAGTTTATCGCCTCCAGTGGAAAAAAAGCAACCAAGTGACCAAGCAACCAAACCACCTAAACAAAACAGAACAAAATGTATATGAAATATATTTGTGACTGGTAGCAACAGAATGGGAAGCCAGTTCTGATTCTGGTGCTTAAATCCCAGCATTGTTGTCAGAATGGAATAATACAGAAAGAATCAAAACGTTTGGACATTGAAACTTAATGGAAGGCAGTGACAGCACAGAAAGATTACAAACGACTGATCCACGAGACATCAATAACGAAGACGACAGAAAGATATGGAGGAGAGGGAGTGAAGGGGGGGGGGGGGGGGGGGGTGTTGAGGGGGGACAGGCAAAAACTCAGAGGGCGATAGAACAGAGGAAGAAAAAGCAGCTCGGAATTTTGAAGAGGCTACTGTTTACAGTTGTGTCCTCTGAACGTCTACCTGATCATCATCAGAGTGGATGAGGTGGACCAGCAGCTCAATGGCATCGGCGGCCACGACGGCGTCAGGGATGCCGGAGCGGGTGTGGCAGAGGCTGGCCAGGAGGCTGCAGGCCAGCACCAGCACCCGGTTGTCCTCAGACTGCAGCTTGCTCACCAGCAGGCTGATGCCCCGCGCCGTCAGCTCCACCTGGTCAAAGTCCACGATCACCCGTGCCAGTATGACCACCTGCAACACGCATGGGTATGGCCATTATCACCATAAATAGACTCTCTCTCTCTCTCTCTCACACACACACACACACACACACACACACACACACACACACACACACACACACACACACACACACACCTTAACTCGATACACACCTCTATGCCAGAACCCCATCACAGCCATAACTTGCATCCGGTATGGGAGTGAAGCCAACGTCATCCGCCGAAAAGGAAGCCAGGCTATCATGAATGGCGCACAGGCAACCTTTTGATTGAGGAGAAGATTCAAACAGTGAAGAACCCGGTTCCTCCAGGCCAGCAGAGTGTTAAAGAACAATTTGGCGGCACCGTCTGCAGCCACTGAAAGCTTGGTGGAGATCTGGTAGCCGAGGAGTGCCAAGACCAGATTCCATGGAGGTTTCTCCTGGGCTTCCCGGGAGGATGAGACTTTGGCTGAAGCGTTCTCCGAGTCCTGGGTGTTCTTTGGCCTACCGGATGAAGAGGTCGGTGAGCATGAGGAAGTGAGTGGCTGAAACCTCAGGCAGAGAGCATTGGGCCGATCGGTCCTTTTCAGTCAGCATCTTGAACAAAAGAGGGACTGAAGTTGAGAAGTCCAGCTGGTTGGGCACTTCTAAGGAAATTGTGCAACGCTGATCAAATGGCCTTTTAGGTTGACTCACGGATGGCTAAACTGGATGTCATGGTGGGCCTCCAACACAGGTGGAGCGCGGCAATACACAGAGCTCCCAGAGACTAGAGACTGGGACCGATCAGCCAGCATCAGTAGTCTGATGGTTCTGTCGTTTTGCGGAAGGTTACAATTTGAAGTACCCCACAATGCTCCGAGCACACACACAAAAAAAAGAAGGAAAAACCAAAGTCTCAGTGACTCGGCTAATCATGATCCGACCTGCAGCCCCTCACATGATACAGGCTCTTGCAAGAGACTGTGACCCTGACCAACCTGCTTGCAAGAAAATTTTTGAAAGGCAGCAAAACAATGTTTTGGGAGTGGGGGAATTGTGCTCAGGAGGGGAAGGAGGACATGGGAGGTTGGGATGGGGAGAATGAACGCCATGGATATTACAGGTGGGAAGTCAGTCTTGCCTTCAAGAAGATCAAGTGACTCAGTTGTTGCAAACTCCTGTAGCAAGGGTGTCCCCATTCTGGGATAGTCCAATCTGTCTGTGCTGTGTCCAACAGGATGGGATGTCAAAACTGCAGGTGCCATTTCTCCTGGATCTCAGTCTGTAGCTTAATGGTTTGGGCAGGTAGACTGGAATCGGTAGAGACAAGTCCACGATAGGATTTCTAGAACGTCTCAAGGCGGACTTGTTTTCTTTGGTCTTGCAGGGTGTGCCAATCCAAAGAACTGGTGAAGTTGATGCAGGGTGTATGAGGATGCTGGTCTGTGACCAGTCTTGATGCTCTGTACAGAGCCTTATAAACTGCCTGGATTTCAGTGACTGGGCTGCACACTAAAGTAAAGAACGAACAGGTTCTGAATGCAGTTTCCTTTATCTTGTTGCGTGTACTGAGGTTGTGCTGGAGAATGTGGAATTTTAGCAAGAGATCCTCCAGTTCTCTCTGCTGACAGCAATCCAGGGAGTAGTGTGTGTGTGTGTGTGTGTGTGTGTGTGTGTGTGTGTGTGTCATTTGTGACCTCTGAAGACACATTTGACAAAAATTCACTTCTCTATTTCACATCGTGTATTAAACAAATGGTACTTGAATCTTATTTTGTGTGTTTATTCACATTTTGGCTCGTTTGCACTAGTTCTGGCGTCCGTTTCACAGTCTCTGTTGCTATGCACGTTATTTCACGTACATTATTTAATGTCTCCCGTGCACCAGTAGATTGTGTCATGTCTAACGTACCAGTACATTGCTCCATGTCTACTGTTTTCAGTACATTATTCCATGTCTCCTATATCTTGACAAGATAAGTGTGTGATGGTGTGGGGGGGTAAGGGGTGTGCGGGTGAAGACAGGCAGATGCAATGCGTAGAAGCCAAGGGACAGCAGCCAGTCAAGAAGACACGGAGGACGAGGTGTAGTTTCTCCCTTTATTTTCTTCTTCCACGCCAGTCGCTCACATCAGGGACCGACGGTCCCTGCTCACGTCAGGGAACACTCTGCCCCATTTCACACCACGCTCTATTTTTATAACAATGTACCGGACCGCAAAGCCAGCACCACGGTGTGCCGAAGACGAAACGGGCCCCTCGCGAGGCCGGAACCAACAAAATTTCTGTGTTTTCTATGGCAGCTTCAGTGTTGTCTGGCTCGCTGGTCCGTTCAAACTATTAACACATATTTACTATCGATGAAAACCTCAGAACACAAGGAATAAAATGCAGTAAGTCACATTTGACAATTTTGTTCCTGTACTAAATCATTGCTGATTAATGTCCCAGAGTGAAACCAATTTTAACAAGCTTACATCATATTTTCCTTTATTCCGAATGAAAAATACTAACACAGCGTGAAATAATTTTGTAATGAATAAAAAGCTGGCATTTCGCTCTTTTTATACATATAAATTTCATTATCCAAGATGCCGTCCAGGCGGAGAACTTTGCGTTTAAAGTTTGATAGAAAACACAGCTGACTTTTCACGTCGCCGGGCCTTCAGCGCCTACTTTTGACACAATTTTCAACTGAAAAATACTCTGTTGAAACGGTCTGTTAAATAATAAATTCTACACATTTTCAGTTGTATTCATAACAGAAATGGAGTCATTAGCAAGATTTCGATCGGGAAGTCCGAATTTCGTAGAATGATAATTTGGATCAAACTCCGACAGTAAACAAAGAAGGCGACTCGCTAAAGGGACCGGCGCTGTCAGTCATTTCGTATAGTCGCAAGCTTGTACAGAAAAGATCATAGGCATGCGATATACGAAATGAAAGCTTATGGACTTTACTTTTAACATGCATCTTCAGATTCTTCGGTTTTCCTCTTACTTTTTGTAAAATCAAGATTATTCAATATTCATTCGACAGACAATTGAAAATGGCGCCAAGATTGCTCGTGCAAAATCCCCATTTAGAGAAAATATGGCTTCTCAGCCTAGTACGGTTGTAATGAATCAAATACATTAATTTTTGTGACTTTAGCAACGTACATACAACTATGTAGGTTCTGAGGTATTCATGATTTTAAGAATTTACACAATAAAAAAAAAGAGATTCGACCAAGGGAGGTAAGGGGAAGATAACTCTCGAACAAAACATTTTCATCCACGAAAGGAAACCCAAAAAAAAATAATACACTGTTAGCACCCGGCTACATCCCCCCCTACTCTGTTAAAACCCAGCGTCCTCGCTGACATAAAATGACAGAGTCATCAAGTACAACACATAAATCAATGGGGAAAACTGGAGCTTTAGACTTCAAGTCTGGAGAGGCATTTCTTCCTAAACAAACCCTTTTATCAGTGTATCAAAACAAAGCATCAAAACATCTTCTCTCTCTCTCATTCTTTGTATTCATATCATTCCAACTAACGAGGGCTTGCTTTTTTTTTACAAGGCTTCTGAAAGTCGGCAGACTCGCATTGACTAGAATGGGCATGTATTTTAAACAAAAATTCCAAAAAGTCAAATACAAATGACTACAAGGGATTCCTTTCATGAACAAAACCCGGACTTTGGGTACATAAGTGAACTAAACTGGACTTGATATTTAAAACAAAATTCCAAGTCGGACATCAGAAATCATTAGGAACATGTGTTAAAACCCAAAGCACTGGGTAGGTACCAAGTCAAGTGACAATAATGGACTTGTTATGTAAACAAAATTCCAAGGTGTCAGGTACTAAACATGACTTTGCAAGGATTTGTTATTTTAAAATTCCGAGAAGGTCAGGTACCAAAATGACTAGGAAGGATTTTTTTTCTTCCTCCAAAACATTGGGTAGGCACCGAGTGACAACAATGGACTTGTTATTTGAACAAAATTCCAAAATGTCAAGTACCAAAATGACTTAGAGAGGATTTGTTATTTAAAACAACATTCCAAGAAAGTCGGGTAGAAAATATACTTTGAATAGATTTGTTAAATTCCAGGGCATTGAGTACCAAACGACAACAATGGCTTATTATTTGAACAAGATTCCATAAAGTCCGGTACAAAATGGCTAGAAAGGAATGATTTAAACTCCTTAGAGTCAAGTCCCCAGGAAAACATGGACTAGGGATAGGTTTTGTCGTTTTGGACAAAGTTTCCCCACAACGTAGTTTTCTCTTGGTCATTACTGTCGACTTTGAAAAACAGAGGCGTACATCATTTTACGTCTTTGGGGAACAATCGATATGTACTGTTTATACAAAAAAAGAAAGAAGACAACATTAAAATGTCACAAGGTATTTGAAAAAAAGTAGTCCACAACACCTCTTTTCAGGAGGTATTTAACAAGAAATCAGTCTGGAGTATGAAAACTGTCCCTGAGAACATCTGACCAAGTCAGTTAACTATGCAAGCGTTCAGCCGTCTAGGCGGGCACTGAGGGTATACCTTTTTGTTGGTTTCCCAACCAGACGCGTAGACCGCCGTGGGGCTGGCGTATGTGGGCCAGTAGCACATACCGGAGACGGAACAGGAGGGGGCACAGGGTGGCCAGTTGTCACCGGCATCAGTTGGGGAGCCGCCTGCCTGGGCACTGGAATACCGTAGTGGACTGGCTCATTCTCGCTGTCCGATTCAGAGTCAGAGGTGGGTGGACTAGATGGAGTTACCTCTGACTGGTCGTCGTCTTGCAAGTCCAAGGGGGCACTCGCAGGCAGCAGGTCCTTCCGATGGATGGCTCGTTCTGGACCGCCAGCCAGGGGCTGGACCGAGTAGACAGGTAGGCCGTCATAGGGTCGTGATGTCACCCGGTAGAGGTCAGGTTTCCACAGGGCCTGGATCTTGTTTCGGCCAAAGATGCGATTGCGTATGTAGACGTAGTTGCCTACACTCAGGGCATGGTCTGCAGCCTTTCTGTCAGTGAAGCCGTCCCTTCTTGCTGCAGCCTCCTTCAACTGGTTGTACGCCTTCAGGTGGGCCTCCTGGAGGCGGAGACGGTGCTGGTGGACCCAGTCAACTGCACCAGCAGCAGCTGTGGTAGGGTACCCCAGAAGGTCGTCGACAGGGAGCCTTGGTTGCTGGCCAAAGAGCAGGAAGTGTGGGGCGAAACCTGTGGAGGCGTGAGGGGTGTTGTTATACGCCTGCACAAGTTCTGGCAAGTGTACAGGCCATCTGGTCTCTCCTCTGGGGGTAGAGTGCGCAGGGAAAGGGCCCTGCATGGAGCGGTTTTAAGCGCTCCACATTGCCCATTTCCTTGTGGATGGTATGGCGTGGTGTGTGACTTCTTCACGCCATAATCGAGCACAGCTCCCGATCAGGCGCGACTCGAAGTCTCGGGCCCTGGTCGCTGTGTATTCTCTCTGGGACCCCGTAACGCTGGAACCAGTCGTGCACCAGGACTTTGGCGACGGTCCCCAGCCTCCTGGTTTCTTGTTGGTACTGCCTGTGTGAATTTCGTGAAAACGTCCGTCATGACAAGGACGTTCTCTCTGCCATCACTTGCCGAGTCTAGCTTGGTGAAGTCGATGGCCAGGACTTCCAGTGGTCGGGATGCCAGCAGATGACCAGACGTGGTGTTGATGGTCGGCCGACGCCCCTGGTGCACCGCTGGCAGGAGTCGATGTACGCCTTCGTGTCCTGGTGCATGCCTGGCCAGTAGCACATTGGAGAACTGGGGAGAGCAGCGCGATGTGGTCACCCCGGTCACAGCGTCTCACACCACCCCTGAAGAGGCCAGGAAGGAAGCCCAAAGGTGGATGCA
>CM031597.1:119087616-119112616 GCA_018398815.1 Conus ventricosus | reverse complement strand
ACGGTTTTTCTTCTTCATGGAATATCTCAGAAAGTACTTGGCTGATCTTTGTGAAAATTTGTATGTTCATTATGGGTCACGGATAATGCCCGATGTTTTAGTTTACCGTTTTAGCCGTTACTAACGGCTGTAACGCCCTGTTACAGTTTTTCTTCTTCATGGAATATCTCAGAAAGTACTTGGCCGATCTTTGTGAAAATTAGCAGGTATGTTCATTATGGGTCACGGATGATGCCCGATGTTTTAGGAATGTTCATGGAATATCTCAGAAAGTACTTAGCTGATCTTTGTGAAATTTGCATGTCCGATGTTTTAGGAATGTTCATGGAATATCTCAGAAAAAAGAAAAACCGTTATGGGCCGTTACTATACGGCCCATAACGGTTTTTTTTTTTATGGAATATCTCAGAAAGTACTGGGCCGATATTTCTGAAAATTTGTAGGTATGTTCATAATCGGCCACGGATGATGCCCGATGTTTAAGTTTACCGTTATAGCCGTTACTAACGGCCCATAATGGTTTTCTTCTTTATGGAAAATCTCAGAAAGTTCTTGGCCGATCTTTCTGAACATTTGTATGTATGTAACATGTTCATTATAGGTCACAGATAATGGCCGATGTTTACCAGAATAGCCATTACCAACGGTTACACCAGCCCAAGACGGTTTTTCCTCTTTATGGAATATATCACGCGTATTCAGGATAAACTGGGAGTACGTTTATATGCTTTGCATCTTGTTTTCCTTCTCTTCCTCCATCTCTGCCTATTCAAAGAAAAAATAAGGATTAATATGACCGGAGTCAATCGCTTAACTCAATGATTCCGCATCCCACAAGGGGAGCTATAAGCAGTGTTCATGAATCGCTCAACAGCCCACTCCGGACCATAAAGCTCCTGAATGACAAAGTCCTATCTCCTCTTCTTTCCCAGGTAAAAGGGTTCAGTATGATCAGCATTCGTCATCTACTTATCAGATCCTCCCAATCTCCTATCCCCATCTCCCTCACTCGTTAGCCATACAGATTCAGAATAACCAGTATTCATCATCTACCTTAGCACACCTCAAACCGCTTCTAACCCCTCTCCCCACTTCCATCGATGATTATAAACAGTCAATGCAACTGGTGTTTCTCCCTTCTGTTCTTCAGACAGATATAACCATAGGCCATGTCTATGTTTCACTCAGTCATCCCACAAAAGGCCGCGTTTTTCACACACTACCACCGGAGCCATAGCCAGTAAACCTTAGCTGTTACTCTGTTGGCTACGCCCTGGGCCATAGCCAGTAAACCTTAGCTGTTACTCTGTTGGCTACGCCCTGAGCCACAGCCAGTAAACCTTAGCTGTTACTCTGTTGGCTACGCCCTGGGCCATAGCCAGTAAACCTTAGCTGTTACTCTGTTGGCTACGCCCTGAGCCACAGCCAGTAAACCTTAGCTGTTACTCTGTTGGCTACGCCCTGGGCCATAGCCAGTAAACCTTAGCTGTTACTCTGTTGGCTACACCCTGGGCCATAGCCAGTAAGTCGTATCCATGGTTCACTTGATCACCAGTCGGCCGTATCTTTGACTCAATTGGCCACACTTTGGGCGGTAACTACGGAGCCATATCTACGACTGTTTGGCCATTCCCTGGGCCATAGCTATTAGGCCATATACAGGATTCATTTGGTCACTTCCTGGGCCTTAACCAGTACGGCATACCTATGACTCCCTTGGCCGTAACTGGTAAGGTCGTATTTATGATTCCTTGGCCACTCTTCGAAGCATAACCAGTAGGCCGTGTCTACGACTCACCTGGCTGTATCTATGACTCACTTGGCCACAATCTAGCTGTGGTCAGTCGACCGTATCTTTGACTCACGATGCCCCATCCTGGACTATAAGTGAAAGGCTATGTTTATGACACTTTTGGCTACCTCACAGCCATGACCAGTCGGATGTATCTTTAACTCACTGGCCACTCCCCAGGCAGTAACTAACAAGCCTTGTCTATAACTCGCTTCCACAATACCCCAGCACGTAACTAACAGGCTATATCTATCACTCATTTGGTCACTCCCTAGGATATGACTAGTGGGCCATAGTATGACTACCTTGGCCACTCCTTTGGCCATCTCACCTGGCCACCACCTGCCTGTAACCAGTTGGCCGTATCTATAACTTACTTGGCCACCCCCAGGGCCATAACCAGTTGGCCATAGCTATAGCTCACTTGGCCATTCCCAGGACCATAACCAGTTGGCCGTATCTATAACTCACTCTGCCCTTACCAGGGCCATAATCGGTTGGCCGTATCTACGACTCCATTGGCCATTCCCTGACCATGACCAGTTGGCCGTATCTTTGGCCTACTTGGCCACTCACTTGGCCGTATCTAGGCTATACTTACGACTCACTTGGTCACCCCTAGCCGTGACCAGTCAGCTGTATCTTTGACACTTTTGGCCACTACCCGCGCCACAACCAGTGAGCCATATCTATGACTTGGCCACTCCATGGGGGCCGTGTCTATAACTCACTTGGCCACCGTTCGGGACATAACTAGCTGGCCGTGTCTATAACTCACTTTGGCCACCACTCGGGACATTACTTGCTGGCTGTGTCTATAACTCACTTTGGCCACCACACAGGACATAACTAGCTGGCCGTATTTATGACTCACTTGGCTACTCCCAGGGCCACGAACTGGTCTTGGTTTTCCTTGTGATTGGTGCACAGAGCACATACGCTGCTGCAGAACTCGCCTGCAGATCATCTGTTACCACACACACACACACACACACACACACACACACACACACACACACACACACACACACACGCAGGCAAGCACGCACACACCACACACACACACACACACACACACACACACACACACACACACACACACACACACACACACAACATACACACACACGCAGGCAAGCACGCACACACACACACACACATCACACATACACACACACACGGACGCACGCGCGTGCACACACACACACACACGCTGAAACATGCACGCATGCACGCGCACACGCATGCCCACACACACACACACACACAGACACACAGACACACAGACACACACACACACACACACACACACACACACACACACACACACCTCTGTAAATGTTTGCAAGTCAGTTTCTTAATGACAGAAGAATTCATTATTAGCCTTTCTCTTCACCCACAACTAATTGTACAGAATATATAGGTCATGTACAAATCACGCACGCGCGCGCGCGCGCTCGCACACACACACACACATACACACACACACGCGCGCGCGCGCGCGCACTTACACACACACACACACACACACACACACACACACACACACACACACACACACTGACAAAGAATCGGGATGATATTATTGTCGATTGGTTGCTTCGTTCACACGACGCGAGTCAAAGATGGCAAGAGTTCTCTCCCCCCCCCCCCCCCCCCCCCCCCCCCCGCCGACAACACTGTCTCTTCTCCCACCCGTCCCCAATCGTTGGGGCCCAGCCCCACCCCCTTCCCCCCTCCACCCCACCCCACCACACCCCACCCACCCGAAGCCACGGTGAGGAACTCCACGAGAGGTCTGGCGGCGCCACAACGCGTGGCAGCGGTCTGGTTGTCCGGGTTACGGGTGCAGATGATGCGGAGGGCAGCGGTGGCGTTGACCAGAACGTCTTCCAGATTGGAGTCCAAGAGTCCGACCAGTGGTTCCACACCTCCACAGGAGGCAATGGTCTCCTGACACACACAACACTGCCAGGCTGGAACGACACCGGTGGTCGGGATGGGAGTGGGAGTGCAAGGAGTGTCTGAATGAATGTGTCTGTCAATGCACGTGTGTATGTATCTGTGTATGTAAAATGCAAAGAGTGAATGGAGGCTGGGTTACAGGGCCTTTTTGTTATCTATCTATATATCTTTCAATGTCTGTATATAGACAGATGAATGGATCTGCATATATAAACAAATAAATGAATATATATACATATATATATTATACACACACACACACACACACACCACACACACACACACACACCCTTCACACAACACACACACACACACACACACACACACACACACACACACACACACACACACACACACACACACACACACACACATAATGTCCAGAAAGGAAAAAGGGTGATTCGAATAAAGCGACGAAAAATAAATACATAGAAAACAAAACAACACACAGAACAGACACAGACACAAACACAGACTCCCTCCTTCTCCCTCCCCCCCCCCCCCCCCCCCCCCCATTCACTGACCTGGTTGCCCTCCACTCGGCCCAGGTCACAGAGGATGATGGCACAGCGGGACTGGATGGCTTCCGCGGGGGAGTTCAGCAGCTGCACCAGGATGGGCCCGGCATTGGCCTGGGTCAGCGCCATGCGGATGTCCGGGTTCTCCGAGATGTTGACCAGCACGGAGGTGACCAGAGACTGCAGCGGCTCGCTGACCTTCAGCAGGCTGAGCAGGGCGAGCATGGCTCCTGCAACCAGTCCGCTATGACCCGAGGGATGGACACTGATGCCATGTTGGTTTCAAAGGAGTCTATTATCTTTTTTTTAAATGAAAGAAAGAGCTGACTCAGAGAGAATGAAAATAGCTTCAAAGACGTTTTCCTGATCCCAATGCGCTCAGGTTGCAGGAACAAATTACCTCCGATGGCTGTGTGTGTGTGTGTGTGCGTGAGAGAGAGAGAGAGAGAGAGAGAGAGAGAGAGAGAGAGAGAGAGAGAGAGAGAGAGAGAGTGAGTGAGCGAGTGAGTGAGAGAGAGAGAGAGAGGGAAACAGCGCACGCGCGCGTGTGTGTGTGTAATATGAATTAGTAAGTGAGTAAGCGTGTGCGTGTGTGTG
The DNA here is from genome assembly GCA_018398815.1 of Conus ventricosus. Classification (NCBI taxonomy): domain Eukaryota; kingdom Metazoa; phylum Mollusca; class Gastropoda; order Neogastropoda; family Conidae; genus Conus; species Conus ventricosus. Next base: position 119,107,744 of record CM031597.1, on the reverse strand, counting down.
TGTGTGTGTGTGTGTGTGTGTGTGTGTGTGTGTGTGTGTGTGAATAAATGTGTATGTGTATATATGTAAGTGAGTGCGTGCACGTGCGTGCGTGCGTGCGCACGCGCGCGCATGCGTGTTTGTGTGTATGTGTGTGTGTGTGTTGTGTGAGAGAGAGAGAGAGAGAGAGAGAGAGAGAGAGAGAAGAGGAGAGAGAGAGAGAGAGAAATATTTTCAGTTTTTCGTTTATCGTTTCCGCAATTTAAGGCAAATGAGACTCAACATTTCAGTATTGTGGACACTGACCCAATAAGCAAACGTTTTTGATTTTGATAAAGAATCCCTTAACGCTTTTCCATTTATCTTGAGGTCAGTGACTGTTTGTCTGTCAGTGACTCTGTCTGTCTGTCCGCCCGTCCGTCCATCTCTCTCTCTCTCTCTCTCTTTCTTCCTCTCTCTCTCTCTCTCTCTCTCTCTCTCTCTCTCTCTCTCTCTAACACAAAACAGAGGTGCACGCGGCGCGCTCATAGTGGAGCGATGTAACACAATGTTCTTTAGGATATTTGCTACAGATATGCATATGTATTGGGTAATTACATATGTATATACACTGGCATAACATACGCTACACGGACACACTTTCGTATAAAGCACGCTGGCTCGCGCGCACACACACCACACACACCCACGCACACACACACACACACCACACACACACACACACACACACACACACACACACACACACACACACACACACACACACACACACACACACACACACACACACACACACACACACACATTCTCTCTCTCTCTCTCTCTCTCTCTCTCTCTCTCTTCTCCACACACACACACACACACACACACACACACACACACACACACACACACACACACACACGCACACACACACACACACGCACACACACACACACTCACACACACACACACACACACACACACACACACACACACACACACACACACACACACACACACACACAAGCAAAAGAGTGTGAGATAATACTGTAATAGTCAAGAGTCCGATAAATTAACAGCACAAAGGAAGAACAGGAAGCAGAGACAAATAGATGAAAACAAGCTAATGAGAGGATTAACAAGGTAATAGATTTCAAACAGATAAGCTCAGTACTGCAGGCTGTACAGAACCCAAAGAACAAGGACCTCAACCCCCTTGTCTCTGCCCTTGCCAGACTGCAACAGGCCACTGAACTAACCGTCATTCAGTGGATACCCTCACACTGCAACATAGCAGGCAATGAGGACGCAGACCGACTGGCGAAGGAAGGAGGACAGCAGCCACAAGAGGAACAGGAAATCTCCTATGAAGAGGCCAAGACGATCATCAAGGAGAAGCAGAGGAAAAGAAGGCTTCAGCTACATCCAGATTATAACCAGACAGATCCCTACTACCTCCTACCCAGACCAGACCAAGTGAACATTGTGAGGCTGAGGACGGGCCACTCCAGGCTACACCATCACATGTTCACAAGGTTCCGCATTGGCGAGTCTGCAGTGTGCCCCTGCGGTACAGTCCCAATGACAGTGGAACACTTCCTACAGGACTGTCCAACACACCATGACCTGAGAGCAAAGACCTGGCCTGCTGACCAACCGATGAGGGAGAAACTCTACGGATCTCTGGAGGACCTCCGCCGGACGGCAGCCTTCATCAGTGCATCTGGGGTTCCTGTCTGAGCGAACGAAGAAGAAGAAGAAACAGATAAGCTAACAAGAAACAAACATAGAAGTAAGCTAACAAACAAAAATGACCAAGCTGAAAAAAATAATCCAAACAGGCCAACAAAAAGAACCTGATGATAAATTATAAACACCCGAACAAAAAAAAAAAACTCATCCACTTTCAACTCTGACCAGAATGGCGTTCACCTTCACTAATCTTGCTCTTATCCTCGAATTCACGCTTTTCTGCAGCAAAGCGAACTGTCCCCCACACAGTCCAGTGTTCTCCATTCTTCATCCCAATCATGTACGTCAGTCATTGCTAGCACTGAAGATCGTGCAGCTGTTACCGGAACTACCTTTCTAACAGATTTCTGCGTCGTCCCTCTACCCGCTCAGTTTCTTCCCCCTATTTCCTGCTGTCACCAAACTTGGGCAAATCTACATTTACCTCCCTGTACTTTTTTGTTCGAAGTGGCGGAAAATCCTACCTTTCCTTTATTGAAACATGCTTAGCCATGGGTATACAATATATACACGTTTGACAAGGCTACTTTTCCGTATTTCAAACAGAAAAGTACCTGTGTGTGTGTGTGTGTGTGTGTGTGTGTGTGTGTGTGTGTGTGTGTGTGTGTGTTGTGTTGTTGTTGTTGTTGTTGTTGTTGTTGTTGTTGTGGTGGTGTGTGTGTTGTGTTGTTGTTGTTGTTGTTGTTGTTGTTGTTGTTGTCGTCGTCGTCGTCGTTGTTGTTGTCGTTGTTATACCCTGAATTCAGATATTGCCCAAACTTTGGTTATACCCACATTTCTCCCTGTAAGAGACGGAGACGGCATAAATCGCGCAAGCAGAAACGAAAAGAGCATTATTCCATTATCTGGACACGGTAACGACTACACTTAAGAATATCTTAACCGGGGCATGTGGCGATGGATGCTGTACCATACCGGGATGAGCGTGTTAATATTTACTCGTCAGTTCTCGTGACCATTCAACCAATTTTCTTTGATTCTGGAAAGTAAGTCATGCTGGAACTAGGAGAGGAATCACGCTGAAGGCGTATAAGCTGGCAACAAGCTGAGGAAGAACAGCTCATAGGACCGATGAGTGAGAAAAGACAGTTTTATTTGACAACAGCTCGGGAAACTATAGAAAGACTGTTCCCATTTATGTTGAATGTACGAGGAAAGCATATCTGCAAAAACGGGAACGGTTTTGACTGAAGTGGTATCATGACTGAAAGAAAAAGGCGAGAAAATGATCAGCTCTCTGTGTTAACACACTCGACATTCTGAACGGTATCACCGCCGATCTGGTGCGCATACGAAGTTTTGTCGAACACTGATACCGTAACTGTAACTGTGAACTGACAAATGGAATCGTATGTCTCAGCGAATAATTTAGCGTTCTTTTATGGGGTTAAATACATATAAAGCTCAACTTTTTCCACATAAAAAGGGGGGGGGGGGGGGGGGGGGGGGGGGACTCATACCAATAATCACATAAAAAGCTAGCAACAACAGCAACGAATCAACAAGCTGATCAAAATCTAGCAAAATACACAACAACAACAGCAATGAGTCAACAAGCTGAGAAAAAAATCCAGCAGAATATACAACAACAGCAACGAATGAACAAACTGACAAAAATCCAGCAGAATACACACCAACAACAGCAACGAATCAACAAGCTGAGAAAACTCCAGCTGAATACACACCAACAGCAACGAATGAACAAACTGACAAAAATCCAGCAGAATACACACCAACAACAGCAACGAATCAACAAGCTGACAAAAATCCAGCAGAATACACACCAACAGCAACGAATGAACAAGCTGACAAAAATCCAGCAGAATACACACCAACAGCAACGAATGAACAAGCTGACAAAAATCCAGCAGAATACACACCAACAGCAACGAATGAACAAGCTGACAAAAATCCAGCAGAATACACACCAACAACAGCAACGAATGAACAAGCTGACAAACATTCAGCAGAATACACAACAACAGCAACGAACCAACAAGCTGACAAACATTCAGCAGAATACACAAGAACAGCAACGAATCAACAAGCTGACAAAAGTCCAGCTCAATGCAAACATTGTAGTGAACGACAGAGTACCAGCGTCTAGGATGGGCTGCCAGTACTCAGCCTGGCGGCTGGTCAGGATGTCTAGGCACTGGACGGCTCTTTCCTGCCGTAACGTGTCAGAGCTGGCTTCCAGCATCTCTGCAACAAGCTGCTGCTAGCTGTTTCACGGTCATTATTAACATATGGTTCCCCATAACAATGCGTAACTACTGATCTGTTGACATTCGCATGACAAACGCATTAGCCGCTCCTCTTGATTTATTGGCTCAAAATTTAAGAAAATCAACAACAACAACAATAATAAAATCCGGACACACGCACACACACACACACACACACACACACACACACACACACACACACACACACACACACACACACACACACAAGCCATAAAAATACCATTTGGGAAACTACTAGGCACTGCAGAACTGACAGTTGATGTCCATCCAGTCTGGACTGTGTTGACGTTCTCATTTCCATTTTGCGAGATGAAAGCAGAACTGGCAACTGGTGTCCATTGGACAGGGTTCCCGGATGAACCTTACGACCCCCCACGTTCTCCTTGATCAGGAGGCCAATGAGAGGTCTTTTGATGATGGGATTGCTGATCACATCGCCGCTTCCATTGAGGTCCCTGTGTTCTCCCGATGATTAACCCTTTCAACGCTAGTGGCAACAATGCTACACAGATCTTGGCAATAATGCAGCGAAGCTGCTGTAAGATGGGCCATAGCCTTTTATTACTGTGAGAAGGCGACGAAACAGCATAGGATTTAAACTATAGTTACCGCTTAATTTTACATACAGAGAAATACTAAAGAGAGGACGAAATTACAAGCACTTCAAAAGAATGACTGTGAAATAAACTAGCGCTTGTAAATGCTGGGATTTGACAACAACTGGCGAGGAAAGGGTTAAATTAAGATGTCGATGAGCAACATCACTCTGCTCATAACGATCGCAGTGCGACCCGTTTGTAGGTCAACCGACGACTGAAGCCATATCAAGGACTCAGTACATGAGCTGGTCACACCATGGTCACGAAAAAGGTTACACATTAATTGTTGATGATTGGGATCTTCAAAGCACGACAGACTGGAATGTCTCCCCAAAATGATAACAAATGTGAAAAGAGATGGACTTGAGAGAGATGACGGCAATAACTTTTGGTGAAGAACATCGATCAAAGAATGGCATAATTATACAAGCTGCGCAAGATGACGATCGTAAAAAAAAAAAGTGCAACACCAGATACTACTAATGATGGTAATGGTAATGATTGTGATGATGATAACGATGACACCACACTGAAGTAGTCCTCAGTCACGACGAATAAGCAGACTGACGATGACGTGGCACAGAATAGAAGAGGGGTCTGGTGGCCAAGTTCCATGATCTACGGTTCGATTCCCAATAAAGACAGCCAGGCTTGATGTGATTTCCCATCGGAATTAACCTCTGTGCAGATTCCAGTCCTCTCCAAGACATTCGGATTTAAACAGAGGTCCTTAGCGAGAATGCATACATAGATAAACGCACACACTTCAGTCCTATTCCACCCACTTTTCAGAAGAAAAAAAAAGGCCCACCGTGTATCCGTGGAATGGGTGACACAAAAATAAAACATGCACAATAGTGTTCAGTTTGGACAGCACCCCCGAAGACGGAATGTGGCTACCTTAATGATGGGATTACAAAAGGTCACATAAGCAAAAATCTCGCCAATGGTGATTCCTGAATATCTAGACGAGGAACGAAGTGAGGAAAATATAGAAATGAAAAGAGAGTGGAGAGAAAGGACGCTTTTCTGACATTCAGAAGCAGCTATCGTGACTTCCACGTCAGCCAAAAATACTACACAACCAACCATCATCCCACCCAGTCCTGTCCGAGCCGCTCACCTACTAAGATGTTCCAGACGAGCACTTTGGGGCTGTTCCACTTGATGAGACTCTCCAGCACGTCGGTGTGCACGCCAAGGCGGCCAGGACCACCATGTTGTTGCCCTCCGAGTCTTGGCACTGCACGTCGGCTCCCAGGGAGATCAGACACTTCACCACCGACAGAGCGCCAGACGTGGCGGCCACCAGCAAGGGTGTCCACATCAGTCTAAACAACAAAAGATCATGAAGAATTGTCTTTGAAGGAATCATTGCAATCTTGTTCTGCTATTGTACACACACACACACACGCGCGCGCGCGCGCGCACGCACGCACGCACATTATACACACGCACGCACGCACGCTCGCGCGCACGCACGCACACACACACACACACACACACACACACACACACACACACACACACACACACACACACACACACACACACGCACATGCAAGCGTACGCGCGCGCATGGGCAGAGAGAGGGAGAGATCAATGATTGATTGATAACCTTTATTCCCAAGGCTAACAGATAAGCAAAATGGTGATTTTTTCCATCTTGCGCTTGAGATATGAGAGAGAGAGAGAGAGAGAGAGCGAGAGACGAGAGAAGGAGAGGAGAGGAGAAGAGAGAGAGAGAGAGAGAGGGGGGGGGGGGGGGGGGAAGGAGAGAATTTGGACTGGACATGGATGGACAAATATTTCCTTCAAAAATGATGGAGACGTATCATTTTGTCTATGAGGGGGGCGGGAGACGAAAGGGGGTGGTGGTGGTGGTGGTGGTAGGAGTGGGAAAGGGGGAAGAGTAAATCTGTTCTCGGTTTACGCTCTTGAACGATGTCATGTATGACGTCTCTTCCTTTGACTTTTCTTCCAACCTTCTCCTCTCTTGATTTTCTGTTTGTACGCCTCCCCCCCCCCCCCCCCCCCCCCCCCCCCCCCCCACCCCCCCCCCCCCCCCCCCCCCCCCCCACCCCCCCCCCCCCCCCCCCCCCCCCCCCCCCCCACCCCCCCACCCCCCCCCCCCCCTCCCCCCCCTCCCCCCCCCCCCCCCCCCCCCCCCCCCCCCCCTCATTGTCAACATGTGACTCGGACACAAAGTCTAACACATTAATCTTTCGTATTCGTATTCGTCTTCTGTCTCTCTCTCTCGTGTCTCTGTCTGTCTGTCTGTCTGTCTCCTCTCTCTCTCTCGTTCTCTCTCTCTCTCTCTCTCTCTCTCTCTCTCTCTCTCTCTCTCTCGCTCATCTCATCATCATCATCATCATCTCATCATCATCATCATCATCATCATCATCATCATTATCGTCGTCGTCGTCGCTTTTCAGAAAGTTCAAAGCAGGGGCAAAAGAAGATTAAAAAAGGAAGGGGACAGGTGGGGTGCGAGTCATGGAATGTTCACCTAGTCACCCCTACCTCCACATCCCCACGAATATGCCCCCCAATAAACAAAATAAGTTAATATCATAATGGAAAAAAAAACCAACGCACACATTTTCAGTCCAGTGCAATAGTTATGTTCATTTTTTTGTTTTGATTTGGAAGCTGAAGCTTTACTACTTGTTTGTTATTGAATGGAACGTCAAAAGACCCAAATGCGCCCGCAGTTAAGCGCTCATCTCTTCGTCGATTGGTCAAAATACTGGTGGGGAATTCCGGCCGTTAACACATTGCAACAGCCGCCGCAGTTTCGCCCGCATTTTTTTCCCCACGCACTGAAAAGCTTGGAATTGGAACTTATTGAATCTGACAAATAAAAGTGAACAACACTAAAAACAAAAATCGTGGTTAATGATTTTGCTCCCCTAATAAACAAGAGTTATATTGTGTGTGCATGTCAATTTCTCTGTCCCTTTTGGCATGCTTCTACATTTGATGCTTTGTCTTATTTTGCATTGGTGACCCTACTCAGGGCGAGGACTGGATGCAAAAAAAGCAGATCAGTGCTTATCTATTATCCTCGTAAATAAAATTTTTGTCTTGTCTTGTCTTGTCCTTGCCTGCGTGTCCATCTGTCTTTGTTTCCACGTCTCACTCTCTCTTTGAGTTAATTCATCTCACTGTTGAAACAAAATGGCCACGTGTCTGGCTTAAACAAACAAATTAACGCATGACACCAGCGTTTCTGAGAATTTCCCAGTGCAAAGGTTTCAGCGCAACCAAGAACAGGCGAAATAATTACGCCCCAACCTTCGGGCACAATCGCGTACGCAGTTGCGGGCACAGATGCTGCCGGCAGTCCGCGCGCACATTTTGACCAGTCAACGAACAGATGCGCGCGCATTTGCACCCGCAGCTGCTGGTGTATTTTCAGCGTTTCATACTACTGACTAATACTTCTCGCCTCATTTATAATCTCTTTCAGTATTTCTGACTAAAAACTGTCCGTGTTGCTGTCACTAAGAATGCCAATGTAACGGTCTTTTACAGTCTAAGTGCGTGTAACTAGGTGATCAATTTAAATGTTCTCTTTGCGCATTTTGCAGGAAATGTTAACATGATGTAAATGTTACATATGAAGTACACGCTAAAATGAGATGAACTGCATTGCTTGTGTGTGAAACATGGAAACCGATTTATTCAAATTGTGCATTTGTTGAGGAAAACAGGTTTGGGTGTGGACTGTCATGAGAACTGGAACGTGTGAACTGGAGATTCTGGACAGCGACGCTTGCCGGCCTTGATGCACAAAAAACTGAACGAGAACTAACTCGATGAATAATATCAAGAACCAATCGGTTTTGTTGAAACCACAACTAAATGATACCTCTTGCCAACACATTTCATTAAAAAAAAAAAAAAAAAACATTGTTGGAAGCGGTCCCAGAATTTAGCGTACTAATGAAATTGAAAATAACTGCACTTCACGAAATCAAGGGACAAAACACGTGTTTTTTTTTCCCTTTCTTATTTATTTATTTGTTGTCGTTGTTGTTGTCCACACGGGAGAAGAAGTACGGTCGTTATTGGAAACAATCTGATCACACCAATGATATAATAATTAAACCAAAAACATGTAATTCAAGAAATGCCAAAAGTAAATTGGAGACGAGAAAGAAGTGTAGCGTGATCTAAATTATCAGTTGCAGAAGATACGTCCAGAAAAAAAGAGAGAAAACTGACCATCGTCAAGGGCATTAAGCAGATCACTGACTATTTTTGAGAGTGCTGCGTCAGTATTATGACCAGGAAAACAGGCAGATTGTAAAGAATAGCGCAAGTTACTGCAGTGAAGATAATTAGAAAGCGAAATAAGGGTCTGTCTTCTCAACGATCCCGGGGAAGAAAGATAAGGTCAATAGTCAATAGTTTTTTAGGTCAATAGTTTTTGAGGTCTTCAGCATCGTCGGTTTAACCAACAGATGTTTAGCAATTGCAGATCTAAACTCATTTGGAAAATAACCAGAAGTAATGGATTCGTTCACTGCGATTGCAAAAAACATGGGATTAGATCGTTCAGAAATTCAGATAGCAGTGAGGAAATTAGTGGATATGGTTCACAGCTTTTCACGAGGGAATTTCTACCACCTCTCGAACCATTGATTCAGATACTAGTCCAACATTTGGCAAAAGGATAACAATAAAAAGATAAAAGTGATTTTATGAAATTCATGATTTTATCTGCTTTAAAGAACAAATTATTATATTGATTGAAAGTGGGGATGCAAAACAGGGGGAAAGGAAGTCAATGGCTACATCACATCCTAAGAGAGAGAGAGAGAGGAGAGGAGAGAGAGAGAGAGAGAGAGAAGAGAGAGAGGAGAGAGAGAGAGAGAGAAGAAGACGAAGAAAAGAAGGGAAGAGAAAAAAAAAAGACAAAATTCTTTATTTACGATGATAATAGGTAAACATTAACGCTCTTTTTCCACATCCTGTCCTCGCCCTGATCAGGAGATGCGATACGCGATACAAAATGAAATGATATATGAAAAAAAAATCGACCAGAGAGAGAGAGAGGGAGGGAGGGAGGGAGACAGACAGACAAAGACAGAGACAGAGAGACAGAGAGAGGTGATGGTAGATGCAGACAAACAGAGAGGACGCACCAGACACTCAGAACAGAACGACTCAAAGCGACGACAGTTCACAAAGACCCCCAACCCAGACTTCCACGTACAGATTCCCCAGTTCCCCATGGTCGCTTAACTCCCCCGAACGTCAGTTGAGTATCTACTAACTTGTTGTCTGTGGGCAGTTCCAGCTGTTTGTCTGATTTCCAGACCAGCAGCTTGACAATGGACTGGTGGTCGTAGAAAGCCGCCAGATGGATGGGGGCCCAGCCCCTGTGGTCCGTCATACACAGCTTGGCCCCCACTGCCACCAAGCACTGGGCCACATCCACTGACCCGCACTGGGCCGCCACGTGCAAAGGCGTGACACCTACGTATCAGCAGGTAAGTCGTTAGGAGGAGTAGTGGGCACTGCTTATTACCCGTTGGCTACACGCATTTTAAGAATATCGCACCGTGACGGTTATGTAGACATTCCACATCAGTACCTGAACCATACAAAATCCTTTAGGCATAATACACTGCTTTCAAAAATCGACATCCCCCTCCCCACCCCCACCTTCCCCAACCCTCCCCATCTCTCTCCTCAATCCCACCTATCACCGCGTATCTATTCAACATATCGCAGGCATAAATTCTGTTCGGTACATTGTCATCCACACTATTCAGCTTTGTAGAGTTATCCAAAATATTGAACATAACAGTACTATCCAGTAGATTCAGCATCATCTTTCCATTCAGTTCACCCAGATGAAGATCATCACCTGAAGAGCTTAAAAGTATATTTCCATTCATTCAATGCAGCATTAAACGCAAACATATAATTCATTAAACATCATGAACCCAATCCAGTTAGTATCACAAAATGATATTCGATCTATATGAAACCAAGAAGAAAAAAAATTACATGCAGGAAATGCATTCAGCTTACAAAATGATTCTGATCAACTCATCATTTCAGCATTACAAGCCAACACACTGGCATGAAATGCGTGCAGCATCAGAAAATGAAATGATCTCCAATCTACCCAGCATCACACGCTGAACCCAATCCACTCAGCATCACAAACTGACACACAATTTACTCAGCACGACAAAGTGACACCGGTCCACTTATCTTCATAACGTAACGCCCAGTCTACTCTGCATTACAAAACTATATAGCCTATATTCAGCATAACAGATTGACTCAGCGTCGCAAACTGGTAATGGTATGCACTTCACTAATCATCACGAATTAACACCGAACCCATTCAGCATCACAAACTGACATCCAATCCATACTGCATCTTGAACTAGGGTATAATCCAGGTGGTGTCATTGTCTGACACCCAGTCCAAGCGGCATTACAGAGAGACACCCAGTCCAAAGGGCATTACAGGAAGTAACCCAATCCAAACAGCATTACAGAACGACACCCAGTCCAAAGGGCATTACAGGAAGTAACCCAGTCCAAGCGGCATTACAGAGAGACACCCAGTCCAAAGGGCATTACAGGAAGTAACCCAGTCCAAGCGGCATTACAGAGAGACACCCAGTCCAAAGGGCATTACAGGAAGTAACCCAGTCCAAACAGCATTACAGAGCGACACCCAGTCCAAACAGCTTTACAGAGAGACACCCAGTCCAAACAGCATTACAGAGAGACGCCCAGTCCAAACAGCTTTACAGAGAGACCCCAGTCCAAACAGCATTACAGAGAGACGCCCAGTCCAAACAGCTTACAGAGAGACACCCAGTCCAAACAGCATTACCGAGAGACACCCAGTCCAAACAGCATTACAGAGAGAAACCAGTCCAAACAGCATTACAGAGAGAAACCAGTCCAAACAGCATTACAGAGAGAAACCCAGTCCAAACAGCATTACAGAGAGACACCCAGTCCAAACAGCATTACAGAGAGACACCCAGTCCAAACAGCATTACAAAGAGACACCCAGTCCAAACCGTATTACAAAGAGACACCTAATCCAAACGGCATTACAAAGAGACACTTTATCCAAACGGCATTACAAAGAGACACTTTTTCCGAACGGCATTACAAAGAGACACTTTATCCAAACGGGATTACAAAGAGACACTTTATCCAAACGGCATTGACAAAGAGACACTTTATCCAAACGGCCTTACAAAGAGACACTTTATCCAAACGGCATTTCAAAGAGACACTTTATCCAAACGGCATTACAAAGAGACACTTTTTCCAAACGGCATTACAAAGAGACACTTTATCCAAACGGCATTACAAAGAGACACTTTATCCAAACGGCATTACAAAGAGACTTTTATTCAAACGGCCTTACAAAGAGACACTTTATCCAAACGGCATTTCAAAGAGACACTTTATCCAAACGGCATTACAAAGAGACACCTAATCCAAACCGCATTACAAACTGACATGCAGTCTAGGCGGCATCATTGACTGACACCGAATCCAAAGAGCATCACAACGTGAAACTCGGTCCAGACAGCATTACAAATAGACACATTGCAGACGACATCACAGATTGCCACTTGATTCATATGGCATCATAAACTGGCACCCAATCCATTAGGAATACATAACTGATATCTAGACTATTCGGCATTAAAAAAAAACAAGATGCGAAGCATATAAACGTACTCCAAGTTTTCCAAACCGCTTATAAATCGGCCAAGTGCTTATGAGATAAGAAATAAAGGCGAAATAACGGTTTTAACGGTTATTTAACCGATGTACACTTTTGAAACCGGTATTTTAGTCCTCACTGGGCTAAAGCCTGTGTACATACCAAATTTAATCCAAATCGGACAATATGTCAAGAATAACGGTTTTTAACAGTCAGATTTTGAAACACTGCATGGAAGTGCCATTTGTTGTGATAACCTTTCTATATACAAAATTGCATTAAAACCCACCAATATATAAAAAAATAACTGCAAAATAACGGTTTTAACGGTTATATAACCGATATGCACTTTTGAAACCGGTATTTTAGTCCTCACTGGGCTAAAGCCTGTGTAGATATTAAATTTCATCCAAATTGGACAATATGTCAAGAATAACGGTTTTTAACGGTCAATTTTGGAACACTATATAGAAGTGCCATTTGTGTGTGATAACCTTTCTATATACCAAATTTCATTAAAATCCACCTATATATAAGAAATAACGGCAGAATAACGGTTTTTAACGGTTGTTTAATTCATTTTCAGCATTACATCACTTACATATGGACAGAGGCTCCGATGTGTAACGAGATCATCCAAACCGCTTATAAATTGGCCAAGTACTTTCTGAGATATTCCATAAAGAAGAAAAAACGTTACAAGCCGTTACAACCGTTAGTAACGGCTATAACGGGGCAAACTAAAACATCAGGCATCATCCGTGACCCATAATGAACATACCTGCTAATTTTCATAAAGGTCGGCCAAGTACTTTCTGAGATATTCCATAAAGAAGAAAAACCGTTACAGGCCGTTACAGCCGTTAGTAACGGTTATAACGGTAAACTAAAACATTGGGCATTATTTGTGACCCATAATGAACATACCTACAAATTTTCAGAAAGATCGGCCAAGACTTTCTGAGATATTCCATAAAGAAGAAAAAGCGTTACAGGCCGTTACAGCCGTTAGTAACGGCTGTAACGGTAAACTAAAACGTCGGGCATCATCCTTGATCCATAATGAACACACCTACAAATTTTCAGAAAGATCGGCCCAGTAGTTTTGTCTGGAGCGAGTGGAACACATTTTTGACCACACACACACACACAACACACACACACCACACACACACACACCACCACACACACACACATTTCTTCGTTCCCATTCTAAAGTACTCCCTGTTCTTTAAGAACTGGGAGTACAAAAATGACACCCACTCCTTCTGGCACCATGAATGGAATCCAGCCCATTCAGCATCACAAAGTAAGCAAAATATTCACCATTAAATCGACAGAGGAATTATATTGAATTCACAAGCAATCATGTAAACAACACGCACTCTGATCATCCTACATCCATCACACATATTTCATACCATATGAAATAAACAAAAGATACCGTTCAAAACCACTTGCTGACGTACGTTTAAGTGTTCCAAAATGAAAGTCGATGCAAATCACATCACAATGAAACGACAGTCTGAACAGTTTAAGTTTCAAGTTGTTTATAGCCAAGAGGAATGGCATGGGTAAGGAAGGGGGTTGGGGAAGGTGCAGACCCGAGGGGCTAGCCGGGTTCAAATGCTAGTAATAAAAATAAACTTACTGATAACGTATTGGGCGCTTTTTCTTTATTGAGATAATTACTGACACACAAACTGTTTAAATCACCTATCAATATTCTTAACGTTCAGTTCCACCCACCGTTGTTTATACGTTAGAATTTAACAGTCAGTCATAGTATTACAGCATCCCATCCCATGGACAGTTACCCACAAGCTGAGCAATCCTCTCTAACTAATCAGTTGTGACAAAACGATGTACATTATCCAACATACCAAAACTAACATGGAGCACATCCACCTAGAAATTAAACCACTCAGAATTGAAGATTTGATCCAAACAATGCACAGAAGAATATCAACACCATTCAAAATCATAAAAAACATAGCCACACCTTTCAAATCACCAGACTTAAGTTATCTTCAGACATTGCGCCATTCTCTCCCCTCAACCACCCCCCCCCCCCCCCCCCCCCCCCCCCCCCCCCCCCCTTCCAACCCCTTCCCAACTACATCTCCTCTCTTTCGTTGATTAAAAAAAAAGAGAGAGAAATTAAAACGTTCCACTTGATAAAGTATCGGAATTGTTGACTATCTCATGCAGATGTTTAACAAAGATATATTCCAACATTTCCGGATCATAAACAAGTTTATAACCGAACTAGTTGCTGTAGTCAACTGCGACTGAAGTAGTGCTCATACAGAGGTTACTACAAGATACTAAACATCAGATATACTGATCATTGCACCAATGAACAAATGCGTCAATGCATGAAGCAGCGCACAAGACCATACGAAGATCTGCTTACAAAACTAAATTTTCAAAAAGGAATTTATGTTGGTATGGTCATGTAACATGATCCAATCCTTGTTAAAACAGTTCCTCCTGGGTATTGTTGAGGAAGTGAGCGGTAGGGAAAGCTGATAACATTGTAGGATAGACAGGGAAACCGTATACAGAGACCCAAGCACTCAACTGTCAGTACTGGAGGAACGTGGCGAAATACTAGTGTTGAGTGTGGTGCCCCAATGACTCCCCTTGGAATTAGGGGAGAAGAAGAACAAGAAGAAGAAGAAGAAGAAGATTATACTACTTACAAACACCACAAGTTACTCCACACTTCTGTGTGCATTACATTGCATTACACTATCCGCATCTCACCACACACACACACACACACACACACACACACACACACACACCACACACACACACACACACACACTATGATTGTAAATATCAATTCCAAATTAGACAAATGCGCAGCATGTGATAATTGCACTCGGAAGCGTGCGCTCATAAACGAGCGTTCCACTGTCGATAAGCGCACGTCGCGATTGTCAGGGCTTTCCGTAGTACTAGCTATGTCTCAGCTATTCTTTCCCTCTGATGGGAAGATTGATATGTAACTAATGGAGTCAATATCTGCCGGCTCTATATTCGACATAGACACAGCTGGTGCGCTTTCATTTCCAACATGCATTATACACAGTCTTATTGACAATATGATGCGGTCTTGTGAGCATGCGTGCAAGCTAAAAAGCAACTACATGTCAATTTGTCCTATATTGTAATAGAAGTCCTATAATAATGTAGATGACGATTGTCATTTTCTTTGCTGTCGCTGTTCAGTTGTTCTTGTTGCTCCCTAAGTTCGTACAAAATTGACATGTATCTCATGAATACAAACAAACAAACAAAACCCGTGTGCAAAGAATTCCCGTGTTGTGCCTGTATGATATTTACTCAGTCAGGTAGCCTAACCATGCCTTCACAACACACCCACAAAGACGAATAACGCATGTTAAGGAAAAGAACCAAATGAAATTAATATGGAAGGGAAAAAAAGCATTCTTTACACACCATGCATCTCACGCTCTTACCGTATGGATTATCCCTCTGGATTCCTGATTTGAACACATGATCAACACTCAGACATTCTTTAAGCATACCCATTCACATTTTGAATTTACTCAAAACTTACAACAACAACAAAAACCATTATGGCATGTTTGGTGGGAGAGGTGAGGGGGGGGGGGGGGGGGGGGGGGCATGGGGCAACACGACATTATTCATAGAATGTGTTTCTTTTTAATGCTGAACAATTAAGTAGTGGGGGAAAACAAGTGCCGGTTAACAATTCTTCCATCATTATAGGAATGACTTGGCAAAGATTTGAAATTTAATTTAAAAAAGAAAAAAAAAGGGGGGGGGGGGTTCTTTTTAAGTCAGTCATCGACTTGAGAAGGCTGAGTAAGTATAAGATATCACAGAGAAAATAGAGCACATCAAAGATTGAGGGGTGGTTACATAATGTCACTGAGAGAGAGAGAGAGAGAGAGAGAGAGAGAGAGAGAGAGAGAGAGAGAGACAGAGACAGAGAGAGAGAGAGAGACAGAGAAAGAGAACTCTAAAACTCTTCATCTTTAGAAAGGCAGCGCCTCTTAGTGAACTACAAATCAATATAATATTCAACATATAACAAAAGAGAACAAAAAACCAGTCGCGCCATTGGATATTCTCTTACCTGAAAGGCCTTATATAAACACACTATCAATCTTTTCACTAACATTTTTTTTGTTATGCAATGACATGAAAAGGCTCAATTTGAAAGCTTAAGGAATTCTGTGGAATTGCTGCTCTCAGTTCTTCTTTTAAACCAAACAATGCAGGACAACATAAGACAAAGTGTACTCCATCTTTTTCAGTTTTCATTGACAAAGCGGACATGCTGACTGAGCGTGCGAACAATAATGGACAGCTAAATACGATACCCAGAGCAAACAGTTCTATCCGTATCACTTAGAAAATACATTTGATGACAATGTTAATCCTAAAGGATTAAACCGTACATACTAAATCTGTCGCTGTGTCGCAATGGTTGTTCCATTCCTACCATTGACAGTTCACAGGTCTTTCGTTGAAAACTCTTGGAAACTTATTACTTCTTCCATGCCAAACGAATTCAAACCTCAAAACTAGGACCGACTGATTTAACAATCTCTCATTCTCAAGTGAATAGCGGCAAGATAATGTTTTCCCCCCATCTGATCCTTGTTCCCTCAGGGATTAGGGACACTAATTCATCTTAACGGTGCTTACTGAGAGAGAGAGAGAGAGAGAGGAGAGAGAGAGAGAGAGATCTTGTGTGCTTTATCCATGCTTGCATTGTGCGTTGAATGTGTCCGTCTCACTGCCTTGCGTGCGGACGCACGCACGCACCATTTTTCCCTCTGTATGTGTGTGTGTGTTGTGTGTGTGTGTGTGTGTGTGTGTGTGCGTGCGTGCGTGTTGGTGTGCGTGCGTGTGCATGCGTGTTGTGTGTGTGCGTGCGTGCGTGCGTGCGTGTGCATGCGTGTGCGCGCGCGCGTGCGTGCGTGCGTGTGTGTGTGTGCGTGCGCGCGCGCACAAGCTGGTATGTGACACGCAAGCCCTCACCCGAAACCTGCACTTCCGTGCGCCGAACGTTGGCGTCAGCGGAGTTGACAAGGAGAACGGCGATGATGTTGGGGCGGTTGAACATGGCAGCGTAGTGCATGGTGGACAGCCCTTGCTCATCCGCCTTGCCGGTCCTGGAGCCCGGCAGCTTGCGGCACAACGCTTGGAACACGGACACCATGCCACGCTGGGTGGCCGCCTTCAGGCCGAAGGCTGGCGTCTACAGAGAGGATGGGGAAAGAGGGGTACAGGCGGGGTAATCAAAAACGGTCACACACGTAATGTTCTCATCCCTAGCTGAAGTATTTGTACCGTAGTGTTCAAGTACGTGGGCTGTTCGGATGATCCCTGGAGTCTTTTAGCCAGGGTACGACAACGAAAACAACAACGACGACTGGTTCTGACCTACCCCAGAGGAAGACGTGAAGAACACCAGGAACTACAACGAAGGAAAACAACATCAACGACCACCACCATTGAACAGCAACACCGACCAACTCCACCCTGAACCTATAACCCAAGGCATCCAAGACTACCACGAAACTTGCCCCCAAAAGCGTTTGCAGTGATGACGTAAAACTCAACTATACTGCACGGGTACGGGTAAGAAGCGGTGAATGAGGGTCGGGTAGGGAAGGTGGAGTGTCTGGAGGTAGAAAAACGTGTGTGTGTGTGTGTAACATTTGTGTGTATATGGTGTGTGTGTGTGTGTGTGTGTAACACTTGTGTGTGTATATATATAGAATTATAAACAAAGCTTGCTCTTATGTCTTAGATTGAAGAAATAGGGGAGATACGCATTCATACCTGCAGTGGCAGATGATTCTGCCTAACTAACAGTATGTGCTTGAGTGGGTGGATGGGGAAAAATAAAATAAATGCTTCTCAAAATGAGCCTTCAGCAAGCTTATATTCTCCAAGGGGGAGAGACATCCTCCAATAGGGAGGGAAACTCACTAACATATAACTCCTGGTCATATACCGATATTTCGAAACTTGGTGGTTTTCCTCAGTGACCGCGGAAAGTGGTAATTTGACTCCTCTGCCTTTTCAGTTTTAAGAAGAATGCAATCGCAGAAAAGGCTGGTGTGCAATACTGTAGTATGTTTGTTGAGTTTTCAAAAAACCAACCAAAGGTGCCATCTAAGAAGCAAAAAAATGATGAAAGAGCAAAACAAGCTACATTTTCTTGTGAAAAGTAGAAAATATAAAAAGATATCCTCTAAGACACAAGTGCTGAGGGCCAGTTCTTGGAATGAATCCGCAAGGGACTAAAATACAACAAACTAATAAATTCCAAGGATGAGTACCGAGCACCGTTCCAGCAACTTACAGAGCAGCTTGGTGTTGCAATGACTGCAAGAAATATTGAATTATAAACAATATTTCTTGCAGTCATTGCAACACCAAGCTGCTCTGTAAGTTGCTGGAACGGTGCTCGGTACTCATCCTTGGAATTTATCAGTTTGTTGTATATATATATATATATATATTATATATATATATATATATATATATATATATATATATATATATATTGAATTATAAACAAAGCTTGCTCTTATGTCTTAGATTGAAGAAATAGGGGGAGATACGCATTCATATCTGCAGTGGTAGATGATTCTGCCTAACTAACAGTATGTGCTTGAGTATCTCCCCCTATTTCTTCAATCTAAGACATAAGAGCAAGCTTTGTTTATAATTCAATATTTCTTGCAGTAATTGCAACACCAAGCTGCTCTGTAACTTGCTGGAATGGTGCTCGGTACTTATCCTTGGAATTTATTAGTTTGTTGTATTTAAGTCCCTTGCGGATTCATTCCAAGAACTGGCCCTCAGCACTTGTGTCTTAGAGGATATCTTTTTATATTTTCTACTTTTCACAAGAAAATGTAGCTTGTTTTGCTCTTTCATCATTTTCTTTTGCTTCTTAGATGGCACCTTTGGGTGTGTTTTTTTTTAACACTCAACAAACATACTACGGTATTGCACACCAGCCTTTTCTGGGATTGCATTCTTCTTAAAACTGAAAAGGCAGAGGAGTCAAATTACCACTTTCCGCGGTCACTGAGGAGAAACAACCAAGTTTCGAAATATCGGTATATGACCAGGAGTTATATGTTAGTGAGTTTCCCTCCCCATTGGAGGATGTCTCCTTCTTGGAGAATATAAGCTTGCAGAAGGCTCATTGTGAGAAGCATTTATTTTATTTTTCCCCATTCACCCACTCAAGCACATACTGTTAGTTAGGCAGAATCATCTACACTGCAGATATGAATGCGTATCTCCCCTATTTCTTCAATCTAAGACATAAGAGCAAGCTTTGTTTATAATTCAATATTTCTTGCAGTCATTGCAACACCAAGCTGCTCTGTAAGTTGCTGGAATGGTGCTCGGTATTTATCCTTGGAATTTATTAGTTTGTTGTATATATATATATATATATATATGTGTGTGTGAGTGAATAATTTGGTATTAGCAAAGATAGTTCATATCAACAAAGACTATGTATTTATCCTGAAACATCTTCATCTCTCTGGTTTCAGCAGGCAGGCCCAGCAAGGTTTGCGAAACAGCTTCACTGGGGATCACACACAAACACACACGTATACACTGACAGTCAGAGAGAGAGAGAGAGACAGAGACAGATAGAGAACAGTTCGTCATGAGAGTCTTCTCACCTGACAAGCCTTTGTTCAGTCCTTTGGACTGCGAATGTTTTACTCACCATTTTTTCTTGTGTGTGTGTGTGTGTGTTGTGTGTGCATGTGCGCACGTGCGTGCAGGTGTGTGTG
>CM031597.1:119080116-119085116 GCA_018398815.1 Conus ventricosus | reverse complement strand
AGCAGGCAATGGTTACCCCTCTCTTGAAAAAGCCAGGACTGGACCTTAATAAGTTAAAGAACTATAGACCGGTGTCCAACCTCCCATTCATCTCAAAAATCCTTGAAAGAGTTGTGCTGAAGCAGCTTCAGACTCATCTTTCAGGCCATGGTCTTCTTGAGGCCTGTCAGTATGCTTATAGGAAGAATCATAGCACTGAGACTGCTGTATTGAGCGTACTGGACTGTTTACTGTGCAAATCCGACAGTAAACTTGTTTCTCTCGTAGCCTTGCTTGATCTGAGTGCTGCCTTTGATATGCTAGATCACACTACTTTACTTGAAGGGCTTAGGGTCACTTTTGGTGTTGATGGGATAGTTCTCCAGTGGTTCGAATCATACATCAGAGATAGGTCGCAGGCGGTGGTTGTGGGTGGTGTAAGGTCTACTTTGTCACTCTTTTGTATGGAGTACCACAGGGGTCAGTATTGGGCCCAGTGTTGTTTATATTGTACTCACAGCCCTTGTCGAATGTTATCTCGGACCATGATTGTGATTTTCACAAGTATGCTGATGACACTCAGCTTTCTAAGAGTGGCACACCTGATGAGTTTGTTTCTGTTCAATCTGGGGTGTCTCGGTGTATCAGCAGCGTGCAGAAATGGATGACAAGTAATAAGCTTAAATTAAATTGTGAAAAGACTGAAGTCATGCCCGTTGGAACCTCCTCCTGCCTCAAACTCGTTGAGTCAGAGTCAATGGTTGTTGACGGTACTGAATTGCCTTTCAATAACTCTGTCAAATACCTTAGTGTTACCATTGATCAGTGTCTGACCATGCAGAATCAAATATCTGTAGTCTGTCGCTCATCCTTTTTAGAGCTGAGACGTATTGCTTCCATCCGACGCTTTATATCCAGGGAAGTAGCTGTCAGGCTAGTCTGTGCCACGGTGATGTTAAGACTGGACTACTGCAACTCTGTTTATGCTGGGCTTCCCGCAGAACAGATTGCTCGGCTGCAGAGAGTCCAAAATAGCGCTGCCCGACTTGTTTTGAAGAGGAGGAGGTGTGAGCACATCACTCCCATGCTGATCGAACTGCACTGGCTTCCCATAAAGTATCGATGGCAATTTAAACTGGCAGTTCTTGTTTTCCGCCACTTCAATGAATCTCTTCCTCACTATCGCTCTTCTTCTCTCTGCACCTACCAAAGCTCTCGTACCCTTCGCTCTTCTTCACAAAACTTTTGAAAACCCCTAAGCGTTCTCTGAAATCTGTTGGCGAAAGAGCCTTCAGTTTTAGAGCACCTTCTATTTGGAACTCCCTCCCTGAAGACCTTCGTAATCAGCCTACTCTTTCTTCCTTTAAATCTCAGCTCAAAACTTACTTCTTCAAAAAAGCCTATTCTCTTCTGTAGATGACTAGATCTCTCCTAAATTCCTCCACAACTAGTTCGGTGAGGCAGTTTATGCATATAGGTGCGTCTGCCATTGTGTATTTTCTTTTTGCTGTGTGCATGAATATTGTATGAATAAGTGCAAATGGTGGATGTAAGCGCACTGAATTGTACAAGAAATGCGCTATATAAGTATTATACATTATTATTATTATTATTCATTGGTGATATGACCCACGTTTACAATTTTGCGATGACCCCTCATTTTCATGGCTCGGATTTTCATTTCCAAAACCGATGTAAGGGTCCATGTCTCCATGCGCACAGGAAAATGGAATATACTAGTGCACTTAAGAGACTATTCCTGAGTTACATAGAAATGTTATCGTCCTTCCATACTGGTTCTAATCTGGACAGTGCTGATGTTGGCTTTGCAGCCCTTGAGAATATTTGTGGCTTGGATTCCTCATCACCAGCATCCAGCTAATTAAACTGGTGAAGGGTTCCTAGCTTCTGAACTTTATAGCAGCTGATGTATTCACTCTTCATTTTGTGAAGCTGTGGAAATAAAAATCCGAACAAATTTTAGGGCGAAAAAAACAACCCCAAAAGGTGCCGGTGGGATGCAGATAAGTACTGTCCTCAATTTCCGAATCAACCAGTCAGGAACAATCCTGCACCACCCTTGAGACCCTGAGCTGTGTTAATACAGGATGCACGCCAGCAGAGAACGTCATCGGGACGTCAAGGGGCATAATTGTTCCTTGGCGGCTGACATTGTGTGATGGCCACCGGACGTGACACAACAGAACCTCGAAGCAAGTGTCACCACGAGTGTATCAGCCCGTGTTTCATTACCACAGAGCCCTCCGACAAAAGACAGTGCTTCTCTCGGTCCTCTGGCACCTTCGGGTTTATGTCTTTCTAACAATTTTTAGGGGTATATAGAGTGCCAGTGAACCAGCTAAATGGTCAGTGTTGGACTGTCATAGTGTCAACTGAAACGTAGCAGGTAAGGGTAGTGCTTGATGGGTGAAGGATGGTGTGGGACATCCTTTTTTTTTGATTTACCAGTCTAAGCCGTTGACGGCTGAACTTCCATCAAAGCAAATCAGTCATAATATTGCGTGAAGCGTTGAATAATGTTTCTGATCTAACTTAATGAATGAAGGTGAAGCTATTCGTTGTGACATAATGTGACGATGAAGGGTGGCTGCTTGTCTGCCTCATCCAATCAGAAGGGGATTACGTTCTCTCACACTAGCACACACATCAGTAGCTATTGAGAGGCTGTGTATGGACCACCACCACCACCACCCCTCCCCATTAGCATGCATAGGTTTGCAGATCAGACGAGCGCGGTGCAGATCATATGCAAAGATCCCCAGAATTCACCAGGATACTTCGAGATGAAACGGGCACTTCTGCAAAGGATTCTCAAACAACGACAGCATTGTTTGACTGATATCAGTAAGATTTAAACTCAGTAGATTTGAATGAAGTTTATTCTCGCTAGATTCAAAGCTTACGCTTTCTACTGAGACCTTGGTTCATGTGATCCTTCCGTTTCTCACACACACACACACACACACACACACACACACACACACACACACACACATGCACGCGCGCGCGCATGCACCCACACACACACCTCCCGTTCTTTCATCCATCAGTTTCCTAAGGAGGTTACCTCAGATTTGAAGAAGTTTTCTCGCCCCCTATTCTAAATTTGGTTTGGAAAGTCACACAAGCCTGAACACAGATGGCCCTGAAGACAGTCCTGGAGAGGTTCCCAGACACGGACATCCTGTGGCCTGTCTTCATGCTAGAGTGATGGTCACCTCTCGCCCCACAGGAATGGTAGGCCATGATGCTGCTGAGTACCCCCACCCATTCTCTCACTCCTTCTCTCCACTACAGTCATAGGCGAGACTGTCCTCTGCACCAAGTGCAAGCCTTCATCTCTGAGTAGAAGCACACCAAGTATGTTTCCAGACCATCTAACCCCAGAAGCAGAGCTACCTGCAGCCGTACCACCCCAAGTTGCCAAGAGCTGATGGGCCCGTGAGAACAGCCAACAACCACTCCTATGACAAAGAAGAAAGAAGTCTGTGCCGCCCTGTCGTCGATCTGCCTTCCTGAAGGCCTTGAAGAGCAGTCTGGCACTTCGTTCTCGGCACATCAGTTCGCAGTATGGACACCAGTCTTGTTGACGATGTATAAAGCACCAGGAGAAGATCAGTGCGCCATGCCAGTGATGTTATTATCCACCATTGATTGTATGTCGCCATCTCAACCTTTTCTTAAGTGGTCATCGCTTTTTTTCATTTTATTCTTGTGTGCTGCCTTTTTTTTAAATTCTGCTTTGCTTTACATGGAAACTAACGAAAAGCATAACAAGGAAAGCAATAATTGATTGATTCTTTCAGCACTGAGATCAACTTACTCCTCCCCATTGGTCTAATTAGACAACATAACGAAGGAACTCTGGTCAGGAGTCTGCTCCAGGAGGGAAGGTCAACGTACCTCTTTCCATTGATTTCAAAGGACAGCATGTTGTAGGAATCGTGGATAGCAGTCTGGGAGTTCATTAGAGAGTCCAAGTGGCTGGAACACTCATTAAAAATCTGCTCGTACTTTGTCACCAGGTCTGGGTGGGCCGCGGTCGTGGGCGCGGTGGCGATATCAAAGCAAATACCTGGAAGCGGAGGGCAGAGCCAGAGATTGTGATTATCATGAATCAAATGAAATGGTAGCAAGTGCGTCTGTGACGTTCACCGAGTACATACAAATGTACACGACAATAGCCAATTTTCGGGCAAAAAACAAAGAAAGAACAAGATGTAAAGCATATAAACGTACTCCCAGTTTATCGTGAATACGCGCGAGATATTCCATAAGGAGGAAAAACCGTCTTGGACTGTACTGGTGTAACCGTTAGTAATGGCTATTCTGGTAAACATCGGCCATCGTCTGTGACCTATAATGAACATACTTACAAATTTTCAGAAAGATCGGCCAAGAACTTTCTGAGATTTTCCATAAAGAAGAAAACCATTATGGGCCATTAGTATTGGCTATAACGGTAAACTTAAACATCGGGCATCATCCGTGACCTATAATGAACATATCTACAAATTTTAAGAAATATCGCATCGGCCAAGTACTTTCTGAGATATTCCATAAAGAAGAAAAACCGTTACAGCCGTTAGTAACGGCTATGACGGTAAACTAAAACATCGGGCATCATCCGTAACCATATCTTGCACACACGTAAAATCCCATCACCAACTTTCGGAAGAGTAGGCCAGTTTGGCCGTTGGTATGGACGACACGTTACACATAGCATGCACCCTGCGTGAGAAATGGAAAGAATGAAGGAAGTAAGGAAAATGAGTGATCGATATTGAACGATACTGACTGGATGACACGGGAAACGACTGAATGAAGCGCCAGCTGGCAGCTCTTCAGTCGGCACTACCCAGGTAGGCAGCCCGTTGTGTAAACGAGTGTTGATTGTAAAGCGCTTAGAGCTTGGCCTCTAGCCGAGAATAGGCGCTATATAAGTATTCATTATTATTATTATTATTATTATAATGAACATACCTACAAATTTTCAGAAA
>CM031597.1:119077471-119079116 GCA_018398815.1 Conus ventricosus | reverse complement strand
GTGTGTGTGCGTGGTGGCATGGTGTTGTGTGTGTGCGTGCGTGCGTGCGTGCGTGGAGCTTTGGCGCGGGGCGCGTGCGTGCGTGGTGTGTGTGTGTGGTGCGCGCGCGCAAGTGGTATGTGACACGCAAGCCCTCACCCGAAACTGCACTTCCGTGCGCCGAACGTTGGCGTCAGCGGAGTTGACAAGGAGAACGGCGTGATGTTGGGGCGGTTGAACATGGCAGCGTAGTGCATGGTGGACAGCCCTTGCTCATCGCCTTGCCGGTCCTGGAGCCAGGCAGCTTGCGGCACAACGCTTGGAACACGGACACCATGCCACGCTGGGTGGCCGCCTTCAGGCCGAGGCTGGCGTCTACAGAGAGGATGGGGAAAGAGGGGTACAGGCGGGGTAATCAAAAACGGTCACACCGTAATGTTCTCATCCCTAGCTGAAGTATTTGTACCGTAGTGTTCAAGTACGTGGGCTGTTCGGATGATCCCTGGAGTCTTTTAGCCAGGGTACGACAACGACAACAACAAACGACTGGTTCTGACCTACCCAGAGGAAGACGTGAAGAACACCAGGAACTACAACGAAGGAAAACAACATCAACGACCACACATTGAACAGCAACACCGACAACTCCACCCTGAACCTATAACCCAAGGCATCAAGACTACACGAAACTTGCCCCAAAAGCGTTTGCAGTGATGACGTAAAACTCAACTATACTGCACGGGTACGGGTAAGAAGCGGTGAATGAGGGTCGGGTAGGGAAGGTGGAGTGTTCTGGAGGTAGAAAAACGTGTGTGTGTGTGTGTGTAACATTTGTGTGTATATGGGTGTGTGTGTGTGTGTGTGTGTAACACTTGTGTGTGTATATATATAGAATTATAAACAAAGCTTGCTCTTATGTCTTAGATTGAAGAAATAGGGGGAGATACGCATTCATACCTGCAGTGGCAGATGATTCTGCCTAAACTAACAGTATGTGCTTGAGTGGGTGGATGGGGAAAATAAAATAAATGCTTCTCAAAATGAGCCTTCAGCAAGCTTATATTCTCCAAGGGGGAGAGACATCCTCCAATAGGGAGGGAAACTCACTAACATATAACTCCTGGTCATATACGATATTTCGAAACTTGGTGGGTTTTCTCAGTGACCGCGGAAAGTGGTAATTTGACTCCTCTGCCTTTTCAGTTTTAAGAAGAATGCAATCGCAGAAAAGGCTGGTGTGCAATACTGTAGTATGTTTGTTGAGTTTTCAAAAAACCAACCAAAGGTGCCATCTAAGAAGCAAAAGAAAATGATGAAAGAGCAAAACAAGCTACATTTTCTTGTGAAAAGTAGAAATATTAAAAAGATATCCTCTAAGACACAAGTGCTGGGGCCAGTTCTTGGAATGAATCCGCAAGGGACTAAAATAAAACAAACTATAAATTCAAGGATGAGTACCGAGCACCGTTCCAGCAACTTACAGAGCAGCTTGGTGTTGCAATGACTGCAAGAAATATTGAATTATAAACAATATTTCTTGCAGTCATTGCAACACCAAGCTGCTCTGTAAGTTGCTGGAACGGTGCTCGGTACTCATCCTTGGAATTTATCAGTTTGTTTGTATATATTATATATATATATATTATATATATATATATATTATTAT
>CM031597.1:119054971-119072471 GCA_018398815.1 Conus ventricosus | reverse complement strand
AAACTTTTGAAAACCCCTAAGCGTTCTCTGAAATCTGTTGGCGAAAGAGCCTTCAGTTTTAGAGCACCTTCTATTTGGAACTCCTCCTGAAGACCTTCGTAATCAGCCTACTCTTTCTTCCTTTAAATCTCAGCTCAAAACTTACTTCTTCAAAAAAGCCTATTCTCTTCTGTAGATGACTAGATCTCTCCTAAATTCCTCCACAACTAGTTCGGTGAGGCAGTTTATGCATATAGGTGCGTCTGCCATTGTGTATTTTCTTTTTGCTGTGTGCATGAATATTGTATGAATAAGTGCAAATGGTGGATGTAAGCGCATTGAATTGTACAAGAAATGCGCTATATAAGTATTATACATTATTATTATTATTATTCATTGGTGATATGACCCACGTTTACAATTTTGCGATGACCCCTCATTTTCATGGCTCGGATTTTCATTTCCAAAACCGATGTAAGGGTCCATGTCTCCATGCGCACAGGAAAATGGAATATACTCGTGCACTTAAGAGACTATTCTGAGTTACATAGAAATGTTATCGTCCTTCCATACTGGTTCTAATCTGGACAGTGCTGATGTTGGCTTTGCAGCCCTTGAGAATATTTGTGGCTTGGATTCCCCATCACCAGCATCCAGCTAATTAAACTGGTGAAGGGTTCCTAGCTTCTGAACTTTATAGCAGCTGATGTATTCACTCTTCATTTTGTGAAGCTGTGGAAATAAAAATCCGAACAAATTTTAGGGCGAAAAAAAACACCCCAAAAGGTGCCGGTGGGATGCAGATAAGTACTGTCCTCAATTTCCGAATCAACCAGTCAGGAACAATCCTGCACCACCTTGAGACCCTGAGCTGTGTTAATACAGGATGCACGCCAGCAGAGAACGTCATCGGGACGTCAAGGGGCATAATTGTTCCTTGGCGGCTGACATTGTGTGATGGCCACCGGACGTGACACAAACAGAACCTCGAAGCAAGTGTCACCACGAGTGTATCAGCCCGTGTTTCATTACCACAGAGCCCTCCGACAAAAGACAGTGCTTCTCTCGGTCCTCTGGCACCTTCGGGTTTATGTCTTTCTAACAATTTTTAGGGTATATAGAGTGCCAGTGAACCAGCTAAATGGTCAGTGTTGGACTGTCATAGTGTCAACTGAAACGTAGCAGGTAAGGGTAGTGCTTGATGGGTGAAGGATGGTGTGGGACATCCTTTTTTTCTTGATTTACCAGTCTAAGCCGTTGACGGCTGAACTTCCATCAAAGCAAATCAGTCATAATATTGCGTGAAGCGTTGAATAATGTTTCTGATCTAACTTAATGAATGAAGGTGAAGCTATTCGTTGTGACATAATGTGACGATGAAGGGTGGCTGCTTGTCTGCCTCATCCAATCAGAAGGGGATTACGTTCTCTCACACTAGCACACACATCAGTAGCTATTGAGAGGCTGTGTATGGACACTACCACCACCACCCCTCCCCATTAGCATGCATAGGTTTGCAGATCAGACGAGCGCGGTGCAGATCATATGCAAAGATCCCAGAATTCACCAGGATACTTCGAGATGAAACGGGCACTTCTGCAAAGGATTCTCAAACAACGACAGCATTGTTTGACTGATATCAGTAAGATTTAAACTCAGTAGATTTGAATGAAGTTTATTCTCGCTAGATTCAAAGCTTACGCTTTCTACTGAGACCTTGGTTCATGTGATCCTTCCGTTTCTCACACACACACACCACACACACACACACACACCACACACCACACACACACACATGCACGCGCGCGCGCATGCACCCACACACACACCTCCCGTTCTTTCATCCATCAGTTTCCTAAGGAGGTTACCTCAGATTTTGAAGAAGTTTTCTCGCCCCCTATTCTAAATTTGGTTTGGAAAGTCACACAAGCCTGAACACAGATGGCCCTGAAGACAGTCCTGGAGAGGTTCCCAGACACGGACATCCTGTGGCCTGTCTTCATGCTAGAGTGATGGTCACCTCTCGCCCCACAGGAATGGTAGGCCATGATGCTGCTGAGTACCCCCACCCATTCTCTCACTCCTTCTCTCACTACAGTCATAGGCGAGACTGTCCTCTGCACCAAGTGCAAGCCTTCATCTCTGAGTAGAAGCACACCAAGTATGTTTCCAGACCATCTAACCCCAGAAGCAGAGCTACCTGCAGCCGTACCACCCCAAGTTGCCAAGAGCTGATGGGCCCGTGAGAACAGCCAACAACCACTCCTATGACAAAGAAGAAGAAGTCTGTGCCGCCCTGTCGTCGATCTGCCTTCCTGAAGGCCTTGAAGAGCAGTCTGGCACTTCGTTCTCGGCACATCAGTTCGCAGTATGGACACCAGTCTTGTTGACGATGTATAAAGCACCAGGAGAAGATCAGTGCGCCATGCCAGTGATGTTATTATCCACATTGATTGTATGTCGCCATCTCAACCTTTTCTTAAGTGGTCATCGCTTTTTTTCATTTTATTCTTGTGTGCTGCCTTTTTTTTAAATTCTGCTTTGCTTTACATGGAAACTAACGAAAAGCATAACAAGGAAAGCAATAATGATTGATTCTTTCAGCACTGAGATCAACTTACTCTCCCCATTGGTCTAATTAGACAACATAACGAAGGAACTCTGGTCAGGAGTCTGCTCCAGGAGGGAAGGTCAACGTACTCTTTCCATTGATTTCAAAGGACAGCATGTTGTAGGAATCGTGGATAGCAGTCTGGGAGTTCATTAGAGAGTCCAAGTGGCTGGAACACTCATTAAAAATCTGCTCGTACTTTGTCACCAGGTCTGGGTGGGCCGCGGTCGTGGGCGCGGTGGCGATATCAAAGCAAATACCTGGAAGCGGAGGGCAGAGCCAGAGATTGTGATTATCATGAATCAATGAAATGGTAGCAAGTGCGTCTGTGACGTTCACGAGTACATACAAATGTACACGACAATAGCCAATTTTCGGGCAAAAAACAAAGAAAGAACAAGATGTAAAGCATTAAACGTACTCCCAGTTTATCGTGAATACGCGCGAGATATTCCATAAGGGGAAAAACGTCTTGGACTGTACTGTGTAACCGTTAGTAAATGGCTATTCTGGTAAACATCGGCCATCGTCTGTGACCTATAATGAACATATTACAAATTTTCAGAAAAGATCGGCCAAGAACTTTCTGAGATTTTCCATAAAGAAGAAAACCATTATGGGCCATTAGTATTGGCTATAACGGTAAACTTAAACATCGGGCATCATCCGTGACCTATAATGAACATATCTACAAATTTTTAAGAAATATCGCATCGGCCAAGTACTTTCTGAGATATTCCATAAAGAAGAAAAACCGTTACAGCCGTTAGTAACGGCTATGACGGTAAACTAAAACATCGGGCATCATCCGAAAACCATATCTTGCACACACGTTAAATCCCATCACCAACTTTCGGAAGAGTAGGCCAGTTTGGCCGTTGGTATGGACGACACGTTACACATAGCATGCACCCTGCGTGATGAAATGGAAAGAATGAAGGAAGTAAGGAAAATGAGTGATCGATATTGAACGATACTGACTGGATGACACGGGAAACGACTGAATGGAAGCGCCAGCTGGCAGCTCTTCAGTCGGCACTACCCAGGTAGGCAGCCCGTTGTGTAACGAGTGTTTGATTGTAAGCGCTTAGAGCTTGGCCTCTAGCCGAGAATAGGCGCTATATAAGTATTCATTATTATTATTATTATTATTATAATGAACATACTACAAATTTTCAGAAAGATCGGCGAGTGCTTTTCGAGATATTCCACAAGAAGAAAAACCGTTACAGGCTATTACAGCCGTTAGTAACGGCTATAACGGGGTAAACTAAAACATCGGGCATCACTCGAGACCCATAATGAACATACTGCTATTTTCACAAAGATCGGCCAAGTACTTTCTGAGATATTCCATAAGAAGAAAAACCGTTACAGGCCGTTACAGCCGCTAGTAACGGTTGTAACGGTAAACAAAAACATCGGGCATCTTTCCGTGACCATAACGAACATACTGCAGATTTTCAGAAAGGCCGGCCAAGTACTTTCTGAGATATTCCATAAAGAAGAAAAACCGTTACAGGCCGTTACAGCCGCTAGTAACGGTTGTAACGGTAAACAAAAACATCGGGCATCATCCGTGACCTTTAACGAACATACCTACAGATTTTCAGAAAGGCCGGCCAAGTACTTTTTGAGATATTCTATAAAGAAGAAAAACGGGCATCATTCGAGACCTATAATGAACATGCCTGCTAATTTTCACGAAGATCGGCCAAGTACTTTCTGAGATATTCCATAAAGAAGAAAAACCGTTACAGGCCGTTACAGCCGCTAGTAAAGGCTGAAAACGGTAAACAAAAACATCGGGCATCATCCGTGACCCATAATGAACATACCTACAATTTTCAGAAAGGCCGGCCAAGTACTTTTTGAGATATTCTATAAAGAAGAAAAACGTTACAGGCTGTTACAGCCGTTAGTAACGGTATAAAGGGGTAAACTAAACATCGGGCATCATCCGTGGCCAAAATGAACATACCTGATAATTTTCACAAAGATCTGCCGAGTACTTTCTGAGATATTCCATGGAGAAGAAAACCGTTACAGGCCGTTACAGCCGTGCTAACGGCTATAACGGTAAACTAAAACATCAGGCAATTATGGGTCAAGGATGATGCCCTATGTTGGGGTTTCCCGTTACAGCAGTTACTAACGGCTGTAACGGCCTGTGATACTTTTTCTTCTTTATGGAATATCTCAGAAAGTACTTGGCCGATCTTTCTGAAAATTTGTGGGTATGTTCATTATGGGTCACGGATGATGCCTGATGTTTAGTTTACCGTTATAGCCGTTACTAGCGGCTGTAACCACCTGTAACGGTTTTTCTTCTTTATGGAATATCTCAGAAAGCACGTGGCCAATCTTTGTGAAAATTAGCAGGTATGTTCATTATGGGTCTCGGATGATGCCGATGTTTTATTTTTACCCCGTTACAGCCATTACTAACAACTGTAACAGCCTGTAACGGTTTTTGTTCTTTATAGAATATCTCCAAAAGTACTTTACCGATCTTTCTGAAAATTTGTAGGTATGTTCATTATGGGTCATCTACAAATTTTCAGAAAGATCGGCCCCGTAGTTTTGTCTGGAGCGAGTGGAACACATTTCGACCACGGACACACAGACACACAGTCAGACACACAGACAGCATTTCTTCGTTCCCATTCTAAAAACGAATGAGGATAACAAACAGCAGTTACAGTGTTTGTTTCATGTGTCACATCATGCGGGACTAGTCCCACAGACACTACATCACATCTACTGAGCCATGAGACCACAATGGGTAGGAGTCACAATTCAATGAATCAATAGTGAATAACAGGCCGGAATAGCTCAGTTGGTAGAGCGCTGAACAGTGATCCTGGGGTTACGGGTTCGAATCTCTGCCGGACCGTTTCGGCACTGGGGAATTTTTCCCCAGGAGTTAATGTTGGTTCTTACTCTATATCCGAAAAGTTCTTCAAATTAGACCATAAACCTAGGTCCCGTGTGTCAAGCACTTTCAAAGATCTTTCACGCACGAAGTCCATCACTAGGTTTCGGAGGAGACCCTTTTTGCCATGGGTATGGATGACACGTATTCACATAGCCGTAAAATCGAAAGAGTGAGCGAAGGTCTGATGACTAATACGACTGAATGACACGCGAAACGAATCATTAGCACCAGCAGGCAGCTCTTCAGTTCTGTCCGGGTTAGGCGTTCCATTGTGTAAACGTGAGCGTTGACTGAAAAAGCGTTTATACCTTGATCTCCAACCAAGTATTAGGTCCGATGATAATGATGATGATGAGAAAAAAAAATAATAGAAAAAAACTGGGGAGAGGATCTCGAGGACAAGCCTTTGCTGCGCATGCCTGGCCAAAACATAAAACGCAGTGTGTTGGGGCTGGTCCTGAGTGCGTAACTGACATGGTCTGTACCACTACCCAAGTCAGCGAGGAAAGACAAACGTATTATGACCCATGACTGATCAACAGAATTAGTGCAACAAAAGGCGTTTTGTCCCAGACAATTTAGAGTGGGGCAAAAGAAAATAAGACACCCAGTAGAGGTTGTGCGTGCGCAGTTTGCGTGAACAGAAATCGCTCACTGTTTGGAAGTCGCGGGCTGAAGTTTTAGCTGACACTGTTGACATGTCTTTTGCCTTGTAAAGGTATGTATTGGTTAAGCTTGTGGAGATAGGGAGATAGGAGGTTTAACATAATTCATGTATTGGAAACTAAACAATCTTTAGATATGTTGCAGAATTCCAACCAAGTCTACAGTCGTTTTATAACGGGATGAGGTATTTATGTCGTGAATGTGATGTATTCCGTTTGAAATTAACAGTTGGATAAGATGAATGATGTTTGTTCCTTCATTCAATAGTTTTACTTAGATGTTGAATAAGGAATATGTTGCTGATGGATAATAACACACACACACACACGCACACGCACACGCACACGCACACGCACACAACACACGCACACCCACACACACACACACGCAATCAATGTATGGTTTCTCGAAAATTGATATGCTATTGTGTGATGTTTGATGATGATGTATAGTTAATGAGACAAGCATTTATTTTACAGAAGTGTATGTTTTGTCTATAAATTGTGTCAACTATAATTGCAAATTTATCTGAAATCATTGTGGTTGATATTGTAAGAAAGGGGATGTAAAGGAAATGGTTATGACGAGGATAGTAAAAGGAAATCCTTTCTTGTAAAATGGTATTGATGAGGTTGACAAAGCGGAATTGTGCTTTTGCTGTTCTTGAGGGTAGTGAATCGAAATCTTTCCTTGGATAGAGGTTCATGTAAAGGTATGGTGTCTATGTTGTTGTGCTTGTCTGCTTAGGATAATAAGAATAATTTTTATGGCCTGTGGATGGACTTTGGGGAAGAGGGGGAGGTTTGGAAAAGACGAGAGGTTTCATGGCCATGGACAAAAAGGAGAGAGGAGGAACACATGTTAAAAGACTGTCACTGTGCAGGCTTCCAGTGCCAGGGACTGAGCACGGGGTCTTGGTGCCAGGAGATGGGCACAGACAAACTGTCAGGTCTTTGACAGGTTACAGGCGTGACTTCTTTCCGGAACTGGGAGAATGTCAAGACAATCAAAGAACGCCCGAGAGCTACCTCCAGAGCTGCCCGGAGTGAGGGGCGGGAGGAACAAACAAAAAAACGGTGTCTTCGCCAGGGTGGTGAATTTAACCTCTTTTCCTCTCCTCTGTCCATACCGGGGCCATAACCGCAAAAAGAACTTACTCCTTTTATTAATAAAAGGGTGTGGCTTAACAAGTTTCAGCTTTAGTTTCCTTTCCAGTGGGAGAACGCGTTAGTCTGATTTGGAGTGACAGAGAGTACAGATAGCAGCACACATTCAAGCATGAACACATAATCTTTATTCTGTCTATCTGGGACTTTCTTTACAATTAGTGATGACGATTCTGGTAATCATCGTGTAGTGACTGTAGTCAGAGATCGCCAATTTTCAAGTGTGGAGCGAGGAGGTGCAGCGGGGTGGGGGATGGGGGAGGGGGCGGAATATAAACAATTTCCTTCTAAATCAACGGATTCCCTTCCCACTCCCATCTTTGCCAAAGGGGAGTGCTAGCTCCTCCAACGACTTCACTGAGATTGTCTGGTCATTGAGGCTGTTTCATTCCATAACTGTTCTCTGGAAGAAGAAAACCAACAACTGTCAGTTCGCTACTCCGCAGACTGAATTGTTGCAGCCGCTGTTGTTTCGTCTCTGAATAATGTTCTCAGTTTTCTTCTACCTTTTCGTCGCGAGTTTGGTGAGCCTTGTGTTAGCGATTGACTCAGAATGATTTCCGCGTGGCGTCTTGGAAATTATCATCTAACGCCCTTCAACAAGAAGGCCAGTCCGTGTCGTTTCCGGCGTTCTTATGTGGAGGTTCGGTAGACCTAGTTGAACGAGCATGTCTGAAACACAGCCTGGATAACGTGACTGGTTTGTCCGAATGTGATGACAAAACAAGGGTGGTTTCTTCTAATAATTGCGAATCTGGAGGATTTCTTTTAAAGAATTAGTTTTAGTGTTTTTTTTGTGTTTTGTTTTGTTTTGTTTTTTAAAGATCAGATCAGAAGAGAGATTCGACCACATGTACACGCGGAACACGAGTCAAATGCCTGCAGAATGTGGTGGTACTTCCTTTGGTAGAAATGAGATTCTTTTTAATACATCAAGCCGTAATTCTGATTGAGAGAGTGAGAGAGAGAGAAAGAGAGAGAGAGAGGAGAGAGAGAGAGGAGAGAGAGAGAGAGAGGGAGGGGGGGGGGGGGGGGGGGGGGGGGAGGGAGGGAGGGAAAAGAACAGGCGCATAGAGGTTTTCTGGCATCTTGCCCTCAAAGGAAAGTACATAATAGTTACGTACAAATGAAGAAATTCAAATAAAATGGCTCATAGTTGCACAGAAATAGACAAATTGAAACATAATAAGACTGAAATACGATACGCGCACAAAATGGTATTTCATAATCACTTTCAGTACAGGAGAGAGAGAGAGAGAGAGAGAGAGAGAGAGAGAGAGAGGAGAGAGAGAGAGAGAGAACCTCCGTGTAGATTGAAGTACTGTGGTCCAGGAACGAAATTTTTACACTTGAAGTCCGGACCCAAGAGCAAGGGAGGCAATTCTCTTTCGGTCCTGCACTCGTCCCCTGTAATAAAAATAGACATAAAATTGATTACTGCCATTTGACGACAGTAGAAGAAAAAGAAATCAAATAAAAATTAGTGAATAATTGAATGAAGAATACACTTTCCCCATCGTGGTCTAATCACTAGTCTATTTCCTAACAAAGAAAAGAACAAAACTTTACAAGCTCAAAATGTGCTCATATCATTCAGTCTTGTATTGTGAGGCGAAAAACATCTCAAAATGCATGACCTATTGGCCGTAACCTGTGATGGGTGCGGTTACAGCTCGGCTGACCGGCTGACTATAGGACAAAAAGCGTTTTCTAAAACATTTCAGCTTTACTTGAAATTGTGATTGACAGTTGTTCAAATCTTTGCCCAGCAAAACGCATTCAGAGATGTTCTGGAGACTTATTTCCTTTTCCCTAATAGAACTGTACTACCGCATTTAGAGAGAGCGCAGAGATCAGTGTGCGAGGCTCAGCTCTAGAGGAGGTGGAACACTTCAAGTACCTCGGCAGATACATCTCGGCCGACAGCAACATCGAGAAGGAGATCTCAACCAGGATAGGACTCGCAGCCCGGGCATTCAGCGGGTTGAGAAACATCTGGAAGTCAACTATCCTGCAAACCAAAAACCAAGTTGAAGATCTACAGGTCCAATGTACGCTCAGTACTCCTATACGCCTCAGAGACACGGAGAACCAAGAAGAAGATTGAGAGTAGGCTCAGAGGCTACGAAGAAAGCTGTCTTCGCCGAAACCTGAAACTTTACTGGCAGCAGCGTGTCACCTACAGGGAAGTGTCAAGGCGCACCGGTTTAAACAATATTGTGGCCGAGGTAAAGCAGCGGCGGTGGAGGTGGCTGGGACTCATCCTTCGGATGGGCAAGACCAGACTCCCTCATACTGTGCTGAGATAGGCACCACCGGGGAAGAGGAAGCGAGGCAGACCACTCGGCACCTGGAGGAGGACAGTGGAGGAGATGAGAGAGGCAGGCAAGACCTGGAATGAACTGAGCTGGCTTGCCCAGGACAGAGAGGGCTGGAGGGAGCTTGTTGGCGCCTTATGTCCCGGGACGCGGGATAAAGAGGATTAAACTAAAAAAAAACTAACCGCATTTTAATTTTTATTTTTTCAGCCTTAAACTGAAATAAAAACTGGCCATGGAAAATATTTGTGTGATGTAACTTAAATCAAATAAATGGGTTGTGCTTCCAAAGAATAGAACTTAAAAAAAATATATCAAGGCTAGAGATTGCAATATCAATTAAAAAACAAACCAACCTTGTAACGAATTCCATTTCCTTTTGAATAAACAATGTACATTTATTTACTATCACCAGTTTGCTTAAAAATGATATCTGAAAATATGTGATTCTTCAATGAATTGTACATTGTTTAGCATTTTGTTCCTTACCTTCCATGAACTACTTGTAGGTCTGTCCCGTCACAGCCTCGACACCGACAGTCCACAATAGACAACCCAGAAGTGGAGATGCAGCACGAAGTCACGCCAGTGGCGTTCAGCGGTGCATGTACTGATCCAACATAGTAGGACACTACCAACTTAGCGCCTCTACTAACGACAGTAATTGCTTGGTGAGTTTTAATCTCCGTGGAACTGCCAATACCATCGACTCTGATATGACTCTTCACAAGCATGAGCATCAGAGGAAATAAAAACTGGTCACTATGAGTGCAGGTCATGAAGGCTCACACGAGGAAAGACTTATTAAAAACCATAATGATCTGGAAAGATGAGAATAATGCCACAAGATTCCATTCTGGTCCGAGAGGTCACATCACAGGGCTTATTCTGTGCTTCATTTCATAATACATCTGGGCGCCAGCCAGCCCCATGAGATACAGATACCGGCTATGGTGGTCAGGAAATTTAAGCAATACTCTCAGATAAGCGTCCATTACGTGGATGAAACTCGACTGTGTGGAGTTTATAGCACGCTCAACTCTGGTGTCGGGATGGTCGGGGCTGAAAAATCCACAAATACATCCCGCTGATGGAAATCTTATCCCAAAGTCCCAGCCCGCATGTCCACGTGTGTTCTTATCTTTTTTTCTGCTTTTGTTATCATCTTCCGTGCAGACTTAATGGCTTTATTTTCATGCAACTCACTCTGACCTCCCCATACACAAACATTGCCCACACTCGTCCAGTCGCAGCCTCAGCACTTACAGTCCTCAGGGAGCTATCCATATCAAGTCGGCATACGATCACGCGCAAGAGGACACACTGCATGGCTACTGAGTTATTTTGGTTGTGTTATTTACTACATTTTCCCCATGCTGCACAGACCAGGTGGTAGGTGGACCCTGACCTACTAAATTGGGCAGCAGACGGGAGGTGTCTGGAATCTTCATGCGTTTCTTCATGCCCATGAGGAAGGGTGTCATGTAGCTAACGAACTTGAGCAACTCCAGCTGGTGCATGACCTCCTGCTTCTTGGCCAAGTTGTCCTCGATCATCTGTTCATGATGCTGCAAGCGGGCCTGAGAACATGAGTGCGTGAACTGTTTATTAGTTATCAATAAATTACCTGCTCAGTAAGTCTATCCCTCTACCAGTCAAGTCAACTAAACAGCAAGTCAAATACGCAGTGAATAAACTTCCTATTCACTTCTTCTTCAGTCTGTTCATCCACCCAGCGGTCAATGTCTCAATCTGTCCATTTCTCTTTCCAATGTCTCAGCCCTTGTCCCGTCTGTTTATTTTTCTATCCATTGTCTCTGTCCTCGTCTATCCATCCGTTTGCCTATCCAAAGTTTCAGCTCCAGTCTGTCCGTCCATGTTTCAACCCAATTTCTGTCTTCTCGTCTGTCCGTACATTTATCTACCAAACATCGTTATACTCTTCTGTCAATCCATTTGTCTATTCAACATTACATTTCTAATCTGTTCATCCACTTGTCTGTCCAAAGTCTTAATCCTTGTCTATCCGTCCATTTGCCTACCCTATGTCTAAATTCTCGTCTGCCCCTTCATTTGTGTACTCAATGTTTCAATTCTCGTCCCCGCCCTCCCCCCCCCCCCCCCCTCCACTTGTCTGCCCAGTGTCTTAATCCTCGTCTGTCCGTCCATTTTTTCAGCCCTAGTGTCTCAAGCTCTGTCTGTCCGTCCATTTGCCTACCCTTTGTCTCAATCCTTGTCTGTCCATCCACTTGCCTACCCCTTGTCTCAATCCTTGTCTGTCCGTCCACTTGCCTACCCCTTGTCTCAATCCTTGTTTGTCCGTCCATTTGCCTACCCTTTATCTCAATCCTTGTCTGTCCGTCCACTTGCTTACTCCTTATCTCAATCCTTGTCTGTCCGTCCATTTGTCTACTCCTTGTCTCAATCTTTGTCTGTCGTCCATTCGTCTACCCTTTGTCTTAATCCTTGTCTGTCCGTCCATTTGCCTACTCCTTGTCTCAATCCTTGTCTGTTCGTCCATTTGTCTACCCTTTGTCTTAATCCTTGTCTGTCCGTCCATTTGCCTACTCCTTGTCTCAATCCTTGTCTGTTAGTCCATTTATCTACCCGATGTCTTAATCTTCATCTGTCGTTTATTTCTCTATCGAGAGTCTCATTCCTTGTATATCCATCCATTCATCCACCTTTCTGTCAATGTCTCAATCTTCATCTGTCCGTTCATTTATTCATCCAATGTCCGACTTTTTGTCTGTCTATCCATTCAGTCATACAATGTCTAAATGTTTGTCTCTCCATCTATATATCCACCCAGTGTCTCAATGCTCGTCTGTCCGTTCATTCATCCACCCAGGGTCTCAATGCTTGTCTGTCTGTTTATTCTTCCATCCAAAGTCTCATTCCTCGTCTATAGTTTTATTCATCGGTATACATCCTTGTCTGTTCATCCACCCAGCAATCGTGTCACAATTCTGTTTCGTCCACACATCGACCTACTCAAAGTTTGAGTCTTCGTCTATTCGTCCATTGGTCCGACCAGCAATACATGTTTCAATCTTCCACTATCAACTTCATCTACCCAGCGATCAATATCTCAGCCCTCGTCTGTCCATCGGCTCAACCAATCATCAGTCAGTGTCTCAATCCTCCCACCTGTCCATCATATGTTTTATGCAGTAATGAAATGGGCATGGGTGAACGCTATTCCTTGAGTGAGGATATGGGAACCAATCAATCACAGCAGTGGCACTAGCTGACTCAGTCAGCACTAACTGGAATTAGGCATTAAATCGAAGTTGAACCGGTTTCAGTGTATTTTCAAAGTTAACTACTACTTGATTTTACATATGATTTGTGATTTTTGTTTAAAAGAAAATGCTAGTGTTTTTCACATTTTGAAATATCCGAAAAGCTCAAGGCTGATACTATTTTGATTTGTTCTTGTCCACCATTCAGTACCAGGACCATACAGGGCCACAACATGGGTTGTGTGCCTTCATTCTTTCACCGGCTGTGTGCTCACAGCATTGTCCCCATGATACTCACATCAGTTGAGATCAGGTTTAACGTCTACACCCATCGACAGTGATATAGCAGACGGGGATAACCGTCCCAGGACAGTATGACGTAGGGAACCTATCTTACACTGCACCCCATCACCAGAACAGCGTCATGTTTTGACGGATAGCGAAAATGGCGGTGTCCACAGCACGCCACTCAGATTGACAGCATATGACTGAGAACTCAGTGCTTCAACCAACCAGGCACTCGCTCACAGACACGTGACTTTGGACATTACATGTCTGTATGCTTCATAAACTGCAACACGGATACCGAAGAGAATCTGGTCCTGTCTTATCATATGGATTGGTAGTTCTTCTTTGATGCCGTCTTCATTCTTTCTATGGAAAGAATTGTGTACGCGTGCGCGCGCGTACACACACACACACACACACACACACACACACACACACACACACACACACACACACACACGCCCGCACGACAGACAGACAGACACAGACACAGACAGAGAGAGAGAGAGACAGAGACAGAGAGAAACGGATGTATGCAAAGAATCTTCAAATCTTTCTAGAAAAAGACACACACAAAACTCAATCGAAAAAAGCACCACAAAGACCCACAACCTTGTCCTCCATCTTCCCAACTCACGTGAAGACGCTGGAACGCCTGGTGGTCCAGGCCGTCCTCCAGAAGACGCACCACGCTGGAGACGTGGAAGTCGGCGTCCACCAGGAAGACGTTGTTGTGGAAGGACACACTGCGCTGGAAGAAGTGGAGCTCCATGCACAGGTCGTCCACGAACGACATGAAGAAGCGGCGCTCCTCGGTCGTGCTGGGGTCCGCAGGCTGTTCCACCGGCATCTGGTTGTAAACGTCGCTCAGATCGGGGTCATCCGTGATGTCACACAGGCCTGGGGCACACATTGCACATGGATCTGTTCAAGTCTGTGAATGCAGTGACGTTTAAAAACGTTACCTACAATTGTGCTAACGATGTGACGTACCACTGACAGAACTAATATGACGATTAAAACGTACCCACAATTGTGCTAACGATGTGACGTACCCTTGACAGAACTAATATAGTATCAGCATATTGCTTTCAAGCTTTCTTGTCTGTTCCGGGTTCATATTCGGCTTCAGAAAACAGCCAGCGCTGTCCTCAATGGAAGTCACGTCTGCGGCAACATGCGATGCAAATGTTATGTTGAATCATCAAACGAGCATGATAAATATATGAATGATGACAAGTCCCATCATTGTTCATTAAATGTCAAAGGTTACACAGACTCCATGAAGGCTTTGCTTTGGGGATGTTTAAGCTGATGTAATTTTTCGGCTTTTAACGGAAATCATAATTTTTTTTTTCATATGAACTGATGCATCAGCTTAAATAAAATGATAGATTTTTTTGAATGTCAGGATGGATATTTTCAATATTGGGTGGATGTTTTATGCATAGTTCTAGGGTCTTCTCCTCTGATAATGGCCTATAAGTCTGCTGGGTTGTAATGAGTGCGATCTGACCTGATTTTTGAAAATCTTACTTCCCTCCACTTTCTGTCTTGTTCGTGCACATTTTCTCTTTTTTCCCCTCTTAATCTCTGCAGAACAACGCTGGTACAATTACGAACAATTTTTCCACAGTGCAGACCCTCCTTATTAAAATCCACCTCTCTTGAAGCACAGTGACTGTCCCCCCACCCCCGACCCAACCCCCTTTTTTCACTTTTGCACCTTCACGATCCACCCGCCCACACACTCTTCGTTTTCTGTAAGTAGAATTACCTCCAATAATAAAACCATCCCCCCACCCTTTACCATCCAGGCCCTCCCCCTGTCTCCTTCTCCTCCCCATCTAAGAATCAATCTCTTCAGGTCTATCGTAGGGTCTTTACTGAGAACTTACACAGTACATCATTACAGCTAACAAGTGAGGTTGACGTTGAAGCTCTGAGGTCAGCAGACCTGACCCAGCCTCGGCACCTACCTACCGCCGTGACAAACTCGTTCAGCAGCGACTTCTTGGTCTCGGGCTTCCCGCTCTGGTTGACGTCCACGTTGGAGCGCCAGCGCTCGGTGAACTTGATGCGCTTGTCCTTGGGGATGTAGGCCCCGTGCCAGAGCCCCTTCATCATGTAGTCCACTGAGATAAGGATCTGCCCGATGCGGGTGTCCAGGTAGGCCGGCGGAATCTGGCAGCTGGTGCTCTCGTCGTAGTTGGCATCCAGGCTGATGGAGGGCGTCTGGTGTAGCACGTAGATGCCGTAGGTGAGCTCCGTACCAGGTTGTGCAGCTCGCGGTAGTCGATGGCGGGCAGGCTCGGGTGCTCGGGGAACAGCACCACGCACGTGTCGGAGGTCTGCAGGTTGACGCTGTTGGGAACGACACGCTTGGATAAAGTGGGGATGTTATGAGTGTGTCGTTGACTGTGATGGGATTGTCTGATAGGTTAGAGATACGTCAGGAAAGTGTTCACCACACACATACACACACAAACACGTGCGTGCGAGCGTATATATACATGTGTGTCTCTATTTGACACCAGGAGCGCAGACACAATCAGCCGTGTCTCCCTGATGAGTCCGATCCAGCGGACGAAAGGCCTAGGAGCAGGCAATACAAATAGATCTGCCTTCAGAAGGGATCATGATGGTTCCCTCAGGCAGCTAGTGAAGGGTTTTTCATATTTATAATATATTTCCCCCATTTTTTTCTTTTTCTTTTTTTTTTCTTTTTTCCTCTACAAGTTCAAATCTTTGCAAAGTCATTATTATAATGACGGAAGAATTGTTAGCCTGCACTTGTTTTCCCCCACTACTTAATTGTTCAGCATCATATTGTTTGGTCAATCAGTGGAGATTGCATCTCTTAGAAAATCCAAGTAAAGGCTGTCCTGCACAATTCTTAGCCACTGACATTGCTTTGAGTTATAGAACAGCAGAGCTGACCACTCAAACTGTTCCATATCTTTTGATCTCCCTTGTATCCTTGAATGGATCCTCAGGCATAGGCTCAAAGATTGTCCCCTACATTTTATACTGTATAATGCTTTTGGTTTTTAACAACTTTTTTCCTCTCCACACTTTCGTTTTATTCCATTTTACTATCCTTCACTGGCTGCTTTGGGGGTGCTGTTGGATTCTTTTTTGAACCCTTGGTGGTGAGAACACCACAGAATTATGAACTGTG
This sequence comes from Conus ventricosus, assembly GCA_018398815.1. Lineage (NCBI taxonomy): Eukaryota > Metazoa > Mollusca > Gastropoda > Neogastropoda > Conidae > Conus > Conus ventricosus. The sequence continues at coordinate 119,056,079 of CM031597.1, read as the reverse complement.
GTGTGTCTCTATTTGACACCAGGAGCGCAGACACAATCAGCCGTGTCTCCCTGATGAGTCCGATCCAGCGGACGAAAGGCCTAGGAGCAGGCAATACAAATAGATCTGCCTTCAGAAGGGATCATGATGGTTCCCTCAGGCAGCTAGTGAAGGGTTTTTCATATTTATAATATATTTCCCCCATTTTTTTCTTTTTCTTTTTTTTCCTTTTTTCCTCTACAAGTTCAAATCTTTGCAAAGTCATTAATATAATGACGGAAGAATTGTTAGCCTGCACTTGTTTTCCCCCACTACTTAATTGTTCAGCATCATATTGTTTGGTCAATCAGTGGAGATTGCATCTCTTAGAAAATCCAAGTAAAGGCTGTCCTGCACAATTCTTAGCCACTGACATTGCTTTGAGTTATAGAACAGCAGAGCTGACCACTCAAACTGTTCCATATCTTTTGATCTCCCTTGTATCCTTGAATGGATCCTCAGGCATAGGCTCAAAGATTGTCCCCTACATTTTATACTGTATAATGCTTTTGGTTTTTAGCAACTTTTATCCTCTCCACACTTTCGTTTTATTCCATTTTACTATCCTTCACTGGCTGCTTTGGGGGTGCTGTTGGATTCTTTTTTGAACCCTTGGTGGTGAGAACACCACAGAATTATGAACTGTGGTGTGTCTCTATTTGACACCAGGAGCGCAGACACAATCAGCCGTGTCTCCCTGATGAGTCCGATCCAGCGGACGAAAGGCCTAGGAGCAGGCAATACAAATAGATCTGCCTTCAGAAGGGATCATGATGGTTCCCTCAGGCAGCTAGTGAAGGGTTTTTCATATTTATAATATATTTCCCCATTTTTTTCTTTTTCTTTTTTTCTTTTCTTTTTTCCTCTACTAGTTCAAATCTTTGCAAAGTCATTATTATAATGACGGAAGAATTGTTAGCCTGCACTTGTTTTCCCCACTACTTAATTGTTCACATCATATTATATATATATAGAGAGAGAGAGAGAGAGAGAGAGAGAGAGATACACACACACACACACACACACACATATATATATATAATAATATATATATATAAATATAAATAATGAAACAATGAAAGGTACAACC
>CM031597.1:118933110-119054871 GCA_018398815.1 Conus ventricosus | reverse complement strand
GATCGGCCGAGTGCTTTCTGAGATATTCCACAAAGAAGAAAAACCGTTACAGGCTATTACAGCCGTTAGTAACGGCTATAACGGGGTAAACTAAAACATCGGGCATCACTCGAGACCCATAAACATACCTGCTAATTTTCACAAAGATCGGCCAAAAGTACTTTCTAAATTATTTAAAGAAGAAAAACCGTTAAGGCCGTTACAGCCTTTAAAACGGTTTGTAACGGTAAACAAAAATCGGGCATCATCCGTGACCATAACGAACATACCTGCTTTTTTCAGAAAGGCCGGCAAGAAATTTTTTCTGAGATATTCCATAAGAAGAAAAACGTTACGGGCCGTTACAGCCCTAGTAACGGTTTGTAACGGTAAACAAAAACTTCGGCATCACCGTGACCAAACGAACATCCCACAGATTTTCAGAAAGGCGGCCAAGTTACTTTTTGAGTATTTATAAAGAAGAAAAACCGGGATCATTGAACCTATAATGAACATGCCTGCTATTTCACGAAATGGCCCAAATTACTTTCTGAGTATTCCATAAAAAGGGAAAAACCGTTAAGGAATACAGCCGCTAGTAAAGGTTTGGTAACGATAACTAAAAACTCGGGCATCACCCGTGACCATAATGAACATACTACAAATTTTCAGAAAGGCCGGCCAATTTTTTGAGTATTCTATAAAGAAAAAAACCGTTACAGGCTGTTACAGCCGTTTAACGGTATAAAGGGTAAACTAAAATGGGCATCATCCTGCCATATGAACATACTTAATTTCATCAAAGATCTGCCGAGTATTTCTGAGTATTCCATGGAGAAGAAACCCGTTACAGGCCGTTACACCCGTTGCAAGGCTATAACGGTTAATTTAAACTTCAGGGAAATTTATGGGTCAAGGATGATGCCCTATGTTGTGTGTTTACCGTACAGCAGTTACACGGCTGTAACGGCCTGTGATATTTTTCTTTTTAAATGGAATTTTTCCAGAAGTACTTGCCGATCTTTCTGAAAATTTGAGGTATGTTCATTTGGGTCACGGATTGTGCCTGATGTTTTTTCCCGTTTTTGCCGTTCTAGCGCTGAACCCACCGGTAACGGTTTTTCTTTTTAGGGATATTTCAGAAAGCACGGGGCCCCAATCTTGTGAAAATTAGCAGGTATTTCATTGGCCCTGGGATGATGCCCGATGTTTTAGTTTACCCTTTAAACAGCCAATCTAACAACTGTAACGGGCCTGTAACGGTTTTTGTTCTTTATAGAAAAATCTCCAAAAGTCTTTACCGTTTCTGAAAATTTGTAGAGTTCATATGGTCATCTACAATTTTCAGAAAGTTTCGGCCCAGTATTTTTGTCTGAAGCGGTGGAACCATTTCGACAGGACACACAGACAAAAGTCAGACAACAGACAGCATTTCTTCGTTCCCATTCTAAAAACGAATGAGGGATAACAAACGCAGTTACAGTGTTTGTTTCATGGTACATATTCGGGGAAATATTCCACGACACTACATCACATTACGAGCCATGAGACCACAATGGGTAGGAGTTCACAATTCAATGAATCATAGTGTAAACAGGCCGGAATAGCTCATTGGGTTTTAGAGCGTCTGAAGTGATCTGGGGTTCGGTTCGAATCTCGCCGGACCGTTTCGGCACTGGGAATTTTTCCCCCCAGGAGTTAATGTTGGTTCTTTCTCTATATCCGAAAGTCTTCAATGCCCATAAACCTAGTCCCGTGTGCCCAGCACTTTCAAAATCTTTCGCCGAAGTCCCACACAGGTTTCGGAGGAGACCCTTTTTGCCATGGGTATGGATGACACGTATTCACATACCCGTAAAATTCGAAAGAGGAGCGAAGGTCTTTGATAATACGACAAAATGCACGCGAACGAATCATTAGCACCGCAGGCACCCTCTTCATTCTGTCGGGTACGTTCCTTGTGTAAACGTGAGCGTTGATAAAAAAGCGTTTATACCTTGATCTCCAACCAAAGATAGGTCCGATGATAATGTTTGATGATGAGAAAAAAAAATAATAGAAAAAAAATGGGAGAGGATCTCGAGGAAAGCCTTTGTGCGCATGCCTGGCCAAAAATAAACGCAGTGTGTTGGTTGGTCCGATTTGCGTAATGACATGGGTCTGTACCATACAAGTCAGCGGGAAGCAACGTATTATGACCCATGTGATCAACAGAATTAGTGCAACAAAGGCGTTTTGTCCCACATTTTAGAGCTGGGGCCAAAAAAAAAAAGACCCCCCAGTAGAGTTGTGCGTGCCAGTTTGCGTAACAGAAATCGCTCACGTTTGGAAGTCGCGGGCCTGAAGTTTAGCTGACACTGTTGACATGTCTTTTCCTTGTAAAGTATGTATTGGTTAAGCTTGTGGAGATGGGAGTTTTAGGAGGTTAACAAAATTCATGGTATTGAAACTAAACAATCTTTGAATTTCAGAATTCAACCCAAGTCCCCAATCGTTTTATAACGGGATGAGGTATTTATGTCTGAATGTGATGTATTCCGTTTGAAATTAACAGTTGGATAAGATGAATGATTGTTGTTCCTTCATTCAATAGTTTTACTTAGATGTTTGAATAAGGAATATGTTGCTGATGGATAATAAACACACACACGCAACACGCACACGCCACGCACACGCACACGCCACACACACGCACACCCCCACACACACACACACGCAATCAATGTTTTGGTTTCTCGAAATTGATATGCTATTGTGTGATGTTTGATGTGATGTATAGTTAATGAGACAAGCATTTTATTTTTCGAAGTGTATGTTTTGTCTATAAATTGTGTCAACTATATTGCAAATTTATCTGAAAACATTGTGGTTGATATTGTAAGAAAGGGGATGTAAAGGAAAATGGTTATGACGAGGATAGTAAAAAGGAAATCCTTTTTTGTAAAATGGTATTGATGAGGTTGACAAAGCGGAATTGTGCTTTTGCTGTTCTTGAGGGTAGGGAAACGAAATCTTTCTTGGATAGAGGTTCATGTAAAGGTATGGTGTCTATGTTGTTGTGCTTGTCTGCTTGGATAATAAGAATAATTTTTATGGCCTGTGGATGGATTTGGGGAAAGGGGGGAGGTTTGGAAAGACGAGAGGTTTCATGGCATGGACAAAAAGGAGAGAGGAGGAACACATTGTTAAAGACTGTCACTGTGCAGGCTTCCCGTGCCAGGGACTGAGCACGGGGTCTTGTGCCAGGAGATGGGCACAGACAAACTGTCAGGGCTTTGACAGGTTACAGGCGTGACTTCTTTCCGGAACTGGGAGAATGTCAAGACAATCAAAGAACGCCCGAGGCTACCTCCAGAAACTGCCCGGAGTGAGGGCGGGAGGAACAAACAAAAAAACGGTGTCTTCGCCAGGGTGGTGAATTTAACCTCTTTTCCTCTCCCCTGTCCATACCGGGGCCATAACCGCAAAAAAGAACTTACTCCTTTTATTAAATTTAAAAAGGGGGTGGCTTAACAAGTTTCAGCTTTAGGGTTTTCCCTTTCCAGTGGGATGGGGAAAGCGTTAGTCTGATTTGGAGTGACAGAGAGTCATAGCAGGCACACATTCAAGCATGAACACATAATCTTTATTCTGTCTATCTGGGACTTTCTTTACAATTTGTGATGACGATTTGGTAATCATGTGTAGTGACTGTAGTCCCGAGATCGCCAATTTTCAAGGGGTGGAGCGAGGAGGTGCAGCGGGGTGGGGGATGGGGGAGCGGGGGCGGAATATAAACAATTTCCTTCTAAATCAACGGGTTCCCTTCCCACTCCCATCTTTGCCAAAGGGGAGTGCTAGCTCCTCCAACGAAATTCACTGAGATTGGTTTTGGTCATTGAGGCTGTTTCATTCCATAACTGTTCTCTGGAAGAAGAAAACCAACAACTGTCAGTTCGCTACTCCGCAGACTGAATTGTTGCAGCCGCTGTTGTCGTCTCTGAATAATGTTCTCAGTTTTCTTCTACCTTTTCGTCGCGAGTTTGGTGAGCCTTGTGTTAGCGATTGACTCTCGCGTGGCGTCTTGGAAATTATCATCTAACGCCCTTCAACAAGAAGGCCAGTCCGTGTCGTTTCCGGCGTTCTTGTGTGGAGGTTCGGTAGACCTAGTTGAACGAGCAATGTCTGAAACACAGCCGGATTAACGTGACTGGTTTGTCGAATGTGATGACAAAACAAGGGTGGTTTCTTCTAATAATTGCGAATCTGGAGGATTTCTTTTAAAGAATTAGTTTTAGTGTTTTTTTTGTGTTTTGTTTTGTTTTGTTTTTTAAGATCAGATCAGAAGAGAGATTCGACCACATGTACACGCGGAACACGAGTCAAATGCCTGCAGAATGTGGTGGTACTTCCTTTTGGTAGAAATGAATTTTTTTAATACTCAAGCCGTAAATTGATAGAGGGGAGAGAGAGAAAGAGAGAGAGAGAGAGAGGAGGGGGAGAGAGAGAGAGGGGGGGGGGGGGGGGGGGGGGGAGGGAGGGAGGGAAAGCGGGTAGAGGTTTTTGGATTGAAAGGAAGAAAGAGAAATGAAGGAAAAAAAAAAGGGGGGGGGGGGGGGTATGTTGAAGGGGAAAAAAAACAAATTGGCATAATAAGGAAAATACGTATACGGGGGCACAAAATGGTTATTTCCATAAAAATTTTTCACTTTCAGTACAGGGAGAGAGAGAGTGAGAGAGAGAGAGAGAGAAAAGAGAGAGAAAACCTCGTGTAGATTGAAGTTACTGTGGTCCAGGAACGAAATTTTTACACTTGAAGTCCGGACCCAAGAGCAAGGGAGGCAATTCTCTTTCGGTCCTGCACTCGTCCCCGTAATAAAAATAGACATAAAATTGATTACTTTCCATTTGACGACAAATAGAAGAAAAAGAAATCAAATAAAATTAGTGAATAATTGAATGAAGAATACACTTTCCCCATCGTGGTCAATCACTAGTCTAAATTTTTCCCAACAAAGAAAAGAAGAAAACTTTACAAGCTCAAAATGTGCTCATATCATTCAGTCTTGTATTGTGAGGCGAAAAAAAAACATCTCAAAATTGCATGACTATTGGCCGTAACCTGTGATGGGTGCGGTTACAGCTCGGCTGACCCGGCTGCTATAGGACAAAAAGCGTTTTCTAAAACATTTCAGCTTTACTTGAAATTGTGATTGACGTTGTTCAAATCTTTGCCCAGCAAAACGCATTCAGAGATGTTCTGGAGACTTATTTCCTTTTCCCTAATAGAACTGTACTACCGCATTTAGAGAGAGCGCAGAGATCAGTGTGCGAGGCTCAGCTCTAGAGGAGGTGGAACACTTCAAGTACCTCGGCAGATACATCTCGGCCGACAGCAACATCGAGAAGGAGATCTCAACCAGGATAGGACTCGCAGCCCGGGCATTCAGCGGGTTGAGAAACATCTGGAAGTCAACTATCCTGCAAACCAAAACCAAGTTGAAGATCTACAGGTCCAATGTACGCTCAGTACTCCTATACGCCTCAGAGACACGGAGAACCAAGAAGAAGATTGAGAGTAGGCTCAGAGGCTACGAAGAAAGCTGTCTTCGCCGAAACCTGAAACTTTACTGGCAGCAGCGTGTCACCTACAGGGAAGTGTCAAGGCGCACCGGTTTAAACAATATTGTGGCCGAGGTAAAGCAGCGGCGGTGGAGGTGGCTGGGACTCATCCTTCGGATGGGCAAGACCAGACTCCCTCATACTGTGCTGAGATAGGCACCACCGGGGAAGAGGAAGCGAGGCAGACCACTCGGCACCTGGAGGAGGACAGTGGAGGAGATGAGAGAGGCAGGCAAGACCTGGAATGAACTGAGCTGGCTTGCCCAGGACAGAGAGGGCTGGAGGGAGCTTGTTGGCGCCTTATGTCCCGGGACGCGGGATAAAGAGGATTAAACTAAAAAAAAACTAACCGCATTTTAATTTTTATTTTTTCAGCCTTAAACTGAAAATAAAAACTGGCCATGGAAAATATTTGTGTGATGTAACTTAAATCAAATAAATGGGTTGTGCTTCCAAAGAATAGAACTTAAAAAAATATATCAAGGCTAGAGATTGCAATATCAATTAAAAAACAAACCAACCTTGTACGAATTCCATTTCCTTTTGAATAAACAATGTACATTTATTTACTATCACCAGTTTGCTTAAAATGATATCTGAAAATATGTGATTCTTCAATGAATTGTACATTGTTTAGCATTTTGTTCCTTACCTTCCATGAACTACTTGTAGGTCTGTCCCGTCACAGCCTCGACACCGACAGTCCACAATAGACAACCCAGAAGTGGAGATGCAGCACGAAGTCACGCCAGTGGCGTTCAGCGGTGCATGTACTGATCCAACATAGTAGGACACTACCAACTTAGCGCCTCTACTAACGACAGTAATTGCTTGGTGAGTTTTAATCTCCGTGGAACTGCCAATACCATCGACTCTGATATGACTCTTCACAAGCATGAGCATCAGAGGAAATAAAAACTGGTCACTATGAGTGCAGGTCATGAAGGCTCACACGAGGAAAGACTTATTAAAAACCATAATGATCTGGAAAGATGAGAATAATGCCACAAGATTCCATTTCTGGTCCGAGAGGTCACATCACAGGGCTTATTCTGTGCTTCATTTCATAATACATCTGGGCGCCAGCCAGCCCCATGAGATACAGATACCGGCTATGGTGGTCAGGAAATTTAAGCAATACTCTCAGATAAGCGTCCATTACGTGGATGAAACTCGACTGTGTGGAGTTTATAGCACGCTCAACTCTGGTGTCGGGATGGTCGGGGCTGAAAAATCCCACAAATACATCCCGCTGATGGAAATCTTATCCCAAAGTCCCAGCCCGCATGTCCACGTGTGTTCTTATCTTTTTTTCTGCTTTTGTTATCATCTTCCGTGCAGACTTAATGGCTTTATTTTCATGCAACTCACTCTGACCTCCCCATACACAAACATTGCCCACACTCGTCCAGTCGCAGCCTCAGCACTTACAGTCCTCAGGGAGCTATCCATATCAAGTCGGCATACGATCACGCGCAAGAGGACACACTGCATGGCTACTGAGTTATTTTGGTTGTGTTATTTACTACATTTTCCCATGCTGCACAGACAGGTGGTAGGTGGACCCTGACCTACTAAATTGGGCAGCAGACGGGAGGTGTCTGGAATCTTCATGCGTTTCTTCATGCCCATGAGGAAGGGTGTCATGTAGCTAACGAACTTGAGCAACTCCAGCTGGTGCATGACCTCCTGCTTCTTGGCCAAGTTGTCCTCGATCATCTGTTCATGATGCTGCAAGCGGGCCTGAGAACATGAGTGGTGAACTGTTTATTAGTTATCAATAAATTACCTGCTCAGTAAGTCTATCCCTCTACCAGTCAAGTCAACTAAACAGCAAGTCAAATACGCAGTGAATAAACCTTCCTATTCACTTCTTCTTCAGTCTGTTCATCACCCAGCGGTCAATGTCTCAATCTGTCCATTTCTCTTTCCAATGTCTCAGCCCTTGTCCCGTCTGTTTATTTTTCTATCCATTGTCTCTGTCCTCGTCTATCCATCCGTTTGCCTATCCAAAGTTTCAGCTCCAGTCTGTCCGTCCCATGTTTCAACCCAATTTCTGTCTTCTCGTCTGTCCGTACATTTATCTACCAAACATCGTTATACTCTTCTGTCAATCCATTTGTCTATTCAACATACATTTCTATCTGTTCATCCACTTGTCTGTCCAAAGTTCTTAATCCTTGTCTATCCGTCCATTTGCCTACCCTATGTCTAAATTCTCGTCTGCCCGTTCATTTGTGTACTCAATGTTTCAATTCTCGTCCCCGCCCTCCCCCCCCCCCCCTCCACTTGTCTGCCCAGTGTCTTAATCCTCGTCTGTCCGTCCATTTTTTCAGCCCTAGTGTCTCAAGCTCTGTCTGTCCGTCCATTTGCCTACCCTTTGTCTCAATCCTTGTCTGTCCATCCACTTGCTACCCCTTGTCTCAATCCTTGTCTGTCCGTCCACTTGCCTACCCCTTGTCTCAATCCTTGTTTGTCCGTCCATTTGCCTACCCTTTATCTCAATCCTTGTCTGTCCGTCCACTTGCTTACTCCTTATCTCAATCCTTGTCTGTCCGTCCATTTGTCTACTCCTTGTCTCAATCTTTGTCTGTCCGTCCATTCGTCTACCCTTTGTCTTAATCCTTGTCTGTCCGTCCATTTGCCTACTCCTTGTCTCAATCCTTGTCTGTTCGTCCATTTGTCTACCCTTTGTCTTAATCCTTGTCTGTCCGTCCATTTGCCTACTCCTTGTCTCAATCCTTGTCTGTTAGTCCATTTATCTACCCGATGTCTTAATCTTCATCTGTCGTTTATTTCTCTATCGAGAGTCTCATTCCTTGTATATCCATCCATTCATCCACCTTTCTGTCAATGTCTCAATCTTCATCTGTCCGTTCATTTATTCATCCAATGTCCGACTTTTTGTCTGTCTATCCATTCAGTCATACAATGTCTAAATGTTTGTCTCTCCATCTATATATCCACCCAGTGTCTCAATGCTCGTCTGTCCGTTCATTCATCCACCCAGGGTCTCAATGCTTGTCTGTCTGTTTATTCTTCCATCCAAAGTCTCATTCCTCGTCTATAGTTTTATTCATCGGTTATACATCCTTGTCTGTTCATCCACCCAGCAATCGGTGTCACAATTCTGTTTCGTCCACACATCGACCTACTCAAAGTTTGAGTCTTCGTCTATTCGTCCATTGGTCCGACCAGCAATACATGTTTCAATCTTCCACTATCAACTTCATCTACCCAGCGATCAATATCTCAGCCCTCGTCTGTCCATCGGCTCAACCAATCATCAGTCAGTGTCTCAATCCTCCCACCTGTCCATCATATGTTTTATGCAGTAATGAAATGGGCATGGGTGAACGCTATTCCTTGAGTGAGGATATGGGAACCAATCAATCACAGCAGTGGCACTAGCTGACTCAGTCAGCACTAACTGGAATTAGGCATTAAATCGAAGTTGAACCGGTTTCAGTGTATTTTCAAAGTTAACTACTACTTGATTTTACATATGATTTGTGATTTTTGTTTAAAAGAAAATGCTAGTGTTTTTCACATTTTGAAATATCCGAAAAGCTCAAGGCTGATACTATTTTGATTTGTTCTTGTCCACCATTCAGTACCAGGACCATACAGGGCCACAACATGGGTTGTGTGCCTTCATTCTTTCACCGGCTGTGTGCTCACAGCATTGTCCCCATGATACTCACATCAGTTGAGATCAGGTTTAACGTCTACACCCATCGACAGTGATATAGCAGACGGGGATAACCGTCCCAGGACAGTATGACGTAGGGAACCTATCTTACACTGCACCCCATCACCAGAACAGCGTCATGTTTTGACGGATAGCGAAAATGGCGGTGTCCACAGCACGCCACTCAGATTGACAGCATATGACTGAGAACTCAGTGCTTCAACCAACCAGGCACTCGCTCACAGACACGTGACTTTGGACATTACATGTCTGTATGCTTCATAAACTGCAACACGGATACCGAAGAGAATCTGGTCCTGTCTTATCATATGGATTGGTAGTTCTTCTTTGATGCCGTCTTCATTCTTTCTATGGAAAGAATTGTGTACGCGTGCGCGCGCGTACACACACACACACACACACACACACACACACACACACACACACACACACACACACACACACGCCCGCACGACAGACAGACAGACACAGACACAGACAGAGAGAGAGAGAGACAGAGACAGAGAGAAACGGATGTATGCAAAGAATCTTCAAATCTTTCTAGAAAAAGACACACACAAAACTCAATCGAAAAAAAGCACCACAAAGACCCACAACCTTGTCCTCCATCTTCCCAACTCACGTGAAGACGCTGGAACGCCTGGTGGTCCAGGCCGTCCTCCAGAAGACGCACCACGCTGGAGACGTGGAAGTCGGCGTCCACCAGGAAGACGTTGTTGTGGAAGGACACACTGCGCTGGAAGAAGTGGAGCTCCATGCACAGGTCGTCCACGAACGACATGAAGAAGCGGCGCTCCTCGGTCGTGCTGGGGTCCGCAGGCTGTTCCACCGGCATCTGGTTGTAAACGTCGCTCAGATCGGGGTCATCCGTGATGTCACACAGGCCTGGGGCACACATTGCACATGGATCTGTTCAAGTCTGTGAATGCAGTGACGTTTAAAACGTTACCTACAATTGTGCTAACGATGTGACGTACCACTGACAGAACTAATATGACGATTAAAACGTACCCACAATTGTGCTAACGATGTGACGTACCCTTGACAGAACTAATATAGTATCAGCATATTGCTTTCAAGCTTTCTTGTCTGTTCCGGGTTCATATTCGGCTTCAGAAAACAGCCAGCGCTGTCCTCAATGGAAGTCACGTCTGCGGCAACATGCGATGCAAATGTTATGTTGAATCATCAAACGAGCATGATAAATATATGAATGATGACAAGTCCCATCATTGTTCATTAAATGTCAAAGGTTACACAGACTCCATGAAGGCTTTGCTTTGGGGATGTTTAAGCTGATGTAATTTTTCGGCTTTTAACGGAAATCATAATTTTTTTTTCATATGAACTGATGCATCAGCTTAAATAAAATGATAGATTTTTTTGAATGTCAGGGATGGATATTTTCAATATTGGGTGGATGTTTTATGCATAGTTCTAGGGTCTTCTCCTCTGATAATGGCCTATATAGTCTGCTGGGTTGTAATGAGTGCGATCTGACCTGATTTTGAAAATCTTACTTCCCTCCACTTTCTGTCTTGTTCGTGCACATTTTCTCTTTTTTCCCCTCTTAATCTCTGCAGAACAACGCTGGTACAATTACGAACAATTTTTCCACAGTGCAGACCCTCCTTATTAAAATCCACCTCTCTTGAAGCACAGTGACTGTCCCCCCACCCCCCGACCCAACCCCCTTTTTTCACTTTTGCACCTTCACGATCCACCCGCCCACACACTCTTCGTTTCTGTAAGTAGAATTACCTCCAATAATAAAACCATCCCCCCACCCTTTACCATCCAGGCCCTCCCCCTGTCTCCTTCTCCTCCCCATCTAAGAATCAATCTCTTCAGGTCTATCGTAGGGTCTTTACTGAGAACTTACACAGTACATCATTACAGCTAACAAGTGAGGTTGACGTTGAAGCTCTGAGGTCAGCAGACCTGACCCAGCCTCGGCACCTACCTACCCGCCGTGACAAACTCGTTCAGCAGCGACTTCTTGGTCTCGGGCTTCCCGCTCTGGTTGACGTCCACGTTGGAGCGCCAGCGCTCGGTGAACTTGATGCGCTTGTCCTTGGGGATGTAGGCCCCGTGCCAGAGCCCTTCATCATGTAGTCCACTGAGATAAGGATCTGCCGATGCGGGTGTCCAGGTAGGCCGGCGGAATCTGGCAGCTGGTGCTCTCGTCGTAGTTGGCATCCAGGCTGATGGAGGGCGTCTGGTGTAGCACGTAGATGCCGTAGGTGAGCTCCCGTACCAGGTTGTGCAGCTCGCGGTAGTCGATGGCGGGCAGGCTCGGGTGCTCGGGGAACAGCACCACGCACGTGTCGGAGGTCTGCAGGTTGACGCTGTTGGGAACGACACGCTTGGATAAAGTGGGGATGTTATGAGTGTGTCGTTGACTGTGATGGGATTGTCTGATAGGTTAGAGATACGTCAGGAAAGTGTTCACCACACACATACACACACAAACACGTGCGTGCGAGCGTATATATACATGTGTGTCTCTATTTGACACCAGGAGCGCAGACACAATCAGCCGTGTCTCCCTGATGAGTCCGATCCAGCGGACGAAAGGCCTAGGAGCAGGCAATACAAATAGATCTGCCTTCAGAAGGGATCATGATGGTTCCCTCAGGCAGCTAGTGAAGGGTTTTTCATATTTATAATATATTTCCCCCATTTTTTTCTTTTTCTTTTTTTTTTTCTTTTTTCCTCTACAAGTTCAAATCTTTGCAAAGTCATTATTATAATGACGGAAGAATTGTTAGCCTGCACTTGTTTTCCCCCACTACTTAATTGTTCAGCATCATATTGTTTGGTCAATCAGTGGGAGATTGCATCTCTTAGAAGATCCAAGTAAAGGCTGTCCTGCACAATTCTTAGCCACTGACATTGCTTTGAGTTATAGAACAGCAGAGCTGACCACTCAAACTGTTCCATATCTTTTGATCTCCCTTGTATCCTTGAATGGATCCTCAGGCATAGGCTCAAAGATTGTCCCCTACATTTTATACTGTATAATGCTTTTGGTTTTTAACAACTTTTTTCCTCTCCACACTTTCGTTTTATTCCATTTTACTATCCTTCACTGGCTGCTTTGGGGGTGCTGTTGGATTCTTTTTTGAACCCTTTGGTGTGAGAACACCACAGAATTATGAACTGTGGTGTGTCTCTATTTGACACCAGGAGCGCAGACACAATCAGCCGTGTCTCCCTGATGAGTCCGATCCAGCGGACGAAAGGCCTAGGAGCAGGCAATACAAATAGATCTGCCTTCAGAAGGGATCATGATGGTTCCCTCAGGCAGCTAGTGAAGGGTTTTTCATATTTATAATATATTTCCCCCATTTTTTTCTTTTTCTTTTTTTTCCTTTTTTCCTCTACAAGTTCAAATCTTTGCAAAGTCATTAATATAATGACGGAAGAATTGTTAGCCTGCACTTGTTTTCCCCCACTACTTAATTGTTCAGCATCATATTGTTTGGTCAATCAGTGGGAGATTGCATCTCTTAGAAAATCCAAGTAAAGGCTGTCCTGCACAATTCTTAGCCACTGACATTGCTTTGAGTTATAGAAACAGCAGAGCTGACCACTCAAACTGTTCCATATCTTTTGATCTCCCTTGTATCCTTGAATGGATCCTCAGGCATAGGCTCAAAGATTGTCCCCTACATTTTATACTGTATAATGCTTTTGGTTTTTAGCAACTTTTATCCTCTCCACACTTTCGTTTTATTCCATTTTACTATCCTTCACTGGCTGCTTTGGGGGTGCTGTTGGATTCTTTTTTGAACCCTTGGTGGTGAGAACACCACAGAATTATGAACTGTGGTGTGTCTCTATTTGACACCAGGAGCGCAGACACAATCAGCCGTGTCTCCCTGATGAGTCCGATCCAGCGGACGAAAGGCCTAGGAGCAGGCAATACAAATAGATCTGCCTTCAGAAGGGATCATGATGGTTCCCTCAGGCAGCTAGTGAAGGGTTTTTCATATTTATAATATATTTCCCCCATTTTTTTCTTTTTCTTTTTTTCTTTTCTTTTTTCCTCTACTAGTTCAAATCTTTGCAAAGTCATTATTATAATGACGGAAGAATTGTTAGCCTGCACTTGTTTTCCCCCACTACTTAATTGTTCAGCATCATATATATATAGAGAGAGAGAGAGAGAGAGAGAGAGAGAGATACACACACACACACACACACACACACACAAATATATATATATATATATATATAAATAATGAAACAATGAGGTAAACACCAAATCTGCTGTTATCCAAAATATTTCGGCTACTTAGCCTTCCTCAGCAGGAGTTCTTCGTTTGTAAACAAACGCAACGTCATTATGTCTTTTCGATTAGTTTTAACGTCAATTGAATGACGTCATTGTGTTCCTTGTCACATCAAAACATGAGCCCACGTGTGCCAGAGTTTTTAGCTTGAAGATCCAGAATCGTTCACGCTGCTTTCGTCTGTCTGTATTGTTTGTGTGCATCCTTTCTACGGGAATGCACCGGAGGTTCTGCAGTGGTGTGTTCGGTTTGTTAAAGTGTTGAGCGACTAGTGTGTGTGTCTTTTGTTGATGTTTGATCTGTGAGGTAAAACCTCATCTTCAGAGTGTTCTTAGTTTCCCCGACATACTGTGTGTTGTTGCATGTGTTGCAGAAGAGGATGTAGATGATGTGGAGCGTTGCATGTGAGTCTGTGCTTATGTGGAATATATATATATATATATTATATAATATATATATATATATAATAATATAATATATATATATATAATACCTGCGAAGATCCCTTTCTTCCATTAAGAAGGTGAACACCGTAGTCGCACCTTCTCGCCACGTTAATGTGGGTGTTTCCTTGGGGGACATGGGGCAGGTTGTTTTCACTAACGCGGCACGGAGCGAATACTGCGCTATATCAAAACTAGATCCCGGCCTCTCCAATCAAGGAAAGCCGCAGGCTAGACCAGTCCAGATGGGAGGAGTAAGGCCCCCACCAAAATGAAGGAACTGAGTGAAGGCCCAGCGGCGTGTGGATACGCCCTGACACATGCTCCAAGCCTTACCCCAGCCATGGGTTAAGTGGCAAAAGCATCCAGCCTGCGAAGACGGAGTGTGTCAGCTACGCCAGGTCC
This sequence comes from Conus ventricosus, assembly GCA_018398815.1. Classification (NCBI taxonomy): domain Eukaryota; kingdom Metazoa; phylum Mollusca; class Gastropoda; order Neogastropoda; family Conidae; genus Conus; species Conus ventricosus. Next base: position 119,040,433 of record CM031597.1, on the reverse strand, counting down.
TGGGGATAATTAGGCACACACGCAACAACGATTATGGTCATGCGTCAGACTACCTTATTGTCATGCGTCGTCCCTATCAGCGACAACCGGGGAGGGACGGAGCCGCCCTTAGCCTCAAAGGCCCACCAAAGCGACCGGTGCCTCTGTTAACCTGACGGTCGGGGAAGGCAGAGTAGAGCGACTGGCCAGACTACCCAGCCTCCTACCACCCTTACAGTAGCTCATGGAATGCAGAAGGACTAGGGAACAAGAAGCCAAACTGCAAAAGTTTCTAAGCAAAAACAACATCGACGTCATCTGCATCCAAGAAACGCACTGAAAGATCATCGACGTTTCTTTGTAAGAGGCTTCGAGACATTTCGCCAAGACGCGAAGACAGACACAAGGGAGGAATCATTACCCTTGTCAGAAATTCAATCCCTGCAGTGGAGACAAACAGATCAAGAAGAAAAAACTAGAACACCTGACTGTCAAGCTCTTGCTGCCCATGGAGACCTATGGATCACCAACTGCTACAGCCCACCAACCTCATCTCTTACGCTACACAACGTGAAGCTAGAAAACTTACAGACACCTGGTGGTTGGAGACTTCAACAGCCACTCGCAAAGCTGGGATATGAAGAAATGGATGCCCGTGGTGAGGAAGGGGAGGATTGGATGATGAAAACAATCTAGTACTCATCAACCAGGCGACGACAAACCAACGTGCTTCTCAGAGCCTGGAAAACCACCTCCACACCAGACCTGGCAGTACTACTGAGGACATTCACAAGCTCACGTTCAGAGAAGTCGGCACCCAGCTTGGAGGGAGCGACCACCTGCCAGTCATTCTTAACATCTCCAGCCTAGGATGTACTGAGCGCAACATGCAACCAAGTTGGAACTTCAAACGAGCCAACTGGACCCTCTTGCAGAAAAGGCTGACCACCACACCAGAAACATTTGCTGTGAAAATGACCTGAACAGAAACGTCCAGAATTTCACTGATGCAATTCTCCAGACAGCAAAGCAGGCAATCCCAAGGGCAAAAGAAGACATTACCTGCCATACTGGGAGTGACACACTGGAACAGCTTTCACACTGAAATGGACAATGCCAAGAAACTATGGAGCAAACCCCCACTCCAGAGAACCTAGTGAGGCACAACAACGCCAAAGAAGCTTTCAACCAGCAAAAGAAAGCTGAACTCCAAAAGAGCTGGAACGAGAAGACCAGCAGCCTCAACATGAGAAGGACACCAGTAACTGTGGAATCTGACAAAAGCCCTGAATGAAGACACCAGAGCGGGACACAGCAAAACCGTCATCGAGGAAAACGGTACGCACCACGCGGAAAGAAAGCAGCAAACATCCGGCAGACTTTTACGAAGAGGAAAGCAAAGCAACAATACCCAATGCCCGAGTGCAGGAAGTCAGCAAGGAAACCAAGGAGAAGCTGAAACACCAGAACCCCACACCGTCCATGATGTCAGCCTTTTCCATGACTGAACTCAATGCAGCCATTAAAAAACTAAAGCCAAAGAAAGCCCCAGGGAAAGATGGTGTTACCAATGACATGATCAGGAGACTTGGAACACAGAAAAGCAGAAGCTTCTTCTGATCATCAACCAGTCATGGAGCTCAGGGAAATTCCCAGACCGATGAGAGAAGCAGTCATCATCCCCATCAGAAAGAAACAGAAAGACAAAACCAAGAAATCCAGCTACCGACCAATCAGCCTCCTCAGTTGTCTGGCAAGGTGATGGAAAGAATGGTGAACACAAGACTGCTGAAACACCTGGAAGAAAATCACCTGCTCAGCAACACACAGTCGGCTTACAGGAAAAACCACAGTATGGAAGACCAGCTTGTGTACCTCGCCCAACAGATCGAAAACGCCTTTCAGGAGAAGAAAAAGGTACTCGCTGTCTTTGTGGACCGACCAAAGCCTTCGACAAGTATGGAAGGAAGGACTGCTCCTGAAGCTGCTAAACAAGAAAGTGGAAGGGAATATGTACCGCTGGATACGCAACTTCCTCCAGTACCGCACAGCAGAGTCAACTTGATGGAAAATTAGCCATCGAATCACTCTACAACAAGGTGTACCACAAGAGATCATTTCCCCTACACTCTTCTCATCTTCATTGACGACACGCTGAGAACTCACCAAGCACATCTCCAGAGCTCTCCACGCCGACGACTTTGCTGCCTGAGTGCTGCAGAACATTTAACCACAGCCAGCTACAGATGCAGGAAGCACTGGAACACGTCGGAAGATGGGCCTCTGACTGGGCGTAGAAATCAACGCCACCAAAACAGTGCCACAGTCTTCTGCTGTCGCCACTGCCAGAAACCATCAGCCTGAAAATAAATGGAAGAGAGCTGAAACAAGAGACAACCCAACATACCTAGGCATCAAGCTGGACAAGCGGCTTACTTGGAATCCGCACCTCAAGAACATGAAAACGAAGCAGTCAGGAAGCTCGCCATCATGAAGAAGCTGGCCGGTAACATCCTGGGGCGCAAACAGCAGCCCCTCTGCAGAAGGTGTACGTGGGTACCGTGCAGACCAATCCTGGAGTATGGCAGTTCTGCATGGCCACTGCATCCAAGACCAACACCATCGCCTGAACAAAGTGCAGAATGCAGGATTGTACTGATCACGGGTGAATGAAGACTAACCCCAATCCAACCATGGAGAAGCTTACTACCTACATTCCCTCGAAGACAGACGCGAGGAGAAGGTTTTCATCCACAGGGAAAAGTTACTGCGTATGCTACCACCCCATGCACACCGAGATGCAGAACCCCACCAAAAACAGGCTAAAGAGAACAAGTTTCAACCACCTGTCTAAGAGCCTGCATCACAGAAAATGAAGACCTGCTGCCTGCTTCACCAGCCGAAATGGAGATGCTTCCAGATTTTGAGGAACTAGACAATCACCTTGAGGATGTCGCAATCATCACTGAAGTTCCTGGCATTAAAGAATGGACCGTCAAGCCCCTCAAGTAATGAAAGCTCTGGCACAGGAGATGATTGCCAACCAATACAACCCCAGAGTGGACCCACGTCTACACAGATGGATCCTCAGATGGAGCATCAAGAATGGAGGAGCAGGTTCTTCATCAGACACACCAATGAAATTGACACACAAGGCCTTCCCTACTGGAAGATCTCCTCCAACTACAGAGCGAGACAATAGCACTGCTCCACGCAGTGAGGATCTTTTGGCCCGGGGCCACCCGTCACAGAAGGTTGTTTCTTCACAGACTGCCGACTCTGCTGCAGGACTTCAGACACAAGAAATGAACAACAACGCAAGACATCAAGGCTGCCTCCATGAACTCTCAAAACAGTCTGTCATTACACTTCAGTGGATTCCGTCTCCACTGTGGATCATGGGCACGAAAAAGCTGATGCTCCTCTCCAAGCAGGCAGCAAAATGGAGCAGTTCAGCACCACCCCGTGACCTACAGGGAGGCCAAGACCATCATCCACAACCAGTTTCAGTCCCAGTGGAAGAGAAGCTGGGTGCAGAGAATGGTGCTGACCCATCCACCAGCTCCAAAGGCACCAGCAGACAATCCTCTTCAGACTGAGACCGGCCACTGCAGACTGCTGAGCCACCTTAAACCGCCTGAAGATCACCTACACTGACCAGTTCCATGCGGCACTGGACCCCAGACCCCTGAACATGTCCTACTGCGCTGTCCTAGTCACGCAGCTCTACGACACAAACCTGGCCGGGGAAGCGGAGTTACAGCGCAGCTTTGGGAGCCCGTTCTGACCTGGAGAAGACCGCGGGCTTCATCATGGCGCCGGTTACAAGTCTGACGCATCCAGCTTAAATCGAACGCAGAAGAAGAATATATATATAATATATATATATTATATATATATATATATATATATATATATATATATATATATAGTTTAAAATATTTTAAAAATGAAGTATAACATCAACAAGCTTGTTTTGAACCTCTCGCTCTCCTCAGGATCCTGAGGAGAGCGAGAGGTTCGAAACAAGCTTGTTGATTTTATACTTCATTTTTAAAATATTCTTAACAGATGTTGCTCCCCAAGGGTTGAGCACCTTCAGATTTTTAAAGAACACTTTTATATTGTTCATATATATATATATATATATATATAATATAATATATATATATATATATATTATATATATATATATATGTTGTGTGTGTGTGTGTGTGTGTGTGTGTGTGTGTGTAGAGAGAGAGAGAGAGAGAGAGAGAGAGAGGGGGGGGGGCACTACACGAATGTAATAACTTCATTTCTACATTTGTTATTTTCTGTGTTTTGGCCATGGCTTCACAGATTGTTTCTTTTTACTAAGAAGACTGGCTTTCTTCTTTCTTTCTTTCTTTCTTTTTTAAGTTAAAACGTGTTCCGTTCCCGACTGATCTGAAATTGGAAAGTCGTAAAAAATAAATACTGGTTGTACAGGTAACGGAGAAAAACAAACATTTTGATTGAAAACATTTCCTTTTTCGGATATGTATTGTTCGGCTGTTCAAGCTGTTGCAGACTCTTTTTTTTTAATCTCTAGGCACATGCTTGAGAGTGGATTACAGAATAGCCTACATGCATGCAACAATGCGTAAGAGGACTCGAGAACACCCTGAGCGCTTCGACTGGATAAGAATTACATTGGTTAAATTGGTGTTTGAGACATTTATCATTCTCTTGTGTATAAGGAAAAGAATGTTAAGAACTTAAGCGATTAGCGGTGGAAACGTAAGCTGAAAGCGTGGTGCAGAAGAATTTCAATTTGTACAGAGAAAAAATAAAAAAAATCTATAACGTTCGCGCCCAGAGTTCATATTTTTGTAGCGTCAATGTGATAATGTTTACAGTCAAGAAAAATATGATTGTCGGGACATTGTCAGTATAACGAATGCAGGGAGGAAAACAAAAAGATCAAGGAGGATAACTTTTGTGCCTTATCCCACATCAATTATCGGTAGATCTATCACCAGTGCTACTGTTGGTATTGCTTGTTGCATGTAACCTTCAAGTTCCACTACAGGCACGCACGTAATCACACTCCTATAGTCATATTGTACTCCCTCATAAGAAACACTGTCATTAGCAACAAAAACGAAAGAAACAGTCACACATATTTAAAGACAGTCCGAATAATAAAATCATTTGTTGTCATGAAATGTGTGTGTGTGTGTGTGTGTGTGTGTGTGTGGTTTTTGTTTTTGTTTGTTTGATTTAGCGTCTTTTCACAAAATAGTGTTTTTAGACGGACCTTGTAAATCATCCTGAATGACATTAGTATTTTATCACAAATAGGAATACCCCGTCATTTCATATCCCCCATCAACGTAATACCATGTTTGACAGAGAGAAAAAAATCAATAAACAATACCTATAATTTAAATTTTTTTTTAATTTCAAACGAGCAAACTACAGAGCGTCCCTATAGGACTCCGAAGAAGAGATTTAGCTGCAGTGACAAGAAGTGATTTATCATCAATAATGGCTTTGAGATCGTCATCTTTAGTATTGTTTTGGACTGCCGGATAATCGGGAAAATATTGCTTTGTGAACGGACAATACAATAAAATATGGAACGTTAACATTCTCTCTCCACAGGGACACCTAATGTCGTTTATAGTTTGCATTTTAACGCATTGAGTTTTAGTCTGTAACATAAAGAGCTAACTTCTCGTGACTCATTATAATACCTTTTTGCAATAAGGAGTCTTTACTGTCAAAAGTTGTGACATTGTGGCTGGCTTTTTTATAGACTGCCTCCAAAGATATCCCTCTTTTACAGATAATGGAATCTTTACAGTTGTGCAGCCATTTGCATTCCTTGCACCTTTCCTTGCCATCTATCTGCCCAATCATTTGCCTGGACACCACAATGAGAAGGGACCCAACAAAAAGTTACATCAAACCTTTTTGCATTAGAAAATTAACAAGATGCTTATTTCAATTATAATGTCAGCTCTTTCCTTTAGCTTAGTTGAAGTTAGCGACAGTAAAACAGATCTTGAATCAACACACAAAAGAATTCGTAAAATAATCCTGGAAGGTTTGCAATATACCTTAAGCCATGAGAATAGCTACCAGCTCTGCAGAGAAAATGGAATGGCCTTTTTCGAACATGATAAGCTTGTTCTTTCTTTAAGCCAGGAACAACAAATCCAGCACCAGCATTTCCATCATTTATCACTGAACCGTCTGTATATACTTCCAAATGGTTCGGATATAGAGCTTCAACATGCGATCGAAAAGAAAATGCTGCATAGTGAGGCTATTTCTTTTTCAAAATACCATAGTCAACATCAAAATTTGCTTTCATTAATTCCCATGAAGGAATGGGAGAGAATGCGGGCACCTACATATATCTTTATCGTTAAATCCTGATTTGCTTTGAATGTCTGAAGTGTAAGTGGCAATTGTTGTCAGTGATTTTATTTCTCTTGCCCTTTTCGGAAAGTGAATATCGGATCTTAATGTTCTTTCTACTTCATTAAAATGATCAACAGAGCTACTCTAGAACATATTTAGCAGTAGCTAGCCTGCGAAAATCATCTAGAGCTATAACTCCTGCTTCTTTATATGTAGCTAGAGTTGGAGCATGCACAGGTATAACCCAATGCTAATTTATACGCCTTTGAGTCCACACACTGCAATTTCTTCAGTAAATAATTTGGAGCCGTAAAATTATATTTCCTGTGCATATGTGAGTTTTGACCTGACTAGGGCAGTCGCGAGGTGAATCAAACATAGAGTGTCTTGACCCCAATAGTGCCTACTGACAATTTTGAGAATATTTAAACACTTTCTAGCTTTTGTTAAAGTATTTTCTATATGAATTTTCCACGAAAGTTTTGCAGTGAAAAACACACCTAGGAATTTTACTGTATCTTAAACTGAAGTTCGCTTCCATCAATACGAAAGTTTGGCAATTTTCTGGGAGAATTACCAGCACTGAAAAACATCATATGGTTTTATCAACAGAGAAACTTAGACCATTCTGGGTCATAAAATGACTTATTTGTCTAATTCGCATTGATACAGGTTTGAATGTGCTTCAGTTTTCTAACAGGAGTACTGTTCTTTATATTAGCATCCGTCCACATACATATGTCATCTGCATACTGTACTACAACTGTATGTTTTGACAGTACTGAGGCAGGTCATGTATCAGTAAATTGAAAAGAAATGGAGCATAAGTGAGCCCTGAGGAATTCCCATATGTAGATTCTTGAAGTGGAATACGAGTGATCCACTTTTGTTTTTATTGACCTATTACATAGAAAATCTTAATAAACTGATACATACGCCCCGAAATCCCATTGGTTTTAAGTTCAGCAGTAGTTGTGAATGCCATACTTGATCGTACGCTCGTTTTATATCAAAGAAAGTAGCAAGAACATTTTGTCGGCGAGCGAATTGACGTTTGATATTGTTGAAAGTTTTAGTAAGTGATCAATTTGTAGACCTACCAGAGCGAAACCCTGCCTGTGTGTGTGTGTGTGTGTGTGTTGTGTGTGTGTAAAAACGAAAGAAACAGTCATACCACATTTAAAGACAGTCCGAATAATAAAAATCATTTGTTGTCATGAAATGTGTGTGTGTGTGTGTTGTGTGTGTGTGTTGTGTGTGTGGTGTGTGTGTGTGTGTGTGTGTGTGTGTGCGCGCCCCGCACCCATTTTTCAAGAAATACACTTTAACATTCAATACAAACCAACACGTGCGTGTGCAACACACACATACAAACACAAACGCACACACACACACACACACACACACACACACCACACAAAAACGTGTGCGTGCGCATGCACACACACACACACACACACACGCACGCACGCACGCACGCACGCACGCACGCACGCACACACCACACACACACACACACACACACTTACTCACACACAACCATACAGACAGACACAGACCGACAGACAGAGAAAGACAATCAGACAGAGAAGACTGAAAATGGACGACCACCTGATGAGGCCGGGCGGGGGGTCGGTGGGCAGGCGAAAGTCCTCATTACTCAGCAGCCAGTGAGAGGAGGCGAAGGACAAGAGTTCCTGACAGTCGTAGCGGTCCAGCTTCTCCAGGTAACCCAGAGCGTTGCGGGCCAGCTGCTGGGCCAACAGCTTCAGATTCTGGGCTTCATTGGTGTCCCCGGGGCCTTGCTTGGTTTTCGACATCTTACTCCCTACGTCCAATAAACGTCTGATTTTGGATCACCTGTAAACGCAGAAGTTTGTTCAGGCCGCTGTCCTGTAGTCTACTGCCTATACTTTCTTTGTAATTAAGCAGAGCAGTTTCTTCACACGACAGACTCCGGGTCAACAGATGTTCAGTTCTTTGAGTGATTCAGTAGCAAGTTCTGCGGTGAGACTCTGTGGGCAGGCTTATTGTCTTTCAGTATAGCGATGATGCAGGGACCTAGGGATCGTCAGGTCGGTGTATCACCGCTGTCTACAAGTCTCTGGTCACAATTTCTGCTGATGCACTCACGTGTATTGCGCTCGATTGACTTATCATCATCATCGTCGTCGTCGTTGTCTTCGTCGTCGTCGTCATCATATCAGCAGCAGCAGCAGCAGCATTATTATTGTAATTATTATTATTATTATCATTATTGTGGATAGTATTGTTATTATAACAAGTGTATGAGTTATCCTCCTCCTCCCCCCTCCCCCATTATCATTATTTTTATCATCATCATCATCATTACCACTGTTGTGGTTGTTGTTGTTGTTGTTCATCTGCACGATGCTAAATTTATAGCTTGTATGGAGACCCAGATCTGACAAGACCAAGCGATGCTGATCTGATTCCACATTTTTTCTGCACGTGAGCCACGTTAATGTCTGAAAGAAATTGGTGCTGGGACTCCGACTTACCTTTGCTCTGACTTTGGTGTTGGGGTGTTCTTTCTTGCTGTGTGCTCTGCTTAGAGAGTTAAGAGATTAGACTACAAAGCTTTTGTCAAGTGAGTGGAACCTCTCACAAAAGGCATTAAATGCTTAGAGGCAAAGGGACGTTGTATGTAGTATACAAATAGGTAATAGACCCATTAACCAGGGTGCCGTACCCATCGCACACGGCCGAACTGTGTCAAGGAGGACGCAGTGGTCAGGTGACAGATGGCACCTAAGGTAGTAAGGAGTTCGGACCTGCCCGAAGCAAAAGGGGGGGGGGGGGGGGCGATGTAACCACTAGGACCTCGGTGCACCAAGTGGGCGCTAAATACTCAGTCAGCTGAGGTTCTTTTGTAAACAGTCATTGAAGAGCAGGAGTCTTGGACTCGTTCAGATGGTATTGCCGTGGGTCACTGTGTCGGTTCTATTGTCAGGCTGGTTGAATGCGCGTGGACGTTGTCGTCGTAGCCCTCTTTAAGATAATTACTGTGTTAAGTGACCCCCGAAGTCGGCGGGAAATTTTCTATGTCCATCTGGTGCCAAGTGTTTGCAAATCAATTAGGTAGGGATGTGTGTAAATGCTGATGTGTGGAAGAATGTAGCAAATGGAGAATTCAGGGTACTTGTGAACAGCATGGACAAAGGCATGGCCCGAAGGGAAATCCTTTGTGTCCATCCCTATATAAACTGAGGTAGAACAACGTGAAGGGGGAGAAGAATAACACCACGAGAGAGAGAGAGAGAGAGAGAGAGAGAGAGAAGAGGAGAGAGAGAGAGAGAGAGAGAGAGAGAGAGAGAGAGAGAGAAAGGCAGAGGAGAGAGAGAGGAGAGGAGTGAGCAGGACACAGGGTCGAGAGAAACGTGGTCTGGGAGATAGAAGAGACAGCAAAGTCTTAGGGTTAAAGACAAGCTGGAAGAGAAGAAAACTAAGTTTGAAGCCCAGAGGTGGGTGAAGACAGACAAACTGAAATTGAACCCAGAGGTGGGTGAAAGAGACGAAGAAGAAGAGTTCTACGTCGAGATCCCAGAGACGACCACGAAGACCCAGTCCTGAAGCCTGGAGCCAGTCAACCAAGGGCATCACCATCAAGCAGTGCTGAAGAAGATGTGAAGAGACTTTTTCAAGCACTGGTGTGGTGTGAAAGCGTGGTTGCGTGTGTGAAAACCTGGCCAGAAGACGTCATTTTATTATAACCCGGGATTAGGAAGTGTTGATCTTTTATGTTTTGATATTTCATTGTGTGTGATTTGATTGTTCATGATTAATTATAAGTAGCATAGAAATTGTATTTCTTGTTCTCAGTCGTGTCAGGAAAGAAACGAATGCGTGACATCCCATTCCCAGAGAGAGGTGAAGGTTTGATGGGCGCATGAGTGTGCATATGCGTATATGAGTGCAAAGATAACCTTGGAGTGTTAAGCCTGACTAATAATACATAAACTTAGTGCACTTAAGCAATACCATCACGATTTCCCCCGTCCTGGACAGCTTTCTTTCTCTCTTGTTTTCACTTGTGTAAATTCAGCATTTGTTTCTTCAGTGAAATCGGCTGCCTTCGCAGCGGAAAAAAAAGCTAGCCTTTTTAGCAGTAGGAGTATAGCCTTTCTAGTGAAGATATCTGTTGCCTTTTTAACTGAAATTGAACCTTCTTTCTTTCTCCACATTTAGTTTCTTTTGAATTTGTCAGTCACAAGACAATAAAAGGTAATTAAAATAATAAAAGTAACAGCTAAACATTTATACAAAACAAAACAACAACAAAATGTGGCTAGATCTGGTCAGGAAGGAACAAAGGTTAACTTCATATGGCTTAAAGTTTTCAATTACAACAGGTTCCGATAGCAAGACATCCCTCTGGAAAGGCAACACACATCGGGATTTTGCTGATTCCAATCCCGGCGGCGCCAGGATTCTATTAAAAGTATGTGGCTTGTTTGAGGGAAAATGAGCATTATGATACACAAGAAATTGTCTGGCCCGTTGTTGATTCTTCTTTATGATGAAAGTTCGGTGGCAAAACTCAGGAGGAAAATGTGCGACATTGTTGTCTTTTTTAATTATTTTTTCTCCCGATGGTCCATGTTCTTTGCATTCGCTAAATGGGAATAGTTTAGTTGTGTGTGTGTGTGTGTGTCTGTGTGTGTGTGTGTTTATACACAGTGGAAGCCTGTATTTCTGTCAGTCCCTTACACTTACTGTAGCACTGTTTGCTTGTGTTCTATTTTGTCTAGTTTCTTTTTATTCACTACTCTGCCCTGTGCGACTCTGTATGAAGAACAAAGCTTGATATCTGCGGAACTAAAACACACACACACACACACACACACAAACAGGTCTACGTCCGAACTGGATGTCCTCTGAATCCACCCTTGACCTAAATCAAATAGATCCAAATCATTGCATGACCTCCAGAAATAGTCTATATGCTTCACTGGAACAAGAAAGAAGTTAACCCCCTTAGACATTTAAAGAGTATATTGCGCTTAAAAAGAAATTACTCCTACCGTAAGAGAGCTGATGTGCTTGGACCGCAGTGGGTATCCCTGGAAAGTTGTCCCTTCGTGCTGTGGGAAGCCTACCTTCATTGATGGAAGGACCTTTCTCTGACGTCACTTTTGTGTGTGCAGGTGTGACTACGTCACAATTTTCTTTTTTGTACTCCCAGTTCTTATAGAACAGGGAGTACTTTAGAATGGGAACGAAGAAATGCTGTGTGTGTGTGTGTGTGTGTGTGTGTGTGTGTGTGTGTGTCTATCTGTGTGTCCGTGGTCAAAATGTGTTCCCCTCGCTCCAGACAAAACTACTGGGCCGATCTTTCTGAAAATTTGTAGGTATGTTCATTATGGACCACGGATGATGCCCGATGTTTTAGTTTACCGCTATAGCCGTTACTAACGGCTGCAACGGCCTGCAACGGTTTTTCTTCTTTACGGAATATCTCAGAAAGTACTTGGCCGATCTTTGTAAAAATGAGCAGGTACGTTCATTATGGGTCACGGATGATGCCGATGTTTTAGTTTACCTCGTTATAGCCGTTACTAACGGCTGTAACGGTTTTTCTTATTTATGGAATATCTCAAAAAGTACTTGGCCGATCTTTCTGAAAATTTGTAGGTTTGTTTCATTATGGGTCACGAATAATGCCCGATGTTTTAGTTTGCCGTTATAACCGTTAGCAACGGCTGTAACGGCCTGTAACGGTTTTTCTTCTTTATGGAATATCTCAGAAAGTACTTGGCCGACCTTTATGAAAATTAGCAGGTATGTTCATTATGGGTCACGGATGATGCCTGATGTTTTAGTTTACCCCCTTATAGCCGTTACTAACGGTTGTAACGGCCTATAACGGTTTTTCTTCTTTATGGAAAATCTCAGAAAGTACTTGGCCAATTTATAAGCGGTTTGGATGATCTCGTTACACATCGGAGCCTCTGTCCATATGTAAGTGATGTAATGCTGAAAATGAATTAAACAACCGTTAAAAACCGTTATTCTGCCGTTATTTCTTATATATAGGTGGATTTTAATGAAATTTGGTATAGAAAGGTTATCACACACAAATGGCACTTCCATATAGTGTTTCAAAATTTGACCGTTAAAAACCGTTATTCTTGAAATATTGTCAGATTTGGATGAAATTTGATATGTACACAGGCTTTAGCCCAGTGAGGACTAAAATACCGGTTTCAAAAGTGTACATCGGTTAAATAACCGTTAAAACCGTTATTTTGCCTTTATTTCTTATCTCACAAAGCACTTGGCCGATTTATAAGCGGTTTGGAAAACTGGGAGTACGTTTATATGCTTCGCATCTTATCTAATCTAGTGTCATCTTACGTAGGCCTATTCATTTTTCAGATTCAGGTTCAGATTTAGGGGCGATGATTGTTTCATCATAGCTTTGCGGCTTTATATGCCCCTTCTTTATATGCTCTGTCATTGGTCAGGTCGTCAGCGAGCCCAGTTTTTATTTTCGACCATCAAAGTTGAACATGATGTCAGTAATTATTTTATGCTTATCGATAAGATTTTTAAAAGAGTTAATATTTGGTGCACGTTTGATGTTCGGAGTTAGTTTATTCCAAATTGGTGCTATCCTCTGGCTGAAGAAATGTTTCCTTATATTAGTATTAACTTGCTGTATTTGTACTTTGTTACAACTGTTAGGGGTTATGTTGGTTAGTGCAGGTTCAAAAAACATGCTTGATCAATATCATCTAGATTATTGAAAATTTTATAAGTTTGGATCAGATCTCCTCTCATCCTTCTGGCTTTGAGTGATGGCAACCTTAGGTACCTTCATCTGTCTTCATATGAATAATCAGAAATGTCCGGTATTAACTTAGTTGCTCTTCTCTGCGCCTTTTCTATTTCTATTGACTGCCTTTTTAATCTTGGAGACCATATCACATTGCCATATTCAAGAATCGATCTCACCATTGCCTTATATAGTCTAAGAAAGGTATCTTTGTCCGAGTATTTAAAAGTTCTCTTAATATTACCAATCATCTGCATGGCTTTCTTGACGGTCTGTGCAATGTGTCTGTCAATAAGTAAGTCTTCATCAAATATTACTCCCAAGTCTTTTTCCTCTTCACAGCACGTTTTAAAAAAAAATCAGTGAGTGAACACAATCCAACAACCACAGAAGCTGCACCCGCTCTCTTCAGTTGCTTTGAAGGTTCTATGAACCGAAGTACTCAACTTTTCTCCCCCAAGTGGGTTCAAGTGTTTTCTCTACCCTTTTTTTATATCCTGATGTTCTCTTTTAATCTTTTTCCAACAAAAGATAATGCCCACATACTTTCGCGTGTTTGCAATATATCTGAACGAGTTGTCATTGACTCGCGACTAACTTCGAATACAGGAAGATGGATAGAAATGATTAACAAATAATTTCAGTAAGATGATAAGGAGAGAGAGAGAGAGAGAGAGAGAGAGAGAGAGAGAGAGAGAGAGAGAGAGAGAGAGAGAGACTGTCACTGGCACAATTTTATTGCCATTAGCAAGATGCCCTGTTGGCAAGGGGGTATCATGAGTCATATCTAGCAACAACTGTGCACAACAGCGACTGCGAAGGAAACAAATGCATGGGTGCTAGGACTACCCTGTTGCCAAACCTGAAACTAAAAACCCTGAGAGCCGTAAACCTGAAATTCCATATATATAAGAAAATGTTGAAACAAAACAGCTGTGCCTAGTCAGTAATACTGCAATGCTAACACAGGTCAGGCATAGACAGTCGCCTAGGAGGTGTGGGGTATGAGAGGGCAATGTTGGAGAAGTGGGCCCATTGGCTTATGGTAGGTATACAGGGATAGGGGATAGTGCCCTAATAGGGAGGGGGGGGGGGGGGGGGGGGGGGGGGGGGGGGGTAATGGAGCAATCCCCCTTTTCCCACAAAATGTTTTCTTGTTTACGAACGTTTTTGATGCTCTCTCTTTGTAGAAGCTTTAAAAATTCAACACTAAAGTCCTTTCACAATAATATTGTCTACCTTTGTCAATCAGTTCCTTACTCTCTCTCTCTCTCTCTCTCTCTCTCTCTCTCTCTCTCTCTGTGTGTGTGTCTCACACACACACACACACACACGCACACACACACACACACACACACACACACACACACACACACACACACACAAAGAGACAGATCTAATCAGGTAGGAACGAAATAGTATTTCACATGAAAAATTCAGATAGCTGCATGCAGTGGCACAAATATGAATAGCATTTCTTTTATATCAGATTTATATGCAAGTGTTTCCCTTAGCCTGTAATACATGAACAAAACAACTTTGAATTGTGACTTGGCAAACCATAACTTTAGGAGCCCATTTCTGTTAATGGACATTGCTGCCAAAAACAGTACAAATATAAACCACTAGTATATTACAGACAAGATTTGTACGAGTTATACATATTAGCTGTTTCTTATAATTTGTATGAATGTATTTAAGAAAAAAGTGAACAGGAAATAATTTCCGACTGTTTCCTAAACCAAAACAAAACAAAAAAACAGCACAATTTCTTTAGATGAACTTAAGCCCAAATACAACTTGCCTTGCTAAAATCAAAGTAAAGAAGACACACTGTTACACTAACAGTATAAATTACACACACAGAATATGTTATTCCATTGTATGGTGATTTTTTTCATCACTGTTCCAAGTGCAACAGCATTACAATACTGACTAGAAAATGTCCAAAACTATACAAAGAACCTGAGCTTATTTCTCAAGGCAAATTGATTTTTTAATAAAAAAAAATTAAGAATGTAAAACACAACCAAACGAAGGTCAGAAGTCCAACTTGTAAGACTGAGTCAGGACTAGCAAGTGAAGAAAATACTAAATCAGACATTAAACATAATGCACTACGAGTCTGTAATTCTTCGGTGACGGAGATTCACTTCCAAAATCTCAATGTAAATAGAGAACACATTTTTGAAGAAAGTTTTAAAATCAGTGGCATGTATGATTTTGAATATCAATATAACCATTGTTAAAATCATTAATAGATTGATGGTACTGTGAAGGAGAGCCCGGTTTGCTGAGTGGTTAGAGTGCTTGCCTGCCGCGCAGGAGACCTGTGATCAAGACAATTCTCAGAAGAAGAAAATTTTCCATATGCTCTCCAGTTCATCCAGCTGAAAATGGGTACCTGGCCCTATTCAGGGTTGGGGAAGGTGAATGTAGCGAGGGAGAGTATTGGGCCCTGCCCTTACTATGATGACCCCAGAGCAGTGGAAAACTAGCGTTCTGCTCCCTACCGCCGAAATGGCTACTTGACTACCTTTACCTTACCTTTTAGTATTGTGAAGAAGTAACCTGTATTACATTAGACACTAGAATTTAAAAACCTGCCAAATATAACGTATCTAATATTAAACTTGTGTATTAGGTTTTTTTTCTGACACAAACAACATGCAGATAAGTTTTTATTGACCTTAATTGTTTACTCCCCATGTGACCCAAGTCTTTCTAGTTAATTTACATCAATTTGATCAGAAACAACCAGCATCTGTGTAACATTGTACACATTTCAGTTCATCACATAAATAATAAAAACAATCATCATTCCCTAATTCCTCTTTTTTTTAACAGAATTTCATTACTGATGTTTGAAACAATAAGGTCAAAGATGTGTCAGTGCTGGAAGTGTTCAAAGTTGGTGTGTAATTTTCAAAAAATATTTTGTAAGCTTCTTTTCTCTCAATTTTTAAGTCAAATCAACAGACTTTATTTTAGTCATTTGCTTCAATCACACACATCTCAATGCCTACCAAAAATAAACATACAATGAAAGAAATATTGATTATGTCGTCTTGTGGAGATTACCCTTACAAAGTCAAAATTGCAGAAGAATGACTACTGAGCAAGTAATTAATATACTGATGTAGCCAACAAGGCAAGACATGAATGCCACTTGGCATCTGCATCCCATCCATCTAACAGCGAAACATGATTCCTAATCCGTTTTGGGTATTTTTGAGAGAAAAAAAAGCACGCATGTCATTTTGGCTGGCCTTTTAAGCTTGGCAACTTTGTCAGATTTTCTTGTTGGGAGACAGGCAACGAAGTGGTTCAGTCGCCACACAACCTCAGGAAGGTCCTTCCCATTTATCTGTGACCACACTATACCGACTCTTGCTCCTGGTACATCTGTTTCCTGAGAAGCAAGTTTTCTCGGAAGAAGTGGTTGATGAAGGCGGCAGCGGACGTTGTTACCCCAACTGTACGGTATATGGGGAAGACCACAGTCTGGAAGACACTGGCAACAGCATGCACTTGCCAAATGCCCAAGTACGAGTTCATCACAGTTGCAGCCTTTACTTCCTCTTGAAAAACACGCTTAATTTCTTCAGTGGTCAGATCATCCATGTTATCAAAGTCAGAGTACTGAGCATACACCTTTGTGACTTCAGGAATGTCTGATGACAGTTTAGAATTGGATAGATAGTGATCTTCATTCAGTGCCAGTTCCATAACAATTCTGGCACACATTTCCAAGTGCAAATCGTCACTGCCACAGACTAATACCAGAGCATAATGTAGTATGCTCTGCTAATACTGAGACTCTTCTTGTGAGACAGTTACCGCCTCCATAAATGCATACGGGTGTAAGTGCGGGACCATCTTCTGGATACAGATCTGATGCATGCTGATCTTGCTGAAAGTTATCAGCAAAATTGTCCCTTTTAATTGTCAAAGGATAACTTTCAACTGCTTTCCCAGTTCAACGAAATCTAATCCAATTGAAAACGACATGTTCAGCTATGAACGCACACAGAACAGTTTTCACTCGGCAGTTCGATCACCAATTCTATCTCGGGTCACAGTAGTTTTAGCAGCTCCATCAAGCTTAGCAGTCTGTTACAACGTGTCTAGAATGCGTTTGTGCTCAGTATCAATTGCATGAGCCGACAAGGCTTTATTTCCACTAGAACCGTAAGTTACCGTCCGGTTGCAGGGAACACAAAAGCAAACACCGGGCGAGTCAATCTTCCAGCACCAACTTTCGAAGTACACACCATCGTTGTTTTTTTCCTGCAGCCACACCCACCTCTATCTGTTTTTTACACCCTTTTCAAGGAAAGAAACGTCACTGTCCAAAGTCAGTTCTTTCATTTTTCACTTCCTTTGGCCTTAAAATGGCGATTTCGACCATGCCGCTTGATGACAAGGGACGTCACTCTCAGCGAACAATGTACGTCTCTTTCGAGGCTCACGAAGCAGACCACTTCTCTTCACTGCCGATGCGATGTTTCTTCGGAAACAATGTTGAAAACCGGCGAAATTCTCCGACATTATTTCTACCGCAAAATATATTTTGAACGAAATCGGAAACCGGAAACATTCTCCCGAAATTATTTCAAAACCGGAAAATATATTTTGAACGAAATCGGAAACCGGAATTCCGGCTCACACCGGAAAATTAGCACCCCTACAAATGCAAAAGATTCCCTTGTGATGTTACAAACTCCCCATACATATAACTTTTTTTTTTTAAAGGGATCAACGAATCAAGCACCCATCCATCAACGCGACCCCCTCCCCCCACTCCCACATACACACCCACACGCACGCGCGCGCGCGCATGCACACACAATATACTTTTGACATAGACTATCATGTTACAGTAAGTGACTACTACTGAGCAAAGGTACTTTTAAACAAGTGATTATCTTTTTTCATTCGTTATATTCTTTTTACGAAAAGTGCTAACTTCTGCGATATAGCCTACTTCGCAAATTCTATTACAGTGTTCTCGTTTCCACTTGATAAGATCGCTATTACATCTCTTCTTTGAGCAACTGGTTCATTGAAAATGTTACAACCTCTACGGATATTAGCATATGCGGGACAATGAAACACAAAATGTACTTCATTCTCAACACTGTCTCTTTCTCTACACATTTGATAGGATCGATTTCTCAAACCAGCTTTGGTTGGCGTTCAAACCGAGGGTTCTGGTTCGAAATTTTGCTAAACTATGTTTATGCCATTTATGCATTATAATTTTCAGATATTTCTCTGCTTCGACATTACTTTTAAATGAGAGAAACCGGTCGTATTCATAATTTCCATCCATTCCAGCATGCCAGTTTTGTTTATAAGTACAAAAGGATGCTAGTCGGGCAGACCGAGCACCACATAGTCAACAGCACAGACTTTGTACAGAAGATGGAAAACCAGCAACTGGCTCCAGGGGAGAAACTTGTCTCCTATGATGAATGTGCACTCTTCACTAGCATCCCTGTACCCAAGGCTCTCCAAGTCATTCCGGAGAAGATTGAGGATGACTACCACCTTTGTCACCGGTGTGAACTCACTACAGAACAGGTGCTAGAACTGTTGGAACTATGCCTCACTAGCACCTACTTCTCGTTCGACCATGAGTTCTACCAGCAGAAACAAGGAGCTGCCATGGGTTCGCCAGTATCTCCAGATGTAGCCAACCTGTACATGGAACATTTTGAAAAAGTAGCCCTTGAGACCGCTGCCAACCCTCCCAGCATGTGGTACCGCTATGTGGATGACACCATGACCCACATACAGGAGACGGAGGTTGACAGCTTCACCACTCACCTGAATTCCATCGATGACAGTATTCAATTCACCTCGGAAACTGAATCAGAAGGGAAGATCCCGTTCCTGGACACTCTCATCTCACGAACCAATGATGACAGGGTGGAGACCAGTGTCTATAGGAAACCCACCCACACTGACCAATATCTGAACTTTCACTCCAACCACCCCTCCAACACAAGAGATCTGTTGTCAACACCCTCATGCACAGAGCCTCTGTACTGTGTTCTACAAAGGAGGAAGAGCTGAAAGAAGAACACATCAAGACTGCCCTTTCCGCTAATGGATACCCTGCATGGATGTGGGACAACCATCGAGTTCCCTACCCTTCTTCTACAGATACGGACAGTGTGAAAGTGTGGATCCCTTACATGAAAGGAGTTTTAGAGCGTCTAGCCAGGACCTTCCAACAACATGGATGCAAAGTGTTTTACAGACCCACCAACTCCCTACACCATGGCGCCAGCAACTGACCCATGTCAAAGACAAAATGGACCCCCTCAAGCAGTGTGGTGTAGTGTACCAGGTAGGGTGCCAAGACTGTGCCAATACCTATATTGGCGAGACAGCAAGACCGCTCACCACCCGTCTACAGGAACACCAAAACCGATCTACTTCTGCCATACATGAACACCTATAAGCCACAGGCCACAGTTTCAGCCCCCAAGAAACCAAGA
The DNA here is from genome assembly GCA_018398815.1 of Conus ventricosus. NCBI lineage: Eukaryota > Metazoa > Mollusca > Gastropoda > Neogastropoda > Conidae > Conus > Conus ventricosus. The sequence goes on along the minus strand of CM031597.1, from coordinate 119,020,753 downwards.
TCTTATCTACAGATCCCTTCCTCACAAAAAGAAAAGTTAAAGAAGCCATCGAAATCAAGACCAGACGCCCCAGCCTGAACAGAAATCAAGATTTTGAACTTCCCCCCATCTACAATCAGATCCTGACAACTGTTCACCCCACACAGCAGTCGCCCCACCAGGCCTCGCTGCCACAACAGCAACAGTGAGCTAAAGAAGACAGGGCGACCCTGTCGAAATATTCTCAAAGTAAGTTTTTGATTCTGAGTCTAACTATGTTTATAATGTCGAATCCAGAATCCTATGTTCTTATACAAAATGAGCAGTTTTAGTGAGCATCGTGGGAGAGAGAACGAACGAACGATATCTAATTTCTCTCCAAGGCAACGAGACAACCAATTACACATGTTTTTGTTCCACCCAGTGTGTGTGTGTGTGTGTGTGTGTGTGTGTGTGTGTGTGTGTGTGGTGTGTGTGTGTGTGCGCGCGGCGTGCGTGCGTGCGTGCGTGCGTGCGTGCGTGCGTGCGTGCGTGCGTGCGTGGTGTGTGTGTGTGTGTGTGTGTGTGTGTGTGTGTCACTTGTGTGTGTGTGTGTGTGTGTGTGTGTGTGTGTGTGTGTGTGTGTGTGTGTGTTTGTTCTTCTTCTTCTTCCTAAAATACTGGTTCACTCAAAAACGAGTAGGTCACCAGCGCGCATGTTAAAAAGTAAATTAAAATAACATAAAACAGTGCGACTCAGACTGTTGGCCCCTGGAGCAAATTTAGCAACAAGGGGTCGCACTCGATATTCAAGAAGATAAAAGCAATGGCCAAATTCAGGCCCAGGTAATAGTAAAATATCAGGGAAGTAAAAAATAAAAATCGTCAATATGCAGATCTCAAAACTGTCGAATCAATTTGTTTTTTTGAAAGAGATTGCATTTGTGGCAATCTTGATGGCACCCGGCAGTGAGTTCCACAGCCGTACAGAACTGGGATAAAAAGAATGTAAGTGGCTGTCAATATTTGATGCAGGTATGGTATAACACTGACCGCCACTCCTGGTGCTACTTTTATTCAATATTAGTTGTTCCATTGGAATATCAATTACTTTAGCTCTGCCTTTAAAAAAGGTGTTAAGTTTAATAAAAGCTCTTCTCTCTTCTAAGGGTTTCCATTCTAATTTCCTCATGTTCTTCCTAGTATTCCCCTTTTCTCTGATGTGGTTCCCTGTTACGAACCGTGCTGCTCTCTTCTGAATCTTTTCAAGGTTATCAATGTCCTTTAGATGGTAAGGATCCCAAACTGAGCAACCATATTCCAGTACTGGTCTAACCAGTGTTTTGTAGCAGTCGTCTTTAACCTTTTGGGGGCAGTCATTGATATTCCTGTGTAAGAAAGCTAAGATGTTATTTGCTTTCTTACATACTAAATTGTAATGTTCTTTCCATTTGAGACGACTATCTATAATCACGCCTAAATATTTTGCAGCATTAGTTTCTTTAAGAATAGTATTATGGATAGAATAATCTGATCTAATTAGTGAGCGTTTGTTACATATACGCAACACTTGGCACTTTTGAGGATGAAATTCCATTTTCCAAGTTCTTTCCCACTCTTGCTATGTAAAGCGTTTAGATCTTCTTGTAGAATGCGTATATCATTCTTGCTTCTGATTGTTCTATATACTAAACTGTCATCTGCAAAAAGCCTTATAGTAGTTCCAGGAGAGAGATTCCTACTTATGTCATTTATATAAATTAAGAAAAACAAGGGCCCCAGAACAGTTCCCTGTGGTACACCTGACAAGACTGGTTTACAATGGGATGACGACCCTTCCACAACAACTTTCTGCGTTCTCCCAACGAGGAATGATCTAGCCCATTTTAGCAAAGAACTGCCAATGCCAATGTGTTCTAATTTAAGCAGCAGGCCCTCATGGTCAACCTTATCAAAGGCTTTAGAAAAATCTAATAAAATTGCATCTATTTGCTGTCTGTTGTTAAGACAGTTACTAAAATCATTGAGAGTTGTTATAAGTTGAGTCTCACAATTCCTTCGCTGTCTAAAACCATGCTGGGCGTTATTTAAGAAATCATATTTGTCAAAATGGTCCATTATGCTACTATATATTATGTGTTCAAGTAATTTAGCTGATATGGATGTAAGAGATACAGGTCTATAATTCTCTGCTTTTGTTTTGTCACCCTTTTTAAATAAGGGAACAATGCTCGCATCTCGCCACTCATCAGGTATTACTCCCTGGTGAGTGTGTGCTTGTTGTGTGTGTGTGTGTGTGTGTGTGTGTGTGTGTGTGTGTGTGTGTGTGTGTGTGTGTGTGTGTGAAGGAGAGAGAGAGGCAAACAGAGACTATAACAATTCATAAGATTAAGATACTGAAGCGACACAAACTTCGTATGATACAGTTTCATTTGTTTAATGAACAACTGTCTGCTTTGCAGCCCATGGGGTCAACTCAACTGAATTTTACAACCACTTCCGGGTCAAAATAATATATCAAACTAAAAACCGAAACTCCACCAAAATACTATGTGAACGCACAAAGCATAAGACGTTATAACAATAAGAATGCTACAAGGCTCCCCCCAGAACGTCACAATGCTTTAAGAAAAGAAAAGAAAAGAAAAATCCCAGTTATCAGGAATGTCCAAGAATGACTTCAGGATGCCAAAACCAAAATAGGATTATCATTTTCAGGTAAGTGGATCAGTCATTTCAAAACCGACTCAGTTTATAGACTGTTCGATATCTCGTCGGTTTCTGCACCAGTCTACCAGAACGCTTTGTAACGATTGGTTCATAAGTGTCAGATTGCAAAGGATACTGGTCTTGCTGAACCTTGGCTGGAACACTTGCAGTGTCTTTGGCACCTGCTGGTTGTACAGGAGCATCACACTCAGAACGTGGACTGTCGGTCTTCAGCGGAGGTCTTGATGCAACTGGTGTCGAAGGCAGGACTTCTGAATGCGATGAGTAGGCTGGTTTGAGTCTGTCAATGGAAATTCGAGCTGATTTTCCATTTTTCAAAATGTCAAAGTATTTGCCCGAGCGTGCAAGAACACGAAATGGTCCATCATAGGGCCTTACCAAAGGCCCTCTGTGAGAGTCAACGCGAACGTACACTTGGTCAGCAAACTGTAAATTGCGGGGCACGTACGTAGTCGGCGAACCATGATGTCCAGGAGGCGGAGGAGCCAGCTTCTGTAAGTTCTCTTGGAGTTCCTGGACAAAAGCGCTGGTAGGAATCAGCTTATCTGCAGATGGGGAAGGGAGAAAATCACCAGGTACTCTGAGATTTGTGCCATAGGTGAAAAGAGCTGGAGCCGCATCCAGATCTTCTTTCCATGTTGTCCGAATACCTAGTAACACCACAGGTAATTCATCCATCCAGCGTGATCCATTCAGGCGAGACTTGAGAGCGGCTTTCAGACTGCGGTGAAAACCGTTCTACCATTCCAGTGGCCTGGGGGTGATAAGCAGTGGTGTTTCTGGGGTGAACGCCGAGTACCATGTGAAGCTCACGCCATAGCGTGCTGACAAACTGGCGGCCTTGGTCTGAGGTGATGGTGTCTGGGACTCCAAAACGTGCAATCCAAGAACGTAGCAGAGCTTTTGCGCAGGTGACGGCCTCGGCATTGGGGAGGGGAATGACCTCAGGCCATCGGGTGAATCTGTCCACAATAGTGAGCAGGTAGCTGTTGCCTTCTGAAGGGGGGAGGGGTCCGACCAGGTCAACGTGTATGTCGCCGAAACGTCTGTCAGGAGGTTCAAAGGGAGACAAAGGAGCCTTGGTGTGACGTCCAATTTTGCTTGCCTGGCATGAATGGCAGGTGCGTACCATGTTTCTCACGTCCTTTTTGAGGCCTGGCCAGACGTAACGAGCGGAAATGGCACGGATGGTAGGATTAGATCCAGGGTGGCAAAGGTTGTGAAAAGTGTCAAAGACCGTCTTTGTCCATGAAGGTGGGACCACTGGACGTGGGCGGCTGGTGGAAAAATCACACAGGATTTGGACCCCATCCAGAGAGACATCCCGTAGTTCGAGGGATCCAGGGTTAGCACGCAGGTCGTTGATCTTGGGGTCAGTGACCTGGGCCGCAGCTAGCTGTGCAAGATCTACTGCAGGAACTGGTGAAGTGCAAGCGATCAGTGGCTCTGGGTCTGAAATCGCCGGGTCTGTAACAGGGGCCCTGGAGAGAGTATCAGGTACAATGTTCTCCGACCCACTGATGTACCTGATGTCTGTAGTAAACTCAGCGATATAAGAAAGCTGTCGTTCTTGGCGTGGAGATCTGTCGGTGTCACTAGTGAGAGCATGAGTCAGCGGCTTGTGATCCGTGTATACGGAGAATGTGTTGCTTGTGTGGGCTCGAGTGTCTATGGTATCAGCAGCGTTTGAACTGACTGCAAAAGTCCGTGATGTTGAGCCTTCATGTCTGTTCTGGAGTTGTGGTTTCCTCTGAGTTTGTGATGGAGCCATAGCACAAGGCCTACCATTCACCGTGGTCTCACAGCGCCTAGCCATGCCACCAAACCTTGAATGATATTTACACAGGGTAAATGAAGGGGTGGTCATCTGTGTTTGATTGATTGTGTGCCGGTTCTTTGGTTTGAAATCTCGATTTAAGGCATTCAACTCAGCAGCAGATGAATTGTGAATGTTTGTGTATGGACACCACTGCATTTGCTGTTCGTCTCTATCCCGAGAGCAGGGTCAGCTTGTTGACAAGTTGCTGCCACAGAAGCTGGTGCTGGCAAATCCACTTCGAGAATACGATCTGCAGTTTTTGCAAGAGTGTCAAGATCAACCTCAGGAGTCTGTGCTAATATACGACGAACTTCAGGAGGAAGCTGGTTAAGAAAAAGGGCACGAAACAGGGTCTGGGGTTCAGAGTTGAGTGAACGCATGTATTGAAGTAGCTCTGTAGGACGTCTATCCCCTAAACCATGCATATTCAACAGTGCAGTGTCTTTTTGAAACTGTGTTGCCTCGTATGCATCTAAAAGTGCTGCTTTGAGGGCCTTGTATTTCTCAGTAGCCGGGGGGTGTTCAATTACTGCTTGGACACGCCTGGAAGTAGCCGAGTCTAAAAGTTGAACCACATGATGGAATTTGGTAAGGTCATTTGTAATGGGCGGTGTGTGAGTGGCAAAGGAAGCTTCCAGGCGTAAAAACCATGCACTGGCATTAGTTGTCCAAAAAGGTGGGGCTTTGAAAGCAACAGCGGCCACTGTAGGGGGTGGAGGGACTGCTTGTGCTGCATGAGCGAGCGTTTGTTGACGAATGGCGTCAGCAAGTTGCTGGAAAGCTTCTCTTCTTCTTCTTCCAGATGGGGATGTTTAACCTGCCCCGTGCCCACAGTCTTCAAGTAGACTATTCTGGCACACAGGTTGCATGCATTGTGTATTTTCGTGTAGCCGGTACTCACCCGTCTTAGGACATGAGCATCGGGATCTTTAGAGTCCGTGTATGGTCTTTTAGTGCATGTGACACAGACTAGACCTCGGTTTATCTTCTTCTTCTTCCTAAAATACTGGTTCACTCAAAAACGAGTAGGTCACCAGCGCGCATATTAAAAAATAAAATAAAATAACATAAAACAGTGCGACTCTGACTGTTGGCCCCTGGAGCAAATTTGGCAACAAGGGGTCGCACTCGATTTAAAAGCAATGGCCAAATTCAGGCCCAGGTGATAATAAAATATCTGGGGAAATAAAAATAGAAAATCATCAATATGCAGATCTCAAAACTGTCGAATCAATTTGTCCCTTGAATGAGATTGCACTTGTGGCAATCTTGATGGCACCCGGCAGTGAGTTCCACAGCCGTACAGAACTGGGATAAAAAGAATGTAAGTGGCTGTCAATATTTGATGCAGGTATGGTATAACATTGACCGCCACTCCTGGTGCTACTTTTATTCAATACTAGTTGTTCCATTGGAATATCAATTACTTTAGCTCTGCCTTTGAAAAGGTGTTAAGTTTAATAAAAGCTCTTCTCTCTTCTAAGGGTTTCCATTCTAATTTCCTCATGTTCTTCCTAGTATTCCCCTTTTCTCTGATGTGGTTCCCTGTTACGAACCGTGCTGCTCTCTTCTGAATCTTTTCGAGGTTATCAATGTCCTTTAGATGGTAAGGATCCCAAACTGAGCAACCATATTCCAGTACTGGTCTAACCAGTGTTTTGTAGCAGTCGTCTTTAACCTTTTGGGGGCAGTCATTGATGTTCCTGTATAAGAAAGCTAAGATGTTATTTGCTTTCTTACATACTAAATTGTAATGTTCTTTCCATTTGAGACGACTATCTATAATCACGCCTAAATATTTTGCAGCATTAGTTTCTTTAAGAATAGTATTATGGATAGAATAATCTGATCTAATTGGTGAGCGTTTGTTACATATACGCAACACTTGGCACTTTTGGGGATGAAATTCCATTTTCCAAGTTCTTTCCCACTCTTGTAAAGCGTTTAGATCTTCTTGTAGAATGCGAGTATCATTCTTGCTTCTGATTGTTCTATATACTAAACTGTCATCTGCAAAAAGCCTTATAGTAGTTCCAGGAGAAAGATTTCTACTTATGTCATTTATATAAATTAAGAAATACAAGGGCCCCAGAACAGTTCCCTGTGGTATACTGACAAGACTGGTTTACAATGGGATGACGACCCTTCCACAACAACTTTCTGCGTTCTCCCAACGAGGAATGATCTAGCCCATTATAGTCCCATCCGAACGACTGTATGGGGGATGGAGTCAGAACCAATGTTAACTCCGAGGGAAAAATCCCCCTAGACCGAAATTCGAACCGCAACCCAGGATCACGAGTCCGGCGCTCTACCAACTGAGCTATCGGCCCCCAGACGTAGGCTCCATATGCGAGTGGTCGTAGCGTCTTCTTCTTTTTTCATAAGAAAGATGGAAGAGCTTGGTCACTCATAAAGAGCTTCTACTCACGTCGGGGTCACCAATGAAGCGACACAAACTTCGTATGATACAGTTTCATTTGTTTAATGAACAACTGTCTGCTTTGCAGCCCATGGGGTCAACTCAACTGAATTTTACAACACTTCCGGGTCAAAATAATATATCAAACTAAAACCGAAACTCCACCAAAATACTATGTGAACGCACAAAGCATAAGACGTTATAACATAAGAATGCTACAATACAAATATGCTATGCATTGAATAGACATTGCAAAATGTGGAAAGAAAATCATATATCTATCTTTAATGAGAGAGAGAGAGAGAGAGAGAGAGAGAGAGAGAGAGAGGAGAGATGAACATGTAGACCTCTTAGTAAAGCTGTCGGTCTGTTGATCTTAACCGGCAACATATCAAAAGCAGATATATAACATACAGTATTATGCTTGCATACAAAACACAACACATGTACATACACATTCACATGATACTCATTGGTAACCCACGAGGCCGACACCGTACGCATACACACACACACATAAATAAACGCATACACACATACGCTCGGGCACGCAAACTCTCTCTCTCTCTCTCTCTCTCTCTCTCTCTCTCTCTCTCACACACACACACACACACACACACACACACACACGCACACACACGCACGCACACACACACGTGCTTCCAATTGTTCTGAGAAACACGCTTAAATATCAAACACCTCATAAGCTGGTCTGCTGTTGTATTGATCTGTGGAAAGGCCGCATCCGGAAGTGTGTGGAAACACCCCCTCTCTCGGCCATGTTTTTAAATCGCCGTCGACTCAGCCGCAGCCGACTGCAACCGCAGCTGAGAACGTAGACATGGGCTTAGGATGACGTAACTTTTTCGTTCTTTTTTCTTTGAATTAAAATAAGGAAAATAATTTATTCACAAATGACCCTCACCAAAAATGAAATCAACGACTTGACCCACGGACCGTTTGCATGTATGAGAAAGAGATCTGTAATTTGACCGCGCCCATAGAAACGGCCTCATATGACCTCCACACACACACACACACACACACACGCACACACACACACACTCCCCCGCAACGTCCCCTCCCACCACAGATGAACTGCCCCTTTCTGAGAAATTCCGGGAAAGCCCCTTCTTACTCACGCCAGAGTTCTCAGCCAATGAAAACTGGCATACCATACGTCATCTGCAATACGTCATTGCCTAGTCGCCATTTTGGGGGGAGACGGAGAACTGGACACAAGTTGTTAAAATGACGTCTTCTTGAAATATTCGTTGCTTCATACGTGTTTCTGGCTTGTTTACGGGTATGTTCATTGCTTTTCATATTTTAATATTGTATACGTTTTGATTGTTAATTAATCAGTCGAAAACTGACTTGTTCAAAATGACAGATGTGGTCCGTCGTGATATGGTACTGTTCGTATGCTCGAGTTTATAAATACTCAATTCCTCTACATGGATACAAGTTATAGATAAATTTTTCATTTTTGTTGAGGGTCGCATAATTGAGACGATATTTAGAAGGATAGATGTCATTGATCACAGACCTTCATCATAATCGGAGGTTAAATACAAACCTTTTGCGCAACAACTTGAACGACTTCAACAAGGAAGTGATTCACGGCGGAGAAAATGGAGAGGAAGTTTTGACTAGGCTAGGAAAATGGCTTCTATCCCTCCGAAATCGGGGTTATGCTATTATCCCTGAGGATCCAGCCGTTCTCCTAAGGATGATTTACCTAGGGATAACAAGGAAAACAGTTATCGGTGTTATTCCCTGAGGATCACAACTTTTTTTCTTTTTAGGCTAAATATTTTGTGGTGAAAAAATCTTATCCTAACCGTGAACATCAGAAGTAGGAAAAGATCCTCATACAACTATTTTTCATATTTCACCGACCTTTTTAGAGCTTGACTAGCAATCATAGCTGTTTCTCTGTGTTGACGTCCTTTTCCTCACAATAATACCTGTTTTCCTCAGAAAAACAAGGATCATCTTGTCTTCTTCTAAAATACTGGTTCACTCAAAAACGAGTAGGTCACCAGCGCGCAATCGTTATTAACCCAAGGAAAATACTTATAGGGAAAACAGCTGTGATCCTCAACTTCTTTCTCTCTAACACCCATAGATGCATGTATGTTCCCACAGAATTTGGGGGCAGGGTGGGGCGCTGGGGACATCACAGTGATTTTTTATGGTCAGAAGTCAGTTACACTTATAGTCTTCTGTGTGTTATTCAAAATCAGAACTGAAACTTGAAATGCAGCGTCATTTTTCCAGAAGATAGCATCATTACACTGTAAGTATCAATTCCTGACTGATTTCTTGATGCATCATTTATGGTTATGTTTACACTGTTGGTGTAGGTTAATTAAATCCTAATTAAATGATTCTTGTATCCAGACAAATTTAGCATTCAGCATTATTATGGGTTTAAATTAACTGTTGTTTAAAACTCATTGTGTTGAGTGTTACTAATGTGAGCAGTTAAAAAAAACACCATTCAGATCATGGTTGATATAACCATTACATTTACAAAGTTCAGTTTGTGGCAGTCTTTTAAAATCCAAAACCGAAAACACCCAATATAGGGAATGCCCGTACTGGTGAACACCTAGGAGTAGACCTGTTTCATGTGATGTGAACTTGAGTTTGCATATAACACACATGTACACAAGAACACAAACGCACAGCTATGCACTTGTACATAGGTACTGTGTACATGTATTGGCACGTAAGATGTATTGTATAAAAATGACTGCTGGACATCAATAAACACGATATGAAAAATGAGTACTTTGAAGTCCTTTTTTTAAAAAAATGATAAACACGGTACTCAAGCTTTTGGGTCTTATAGTTATACCCTTCATCAGGAAATACTAAACAGTAAACACAAGGGAAAAAACGTCAAAGTGATGAAAAGAACATAAAAGAACAAATGACATCGAAACAATTTGATGTCACAACAGTGTTGTGTAACACTTTTCCCCTGTAGATGTCAGACGATTTGCAAATCGTCTGACATCATCTACATGATCATCTGCTGCCTTTGCAAGAACACCTTTGATCTATCCGTCTTCATTATGACATTCCAGCTGGCAACCATTTCAACAAAAATAACCACTCCATCGATGACTTCTCTGTATGTGCCATCTGGAAAAATGGGGGATGCAGACATCTCGAAAATTAACAGAATCTCGTTTCATCCAAAAAGTCTGGATCCTTTCAACCCCTGGGCATAAATGTGAAAACTTCATAAAGAGTTCAACGCTGTTTCTGCTTCTTGTGATTTACTGTGAACCTCACATTACTGTCTATATTAGGATAGTTTGAAGAAGAGAACTGGGAATGTAGTGGGGGGAAGGGGGGGGGGGGATATGTTTGTTTGTATGGGGGAGGAGGAAGTGTGTTGTTGTGGGAGGGGGGGGGGGGGGGGGTTGTGTGTGGGAATCAATGTGTGGGATGGGATGGTGGTGGGGAGGGGGTGTGGGAGGTATGTGTGTGTGGTGGGGTAGGGGGTGGGGTGGGGGGAGGGGGCGAAGTGTGTGGGGTGAGGGTTGGGGGAGGAGGAGGGGTGGGGAAGTATAGGGTGTGGGAGGGGGCTGGTGGAAAAGGATTTCATAGGGAGGCTGTTAGCAGAAACCTAACAGACCTAATACATTACATGTGGCAGACGTTTGCATTATGCAATTGTTTTGATGTCATTTGTTCTTTTAGTTTTATGTTCTTTTTCGTCACTCTGATGTTTTTCCCTTGTGTTTACTGTTTAGTGTTTCCTGATGAAGGGTCTAAGACCCGAAAGCTTGAGTAAGTGTTAATTTTTTTTTTTTTTAAGGACTTCAAAGTACTCATTTTTCATAAGATGTATTGCTGTACACACTGGCAGGCCAGTAAATCAGCAGGGGCAGCAACCAACTCCACAACAGCAACTTAATGGAAACAGTGGTGACTTAGAGTGGATACAGTGATCTAGATTTGAGATGCATCTCCATGCAGATGTTGTTGTCTTGTTTAAAAGTAAATGAACCTGCAAAGCATCAAAGATGAAGTCAGAAGTTGTGCAAATTGATCTATGATTTTTATGTAATGACGCCTACATTACATTTATTTTTCAGATCTGTCAAGCTGTTAATCAGTGATCTGTGCCTTTGGGATATAATGAAATAGAACCCCGAATGTTACATGACACTTTTTTTTTTTTAAGTAATGGAGATAACGACTGTGAATTCAAGAAAGTAGACCAACATATGAAATAAACAACTGTAAAAACCAAATTCAGTTCTTTGTGGGGAGCAAGCTTAAACTGTGGGTAAAAATTTTTTTTTAAATAGTTTTACAGAAAAGTTATATCAGTCCTGTGTCAGGACATTGTTTTCAGGTGATCAGTACAAGAGCACCCACACAATGCAAAGCAAGAACTTACCGCTATTTCTGTTAAGGAATGTCACTTGCTTGAGTTAGGGGATTAGATAAACACACTATTCGAATAGGGTGAGATGGCTCTGTTTTGGTCTGAAAGGAATTGACATAAGACGCGCAGAAAGACACATGCAAGCATGCAACCACCCAATCACTTACACTATGCACATGCACGTGCACATATTGACCACAGCTTTTTCATTTCTGCATCCCTCCCTCCTGACCTACTACCCCTCGCTGCTCTCCCTCCTCTCTCCTGTCTGTCTCTTTGTCTGGTGTCGGTCTTTGTCTCTCACTCTGTCTTCTGTTTCCATTGTCTGTATCACAATGATGCACAATATCGGTGTGACCCATCCTGTGTACTGAAAATTTCCCTTGTCTTCATTGCTATACTGTATTAATGGTTTGGGTTTTTTTGTGTGTATGTTTCTTGTTTTTAAGTAAAACCATCACACTTTTGTGAACTTGTCCTCATCTAAGACACTGTAATCAAAATGCTAATCTGTTTTTTACTGTCACTCTTTGTGACAGGCTGATGCGGAATGGCGTAGATCACTAGATGGCAAACGTTTACCTGTTTACAGATGAGATGGATTTACCAGGTGTGGTGCAATGGAAGAAGAGGGGGTTAATCACCCAGCCAGTGGAAGAAAGGGAGTCACTGGCTGGGTCTCAGCAGGTTCCTCCCTTCATCAATTCTACAGGTAAGTAGACAACTGGCATATATAGGGATTACTTGTGTGTCAGCATACAATATGTGTGATTAACCCACCGCTATAACAACAACATCAACAACAAAAACCAATGCATTTTGTTTGTTGTTAGGACTTGAAAAAAAGATTGTTTGAAAGAACCAGTGCAGAATACATACCATCAGACTAGGCTGCTGTTGGTAAGTTGCAGTTCCAAACAGCTCTCAGCCTGTTTATTGTTAATTGTTTGTTAAGTTTTCATCTGCATTGCTTTACCAGTATACTCTTCAGCATGTCAGCAATAACGTCAAAAGATCAGGGAAAATGGACACTTCACAACTTGAGAATTGTGATGGTTATGCTCTCAAGATCATGTTGACTTTGGAAAGGAATCGTTATTCAACATCAACACATGACTGATTTCCTGACTACAGGGCAATACCATGTTCTCTAATTCCAACAAGGGTGCAGTATTATAGGAAATGCCATATTTCTATTTATTGATTTCATACTCTCTCTAGCAAAATCAGTTTTGGCCATCAGCTGCACTAGCTTTTTAAACAACCTGTGTTCATCATCCATTTGGAATAAAAACTGACTGTTGTGTGTGCACATTAATCCAACGCACTCACACAATTAGTTTATAACATGGAGTTTAATGTAGACTGGCCCAAAGAAATAGTAATATTGGGTTGAACTTGACCATCATATACACTTTAACTTTTTTTTTTTTTCAAAATTGCTGCAATACTGACTGTATCAAACAATTCAAAGTCAGTTAGACTGCCTAAGCATCGCTCTGTGCATATGACTCATATTTGAAATCAGGGGGTTGGAAGTGAAAGAAACATCAAATCAAAAAGGAAGCATTTACCAGTTGGAATCAAAGTGATTCTTTGGGGCCAGAAAAATAAAAAGTTAACTTTGACCTGTTCTGAAAAGCAAAAAAGAAAGACAAGTGGTTATTCATGCCTGTTTGTAACAGTCCATTTAAGTTCAGTCAAGCATACTATCTGATTGGGACTCATTATGGTACTGATAGACCTTTTTCATGGATACTTGCATATTACGTGTTGTAATGTTGATTCATTTTCACGCTTCAGCATGATTTTGGTGTGTTTTTAATACAGTTGCAAGTGATTTCATTTTGACCCTGGCACCATTTCTTACATATGATTATGAACTTGCCAGAGACTGGTTTTGTACCCAAGAAAAGTCATTTTCCCAGTTTTCGGAAGCCATGCATGGAATCCTCCACTGTTGGCAGAAAATCTGCCCCCTTTTTTTGTTTTGTTTTGTGTTTTTTGTGGCATCTACTAAAAATGAAAAAAATCCACCAAAGAGAAAGGAAGTATTTCGAAATAGGCAGGAAGAGTGAAGTATTGTCCGTGAATAGTTAGATACTGAATGGTGAGAACACTGTTCATTTAAGAGTGTAAATAAAATAGAACATTTTGCTAACCCTAAGAATTAAGTGATAGAAACTTAATTAATAGGATGTGAATGGTCAATACAGAACAAAACATGTGAAACACTCTTGTCTAGGAAATCCGCAGTACTTCATGCTCATTGAAAAGTCTTTGTCAAATGTGAACTGACACATACAGTGGTGAACAATGCAAGTTACATAATGAATAGGGAATTTTTGGAAACTTTCTGGTGTAAGTGGTCATCATGAAACCAGTAGATATTATATGATCTTTTTAGTTTTGAAGTGATAATGTGTGTGTGTGTAGAGTTCATTGATTGTTTTGCAATGTGTATATACAGCCATGTGCAAGAAAAAGAGAACTGTAAAGCCGTTTGTGTTCATATGTGCATAACTGTATGAGTGAGACAAAATGATGGGGAAAAAACAATAAAAGTGAAAAAAAACTTACATCTTTACTATTTGACCAAATCTGCTTTTGTTATTTTTCTTCACTGGTTTATTACTGAGGTGTTAAATCGGGTGTGTGTGTGCTGTGTGTGTGTGTGTGTGTGTGTGTGTGTGTGTAGATATTTATGTGTATTTTTCCTTTTCTAATGAAATTGAAATGGATGATCTTTGATTGAACTCTGTCAGCTGCAAAAGGATAGAAGTAACATTCAGACTAGAAGAAAACAAAAAGGAATGTGCAAAGGCTGGGAGAGTTCTCTCAGGTATGAGTTTGTTTATATGGCAAAGGTGCATATTTGATTATATATTGAAGAAACCACACAAAAGTACAGAGGCATACACATATGCATGCGCACTTGCACATATTTACCTGGTCTGCCCACATATATTGTCATACACTTTGCACTTGCTGCTGCTCCATGCAGTTTTTTTTTTGTTTTTTTTTAACCAGTGTTTATTCTGATGGACAGTGACTCAGACAGGGGTAAATGAGGAGACAGATATCTGCATCCGGAAGACGATCAACAGTCCACACACTGTTGAAAATGGAGCGTCTGCTTCTGGTGTGGATGATTCCACCCCCAGCACCTTTTCCTCTGAGGATGAGGCTGTGGTGGACATGCAACAGACCGGAAGCTGCAAGATTTCATCAGTGTACGGGAAACAGGACTGCTGGACAAAGACCTGAGCATCAATGTACGCAAAGGCCGCACGTCTTGCAGTGCGGCAGATGAGTTAGCTGACCTCCGCATCGTGGAGAGTGAGGAGGAACCGCTTCCAAAGAAGAAAGGGTGAGTGGTGACTGTGGGGTTTCTTTTTTATTGAGAATTTAATGCGTGTCGGAGGATTTGCATGGTAAGGGAGTGGATGGGGGTACGTGTGTGTATGCTTAGTTGCATTGATGTGTGTGTGTGTGTTTCATTTTTTTTTTATATGTGTGCAGTGATATTGTTATTGTTTTTGTGTGTGGTTTTGCATTTAAATGATTTCTGAAGACTTAATTTGTTAGTGTGCATTATGTTTTTTTGCAAATGAAAGTGAATGAAAAGAAATGTGTACTGTTATGAACTTCTCTTGTTAGTGTGACTGCAAAACTGCTGTTTCCCTCAACTGGGACGGAAGTGTGAATCTTTCCTTTGCTTATTTAAAGTGAGGGGGTGCCCGATTTCTTATTTGCATTTTACAGAATTTGTTTTTTGTTTATTGTTCTGAAATGTTATGTTTGTGATGGACATTTGTGCTTGCTGAAGTAAATTTTGGAAACGACTTGTGTGTTTAGATATATCACCAAAGGAACTGATAAAGATCTCCTTCAGTTGCTCAGTGATGGACTGCGTACACACAGAGGAGTGATCAGTGAATCACAGCAGGTAAGTTATCTTCAGTTTTGCTGATTCATTCATCCAGGCACCCACTTGTCTACCAATTTAGAAATTTTGGGCAAATGTGAAAAATGGGAAACTGTCAAAAAAGAACATTCAGCCCCCCCCCCCCCCTTAATTTTAATGTTAAGCATCAACAAGATATTTTAAAACTTAAAGTGAGAGACAAGCTGTACAAATAAATAGCTCTGGTCCTAATTTGATTAAAATGTAGACGATAGTCCACATTATGCTTTGATTTGTATCTCATTGCACCATGTTGATGGCAAGTTTCTAAAGTTGTCCAGGGAAGGGAAGAATGTTGCCATTCTTCTCACTCTCCCCTCTAGCAGTATTGGTAATTTTCGCTTTTCCTCAGATGGAGCCTAGCTCACGTTCAGTGATACATTCACCCTTAAAAGCACGCGATTTCACTCTCATGGTATGAAAAAATGACAAGATCACAGGTCTTTTGGGGATGATCCAAAATGAAACTCGAAAATGCTGTGGGATTCTCCCACATTAAAGTAACTGTTTTTTTTTCCTCTTTTAAAAACTTTAAAATGTTTTAATAACCACAGTCAGTCCATAGAATTGTTGATTACATGGGGGGAAAAAGGTCTAATCTAAGTGTTGGCACATGTTGTTTCAGGTCTTATACTGTCGGGAAGGAATGTATGAGGAAGGCCAGCACTACAAGATCGTACCAGGCACGCAGTCAAAGGGCGCTTTTGGGGAAGCAGCCATGTGTCAGGATTTGACGACAGGGAAGACTTTCATGCGCAAAACAGTGAGTGTGCTGAATGTTTATCAAACTGTTTCATTAATTTCTTGAAGGTTGTGTTTGGGTTGGAGACCCTTTTTATTTTTCGTTATCTTTTCAGGACATTATGCTGGCTTGTGGATTAAGCCTTCATATGGGACCATACTATTCTGATATTTGATATACTCTTGTTCACTTAATTATATACATATATGTATATGTATATATGTATATATATATATATAAAATTAGAGTCAAAACGCCACTCAGAATGCCGAAAGTGCTCAACCAAGCAGGGAGCGACATACCAGTTTAAAACAAGGTTTTAAAATGAAAAAGGTCTTACCTTTTTCATTTTAAAAACTGTTTTAAACTGTTATATTATTATATTATATATATTATATCAATTATAAACAAAGCTTGCTCTTATGTCTTAGATTGAAGAAATAGGGGGAGATAAGCATTCATATCTCAGTGGTAGATAATTCTGCCTAACAGTATGTGCTTGAGTGGATGAATGGGGAAAAATAAAATAAATGCTTCTCAAAATGAGCCTTCAGCAAGCTTATAGTCTCCAAGGGAGATATGTAAAGTACATATATATATACTTAATTAGAACAGGTAAATAAGCAAATTTGAAGTATGGTCTAAGGTAATATTTATTTGGTAATCTAGAATTGAAAACAAAAGGAAATGAACAACAAAAAGCAAACATGCTTAGATGTCATTAGTTCCATGTTATAAATCTTGTGTCATGTTTAAACTGCACTGTTGTAATTTTCTGTTGCTTCAATGATTTTTCTCAGCTGAACATTTTTTTCCCCTCTGTTTTGCCTTTTGGTTGTGTGTAAGTGCACAAAAACTGCTCATTGAATCCTGGCATCTGACTGTAATGAATTCTGTACACATATCCATATAAACTGTTGAGGAAATTGCGTAGCGCAGATGGCAGGCTTATCACAGCCATTAGACATGTTACAGTTTAAAGGGAGTGAAGGGATAATGGTCCATAACAGTGCGCATTCAGATCATGGAAATTCTGGAAAGTCATGGAATTGAAAAGAAGTGATTTTTTCAGGACACGAAAAGTCATGGAAACTTGGTCCATGTCATTGAAAAATCATGAAATTAAGTACAAAGTATTCAAGGAACACAGATACTCTGTGCTAGCGCCTTTGTGTTAGCGAGCAAAATTGAAATGAACATTTAACATGTTACATGTATCACTGAAATGGCCATCTTGGTATCGGTAAGAATATGTTTGGGTTGTAATTTATTTCATTTACAGTCATGAAAATTTTTACAAAGATAATGGAACTTTAACTTGTCAATCTGTTTGGACCCTGCATGCAGTATGATACACATTAATCGCATGACTTTATTATTATTATTTTTATTATTAACAACTTTTATATGCCTAATCATGAAATTCATAGTCGCTTACAATAGACAAGAATACACGTCAGATTAAAAGCCAAATATATTAGGAAAACAGACAATATACAATAACGCACCCTGCAGTCACAAGCTCGCTCCACATCTATGCATATCACCGCCCTGCCTTGCCCTCTCACACTCCCTTTCCACCCATCATCTGCCTCAGAAACAAAAGCAATTTACTATTAGTTGAAGAAATATGGGCATCCAAGTACTTATAATAATCTTGAAAACAGCACCACACATATTTATATCCATCAGATGGAAAAGAAAATTTACCAGTTTGATTATAAAGAGGGCAGAGTGACATAGTATCTCTGTGTTCATGTGGGACATTCTTCCAAGTAAAAGGGGCCTGTTTGGGAAAGGAACACCTTTCAAAAGTATGTGCCTGAACAAAGAAAATGTAGAAGAGAGAAGTGTCTGAAGAAGACTAGAGTTCATGTAATGAGGGTACCAGTGCAACAGATCAGTCAGATACTGAAGACAAGAGGATTCAAACAATTTATAACAAAGAGATGCATTTTTGTAGAAGATACTTTGCTGAACACGGAGCTAGTGAAGAGAATGCAGTAATGGGAAAATATGGTCGTATGTATATGAGTGAAAGATGAGGTGGGCAGCATGATTTTGGACCATCTGAAATTTCAAGATGAGACAACACACGAAGCCAGACAAAAGTATTCCAGACAAGAGTTGTGCAAAGACAGACAAGATTTTTAGTTCATTCTTTAGAAAGAGGCGACAGACAAAAACGTGACTGGAGTTCAGGGAAAAATAGGAATGGTATTAACAACCTGTTGTTGAATGGAAAGAGTTTGATCCAGTGTCACACCAAGGTTTTGAGCAGAAGAAGAAAGAGCTAGATGAGTCATGAGGTCAGTAGAAAATGGAGTAGAAGGAAGATCAACATCATTTTGGACTTGTCTTCATTCATTTTGTTTGTTGTCTTTCATCCAGTGTTTGAAGTCCACTCAGGAGTGAAAGTTTGTTGTCTGTCGACCAGTTTTTTAAAGTCACCTACACAGGAGTGAGTGCTTCAAGGCATTACCAGAACCTCAGAGGTTCAGAAATGCAAAGTTGGTTGTGTCAGTAGAAATAATGGTGGAGAAAGATAAGATAAGATAATGTTGCTTATAGCCCAGCCGACCGCAAAGGGCCACGTCAGGGCTATGGTGGAGAAAGGAATGTTAATTTACAATATGGGGGGAAGACAGGAAAGTGCACAAGATGAAAAAGGGCCTTGGGGCACATTATACAGTAAAAGATTTAAGCTGGAAGAAGAACCATTTACAGAAAAACACCTCGATTATGGTCGTTATAGGAGTGAAACTAGTTGAATACTGTTTATGAGAGCTCAGAAGAGTTTTAGAAATAAGAAGAATAGAACAGGTTTTTTTCCCGTTAACAGGTTCAGAGATTTTCAGGTGATGCGAATATATATACTTT
This sequence comes from Conus ventricosus, assembly GCA_018398815.1. Lineage (NCBI taxonomy): Eukaryota > Metazoa > Mollusca > Gastropoda > Neogastropoda > Conidae > Conus > Conus ventricosus. The sequence goes on along the minus strand of CM031597.1, from coordinate 119,001,821 downwards.
ATTTTCAGAGGAAATCTATATTTTCTTCCATTTGGTCTGCACAGAATACTCAGTTGGTGATAAATATTGTAAACAGATCATTTTATTTGAATTGATTTTTTTTTATATATGGGCTTTAATATTTTTATGTAAATGCTTTCAGTTTTAATTAGTGAGAGCCCTGTTGTGTTGTGTGCTGGGTTGTGAACAATTTGAGTTAATTGTGCTTGATTTGATGGCCTGGTGTCGCTGCAGGTGAAGGGAAAACTATCAAGGAACGAGATTGAGGTGCCGGTCATGTTCCGTGGCAATGTTGGAATCCCAGAAGTTTATGGAGTTACCATCAGTGAACAGGGCACAGAAATTTTCCAGGAATTTGCTGGTAAGTGTAGAGACTTGGCTTTACATCGTGTTAGCTGGTGGGGAGTAGTCAGGTTTTGCATGTTCTTGCCAGCAACATGATTTTGCTTGCAAAGAATACAATCTTTTACTACTAACATATGGACACCATCATAATCCATCTTGAAAACAGGATCATTTCTATCTTTTGTTTAGCAGCCTTTTGTCCACTGATTTGGACTGACCACCGAGACATTGCAGTCAGTGTTGGTGCTCCCTTAGCATCAAATGGAGATATACTAATTCAGTGGTATTCTCGCCGCCAAAGATTCAAAAACAGAGTCCAGTGGTACCTTGAAGCAGCCAGTGAAGGGTAACAAGTTAAACCAGAAGAAAGCACTGTAAGGAAATAAGTTGGGAGATCAAAAGTGTCAACAGTCAGAGTGGTTAGCTCAACTTTTTGATAATCCAACAGCTCAGAATTGCGCAGAACAGCCTTTACTTGGATTTCCTAGCAGACGCATTCTCCCAGTGGTTGACCTATCAATACAAGGAGATGTGGTCTCCCAGTGATTGGCCTAACAATACTATGTTGAACATATAAGTAGTGAGGGAAAAACAGGTACAGGCTAACAATTCCTCCATCAACACAATGACGACTTGGCAAAGATGTAAAGAAAAAAGTTATCTTTGTTCAAGAACAAAGTGATGCAAGTCCTCCATGTGCCGACAGTGTCGTAGTGTAGGGGATCCAAGGGTGTACAGATTAATGAATTCAGAAGACCCACTGTCTCTGTAAACACGACTTTTGCATTGTACATTTTCCCCAGTTTTCATTAGGAAACAGATGGCTGTCGTTACATGACACAACAATCCATGTCAGAAGATGTAGATGTATTGTTACAATTAGTATTAAACTGTTGTTATATTGTTTGGGTTGTGCCTTCATTATGTATTTAAATTTTCCATTTTTTTCCTTGTAAAATGTAGAATATACATGAAGATCTGCTCGAGGTGATTTTGATAAACAGAACTTTTCTGTTCAGTTATATGATGCTTGTGAATGTGTCTTGTGTGATACTACTGGGAAATGTATGTGCAGGGCTGAAAAATATTAGGATTGTGGGGGACATGTCTCTGGAGATGAAAATAATAATAGGTCCGTTTTGTTCAAGGGTGAAAATAATTGAGGAAAGGTTGGGGTGTTCAGGACTGAAGATTTGATTAGAATGCATGCGTTTGTGACTTGAGGTGATGGTAATGGTCTGTGTTCAGGGATGTCACTGAAAATGTTGATGGAGCGGAGACCAGACTATGCCAAGCAGCTGCGCGATCCCAAGATGGTGATGGTGCTGGGCTTCCAGGCATTTGCTACACTCCAGAAAATGCACAGTCAGGGGGTCACTCACCAGGACATCAAAGGTAAGCTCTCTTCTACTTTCTCTCTTTTATTATCTACATGCTTGCTTGTATTTGTGATGTAGATAGAATGAGGGAGACAATCAAGGGTTGGTTGGCATAGGAAACGAAGAAAGGTGAGAAAGAGTGGATATGGGGACAGAAAAAAAGATATAAATGGTTTGAGCAGCTGGTTAGAAAGAGTTGAACTGGTATTTGCCACATGTAATTAATTGATTTAGCTGGTTGGAAAGAGTTAAACTGGTGTTTGCCATATGTAATTGGATTATGTGTTTGTAATTCTCCTGTCCCCCTTCTCTTTTTGTGTGTATGATGTGTGCAATTCTTCTTTTGTCTAAGTTGTGGTTGGTAGCTCTCATTTTCAGTCTTTATCTGCAAGTGGGCTGTTAAATGCAGCCACAGTATTCCCTTGAGTAACATTGGCAGGCAGTGGTCCTGTTCATAGTTTTGTTTTTGGCAAAACACTGACATTGTTACAGGATATTCTCATGCTCATTTGGTCCTCTGCATGAAGAGGGGAATACTCTGGTCTTCATAAGTTTCAGAAGTTATGAAGGGGAAAAAAAAAAAGAGAACAAGTTGCCTTTCCTTACTTTGGATATCGATAGTGGATTTATTGGCATCTTTGTAGACAGAAAGTTAAACTGACGGTGTTTAACTGACGTGGGTCAAATAAGTCTATGTGGCATGTATGGGGGAAAAAGTGTGCAGTTCTTTCTTCAAATTCTAAAGATAGACTTTATTGTAAAATGTGTGAATATGCTCAGAAGTGTAATGGCAGTATGTCTTGTTTTTGAACAGCGGAGAACTTGTGCTTGGACATCCAGCCCAAAGGGGGATGGCGGCTGAAGTTCATCGATTTTGGCTCCAGTCAGACCCCTAGGGACCATGTGATTGAAGGGCTGACCAATGAATACCTCAGTCCTGAGAGCTGCCAAACCATCCTGCAGGTACACAACAAGAAGGACCATATTTCATATATGCTGATCTTATCAACATATTTTTCTTCAAGTGGTTTTTAGACAAATTTCAGTGTTGGGTGGATGGGGCATCATGTTTTTTTTTTGGTTCAAATATTTTGTTAGGTACATGTGAAACATACTGTTTTAAGTGAGTCTCAGGTTCGTATACATACACAGTTTGCTCATGCTGGTTATTTACATGTTTGCGTAACCTACTGATGGTTGACATATGTTCTTAGATCTTATCGTGTGTATTTGTGCTTGTGAATTTCAGGACGGAAGAGGGGAGGTGGAGGGGGGAAATCCAATTACATGTTAAAAATGCTGACCAGACAGGTTTTGAAATCTTTCATGGGGAGTGGTTTGGCATTACGATTGACTTCTTTTTTCATAGACTGAGACAGTTTAACCCTCTGCCTACCGCATGACTTTGTGCTCCATGACTATGAGAATACCATGCCAAGTGAGGTAACTCCGCAACACATACACATTATAAAGAAACCTCAATAAATTTGCTTTCATGGGTGGGAGCAAAAATTTTCTCCAGTACTGAAAACATTTTGGCAGGGCAGGTCGGCGGCGCACATGATCGCAATGCAACACAAATATATACCTACAAGCTTAGTAACGAGAAATAACACACAAAACCCATAAACATGCATCATTTTATAATTATTATGCAAGCGTTTTCTGGGAGTTCCACTTAAGACCCCAAACAAAATGGTATACGGGGAACTGGGAAGATACCCCTCTTTATTAACTCATACGTAAACGCGATTCGATATTGGTTCAAACTGATTAGTATGGGACAGAACAGATTACCGCGGCAAGCTTATAGTATGCAGGTAATCCTTGATCAGAATGGTAAAAAATGCTGGGTAACAAATATAAGAGAATTGTTATGCGAGACTGGTTTCAACTTTGTATGGTTACAACAGGATGTTGGCAATGTTCGTTGGTTCTTAAGCATATTCAAGCATGTTGCCTTCAACTTTTCAAATAAGCTCTCCCTGAAAACAGCAGCAACTCTGTTTTATGCTATTTTATTTTACTTTTTAACATGCGCGCTGGTGACCTACTCATTTTTGAGTGAACCAGTATTTTAGGAAGAAGAAGAAGAAAACTCCATGTGTCATGGTATATGTAGCGGTTTTCCGGCTCATGGCAAGATTGTCCAAACACTGTGTGTCAGTCGCAAGTTTTTTGCAGAAGGAGATCAAATCTGGGGCCAGAGAGAGTGGTAAACAATGTTCGGCCAAGAACGCACACGTGCGAATTTTCGCATCAATCAAAGAGTCAACTTTGGACAATGGAGCCAACACTGGGGTGGCTGTTGGAAGAGTTGACGTGTGCTTGATTGCACCAAGCCTTTCCTCATGTTTGCTGTCGGTAGAAAATAAGTAGAATGCTTGTCAATAGACTTCTTGCCATTCGACTTGTACACTAATTTCTTACTACACAGTGTACACCACGCGGCACCAGGTTCAGTTGTTTTCCGAAGCCACAGACGAAAAGGGCGGTCGAGTCGGTCTTTTTCACCTAGCCACTCGTTTCTCCACTTGTTTTTCGTGAAAACTCCGTCAATTTGGCGAGCTTTTACACTTTCAGAAACGTCAAGCAGCTCCATTCTCCTTGTGAACTAACTTACTCGATTGAACCGAAAACAAAGATGGCGTCCACTGGTTGCCAGAAATCGAAACTGACGGAAGTTGCGATGTCGTTAAAGTCGTTAAAAAAAAAAAAAAAAAAAAATTTTGCGGTACAGAATTCCGTCCTGGTACGGAAGGTCTCCCACCCATGTGCTTTTCACTCATCCATTCTATAAAATTAATGAAAAAATTTCAAACACCTCACTCCATCCAAAACAGCCATTTTTTCTCATATGTAGTGAACTGGTACACGAAGGGGGAAAAAAATGATGAACAGACCAACTCTACTTCAATGTTCTTGGTGCTAAAACAATTCTCCCTAAATTCACTGAACCCACAGAATGTCATGGATTAGGAGCATGTAGTGATTTTCCTAGTCTAAACAAAGTACTGAAACCTTCAGGAACAAAATAAAGCCATTCTATGTGCTCTGCACACTAAATGATTAACTTTTGTTGTTAAGGGGGAAAAAAACCCAAACTTCAACAGTTCTGTTAAACTGAAGGTATCGCATACAATATTTGTCTCCAACTACTGAGGGAAGAAAAATAACAAGAACACATGACTGAATACTGGACTTAAAATTGTGATGGAATTCAGCAAAAATGTGCTTTTGCACAAGTGCACTGAGTAATCAACCCCATCCCCAGCCACACCCACACTATGGTGATGATCTACCTCTTGTCCATCTCCTCTTTGCTTCTTGAAAAACGAGGCAGTTTTTAATTAAGGCCAGAGTTTATCTTCATCCTTTTCTGCTTGCTTATGTGCAGCAAATAAATTTGTTTTTTGCTCAAAGTCTGCCAAAATTCCTCTGAAATCAAAAGGCTAAAGGTAACGCTCCCACAGGCAAATCATGGGCCACACCCACTGACTGACCCGATTTCCTGGCTGTCAAAACAAGTGAAAGGTTTTTTTTTTTAGGCTTCCACTTCTTGTAGCCTACCACTCCAGTCAACAGTTAAAGAATCTCTAGCAACTTTCATTTTCCAGATTTTCTTTTTGGGGACGGCTTGGTCCGGCAGCAATGGGGAATTCGACATCGTCATTATCATCGCCCGAATCATTATCGATTCCGGGTTCAAAATCAGTCAGCAGTCGATCTTTATTTATAACTACCTCAGGACTGACGTCCGAATCATCTCGCTTCAAAACTTCTTCAAGAGTTTAGCCCTCGAATACGCTCTCTTCATCACTTTCGCATCACAAAATAGAATCTACAAGTTGCATAGTTGCTTGATCCGCCATTTTTCCAGAAAATCTTCGCAAAAAAAAGCCGAACATTGAAAATTCACAGCAGCGGAACTACTCCACCAAAACTCTTGCAACAAAAAACAAGATGGTGTCCACAAATAGTTCTACCGGAAGACTCTTTGTCACGATTGCATTCTGGGATATGCAATAGCGAAAGTATTCAGCAGTCGATCTCATTCGGTCTTGTATTTAAATAGAGGAACTCTCGCGGTCGATGCGGTAGGCAGAGGGTTAAAGTGAGCTCACAGTTCAATCGTTTCAGGGCAGAACAGTTATACAACAAACTAAACATTTTTCTTGTAGACCTTAGATGCTGAAATATAATGTTTCATTGTGTTTTACTATGATGATGTTTTGACAGATTGCAACTGGAAAACTTCGCAAAGAAGCTGGGCGCCTTGGTCCTGGCACAGATGTGTGGGCATTGTCTCTGTCACTGTTGTACTGCCTATTGGGCTATCATGTCATGGTGTATATCCTGACTGGCCAACCCAAGTACCCAGAACAGGACCCCACCAGACTGCAGCAATTGCGCGTTCAATGTCTGATCAAGGTAAATGGACACAGTAGGTTAATATCATCAGCATGTGTGCTAAAATAGTCATGATTAAACTGAAATTTTGTTTTTCACAGTAAAAACTGAATTGTTTATGCAATGGTTTAAACTTGTGTAAGCTAAGACTGGTTAATTCTAAATGTACATCTGCAAGTTTTAGAGATTTTTATGCTACAGATTTTGACTATCACAGTGTCTTGACATCTCTCTCTCGCTCTCTCTTAACCAATATATGTGAATATGGAGATTTAGCCTATTATTTTAAGGATTGGTGTTATGCAAGAAGATTCTTTTGTGTAGTCAATTATAATGATGATGGCAATTTATTTTGGTGTAGGTCTGCAGTTTGAAGGATGAGGACATCATGACAAAGCTGATTCGTCCCGAGTGGCCAGAGGCTCTGAAGACCCTTCTCTTGAACACCCTGCGTGTTGATCCTACCAAGAGGTGGTCTGCAAAGGATGCTGCTGAATTCATCCTTCACAGCTGGATCCTGAGTAAGTATCCAGTGGACACTAATACGATAAGAAAGTTAATAAAACACTTCAGCTTGTGCTAAACATTATTTATTCATATTGTATTCCAGTGGTATTAAAGTGATATCAGCTAAAATGAATAAATGCGAGTACCTATACTATCAGACAAAAGTACGCGCTGCTTGGAGTTGTAACGCATACAGGAGAAAATCATTGCATCACTGCAAATTTTAGTAAGTTTTTATGACACACTGGCCTGAATTTGAGTGCGTCAGATGGGGGGAATTTTTGTGTTCGAGACGCACATTTCTGCATAAGAATTATCACAGCTCTGTAAGAAAGAAAATGGTAACTATTCATTTTTAAATAATGATGCTCTTATTTTGTTCAAACTATTGAATTATTTGCATAATTTCATATAACATGTATTTTTCAATCAAGTCATATGCAATAGATAACCATTCATTTAAGATCAATTAATTAAAAGATGGGAATCAGAAACTGGTCAGCTTACTATAAAGAGTTGAGATTAGGGACCTGATAAGCACCTAGGGCTTACAACTTGAGACTGACTTAGCAAAAACGTACCTCAGGTGGAAATAGGTCAGTTCATTGTTATTGTGGGAATTATGACCTTACAGTGCTTGTTCGAAATTTTTCGCCATTTCATCTTGCCACCAAGTGCTGGAAAAATGAGTTTCCATATTCAGAGTAAATTACATTGCTATTTATATCTTGAAAATGATATGACAAAGTGGGGTAGTGAAGGGATTAAATGACGAAGAGGTTGCAAGCAAGAATTAAAGATAGCAAGAACAAGTAATTTGTAAATATTAAGCTTAATATCTTGTAAGAAATTGAATTGTGTCAGAAATAGTCATGCCAAACACTTGGAGCACACCACATTGTTTCTGAAAATAAAACAAAGCAGGTCCATCATTGAAAGTAGCAAGAATGCTACATGTATTTGGTGAAAACAATTTGGATGTCCAAGTTACATTTCATTGTTAGAGTTCTAACCAAATTTCCCACTTTCTGAGAGATGTTACTACCATCAAGAGGTGATAGGGTTTCCACAAAGGTCTGTTAGCTGGAAAAACTGGTGAACTTGTTTGAGAGAAGATGGAATGTGGCCAGGGAATGAACCCATTAAATCTTGAGCTGGAGCTGGTGAAAAAGTATCACAAAGTTTCCACAGACATGACAGCGATATGAAATTGTCCGCATCATTTTGAAATTGTATCATTTTTATCATACAGTCTATGTCTCCATGTACTTCTGTACGTAATATTTTTTTTCTCTTCTGTTTCCTTCTTTTTACGTATTCTTGAGACTCACAGTGATTGAACTAGTGGATCCCATGAGTGGCGTTTCTTTTTTGGAGGGGGGGGGGGGGGGGGGGGGGGTGCTTGCTTGAAGCATGTTCCCGGTGAATCAAAGCTGAACTGTAACCTGTATATGGTCTTTCATTGACAAAATTTTCCAGCAGACTGAGTACATTGACATGCCTAACTTAAATCAAGTGTAAAATAAAAACTAATAGAAATATTTGAATACTATTTTCTGCTCTTTTTTTTTGTTGATCGTTGTACATCATGGACACTTAACCTCGGTTTACACAAAAATTTGGTTGCAACTTTTTTTTGTTGGAAATATGCATTCTTAGGTATCTGGTTGTTGTCGAACCCAGAATGAGTGCAGGACAAGGTGTGTACTCTTTTGTTTGTGGTTGATGCAGAAGGATCTGGAGCCCACCAACAGCCAACACCAGTGGCGGCTGTGCCAGCACCACAGCCCGTGGTTAACAGTATCATGTTCCGTGGACTGACACCTGCAAGGCTGGTGTTACAACCTGAGCCTGTGCTTCAGATTGGTGCTCCACAGGTTTTTGAGGTATGCCCACGGTTTATGGAAATCATAACGACTAATCTTAAATATATTGCATGATTTATGAACAAAACAGTCATCAGATATTGTAATTTAAAAAAAAAAAAAGAAGAAAAGTTGTGATTGGTGATTCAGTATTTGCAAAAGGTTATCATTACTTAACAGTGCAAAAACGACAGAAAGATGTTAAGGGGCTGACTATAAGGTGCCACATCCTTTCACTGGTGCAACATAATCTGTGATTAGATAAGATAAGATAAGATAATGTTGCTTATAGCCCAGCCGACCGCAGAGGGCCACATCAGGCTGTCACCACGTTAAAATCAACTCACCAGTCATTTAAAAAAAAAAAAAAAAAAAAAAAAAAAAAAAACTTTCACACATCTCGTTAAATGACATCGTCTACAAACGAACCAGAAATTTTGTTAAAAATCCTTCTTCCGTAAAATCTCAAATCAGATGAAAAATGTTAATTTCTCTCAAAAACCCAAGGATCACGTCAGGCGGGACATCCTGAACAGGATCTTCATGGACTCGCTGTAAAATGTTTGTGTCTCACATCGTGCAAGTCCCAACACTCTAAAAGAACATGTTTCATTGTGAGTGGTGCATGACATGGAATGCACCACGGAGCTTCTTCACTCTTTAAAAGGTAAGAATGGGTAAAATACGAATGGCCGGTGTGCAGCCGGCACAGAACCGTTTCCTCTTTACGACCACCCGACGTAGAGGGGAGGAAGTCTTTAAGGTTTGGACGGATCTGAAAGAGTTTGTTATTCGTCTGTGTGTTCCAATCCTCCTGCAGAGGTCTCTCACATAATCGTTAATTTTGGGTTTCACATCTGAGCAGGGGATATAAGTGTTGGACAGTTTCTCTCTTGTGGCGTTCTTGGCTAAACGATCAACCATTTCGTTCCCGCCGATGCCAACATGGCCAGGAACCCAAGCAAGAGTAATGTTGTAACCGTCCGCCTTCAACTTGCTAAAAAGTTCAAAAAAAAATAAAAGTTCTGGATGCTGAAGGTTGCGGCCAGCTATGGCCTCCAAAGCTGACAGCGAATCCGACAGAACCAGAAAGTCCCTCCTCGAAGAATGGGAGATTATCTTCAAAGCCAGTACTAGAGCAGTAAGTTCAGCAGAATAGACAGAAGCATCTGAATGTATATGTTCCAACAATATCTGAGAAGGACCCCCAGGGCAGTAGGCTGCACAGGCCACTCCATCCTCAGACTTGGAACCGTCAGTGAAAACTTTTTGATAGGATGGGAATTTGGAACAGAGCTCGGCATACAAAGCCTTGTACGCCAGAGAGCTGGTAGACTCCTTACGGAAAGTTGCGAGATCAAAACGAATCTCTGGTGTGAAAAAGGTCCATGGGGGTTGATCCGGAAACTTGGAAAAATCGGAAACTACTCCCAGGTCTATACCTGCATTCCGCACGTGAGGCTGCATACGAAGCCCAAACGGCGGAATACATTTCGGTTTATTTCAAACTTACTTTGGAACGGAGGGTCAAAAACACAGTCATAGGCAGGATTCTGTGGTTCTGAGAACAGTCGGATATAATAATTCAAAGACAGTTTCAGCCTGCGATTGGACAGTGAAGGTTCACCTGCCTCTGCGTACAGGCTGTACACAGGGGTGGTGCGGAACGCTCCAAGACAGAGACGAAGCCCTTGATGGTGGATAGGGTCCAAGAGTTTGAGGTAAGATGATCTTGCGGAGCCGTACACAGCACAACCGTAGTCCAGTTTAGAACGGACCAGGGCTCTGTAGAGGTGCAACAAAGTTTTCTTATCAGCGCCCCAGTCGGTGTGTGCTACGACCCGCAGAATATTCAGTGCCTTTTGGCAAGCAGTTTTGAGGTTTTTAATATGGCTGAGAAAGTTAAGTTTTTGGTCAAAAATGACTCCCAGAAATTTGGCCTCTTTAACAGCTGGAATGGGAGATTTCCCTACTTGAAGTTCCGGATCTGGAAAAAACTGACGGAAGTTATGGAAGTGAATACATTGGGTTTTTGTAGCAGAAAAGGTGAAACCGTTTTCATCCGCCCATCGTTGGATTTTATCTACGCAAAGCTGGAGCCTGCGCTGGACACTCGGGTACAGGCTTCCAGTTGCGTAGACAGCAAAATCATCCACAAACAATGAGCAGTCTGAACCCTGCTGAACTGATTTCACAATGTTGTTGATTTTAATACTAAAGAGGGCAGGAGACAGTATGCTCCCCTGGGGAACACCCAACTCCTGCTCGTGGACATCAGAGAGAGTGGTGCCAACCCGGACCTGAAACTGTCGTTCTGCCAAAAAATTTTGAATAAAAAGAGGAAGATGACCTCGAAAACCCAGATCGTGGAGATCATGAAGTATCCCGACTTCCAGGTGGTATCGTAGGCCTTCTCCAAGTCAAAGAAAATTGCCACTGCATGCTGTTTGTTCAGAAAGGCGTTCCGAAGTGTAGATTCCAGACGAATCAAATGGTCAACGGTAGTCCGATTTTGCGGAAACCACACTGTTCTTTCGCCAAAAGGCCATCGGTTTCAAGTTTCCACATGAGCCTAGCATTGACCATTTTTTCCATCAATTTACAAACACAGCTGGTCAAAGCTATGGGACGGTAATTTGAAGGATTAGAAAGATCTTTTCCAGGTTTGGGGATGGGAATAATGAGGGCTTTTCGCCAAGAGGGTGGAAAAAAACCTGTAGTCCACACATGGTTGTAGACCTGTAGCAGTATGTTCAGACCTTCTAGCGGAAGATGTTTCAACAGCTGATAATGGATTTCATCTATACCTGGAGAGGAATCGCTGCAAGAAAGCAAGGCAGATTTCAGCTCGTTTAACGTGAAAGGAAGATTGTAGTCTTCCATGTTGTCGGACGAAAAGTTGCAGGGTGATTTTTCTTTTAGGGCTTTGTTTTTGACAAAAGTGGCCGATTTTTTAGAAGAGGAGGAATTCTTTTCAATGGTTGAAGCAAGCAGATTAGCAACTGCTTTCTTCTCTGTTATTAAAGAATCCGAAAACTTGAGATGGTTCACAGTGGGACAGGTGTTCTTCCCTTTGATTTTCTTAATGATGTTCCACACTTTTTTCTTGGAAGATTTTGATGTCAGCCTGGAGCAGAAGCTTCTCCAGGACCGACGTTTACTGATTTTAAAGTGTGTCTAGATTTAGCACGGAGTTTTGATGGGCTCGAGCGTTGGGACCCGAAGGTCGTTGGTACACCTGACGCTGAGCCCGTTTTCTAACTTTGGAAATTTGTTGGCAGTCTGAATCAAACCAGGGTGTTTTTGGCATTTGAAGTTTTTTCGGAAGACACTGGAATACAAGCTTTAGCACACTTGATCACAGTGTTAGTCAGTGATTCAGCTGGGTCCGGACTCTGAAGAAAGTCAGTGTCCTGGAATTCTTTAGAAATAGTGGTTGCAAATAGAGCCCAGTTTGCTTTCTTGTAATTTAGATGTTGAGAGACAGAGACGTGTTCAGTTATGACGGGTTGTAGTAAGACAGGGAAATGGTCACTTCCGTGCAGATCGTCATGGACAGACCACTCATAGTCCAGGACCAGCGAGGGGTCACAAACCGACAAATCTAAACACGAAAGTGAACCTGTGGAAGAATGGAGGTAAGTTGCAGATCCGTCGTTCAGACAACACAAATCCAAATCCGAAAGGACATCCTCAATCAGCAGACCTCTGGATGACGAACCGGTACTACCCAAAGAGGGTTGTGACCGTTAAAGTCACCAACAGCAAAAAAGGTCGAGGAAGTTCCCCTAACAGACTGACAAGGTCCTGACGACAAACCGGGACAGATGGAGGTAGATAAAGAGAACAGATTGTGACAGTCTTGTGGAGAGTGACTCTCGCAGCTACAGCCTGAAGGGAGGTAGACAGAGCGACAGGACTATACAACAAAGTTTTGTGAAGGAGAAGGGGAACACCGCCCCACAGTCCCAACGTGGATGGTTGTGCAGGTTTTGAAAGAATATTAAAGCCAGAAAGAGTAAAGGTCTTCTGGCTTTGAATTTGGGTTTCTTGAAGAGCCACGACAGAAGGTTTCATAGATTGACACAGAAGCTGCAGCTCCTCGAAGTTAGAATTTAGACACGGATATTCCAATGGAATATTGTATTATCCATGGTGCAGAGGGCGAAAAGGAGAGAGATCAGGTCATCTCCTCCTCAACATCTGCTGCTAAAGCTGTAAATTTGTTGCTTAATTTCACTGGACTATCTGCAGACCTGCTGGCAGACTTGCCAACAGGTGAAGTAGGTCTGGGTTTGGGAGACGGTGGAGGTTTCTTCCTTATCTCACCATCTCCACACTGGGTTGAACTCCCTTGCCCGCACGGGCACTGGACAGAGGAGTTCGAGGTCGGGGTGCTGGTGTTTTAATCTGCCCAGCAGCAGATGTTGTAGACTGCTGGGCAGTCTGAGGGGTGGCGGATTTTTGGCCTCCACCAGGGGCACTCACTTTGGGTTGAGAGGTGGTGGACCTGCTTCCACCAGAGCTGACAGTTTTTCCTTGCAATGTCTTCGAAAATGTAAAGTTATCAGTCTGACAGCAGACTGATCGAGTGGAAACTGTGGGAACTTTCCTTACAGCCGAAGCATAGGAAGAGGCTGTCGGCGTCTGACTGCCCACAACCGCTTGCGGGCCTCAAAAAAGGAAATTTTCTTTTCAGTTTTGATTCTTTGAATAGCGGATTCCTGAATCCAAAGAGGGCAGTTTCGTGAAGAGGAGGGATGGTTGCCACCGCAGTTAGCACAATGTGCGGATCTTGACACGGCCCATCATGGGTTGCCTTGCAGCAAACACCGATACCCCTTGCCCTGAACAGCGGTCCCCGACATGGCCAAACTTCTGGCACCTGAAGCACCTCAACGGGGACGGAACATATAACTGAACATGAACATTCAAGTAACCAACTTTGATGACCGGAGGCAGCACAGGGTTGCAGAAGGTCAGAAAGAGGGTGTTGGTGGCCACTCTCTCTGAACCTTTCTTTACTGTCACCCCGCGCACCTCCGTCACACCCTGGGATGCCAGCTCCGTCTTAATTTCTGCCTCTGATACACCAGATAAATCCCTGCAGCGAATCACGCCTTTTGATGAGTTCAACTGTTTGTGGGGAGTTACCCTGATCTCCCTGTCCACAAGTTTCTTTGCCTTCAGCAGCTGTTCAGATTGTTTTGGTGATTTACACTGAATAAGAAATGAACCATTCCCCAACCTCTTGATGGACCGAGGGTCACCTGCTAAAGCTTGAAAGCCCTTCTGTATGGCGAAAGGGCTCAGAGCTGAAAGGGGTCTTTCCTGCTCCGTCCCTTCCATCACGAGCCAGGAAGCCCAGAATCCTGTCCTCTGTCGTACCTCCATATCAGAATCACTATCTGAATCAAAATTCCCTGAAATAGGGGATGCAGCCTTCCTCTTTTTTGGGGGGATTGTTTTTGAAAAAGCCATGATGTATTTTATTTTATTTCATCTCTCCTTACCCACCCACCTTGGAGTCCAACTAAGGGCCAGGGCCAAGAAACCAATGTCTTGACCCCTTCCAGGCTTCGGGAGAGATATACGACAAACAGAAACTACCAACCCTATCCCCCTGATCATGCTCAACTCCCGGGGACAGAGAGCTGAGCACTGCAGGGGTTAACTTGGCCAGTAGGGAAACTGTCCGTCTTGACCCAGCCCCAAGAAGGGGAGCCGATTAGTACACCCGGGCCAAAGTGTACTCCCTGTCTAGGAGAGGTCCGAGCCAAAGTGATGTGTTGAGAGCGCTGGCCCTCTCAATCACCAGGATCTCATTCCCCTCCGACACAGGTCGCACCGCACGGCAAACGCGGCGGATCTTAAGGAGACCACAGAGAGAAAAGGAGTGTGGAAAAGAAGACTTGAAGGGGAGACGAAGATAGAAAAGGGCCAAATAAGGGAGGCAGAAAACAAGAAAAGGAGAAAGGTGGGTTACTCTTAGTCAGGATCCTCACCCTTAGCCTATCTGACATGGGAAGCCCTACCAGGGGCATCAACTCCTTACCACGTTACGCTTAGGCCAAACAGCATCTGCACCTCTCAGGCCTAGAAGCAGTGTGAAAAAAACAGCCTATCGCCAAGTATTGATGCCCCCGCCAGCAAAGCCTAAGGGATCACTGGACCACGCAAACCCTCCGACCACGACAAGGTCGCAACCCCCGGAGGGTAATCTGTGATTGGACACGGAAGTTGGCCTTTGCTTGCTGAAGTTGCATCATTTTAGGCATGAGATGTATAGTTATTATTATTGACAGAGTCCTGTCTTGTAGTACAGCAGTAACAGCTGTGCATTATTATTAACAAATGAAAAAAGCAGCAGCAAAAAAAAAAAATTAATTCTATTGCAGTATATGCACAGACAGAGATATTTGTATTCCATATGAGCTGTTATGTATGTGAAGAGAGAGTGGTGAGAGACAAACTATATGATGTAAGCTGTAATGTGTGTGAACAGAGAAGCATGAGGGGTAGGTTTTGCAGTGTATATTGTAGCGTTTGCGGTGCTGCCAATTAATTACGTACACACCTGGCATTCAGAATGCAGACCACGTTCGCAGTGTAAAGTCCAAAACTTATAATTGACAAAAATTGTTGGGTGTACACATAACTGGCCGCTAAGCAGTGTGTATCATGCCAGCTGTAATGCAGGTGAACAGAGAAGCAGTGAGAGACAGGCTTTTCAGTGTGTATGAATGTATGTGAAAAGAAAAGCTGCGAGGACCAGGCTTTGCAGTATATGTGATGTACGCTGTAACGCATATGAACAGAGAGGCAGCAAGGGTCAGGTTGTGCAGTACATGTTATGTTAACTGCAGTGTGTGTGAGCAGAGAAGCTGTGAGAGAGGTTTTGCAGTGTGTATGATGCGAACTGTTATGTATGTGAACAGATCGGTGGGGGCCAGGCTGTGCAGTGCACTTCGCCCTCAGGTGCTGGACCTTCACCTTCCACCCCTGTCAACCCCCCTTCATCATTGGAGGCCCCATCACCTGCACAGCTGCCAGATTTCTCAGGCCTTTTGTCCAACGGCACCACCAAGAAGTCGGTGCGTCGCTGCAGAGGCAAGCAGCGCACAGAGCCCTATCCTCAGCCAGCCAGAAGATGCTCAAAGAACTGATAGTTGTAGGATTGCATGGTTGTCAAACTAATCTGACACAAATCCTTTGGCATACTTCATCTGTCATTGTTTTTGCTCCACGTTTTTAGTGAGCATTGTTTCTGATTATTTTACCATTTGCTGGAAAGGTTTCTGTTATGCTCATCTGTTGGCTGCTTTTTGCGTTAAAGCTCTGAATGTTGTTCTAGACCACTATTTAGGCTTATACACTTTTTAAAAAACTTTGTAAATAGTTTGGCGTCTGTTAACGTTGAATGCAAGAGTTCTGTTGTATGTTCTGTTGTGATATATATATTTTTTTTTAAACAGTTGCATATTTACATCGTTTTCATTGTTTTAAAAGAAAATGGTGAGTAAAGATGCCTTTCAATATTTTTCCATGTCACTGTTTAATACTTCCTTTTCCAGAAAGTTTGTGAGGAGGGGGAGCCAAACCTTCACTTTATCAAGCACCAGTAAGAAAGGAAGAAAGTCTGTACATCCAGCTTTTTTCCTTTCTCATTCATGCTCGATACAGTGACAGTTTCTATTCATCCATGCATCTATACAATATTCATGCTTATGCTTATTTTAGATTTCTTTTAATTCATCCATCCTCCAATACATCATTTACATAAATGTTCATTTTGATATTTTGTGTTACTGTTATTCATGAATTCATATTAATTAATTCTCATTTTAGTATGTGCATTTCTGTGAGTCCTTATATCTGGCAGAAATTGAAAGTGAAATAGTCTAAGTGCTGCTACAATTTTTGTTGTTGTTTGTTTTTGATAATTTATAGGCTAGTGAAATTGAATTTTCTTCACACATTTGCAGAATATTAAACGGGAATCACTTCAATGGCACTTCGATACGAAATGAAGGGAAATTATCTTCTCCTGTTTAATTTTAAGCTTTTTTATTTAAAGGTTCTGAAATGGGCTGCTCATAAACAGTAGATGTGGAGACAGTACGATCCCCTGTCTCCAGCAAGTAGAAAATGATGATGGGAGTTGTGGGTCACCAATGAGTCAGTACAAAGCAGTGGACCATGATCTGTCCCAGGTGTCTGTAGCATGCCCATGCGGCTCAGATCAGAGGACCCCTGACGGGAAATGTGAGGTACATTATCACTGCGTCAGCACCATGTGTGCTGAAAGAGATCCCCATGAGCTGCTGTTCTTGTTATGCTTGCCTTGCTTGCTGATCTTTCAGTTGCTCTTATGCCCACCTCTTTGTGTCACATCATTCAAGGCATAGGTGCTGCAGTTTAGAGGGTTTTTGGTCAAAAAAAAAAAAAAAAAAAATGCGGTCGTAAAACTTTGGTTGAGCGTATTCTTAATGGACTGGAGTCTGATAATCATATTTTTGGTGGAATGTAGTGCTCCTATACCTAAACAAATAGTTATACATATAAGCAGAAGTATATGTGTGCAAAAAGAGATCCCCCCCATGAGCTGTTGTTCTGCTTGCCTTGCTTGCTAATCTTTAGTTACTCTTGTACCCGTCTTTTTGTGTCGCATCAATCAAGGCATAGGTGCAGCATGTTCAGGTTTTTTCCTTTGTCAGAAAAAAAAATGCAGTCAAACTTTAGTTGAGCTTATTGTTAATGGCATTGAGTCCGACAGTCATATTTTTGGTGGAATGTAATGCTCCTTTAGTTGTACATATTTTTTTGTTGTTTGATATTGATTTTTCTTCTTTTTTTAATTGTTTGCAAAAGAAAATATTACTGATATTTACTATAACAACTAAGGTGTGCTGGAAATATGACAAAAAACTTCTTCAAATAAAAGATGTTGAGGATGAAATAGAGTTTACACCATTCATATGCCTTTTGCAAATCTTGAGACCTTAAATCAATTCTTAAATCTGTATATGATGCCATATATTTTTCTGGATCTTGTTAAAACTCGTGTGTTTTTGTTTCACGCAAATTGCTTGCTTGTATATATTTTCTATAAGGGTTTTTTTTTATGTGCATTTTGTTGATAGAGTGGTTCCATTCATTAAGAGTGTATACTGTGTGCTTTCACTCTTTGGTTCTTTCACATTTTCAGAGGTCCCAAATCTTGGTTGTCAGAAGTAAATTTTCTGGGAAAATTGTTTTTAGTCATGCTGTCTTTACTTTCTCCCCCCTCCACACCAAAATTGATGGAAGAAAGAAATGTTATTTTTGTTCATGGTGTCTTTTCTTCCTTTTTTCTCTCTCCACAAACCAGATATAAGCAAGAAAATGGGATTACTCTGCACCTTTCTTATCTACCACCACTGCCAGTTTCCTCTTAAAGCACTGATGTTTCAGGCATGGATAATTCTAGTTCCGGATAATCTGTTGGGGTTAAAATGTGAAGACAAGATTCGAATAGTAAAAACAAATTAATTGTTTACTATTGGGGGAGTTGGCATCCTTTCTGTTATTCAGTTTGTGTTGGTTTGTGTTTACTGAAATATCTTGATATTAAAGGTGTTGCTTTAAAGATCGAGAATTGTAAGCTTTCTTGTGTATTGTTCATACAAACATTCCTGTCTAGACTGATTGGCAGTAAATTCTTGGTGTAAGTTCTCAAATAGCAAGCTGCTAACAAAAACACATGGGAAACAAACCCCTGTCTGAGTGAGATTCACGGCTTGATCTGCCCCCATGCCTTGTCAAATTGTGTTTAGTACGCAGTTCATCCAACCATCAACAGGAAATGCAGAGGGGTCTAATATGGTGTTTTGATTTCATTCCAAATATTTGATACAGCACCAATGCTATTTTTCTGCTTCATATACATGGCAAGTAACTGATGTTGGCAGTCAGGTCTTGAAATTCCACAAACAAAACTTGACATGTATTCAGTGGACCAATTGAAGAGAGGTCTTTCTAGATTCTGCCAAGTTTTTCCTTCCGTTAGCATCAGAAGGGACAAGTCTGTTTATGGAGATTATTAGCTCCAGAGACACTGGCCCACCAGTCTGCAGAATTTTTTTTAACTCCCAAGAATCTCTGAAGCATTATTTAGCTCTGTAAATCGTTTCATAGACCTGTGGAAGCATGTCTTTCCTCTTTCTTTTTTTTTCTCCCTTAATATGAATCCATTATGAAAGTAAACAAAAATAAATGTGCAAATGATGACTGTGAGCAAATGCACTGCATATGATATGATTGCCAGTTTCACATCAATGTTCCATGTTAAATTTGAAAAGAGGTTAAAAAAAAAAGTGCATGTAGTAAACTGGTGTTTTACTGTACATCTTGTAAGTAAAGCTGTAAATAAAGCTAGATTCATTTCTCTTATGTGACATGTTCGTTTCTGTTTCTTTTATCTTTTTGGTATGCTTTTTGTTCGAAGACAGCTGGAGAATACAGACATCTTGTGAATATTATGTCTGTTGAAAAGAAAGTATACAGTTGACCTTCAGTTTGATAAAGATATAAACCCTTTCAACACTGCAGGCACTGATTGGCAACAACACAGCATGAGACTTAGTTGTCAGTCAGCAGCAACATATCAGATGACTGTAGGTGCCAATCAGATACAAAGACATAAGATTAAGAGTGAACAAACTTCAAATCTTCATTGTCCAAGCAGGAAAGCCTTGCTTTCAGCGAAAGCCTTGCTTTCAGTGAAAGCCTTGCTTTCAGCGACTAGTCAAAAATCATTCCGCTTACATTGTGCAAGCAATTTTATGGCGAGTTGCTGAGCAAAACGGGTGCTTTTGAAGCAATTTTCTCCGCGAAAAAAGATAGTCAGTCAGTAAGCACATCACAAGAATCTTGCTCGAACAAGTTATTGCAACAAGTGACGAGTGGTAAGGTGCCTGATGGACAATTCACTGCCTATAGTGACTCAACAATTAACTCTCAGTTCTTCCCTTGAATTTCGATCACCGTGATTGACGTTTTCTTCCTGGAATTATGGTATTTAAAACAACATTTTTGTTATCTGAAGCAATATATCGCCAAAAAAACCCGAAATAGAACATTCATCACTAAAATATTATGATTTTAGAAATAATGCGCAGAATGTTAAGAAACGAAGAACATCCGTCATGCAAAAATCAAAAAAAAAACTGTTGACAGTTACAGAAGAATTTTTTGAAAAATAATAATCATAAAAAAGAAAAGTTTGGAAATGATAAGTATCAGTGTTTTTTTAAATTCTAATTTCTTTTCTTTTAGAACATTGAAAAAACCCCAAAAAGATTGGTTGACGCAGCTTTTAAGCTATACTCAGACCTGTTTACCCCTGTTTTGCCAATAAATTTCTGATTTCAAAATTAGTAATTTTGAAAAAAAATCTGTAATCCAGCGCACAGCCGATTTTTTTTTTGTTCATAGCAATAAAATAATAAGTTTTTACTATGATACAACCATAGTTCACTTGAGACCTATAAAAGCAAGCTGTTGGTCTTTTCTCTTTCACACTCAATTACTAACCTGTTTTTAACTGCTTCTGATCTCTGACTGTGTTCAGTCTTGAAAAGTGGGATGGGTGAGGACTCTAAAGGCAACCATATATTAAAATCCACAAGTAGTCCAAACTGGAAAATAACACTGTTGTCAATTTCCCTCACAAGGCTCAACTGATTTCATGTACAACATTCACTAGTTTTTCTTGCCTTTGGATTGGGTGTAGCAGATTCAGACATGCCTACCGTACCGGAAAAGCCGTATTTGTTACGGAAAAACATAAAAATCGAGGTTTGTTTCCGGACGTTACGTCAGGGATCGCGTGTTCCGGAAAAAAAAAAAACAAAAAAAAAAACGAAATCAAACGAGTGGACAATTTTTCACAGAGGGACAAACCGGATGACGTTAGGACGCTTGAATTGAAGCGCAGTGCGCATGCTCACACTGCCATATCCGTCGACGAAACATACCGAACGGAGCCGAGATTCAGACAAAGTGCGCTCGACTATCAAACATGGCTAGCATGAAGACTGCGAAGCGAGTGTGCGAGACAGATGATGATGAACCTCAAAATGGACCCCAGCGGCAGCCGCGAAAAAAACAAGATCGCCGTCGGCAAACCTTTCGTAAACAATACAGTGAGAGGTGTCATGTTTACAAGAAGGACGGAAAGGGGAAAACTTATGCTGGTGCACGGTTTGCCAGTGCGAGTTCTCCATCGCACATGGCGGCCAAGATGACTGTCCGTCGACATGTCGAATCCAAAATACACAAGGACTTGAGATATCTTGTGGTCACACACGCAAGATTTCTGGATTTTTCACCAGTTCGTCGACCACAAAGCAGAATCAACAGATGAAGTGATTCGCGCCGAAGTAATGCTCGTCGACCTTGTTGCTGAACTGAATCTGCCTTTCACCGTTTTGGATACTTTTACAAAAGCGTTCAACGATGTTTTAAAGACTGATGTGGCAAAGAAGTTTCAGTGTGGCAGGAGTAAGGGACAGCCATTATAAAGAAATAGCGCGAAAACAATAGAAGACCTCGGACTATGCAGACCTGAAGAGTGCCTACTACAGGTCTCTGAAGTCTGCACAGTGAAAACCATGCATGACATGCAATGTACATAGTGTAAATAAAGGTAAGTTGTTTTTTCTGCCTGAAAGAGGGGTTTTGCAGAATTGTTATGGTGTTTGTGGTGTGAATGTGTGTGTGTGTGTGAACCTACACACGCGCGGTTGTGTCCACAAAAGGAAGGTTGAGTGTTTCCTGAAAATTTTTGAAATTTTCAATTTGTTCCTGATTTTTATAACATCTGTTCCTGATAGTAAGATTTTGGGGTAGGCATGTCTGCAGATTTCAATGCCCTAAGCTCATTGTCAGAGTAGTGCCTTTCCCAAGGCTCACCTTGGCGGGATTTCACAATCATTAGGCTCTCTAGAGTCCTTTGACCCATGGAAGCCCTCTGATCTGCTTTTACAACCTTCTTCAAAGTGTCTGCTGCCGACAGAGGCACGTTTAACTTCACTAACGTTTCAGTCAACATGACCTCTGCTCTTGTCACATCAAGCACTTCAGGCTCGCTCTTGGTGGTTTTCGGCTACTGCTAAAAAACGCTGGTAGTTTCGGACACTTTTCTGCATCTTTTTGGCACTGACATATTTTGTATGCTTCATTGACTTGCAATGTGTTTCAATGTCGAACTGACCTGAGTGACTGATGTTAATGTCAGTCAGGCAGTACACACAGAATGCGTAATTATCGCCCAACGTCGAACGCTGTATTCCAGGCGTTTTCGTGTAACTGTCTTTGAACTTCTGCAACACTCTTGTTTTTTTTTTCTTTGTGATCAGGCGCGCTTTTAGTATGAGCTCGCTTCGACGACGACGCCATCTTGAACGTACTGCAAATGTTTACGCCGTTGCATTCGGGGAACCCGGATCCAGAGTTACTACAATCCACCGTTTCAAAACCAGCGCAAACACTTGTACAATTTTGCTGTTGTTTGATTTATTATTTTTCGTAATTTTTTTCCCGTTTCCGTAATTTTCGTAATTTCAATTTTTTTCGTGATAATTACGAAAAAATCGTAAGGTAAACAGGTCTGTATACTATAAGCTCTTCAAAATTGGAGCCTGACAAAGTTTTGGCAAGTTGCTTGGACAGGCAGTTTTCCTGCAGTATCTCCCACACTTGACAACTTACGGCTGTTTACATGTGTACTTTGATTCATACCTTTTAATCACTGCAAATTAAACAAAACACAAAAAAGGAACGGAAAAAAGTTTCTCGCACTTGCCGACTTGTGCTTGTTACATGAATACATACAAAGTCGCCAAAACAATTTTAAGTCGACAACCCCTGCCCACGTCTCGTGTACAGTCTCTAAAAAGTGGTCCGAGATTTCAGGTAGCTGAGCTAAAAAGGTTGGGAACCACAACAATCCACCGTAGGCAAACTAGCACAGAAAGCCCAGACTTGTTACTCTGAAAGAAAGCGGCTTCTGGCCACACACAGAAGCTTGGCAGATCACCAGACTAATCCAAGAGCTTATTGTCTGTGGTTTAACTACAGCTTTTCCCCATCCAAGCCAGAGTATGGACAGAGACTGATAACCTAAGTCCATCTTCCGAAGAAAATTAGAACTCTCACTGGACTGATTTGCAGTTTTTGTCTAGAAATGGGGGGCACAAAGAGATGGTGACTAAGCCATCCTCGTGCCTCTTCAGGATCCGTGAATCCCTGAAGAAATCATGAATCTCACTAACACGGTCGACATGTCAAAGACAGCAAAAATGAATGAAAATAAAAATAAGTACATAAGTAAACAAATAAATACGTAAAGGGATTAAGGAGGGGGAAAAAAAACATTTTTAGAGCAAGATTCTGGAGAAAGCAGTTGACAATGGGCTCGGAATCTCTAGTAGCCTGATATTCCAAGATGAGAGGCGTATTGTTTGGGAGCCCTGCATGTCAAGTGATGTCCTGATAAGTTCGAAACTCTACAGGGAAATGGTCTTCAATGGCATTACATAATGTTTCTTTACTTGACCACATTCTGTTATAAAAATGCTTGGTATTAAACAAATGAATTAAACATAATGATAATCCTAAAAAAAAATGGATGGTCTGATACTGATGACGTTAATGAAGATGCTGATGGACCTCTCTACAGCTGTGGCTATTTATAGACCCTGGCTTCAGCACTGACATAGTTGAAGCATTCTTCTTCTTCTCATGTGGTGCGGCACCAGGACCTACAGCACTGGGCCAACTACATGCTCCATGTCCCATGATAGTTTTTGTGTACTGAACAATGCCCTTGAAAAAATTCAGCACAAAATAGACCCAATACAGGAGAAAAAAAAAAGTTTTGACAGGAGTGTATGCCACAATGGAGGTATGCCCTTTACCACAAGTATATAAATAAACATCTGCCAAAGCGCCTTTCTACAACATGGACCAACTAAGGGCCCCATTGTGATCCTTATTCAAGGAGCATGCAAGGACTGAGTGGACAGTGAATTCAAAATGTTGCTTGTCATTGTGCATGCACTGGCCACGAGCACTGTCTACCCTGAATTCACATCAGTAACAGACTTACGTCAGGTAGACCACTCCACTGCAGCAGCCATTCTGACCAGCGGCAATGCCTGACCAGCTAAGATGATGACAAACACTGTATTGTCATCACAACCAACATGCCCCACTGTACGCACCAACATAGCACCAGGGAGATCATCAACATGGTGAGGATTGTAATGTGTTGGCAAATGGAACGATGGATGTACCTCACCTCTCCTCGTCAACCCCCTTCCACTCCCAGTTCCAAATTCGCTTTGTTCTCATTTCCTCCCAACAATGCATACTTCCTCGGCCAAGGGTCCACCCAGCCTGATTCTCCTTCCACTTCCCACCCTCGGTGCCATACCAAAAATAAGAAGGCAGCTGATTTATTTACGTTAGCTTACTCTACACAGCACTAAGATGCTGCTGTCATCGCTTCACTACTGATCCTTCCAATGGTAAAACTAGTATGCATGTCGGCAACAACACCCCTTTACACTGTACGGTAAGGTAAGGTAATGTTGCTTATAGCCCAGCCAACCGCAAAGGAGTAATGTTGCTTATAGCCCAGCCAACTGCAAAGGGTCATATCAGGGCTGTCACCACGCCAAAGTCAACTTAAGTCATAAAAAAAATACAAAAAAAAAGAAAGAAGAAAAAAACATTCACACAACCCTTTAAAATACACCTTCTGAATACACACTGGAAACTTTGTTAAAAATTCTTTCTTCTGTAAAATCTAAGATCAGATAAAAATAATAATCTTTTAGAAAGTAAAAAATCACATCAGGTGGGACATATCTGAACAAGGTTTTCATGGAGTCTGTAGTAAAGTGCTTGTGCCTCACATCCACGGAGCGTCTTCACCTTTCAAAAGACTAGAATGGGTGTAAAAGGAGTGGCCTGTATGTGCCATCCCTTGCCCCAATGATCCTTAAGACACTAACCCCGACAATTATCCAGCAACAGTGGGCTCACTTCCCACTTCCACTCCAAAGATTCAGTGACTGAGAACTGTGAGCCTGTCATTAGCTGTCCCAAGGGAACAGTTTGAGGCAGTAACCCATGCCCTCCATGCAGGCTGAGATCTTTTCTCTGGCCTAAGTTAAGGTAATCTGCTCATAGCCCAGCTGACTGCAAAGGGCCATATCAGGGCTGTCACTGTGTTGAAGTCAACTCACAATTTTTTTCTCTCTTTTTTTTCCCCAAACCTCGCTAACACAACCATTTATATTACACTGAAAAACCTGCCAGACATTTGTTACAAATATTTCATCCATAAAATCTTAGATCAGATGAAAAGTGTTAATCTCTTTTAGAAATTTAAAGATCACATATGGTGGAACATCTCTGGACAAGGTTTTCATGGAGATTGCTGTAAAGTGTTTGTCTCACATCAGCAAGTCCCAACACTAAAAAAATGTTTCAACAGTGAGTGGTACATGACATGGAATGCACCCCAGAGCTTCACCTTTTGAAAGATAAGGATGGGTATAAAAGGAAAGGCCTGTATGCAAACGGCACATGTCCACTCAACTCTTTAAGAAGACAGTCGCTTGAATTGAAATAGAAACAGAATCCTTCTCTACTCAGCTAAATCATTCAATTCCTAACAACCCCGACAGAAGCAAGAATAAACCACCGCTAGTATCCGACAAGAATAAACCACCGCTAGTGTCCGACTACTACCTCCATGGACAGCTCTAGAGACGACCAAAGAAAGCAAATACCTGGGAGTTACCATATCAAATGACCTAACATGGACCAGCCACATCAAAAACATCACCGCAAAAGGAAACAAAACAGTGGCTTCCTGAGGCGCAACTTTAAAGAATGTACAACAAAAGTTAAAGCGGCAACCTACACCACCATAGTGCGCCCCACATTAGAATACGCGTCAACTGTGTGGGAGCCACATGAAGAGGAGGACAAGAAATCACTCGAAGCTGTCCAAAGAAGAGCAGCCAGATACACCCACAACAACTACTTTGAAAGAACACCCGGCATTGTCACCAATATACCAACACCTTAGGATGGGAGTCATTGGAAGAAAGAAGAACAAAGAATAGACTAATGATGCTGTACAAGATCAAGCACAATCTTGTTGGAATCTCACCTGCAAACTACATCAAGGACTCTGACCCAAGAACAAGAGGAGCAAGGCTATACCAACAACAGGATTTCCACAAGGCAATAAACAATACCTTCTTCCCAAGGACAATCTCAGACTGGAACAGCCTCCCCACCTCTACGACATCAGCAACGTCACTAGAGATGTTCCGATCACGACTCGGTGGCAGCAGGGCTCTGCAGCCACTTGTGGGCACCCCATGACCCTCCCTACTGCCCTGTACATAGTCTTAATTGCCCCCCCCCCCCCCCCCCCCCCCCCCCAAACCTAGCTAGTGCCACCTCTTCAAATCGCACTAGTTTTTAAGCTCAGCCGATTCCTGGAGGCACCTTCCGCAGCCGAATCAACGACACGCCACCGCAGGACCACTTACGTTCAGAAATGAACCCGGCCCTTACGGAGAGAAGAAGAGAGAAGAAGAAGCAGAGAAACAAATCCCAGTACCAGGGCATTAGCATCTAGCTGTACACAGCAGCCACAAATGTAAAATCCTGACCCTGGAATTGATGCTGCCAGTGAAATGAGGTTCTTCTCAGTTTTCACTCTAATTCTTACAAGATATATCGAAAAGTGTTTTGATCCACTTCAGTTTTGTACAACTAAGAATATATTCACATAGAATCTCTCTCTTCTCGAATGAGAGTGAGTGCAACAACAAACTTTTTCCCCTTAAAGCAAAGTTTTCAAGCAAATAGTACAGGCTGGTAGCTTGCATACTCTGTTTTGGCTGAGAGTATCATTAATTTTATGACAGCAAGAGAAAAGCATGATCCCCTGGGGTACATCCACTCCTGTTCATGAATGGCAGACAGCATTATGCCAACATAAACTTGAAACTGCCTGTCAACCAAATAGTGTTTGATGAAATGAGGTAGATGGCCTCGACAACCCAGAGTATGAAGATCCATGAGAATACCAGACTTCCATCTGGTGTTGCAAGCTTTCTCCAGTATAAAAAGCACAGCCAATGGTAGTTTCAAGACGGACTAAAAAGTCAACAGTAGGATGGAATTTATGGAAAAAGCATTTTTTCTGTGGCCGAAAAGCCATCGAAGGCAATCACCAACTACCTTATACATCATCATCACAGCGGACAATTACACAAACAGCTTCATTCAGCATTACTGTAACAAGCTAAAACACGAGCTGCATGGTCAGTAGTCTACAAACTGTTGAGGTAAAATGTCTTATATAAACACAATTCAAGAGCGACAAAATAAGACATTCTGTGTTTACAAGGACGTTCAGCTTCAAACGATAGAATTTAATATTTATATTTAAAGCCCAAACAACGACACATGGCCTTATCAGGGCTGTCAAACTCTGGGATTCATCTGAGAGTTGCACATCAGACACTTGAACGACTGCTCTTGAAAACGACCAAAATGTTTTCAGTTGAACTGGCACCTAATCCTCACGATATCTTGCCAAATGACTGACCGAGGTGCCTCCAAATATCTGCTAGTATGAACTCACAAACAGGCTGAAATGAGTTCATCAGCATGCATTTGGCTTATTGCTCATTTAGTGTTTACTTTGTGACTGTGAAAGAAACCTGCTGTTAAAGTGAACTAACTTTGACTGTCATTCTAAAATTTACCTCCCAGTAAAATCAATAGTCAAAGTTGTTGCCAGAGTAGTGTATGTTCAGGTTTTGGTTTGTTCTGGAGAGGTAAATCAAGACTTCTCTTTAGTTGCACACCAGGACAAGGATAAAAGTCACCTGCTGTACATAGTAGCCACAAAGGTAAAATGCTGACTGGAATTGATGCAGCCAGTGAAATTAGGTTCTCTAACTAATTAAGTTTCAATTCTAACCCTGATATAAGAGATATGTTGAAAATGTGTTCTGATTCATTTCAGTTTGAGTAGCTTGACAAAAATAATCCACATTCTCCTTCTCTCTCTCTTCTTTTTCAAATGAAAGTAAATGTGTATTAAATAAAACTTCCTCCCCATGCAAGCCAACACTTTGTATACTGATTTCCAAAATACCCTAATTGTTTTCACAGAGCCACAACATGTCCTAAGCTTTTTCAAATGACATACTGCAATTTCATACATAATAAAAGGTCACATCATAAAAAAAACAAAAACATTTTGATCGTATTGCGCAACATATCTAGTGATCTACTCAGATTCATTGCTAGGAATGTTCAAGCCACCACATGAATCTTGCAGCAGAAGCTTCTATTGCCTCTGTGTTACATGGGGACAGAGTCAGGTGTGTGTGTGTGTGAGTGTGGTGTGTTGTCATGCCTCAATCTGGTTTTAAAAGGTTTTGTTTGCATTTGTTTCCCCCCCCCTGTTTTATGAAGTGCACTTAATGGAGATAAATTCATGTTGTTTATAGCCCAGCCAACAAAAAAATCCATATCTGGACTGTTGTGCAATTAGCATACTTTTTAACAACCTATCAGAAGAAAGAGTTTGTGGTCGCTGCTTGAGACAAAGTGGAATCTAACACAATCTTCTCTTATGCCACAAGTGGAAAGTGCAATCCTGGGTAGCCATGAACCTATAGATCCGAGTAGGAAATACATTTAAATGAAGCCACCAAAACCACTATTGATTTTCGAGGTGTTTTGTTGCCTATATCTGTACACCTGTAGCGTTCAAGTGCAAACTTCAAGTACATGCTCATCACTTGGTGACTGAGACAAAGAAGAAAATGTAAGTTATTTTTATAGCCCAGCTGACTGCACAGGGCCATTTCAGGGCTGTCAGTGTCACCACATCAAAAGAAAACAAGAGAGCGAGAGAGACAAATATTCTACATTTTACAGTGCATTCAGAATTTCCATATCAGTTGAAACACTGATCTCTCCCTACAGCAGGTAAGATTAGACTGAACTGAGTATGCCAACTATTTTGTCTATTTTGCTTCTATTTAGAAGAAAAAAAACAATAAACAAGGATATAGGACATTTCATTGCAATCAGAATGACTAAACCATAAAGAGCCATTCTGGCAAACAAGACGACTGAAAAGTATGGCTCATTTCTGTGGCTTAGTTGTCAGATTACAACAGTTAGCATGGTATAACAGAAAAAAGATATAAAGTCTTTCTAAGTAAAAGAGAGGTAAATGGGCCACAAAGGCAGATTAACAGCGGACAACAGTAAACAAAAATATTAAAAAATATTAAAAGTAGAGCTACAGTGACAGAAGCAGGGAAATATCAAGCAGAACATTTTCCCATAACACAAAATACAATTTATACTGAAAGATCCACATGCCATGGGTAGAAATGCAAAACTGTCCCACCACTGCCATGTTCTATGCAACAACTCTTCACTCATTGTTTTGATTTTCTTATTTGCAAAATTGTGAGGTGTCGCGCAATGTTACAGTAAATTAATTCATTTATGCTTATGTATTCATGATGATAATGTGCGTGCGGCACACACACATCCGTACGCACTTGGTCGAAAGGTTTTCCACCTGCTGTTGACCCATCTGCAATTCTTCAATGCCATCAAAATTGATAGGAATGTCTCAGACAGGGATAAATGAAGAGTTGGAAGTTTGGACATATGTATCCAAAAGACAGCGAATAGCCAACTGACTGTGGACAATGAGCCTCTGCTTCTGGTGGGTCTACCTATGAGACCACCTCTACCACCTTATTTTCTAAGGGTGAGGTGGTGGTTGACATGCAGCAGATCCAGAAACAATAAGACGACGGTACATTACATAATTTTTTGTTGTCCTTATATTAATAATGATATAAGTGGTCAAAATATACACACACAAGCGCACACGTATTCAGTCACACTTACATCTGTGTGCACTAAAAGACATTTGGTCAAAAGGCAAGCACCTGCTGTCAACCTATCGGTGGTTCTTCATGGTTATCAATACTGACAGGAAGTGACTGGCACAGAGGTGCATTAAGTGATAGACATATGCATCCAAAGCCAACCGACTGTGGAAAAAGAGCCTCTTCATTCCCAATGATCTACTTTAAACACTTTGTCCAATGAGGATGAGGTGATGGTTGACATACAGCAGATCCCCAAACTATAAAAATTATGGTTCTTTATCATAGGGCAGTTAGATCAGTTGGAGGAAAACCTCAGCATTAACTGGACTGGAAGCACCTCATGCAGAAGAGTGGATAATTGGCTGACCTCCATTGTCAAGAACATCCACTGACTGGGAACAGTCCAGCCGGCGGGCCTGAACACCAGAACTGCCGACCCTTAGCAGTGCCCAGGCCCTTTCTTTGTCCTACTTATCTCTGCTGTTTCCCCTCTTCCTCCCCCCCCCCCCCCCCCCCTCTTTTTTTTTTAAAAAATCCTCTTTCTCCATTTCTCATATTGTGTTCCATTCTTCTCTGTCACTTAAAGTTAGGTTTTAACAATTGCATGGTCTCTGTTGTTTTTCTGGGTAACACTCACTCACTCTGAATCCCCTCTCTTCTTTAACTGGTTTCAGTATTGCTCAGTCAGTTTTATTTTCTGCCTCTGTTTTACTTGACAAAGGGCCTGGGCTCAAAATGTCATGTTGTTTTCTTTTTACAAACAAGGTACTTTCTAATGTTCTGTGTTTAATCTTCAAAATCCAGCATCATACTTCATCATCCGCAAAGAAGTATGAGCGTGATTTTTAAAAGCACCCCCCCCCCCCCCCCCACCACCTTTTTTAAACTAATAATTTGATGCAAGTCAGACAGAGAATTAAAATGTGCGTGTATGAGTGCGTGTGTACATGTGCGAGTGTGTGTGCCTCGAATGAATGTGCGTGTGTGTGTATTTGTGGGGTAAGTGTGTAAGTGTGTGAGAGTGTGCATGTGTATGCTCATTTCTGTTAATTTTCTTTCTGTGAGCAAAGAGAGGGAAAGAGATAGCCTTGTGCAAAGAAAAGAAAAGAAAAGAAAAAAAGAAAGAAAATGAGGTGGGGTAAGAAGTGGTTAGTAGTGAAGATGCATGGTGGAAGGATGTACTTGTGTGTATTGTCTTCCTGTGTTGTTTATGAAGGAATTACATTTACCACATCTGACTCGCTGAAAAAGTTAAAAAAAAATCCTTGTTTATGCTCTGTCGACTGGTTTGTGACACTACCAGTCTCCAGTTTGCCTTCAGTGGTGAAACTAGTGCACGTGTCGGCCACAAAATCCCTTTACACTGTACCACCCCTCGCTGCAACAATCCTTAAGACATTAACCCTGACAATTATCCTGCAACAGTGGGCTGACTTCCCACTCCAATGATTCAATGACTTGAGAACTGCAAGCCTGTCATTAGCTGTCCCCATGAAGACTGTGTCCCAAGGGAAGCGTTTGAGGCAGTAACCCATGCCCTCCTATCTAAGATCCTTGCTCTGAAGTAAGGTAAGGTAATGTTGCTTAAAGCCCAGCGACAACAAAGGGCCATATCAGGGCTGTCACCGTGTTGAAGTCAACTCAAGTCATCTAAAAAAAAAAAAAAAGCAAAAACTCAATCACACAACCCTTTAAAATACACCTTCTAAAAAACATGCAGAAATTGTGTTAAAAATCTTTCTTCTGTAAATTCTTAGATCAGATCCAAAAAATGTTAATCTCTGTCAGAAAATCAAAGCTCACATCTGGTGGGACCTGAAATATGCGGTAAAATGCTTATATATCACATCATGCAATTGCAAGTCCCAACACTCTAACAGAATGTTTCACAGTGAGTGATACATGACATGGAATGCACCATCGAGCTTCTCCTATTAGCCTAAAAGATGAGTGTAAAAGGATTGGTCTGTACACAAAAGGCACAAGGCCGTTTTTTTTTTACGTCCGCCTCGGCGATATGGTACTTTTAACTCTTTCAAGTTTGGACAGATTTTGAACAGTTTGTTATCCGTCTGCGACTTCCATTCCTCTTGCCAAGAGGTCTTTGATGTAAGCCTGGGCTTTGGTTTTCAGATCAGTGAGAGGAACAGACAATCTGCTCAACTCTTCCTCAGTGCACAGAGAGAGAGAGAGAGAGAGGGAGGGGGGGGGGGGAGAGGCAGTAGGCTACAATGAGTCCTGTTGAAACTAGGACCGAATGGGATGGCTGTGACTGGGAATAAATCACCGTGCAGCTAAGTCCCTGGCCCAATACTGTGTGATATAACTTATCCATGTCAATGTACCCCGGCCTGTAATGGGACCGACATTTACAGCCGCATTGTCACAATACAACCGTAACGACAAACGGCTAGATCTGTAACGCACTGTGCACTCCCTTTCAATTTGACTTGACAAACAACACGATGGTCTATCGATAACATTAGACATAATGATACATCTTTCCTCCATGAACCCGCTGGGAATTCTTACTAACTGTTTGACTGATACCATGTTTCAAAGAGTGAGGGAAAGTGAGAGAAACTCCTAACAACAGTTTCAGCTGCCTGCAACGTTTCCCTTGGAAAACACAGCCTTCGGGAAAAACAGCAAGACCTATTTCTATTGGTCCATGTGATCAAAGAAAAACCTGGCTAAGCCAATCAACGCTCTCATATTGTGACAAGCCCCCATCAAATTGCATAATTATCCAGAAAACTGTAGCCCTTGAGCCTGTTTGGACCAACATAGGCCTTGTCTTGAGATAGGCCTAGGCCTGGTTCGCTCACAAAATGCTTGTCACAGGTCAAGGAAGGATTCCCCGATCAGCACTACAGTAATACAATATGAGAAACTATCAGTTGAGAAAGAATCACTTGGAAGATCAGAACAAATAGGCCCACAAACGGCAAATTATGGTACCTGTCAATTTTGGAGTAATCTGCAGCATTTCAGTCAGCAGAAATCTGCTGTTCATAAATTCTCCATTCGAAAACATAACAACACAAATCTAGTGATAAACCAAAGAACAAACATAACCTGGACGACGGTCAGTGAGGACGGAAATTGAAAATTGTCGGGCCAGCAAAGTCACCACCAATCAATTGTGGCATTGAGCTTTATAGGCTACGTACATTCACTCCAGTAAGCTTATATTTTACACATGCACACATAAATTATGTATACGTGCATGCATGTGGCATACACACACACACAATATGCACGCCCCTCCCCCACACTCACACAACAAACACACACATACACATAAACACACACACACACACACACAACGTAAATCCAACAAGAGTTTTGTTTCAGAGTTCCGGAGTTCTCACGGTGATAGTCTTAATTTGCTGCCCTTAAGAGGATTTCAGGTTTAGATCTTTCGCTGCTGAAGATGGATGCCAGGTATGTGAAATGTCGAACAGATTTTAGCTTCTGACGGTGGACAGAACACATCAGTATTATGTGGTTTTGTGGGAAACAATCGACTTAGTTGTTGTGTTGTTGTCGGGAAAGACCAATCTCGAAGTTTTGAACTTGACAAGCTCACTGGGATCATTACTGTGTGCGTTTGATTAGCCATCGACACTCCGATTCGGACGACTTAGTCTTTAGGCTGATTTCATCCTACCGAGTCGTTTGACAGCTTGGCAAGTTCTTCACTGTTGTT
This sequence comes from Conus ventricosus, assembly GCA_018398815.1. Classification (NCBI taxonomy): domain Eukaryota; kingdom Metazoa; phylum Mollusca; class Gastropoda; order Neogastropoda; family Conidae; genus Conus; species Conus ventricosus. Next base: position 118,968,592 of record CM031597.1, on the reverse strand, counting down.
AGGCCAACGATCTCATCTGCAAATCGTAGGTATGTAGGCTAATGGTTCTTCTTCCAGTGCTGACTGTGTTGACGTCATCTTCAAGTGGTTGTGATGCGTTCGAGGAATGTAAGTTGAAAGGTGAAGGAGATAGAAGACGAAGACAACCAAAGACTACCGCGAATGAAATACATGTCCCTAAAAGCTTTTGCTATGAGGACGTAAAAATCAACCATTCACTCACTCATTCAAGACGAAGACGGCCGCCCGGCGGCCCTGATGATCCCATCATCACGACCTCCCACGAAACCGTCCATCTACGAAGGAAGAACTTCACTTAGGCTCCTGCCCGAGGACACCGTATACCCTGGGTACCTCCTCCCGTCCGCAGATACCGACTCTGACCAAACCTGCCAGCTTGCTGCGGCTACAAATTTGTCCCTAAAAGCTGTCGCTATGAGGACGTAAAACTCAACAGTCTTCAGGAGATAGAAGGCAGTCCTGACAAACTCCAAGTGAAGCATTGGAACCATTCTTCAATGGCAACTGTAAGAGCACTACACTAGTCACTTTGGAGTACAGTTCCCGGATAGTGTTGATATAGCTTCTCTCCAATGCTAAATTTCTTCACTGTGGTCCATTGTGCCCAGTGACAGACTGTGTCAAACGCCTTCTTGAACTCTCTGAAGACATAGTAGAACTTATAGGCTACTTCTGCCGTTACAGAATCCAGCCTTATCTTCAGCAATGATCCCGGCAGTTATTTATGATTGTAATCTGTTCGAAATGATTTTGAGCGCAACTTTACTGGTATGGCTGATTGAGCGGTGCAACAGTTCTGGCAATATCAAAAAGAAATTGCCTTTCTCGGGTAGTTATTTAGTCCATGGCAACTTGGAGGGCGTCTATGTGTGCTAGATTCCGTTGCTGATGGCAGTTAGGATGTCAACTACTGCGTCATCAAGAGTTCTGAAGAGAAATATCTAATTATCTTAAACAAACAAAAACCCCGTTCACAATTTTTCAGCTCCACTGCGTTCCCCTTTCCTTTTTCTTCTTCTTCATCATCTTCTTCTTTAATTTCTTTCTCTCTTTTTTTTTCTTTGGGTGTGGGGTGGGTGGGAGGATGGGGGTGGGGAGAGTTCACTTGTAGGACTGACATTAATTGTGACCAGGTCATCTCCTTACTGCATCTGGGTTTTGTTGCTCTATCGCAATTGTTAGTTGCAAGTGCTTACAGGTACTAGGTGCCTTCGTTCGTTGTGTGTTGTTGTTGTTATTGCTGTCGCATGTAAAAATAATGGCTTATATTTGTCTTTGTGTGTGACTGTGGCTGCATCTATAACGGACTCTTTGGGTTTGTTATAATTGTTAGAGCAACCATATGTCTTAGACTTTTGTTGCTTGAAGAGTATAGTCGATTATTTGTAATAGGTAAGGCATTTCTTTACTTTATACTCCCTTTGAACAGTGAACTAAAAGGTTATTACAAATCAAAGGTACGTAGCTTTGAACGAAAGTATTGATAATAATTTTTTAAAAGTGAGTAGGAATGTATGTGTGTACCCTGTACACAAACGTATTTGCGGGCGGCGCCCAGTGTGTGGTGTGTGTGTGGTGTGTGTGTGTGTGTGTGTGGTGTGTGTGTGTAGTTGTGAGTGTGTGTGTGTGTGTGTGTGCATTTTTACCTCCTTAGTTATTACTGACTTTTTTTTTAAATGACGGCTTCACTTTCAAATCAGTGTGCGTTCTTTGCGCATCGGTTGTTACAGCGGCAACATCGTTCATGTATGGTGTGATACATCAAAATATGTACGTTAAAAGCACCAGACAAACACTTCATAATTTACATTATGTTGACAAGAAAACTATCAGGGCAGTCTGCTGTAAGTTGTTATTGATTTATTTATACATTTGTGTGTGTGTGTGGTGTGTGTGTGTGTGTGTGTGTGTGTGTGTGTGTGTGTGTGTGTGTGCGTGCGTGCGTGCGTGCGTGCGTGCGAACCATTCAAGCAGTGCATGTACTAACTGTTGTAGACAAGATAAGCATGATTCTCTGACGTCTTCTGTCTGCAGGGTTTGCTGTAGGCTATATCCTGGGCCGCGGGCTTGTCCGTCTTCATTCCACTGCACGCCCGCTTCCCAGACAGACATCCTAGAAGTGGCAGGTAAGTCGTCTCTCCACTTCCATCCCCCCCCCCCCCCTTCCCTCTTCTCCACCCCCATGTCCCGCTCGTCCAGGAAAGAGAAGTCTTGGCTCACCTTTGGAAAGCGGGAAGGAAGTGGGGGCCGGGGGTGGGGTGGGGGAGGGGGCGTTACCACGGAACCGGTAAGACCAGTCGTGACAGGTGATAACCTGCCAGTGAACAACCAGTTCACCGGATCAACCGGACTCTTAACAGATGGAAATGTCATTGGGTGAGCATCCTGTAGTCTCTGTGAAAACAGCACACAAACACAAAAATAAGCAAACAAAATGCAGTACCATGCCGGACACATTTTGTCCAGTTGTTTTCTGGATACTGCTGACATACAGTGACAATTTACAGTTATTGCCTTTGAGTGACGGAGTAATACAGCAGTGAACTTTCTGGATACTGACATAAAGATGATAATTTACAGTTATTGCCTGTATGTCTATAATGATAAGTTTGAGAGAATTTCAGAGGAGCGAGCCTCTTGTTTGACTGAAACTTAACAAGCAAAAGAAAGCAGTAAACAATGAAGATGCCTCTCTCCAAGGCCAGAGAAATTCTCTTGTCCAACAACAGAAGCAGTCAAAATGATTTGGTGAGCAATACTGACGTTTGTAAAGACACGCATGCAGAGAGAGAGAGAGAGAGAGAGAGAGCTGGCTAGCTAGCTCGCATGCAGTTTGCGGCCGCTCTGTAGGCCGTTGTGCTGCAGACCACATCACACAGTAGGCTGTTGCACCTAGGGCAGAACTTTGATGACACTATGTAGGGCATTCAACTTGTTGAACGGTAGAAGTCATACCTGTGATGAGATTATGAACAATCAGCCTGCCGCAGAGGCTTTGAAAGTGGGCCTCAACATTCCTGTTGTGCAACTACGGAAAAACGTTTAACCTGTTGAGGGCAGGATGTTGTTATCAACTGTCCTGTGATGAGACAATGGAGGACATTCAACCTTCGATTGAGGGAAGCGTGTTAACAATGAAGCACAATGACTTTAAGAGAACATAATCTATTGTTCCAGATCTTACTATTCAAGAAATGAAAGCTGAGCAAATACATGAGGATATATATTTTGGGACCATCAGTGATAATATGTTGAATTTTACTGCTGACGTTAATCTTATTTAGTCTCAAGTTTATAGTACCTGCAAAAAGTCAGAAATCTTGATGTCAACTGACAGTTTTGCAGGGATTTTATGACATTTTGTCAAGCCGATCTCAATTTTTCCTGTATTTGTTGCTAAAGCAACTGAATGTTATCGTTATGACAAAACGTTTAATGCTTGTAGCAAGACAAGTGGAGGTGAAATAGAATGGATTCTTGCATTATTGATAAATCGACACAGAGACAATATTATACAGTGATTGATGCAACTATCAAAACAGGAATTTGGTACCCGCAAATATTCTCATTTACTCTCCAGGGTACTGACAAAGACTGTCAAGCAGAAATTTCTGCTATTATGGCCACACACACATTATCCATGGAGGTAGACTCCAGCCAATCTATAACTAAAAATATGCTGTGGGGACATTGCATCTTCTGGCCTGGAAAATATTTGGAGATAATCACTTAAGCTAGAACTGCCCATCCATTTGAAAAAAAAAGTCCTGTTTTTAAAGACTATTTTTACATTTTTTTTTTTATAGATATATCAGCATCTGACCAGGGAATGGCTGAGGGATTCTGCAAGTTTTGGGCTTGGGATTCGGGCAATTTTCAAATGATACTGTGAACTTCAGGGCATATTTCTATGATCAGAAGAAACAAATAATACAAACATGATACGTGGAGAGATCCCACAACAAAACTTTATATAACTCCATTGCCAATCTCAAATATGAAATGGAACCACCTTAAAACTCAACTGCCAAACTCAAATGTGAAATGAAACAATCCACAAGTGATGGAGTAAAAACGAAAACAGACACTTATTTCTTGCCCACATACATACAACCCCACACACTTCTGATACTGACATAAACATGCATATGGTTCATGAGTTTTATTTTTGCAAGTATAACATGAATGAAGATACCATCACCTTACTGAGTCAGTTGTATCTTGAATACTATCAATAAAGCAATGACAATGAGCTTCACAAGTCACTTATATCTTCATTTCTAGCAGTCAGGCAATAATTGTAATGGTCAACACATTCAACTTCCAGTCACTGGTGAACCACAAGTTTGCCTTCTGTCAACCAGAAGTGGGATAATATGTAATCTGTTTGCTTAACAAGTCTTCTAAGCACCACTTTGTGAACCAGAAGTAGGACTACATAACATTTCTAAATAATCAATCTGAGGAACACAACTCTGTTAAATAGTTTACCATGAAATCTCTTTAAAAAGTATATATGTCCTCTGAGAAACACAGCTCCAAAATTGCTCTGTCCAGCACATGGCTGAACGTTGCCTAACTGGACATGTCAACTGACTGGTCTTTGAGTGAACACCTTACACAACTGCACTGCTGTGTTCAAGAAGTTGCCAAAGTTGTATTTGAAAGATCAAAGTTTATCAACACATAGTTTTAGTTGTCAAGAACTCACAAGGTTTCTGTTCACAGCTTGCAGGGTTTATCAACAGATAGTTTTACTGCTGAAATCTTAGACAAGGCAGTGAACACTAACCTGTGAATAAAAAACAAGGAGAGTACCTCCTGATCCTATAATGAGATAATTACACACCCATAACTCCAAACGAATGCTGCTTACGACACCAAATCGCCTAGCACAAACGCCAACACAGAGCACACAGAACAAGCAAGAAAACATCCTTAGAAATGAATGTTCCAGGTTTGCCTGTGTACCCTGCACTGACACATGTACACAGCGAATATTTTACCAGTTCAGTATTTTAAAGCTGAGTTCACAGCAGCAAGGTTTACCAACAGATTGTTTTACTTAAGAAACTGCTAAATTTGTGTTCACAGCAGTGGAATGTGTCGCCAATAGTTTTACCTGACAAGAACAAGCCACAAGGTTTATCAACAGATCATTTTACTTGTCAAGAGCGTACCACAGCTGTATTTGCAGCTGCAGGGTTTACGATCTAACAAAAAAATGTTTTGATATTCTAGGTAAAATTGTTGGGGGGGGGGGGGGGGGGGGGGGGGATAGGGGGATGGGCCTTTAAGACTCAGTTGTGATCAACTCAATGCCCCCAACCATCTAGATAAAAGATTGCAATGACTGGGGGTTAAAAAAAAAAAGGGAGGGGCAAAAAGAAAGTTTATCAGAACAGCAATGCTTACTCTCATCAGTTATTCAAAGTAAAACGAAGTATGGCAATTTTGGATTTCAGTCTGTGTGTGGCTGGACTGAATGCGGTGGAAACCTCTGCTATAAATTCAATACATTTCACACTTTCTTTGCAACTTTTCTGTATGGTTCTCGCCCTGTAAAACTTTTCCTTCTGATGATTCTGATTTTGCTTTTATTTTCGCAGGTGCTTCCAATTTCACTACTGAAACACCTTCATTTTCATGTGATGAAAATCCTCAGCTGTAAAACTGAAACAATCAATCAATCAAGTGGTTTATAATTCGATGAACAGTTCAGCAGTTGCAAAATCAACATGATCTCAGCTTCTCCAAGAAGCTGTGCCAGTGAATCAATCTCTCTCTTCTCAATCAACCCTTGGCAGCAAGATATTTTATCAGACCAACACCTCATGGCCAATGAAGAAGATACATCCATGCATACAGTTTGATAAAGACAATAGTTTTGTAATTTTATCATCAAGAAGCTCAAATGCCTTCAATGAAAATGATGACAATGATAATGATGATGATAGTGACGATGATAGAAACCCTTAACTCTGCAAAACATGTATAACAGTAGTATACAAAAAATCTCTGTCACAAGGCAGAAAACTTCCATGCTGCAATGCATCTGGTCTATGTGGACAACTTATGGCAAGAGAATGTTCAGCTCAATTTGATCAATTTTTCACAAAATACATAATGAGAACATATTTTTGAAAGGTTCCAAATCACACTCTGAAGGACAATCCATTGCCCAAATGTCACACATGAACACTTACACTTTATACAGAGTCACTGCACACAATCATACAGGTTTAAAGCCTAGCGCATTGCAAGGGTGCCTGGACAACCGTTTCTCAACAGTACCATGAAATGAGCACACAGCTTCCTTTAGTAGGTTTATACAGCTGTTCTAATTTGATTCTGAAGAGATGAAAAAATAACACAAACCCATGAAAAAAAGGGGAAAATAAAACAAAAGCAGAAGATAGATAGATAGTAATGTTGCTTATAGCCCAGCCGACCAACAAAAGCAGAAAGATGTTGAGAAGCTGCCAAATGCAAATTCAGAAAAAAATTCACTACCTGATCTGTTGTCTGATAGCTCTCACCTGCCATAAACTCCTTTCAGTCTGCTACCTGACATTAAGAAGTTAAAAAAATCAAAGAGGAAACATTACCTTTCTTCTTTCTAGAAATAAACTAAGCACTCACTGCAGTTGAAATTTATCCCCTTCTCATTCACTGGCTTCAATCTTGAAGAGAATGCGACAAGACATACCTTTCAACTTCCAACTTTCACTACTGGATGTAAGCTGCTTTCACACACACACACACACACACACACACACACACACACACACACACACCCACCACCTCCACCAGAAACAGAGTTGGGTGCATTTAAGTCATTCCATTTTCTGTGTCCTATCAGAGATAATTATACACCTTACACCTTTCATTCTGGTTCCACATACACACCCACACAAACCTCTATGGCAGTTTCAGTGCCAGACATTCCAAGGGACAGGCCCTGATGAGACAGATATACAGCTGACTGCAGGCAAATGTCACAAAGTAATACTGCAGGGCAACACTGCCACAGGTAATACTGTAAGACAACCTGCCGTTTTGTTATGATCTGCGTTGATGTTCATCATGAAAATGTAGAATATGTTGAAACAGAAAGCAAGACTACGGGTACAGTTTGTGCGGCGCAAAAAAACAGTGGAAAGACACATTCCTCAAAGGTGGTAAAGCCATAGAACTGCTAACTGTAATGCGAGTGTAATTCATTACATTCATTTCGATTTCACTATTGTTAGAAAAAAATTCACCATACCACACAGGAAATGCTTTAATCATTTGGTTTATTATCACATTCATTTTGATTTCGCTATTGTAACATAAGAAAAAGAATCCCCATATCACACAGGAAATACTTTCATCATTTAACGTAATTCAACTTAATAATAACTTAATGAAGTCAATCAGATAAGAATCCCAACACCTGATATCTAGCAGAGGCAACAAACGACTACAAAGTTTTGCCACAGAGTACTGTATACCATTGACATTGACTGAAATATTACATATACAATTCCAGGTAAAATTACACTGGCTTAAAAAATAATGGTAACCTGGTAATCTTTGCTTTGAAATCTGCATGACACTAATTGCAACTGTTCTTAAAATGAGAAATTAAAAAAGTCAAATCACAAGGCAAAGGTTGATGTATCTGTGATAAACAGTACAACCAATGGTGATCCATGCAAAGTGCAGCTCCATCAGTAAAAGCAGGCAGCATCAAGGCTATTCTCTGGGTAAATATATATGCTTTCAAAGTCTCATCACGCAAACAAAATCTGTAATGATAGGGCATCTGATTGATCATGAAACTCAATTCTGACGCATGCTTTCATCTTTTAATCAAACTCTGTGATTGCAGGGCATCCATTTGATCATGAAACTGAATTTCTCTTTCAGATAATGCATTTTATTTTAGACTAGTTCTTTAGACAAGGCCGGAGTAAGGAGTGAGCAAAATTATCTAGGAAAAGTCATTAAAATGTAGGCATTTTTTTCTGGTTAAACATTTCTATTTAAACACCACACACACACACACACACACACACACAACATATTTATATATATATATATATATATATATATATATATAATATATATATATATATATATATATATATATACTGGTGAAAAAAGGAATACTCAATTCATCACAAATGGGATGAAAAGAATCAATCAAAGACTGATGACTGGATCTAAACCTTACCAGTACACAAGATATCCTGCCACCAACTAACTCCTGCCCACAACTGTATGCACTCAGGTCCATATGAGGAGGTTGGGATGCATGCCATATTCTTGTGGACTCTTCCTTGAGAGCGTTTCTTTGTCACTTGACTGAAACTGTGAGTGTCTATCTCTCTCAAGCTTCATTATGGATGTCAGAACATGGGCAGAATAACTGAGAAACACCATGTCTCTGTCATCTGCTTTCATGTGATGTCAAACTGGACCCCAACAGTTTGAGTGCTATCTTTGACCCTTGTAGTCATCAAATGAACAGCACAATGTCTCAAACTGTACCTCCCGATCATCATAATCTCAGTCCAGTTCACTTCCCCTTTCTGTACCTCTGGAGAGTTTGTGTCCAACTTTATATGGGGCCTGAGGAGTACACAGTCACCACATTCCCTCTTGATAGAACATTCACTTGCTCTGGTTCCATTCGGTTAGGTAGATCACTGGCAAAGACCATTACAGGCATGTGGGGCAACTGACATAAATGATGGCCCTTAGTTCCATCGTTTAAATCTCTCTCAAATGCACAAAATATACAAATATTCAACACATATACTGTGGCAAATCTCCAACATGCCAATGTTTTCAAAGTATTAACAACATCCTGCAAAGCATACTTTGGTAAATACAAATAACACACCATATTCGGAAAATGTTTGGCAAAGTAATGATTTTAAAGAACATATTTGGTTAAATGCTCATGGGTTAATTGTAGAGGAGCACATTCTGGTAATTGCAAGTATGAAAGCAAGGAACATTTTTATTCAGCAAGTTGGCAAACATTTAGATACACTGCAACATGCAGACATACAGGCCACCACAAACAAACAGTAAAACAGAAAACCCAGAAACTGAACTGTTTACAAAACATCCATTTTGGTGAAAGTGTGACAGGGAATGTTTCAGGCTCATGCTTTTTTTGTATATGTACATTTACTGTGTTTTGATGGGGCAAGTAGAGTATTAGAATAAACAAACAAAACCTCCAATGTTGTGCATTAATCATAACTCAGGCATTCTTGGCAGCTGTACCTTTAGGATACCAGACCTTTGCACACAGATTTTAAAGAGAGTCACAACACTTGTGCTGACTGGAAAGGTGAGTTGCTTCACCTCAAGTGTTCCTTACGATACCTTTCAAAACTGATGACATCTGAGGGGTCCTTACTTACAGGACTAAACAGGAGGTGGGGAGAGGCGACCTCAAAATCCCCCACAAAAATCTCACACAAAACAGACAAACCTAAACCAACGCTCAATCCATTTTTAGAGGAAGTCCAAATTTTTAGGCCCCTCCTTTGTGTTGGTGTTACTGCTTGGCATTCATAAAGAGAGAATGTCTTTTTTTGTGAGAGCTAATCAACCAGATGTACTGAACGGAGAGCTTCTGAACTATAGCGTGGCCCTTTCTCTTTTCTTTGTCTTCTCAGACCTTTCCTCAAAAGTACCAATCTCCGTTAATTTGAATCAAGTTCTTTTCAACCATGAAGTTTCACTATCACTGGCATCAGGTAGATCAATGGCCTCAGTAACTGTATAACTGTAAAGACATTGGTGCTTTTTTTGTTGCTCTTTCCTAGTATAGGATCATGACTCAAAGTCTCTCCTCAAGACAAAAACCACTGACTCCCGAGAGCAATGTGAAGACTCAGACAGGAAACAGGCAACAAGCCACCTCTCCGAGATTGCTTCATTCCACAACCTTTGTCAGCAAAACTGAGTCTCTAAATCTCTTTAAGAGTTCACAATTTTAACCAGTCCTTCGATGAGACTATAAACCGAGGTTCCGTGTGTGAACACACGCAACATCTTGCAACACGTAAAATTCCATCGCCAACTTTCGGAAGAGAAGGCCAGTTTGGCCGTTGGTATGGATGACACGTGACACATAGCATGCACCTTCCCGAAGATGGAGTATGGCTCCTTAATGCGGGATAAAAAAGGGTCATACCACAAAACTCCACTGCTGGCTATACAGGGAGTGTCCGCAGGAGTATCAGCCTGCGTACGCAGAAAGAAAGAAAGAAAGAAAACACTTTTAACTTTGAACAAAGTCGCAGAAAAACGATGCAGATGAGAGCAAAAAAAAAAGTGTGATCTCTGGAATCTTTGTGTGAAAATCTGCGCATAATCAAAATTTGTGAGGAAACAGCCCCCAGTTGTATGCTCAAAGAACACTGCATCTGGTTAAGTTCACATGGTCCAAGGCAAAACAGGACAGGATAAACAGAGCTACTTGGTAACCTGGCCTGTCTGCCATGTCTGATTACAAGCAGGCTGAAGTCTCTCCCTGATGAGCAAATTCCTCATCAGCTGTCCAGGCTTAAAACCCAGGTGAGTACACAGGACAAAACCAGGGATGTCACCAAGGTTATCAGTATTAAAAAAAAAACCCAAAAAACCCCATAAGATCCAAAACAAGTCTCATAGTTCTGCCATGGAAACATGCACAAAAATAGTCGTCTACCTGTCAAGAAAATATAGATAACATCAAACTAGGCGGTGTTGAAACACCCAGCCATTTACTTATCACATTCGATTGTTGTTCAAAACCACTGAATCACACTGGCTTGCATCTGAGCTACCACATCCACACAGATCCACACACACACACTGGAGCAAGTCACATGTTGTACCATGAAAAGGACACAGATAGCTCAACTTGTGATTCACCCAAATTTTCTAAAGCCAGATTAAAAAAAAGAAGCTACGTAAAACAAACAGAAAAATGAATAAAACGACACGGCAGAACGGGCAGCTGATGTTCATTTCTGTGATGAAAAAAATCACTATGCCTAAGCAAGTCACAAACTTACAACAGCTTTGCCAGCATTTTAAAAATTTTGAGAAGAGATACAACAAAGTGGACAAAAGACTGACTGGACCAAAGGTGAATGAACTACAACATCTCACGAGAAAGGCATATGAAAGTAATGGAAAATTAATTTATCACTTTTATTCAGGTCATTATCGGAATAGCCCAGCAAACAAGACAGGGTTTTTCCAGGGCTGCTACTGCCCAATGAAAGGGAGGCTTGTCCTGCCAAATCTGATAATGTAAAACAAATTCTTACATATACCATAATGTTGACTAATGTATCCTTAAGGCTGATGAAAGTAGTGCTGAGGTTGCCTGGCATTCCTCAAATCTTTATTGCCCCAAAGGCAAAAAAAAAGAAAAAAGAAGTAAATATAAATGTAACGGTGCCACAAACATGAAAGGTTTCATGGGCAAAGAGGCTCTGCAGATTGGACAACTAGTACCCAGTGAGTAGAATTTGACGATCTAGTCACTAGATCATGATAAGAAAAGCTGGCAGGCTACACATTCTACAACAGAAAAAAATGTGTAGAGATTTTCTAGAACAAAGACAGATCACAAATGCAGAAAAAAAATGAACGCTATATAAAGCAAACATACAAAGGAAAGTGAAAACAAGCGACAAAAAAGAAGAAATTACAAGCAAAGAATTTCCAGAAGGCTGAGGTACACTGTATAGTGAAAGAGCAGCACCAGACGTTCCACTGGGACGGTAATGAAAGATCATCATCAACAAAAAAAAAAAAAAAAAAAAAAAGGCAACGTCAAAGAGCAACAAAAAAGGTCAATTTCCTGGCACAGTTTGCTCAAAGATGGAGTATCATTTATACTGAAAGAACTTGCAACATCCCCAGAGTGGCATTTCTCTAATTTATATACACATACACAACTGATAAAAAGTTGATGAAAAAACTAAACATGTATTGTAAGCTAATGCTTGCATGATGCAAAATTTCACAATCACTTTCATTATTGCCCATCTACTACCACTGGGCACTTTGAGGCCCAACACTTAGAGAAATACATGAAACAGAATGTGAATGCATTTTCATTTGTGCATATTTCTTTCAAAGTGTGTGGTGTTTGTGTGCATGCGTGCATGCGTGTATGCGTGCGTGTGTGTGTGCATGCGTGGTGTGTGTGTGCGTGTGTATGTGTGTGAATGTGTATTTGTGAGAGTGTGTGCATGTGTTTATGTGTACATGCGTGTGTGTGTGTGTGTGTGCGTGCGTGTGTGCGTGCATGCGTGCGCGATTTCATTGTAACTGTCAACGCAGATATCCGTGTTGAAAATTTATGTCACTTCCCTGCTTACCACTCAAACATAGGTGTATAAAGCAAAAAACCAAAGAAGCAGAAACAAACAAACAAACAAAATGTTGGACAATTGTGTCATTTTATAGATAAAAATCCAAACAAAGAAACAAACAAAGAAACAAAATGTTGGACAATTGTGTCATTTTATAGATAAAAATCCAAACAAAGAAACAAACAAAGAAACAAAATGTTGGACAATTGTGTCATTTTATAGATAAAAATCCAAACAAAGAAACAAGGAAACAAACAAACAAAAATAAAAACAAAAACTTGACAACAGCAAAGACAAAAAAAGGGGGGAAAAAAGAGGAAGGGAGACACGTTAAGGGAACAAAAAAACAAACCAATACCATTATTTTTTTTTTCAAGCTGATACTCAAATTCTTGAAACTTCAAGGGAAAGGCATAGCTTTCAGATCAAGAGAAAAAAATGCTATGTGTACTAGGAAGCACGTAACATTATTCTACTCTGAAACAAGCTCTTAAATGCTGCAGCACAGAAAAAAGGGCTGCATGGAATAAAATGAAACAAAATCAAAACAAAACAAACCATCAATTCTTTCCTTGCTAACTTGCTGAAGTCAACGCCTGCCGTGTGACAGTCTTTCTTCCTATGATACAGTACGGTCGGTTCTATCATGTGTTACTCTTCCACTATATATAAGTCACATGGGATCACTGTCATCCATCTGTTTGCCTTAGTCTACATCTATTTTCACTACCACAATCAGGCTGCAGCAGTTCAATTCATGTGCTGGCAAGCGCTGTTGATTTCCTTCACCTTCAGTACATAGAAGTAAAAATTTACTCTCTCTCAATTAAATGCTAGGATAAAACGTTGCCTGAAAAACAGAAGATAGGACGCTTTTACCTATCTTTCAGGTTTAATCAAAAGTCCCTTTCTTTTTTTTTAAAAAACTTTATTTGACAAAGTATCCACTTCCTATCACACTTAAACAAAGTAGAGACAGCATTGGTTACCCTTCTGGACTGACAACTGTCACCTTCTAATCTTTCACCAAAGGCTGGCAAAATAAGGACTGCAATATTTTGAAACATGTATCCTTACAAATCAAACAAGCACTGTGAATTCAGGACATTTCATTCACATAGGTATTTTAACACTGAGATAAACAGTAGAAAGAACTACTGAATACAACTTCTTGTTCCAAGAGAATGATTGAGTTCACAGCGCTCAAGTACCTCTGCATTGCCTTTCAAGATTCAAAACCAATTCTCTGTCGTGTTGTGCATTCAAATGAAAGACCAAAGCCTGAGAAATATTGAAATATTTCACCGGTTATAAATAATAAAAAGAGAAGAAAAAAGGTTGATGATTTGGAGCATCAAGTTCATAAACATTTTTTCTATCAAAAACATAAACAACGAAAATGAACGAATTTGGTACTCGGCTTCAATCACTCCACTCTTCAGTGCAAGAAGAAGCTGAGTACCAAATTCGTTCATTTTCGTTGTCTTATTTATTTGTGTCTTGCCTGAAGAAGACCTAAGAGGTCGAAACGCGTCGTTTTTGTCTTGTGACTCGTTTGTCCACGTTTCTCTTGGCGGTTTGCTAACATTTATTTAAGATTTATTTTTGAGAAGAGTTAAGTTGAAAATCGGATTTGTTCATCCCAAACAAAATGTCTCAGAGAAGCTGCAGAAATCACATTTCGGAAGTAAAAAACAAACAAACAAAAACTGGACTGCTTGTCCATTTTTGGCAAGAATTTTAAGGGTTTCTTAACATTTATGAACAACTCTGTAAACAGGTATGCAATTTTCAAAACATCTAAATAATTACATTCTTTTCTCAAACACACCTATATTCTCCATTACATGAATGATAACCATGTCCAAACAATTTTTGATCCTATTAGACATAAAATATCGAAAAAAATCTTGAACTTTCCACGAATAATACATTAAAAAAATAACACTTTCCAATATCATGCCATGAATACATGCAGATATTAAACAGATTAAAATGTAATAATAACATGTTTAAAGATAAAAACAAACAAAAAACATACTAGCAAGATTGTATGATATTGAAATCGTAACACTTGTAGCAATTCAAGGCAATAAGTGCAAGATAAGATGAAATGGGAACAGTCTGCATTGTCGTCATCTATACAATACTGTTAGACTGTAGGAAACAGTTCATTCAGTAGGTGACCACCGTTCTGATGAATCTAACCTCCAATTTGGAGTGCCTCAGGGATCGTGCTGGGACCTGTCCTCTTTATTTTGTACACCACTCCATTGTCTAATGTCATCCACGGCCATTCCGTTTCACACGAAATGTTTGCGGATGATACCGCTGCTCCATTCCTCTGTCATCGATGACTACTCACCCCTTGTTTCTACTCTTCAATCTTGTACTTCTGATATTGAGACCTGGATGTCAGCAAATAAGCTTAAATTAAACTGTGAGAAGACTGAAGCATACGTTTTTTTAATACGGTCACATCATGGCCCTGATCCGCTCCCTTCTTCTTTGACATTAGGTTCCAGCACTATTGAATTTTCAAACACTGTTCGTGACCTTGGTGTTCTCCTTGATAGTGACCTCTCGATGAAACAGCATGTCACAAAAACTTGTCAGTTAGCTACATGGAACTTAAACGAATTGCTGCTATTCGACCCTATCTCACTGAAGACGCCACAAAAACTCTCGTTTCATCATACATCCTTTCAAGGCTAGATTACTGCAACTGTGTTCTCCTTGGCTGTCCCTCAACTGTCATCCAACCCCTCCAATGTGTACAGAACTCTGCAGCCCGTCTCATTTGCAAATCTCTAGGACCAACCCTGCAGCCCTCTCCTGAAAAAGTTGCACTGGCTCCCGTTGAAGAAAGAATTAAATACAATTGTTTTGTCTCTGCTTCAAGATTTTCACTGGCGATGCCCCTGCCTATCTATCCGATCTCCTTCAAGTATATGTCCCATCACGTACGCTCCGCTCCTCCACCGACACTAGGACCTTCGCTTCCCCAGTTACCGCCCCATCGTAAACAGCATGGCGAACGAGCTTTCTCATACGCAGCTCCCAAACTCTGGAATAAACTCCCCTATGACTTAAGACATTCTCAAACCTTTTCTTCCTTCAAAACCTCCCTGAAAACCTACCTTTTCAAACAATACTAAGAAGACAGTCATTACCAGATAGTTGATTGACTTTGTTATTTTGTGGATTGCTTAGTAGTTTGTGCTTGTTGCGGCTGTTGTGTATTGTATGTCTGTGCGTGAGAGTGTGTGTGCGCGTGGGAGAGAATGAGAGAGAGAGCCTTTGTTTTTCATTTCTGAGCCGTTTTTTTCATGCATTTTCTTTACATTTAGCAATTGCATTTTTTCTGCCTTTGTAAAGCGCCCTGTGCGTGGAAGGCGCTATATAAATCCCCATTATTATTATTTTATTATTATTATTATTAGACCTGTGCATTTGCTTTTATGTTTGTCAATCATGAATGTAACACAAACAGACAGTTTCAATCTCTGGGCCTTTGACGAATCATACAGAGATCTCCAAAACCCATCAGACCATTTCAATTCCTTGACAGACCATTCTAACTTTCATGACCTCACAGATTTAGTGTCTTGATCTTGAAGGTCATTACAATTTCAATTTTCATGACCATTC
Organism: Conus ventricosus; assembly: GCA_018398815.1. Lineage (NCBI taxonomy): Eukaryota > Metazoa > Mollusca > Gastropoda > Neogastropoda > Conidae > Conus > Conus ventricosus. The sequence goes on along the minus strand of CM031597.1, from coordinate 118,952,537 downwards.
TTTGGACGGGACTGGTGGACAGAAAAGCCTTCATAGCAAGGAAACAGAACCACTTCATCAAATACATTACAGACTGACATAATGGTTCTAGGACGCCGCGTCTTCATTCAAGCATGGCATGCGTCAGTATAAAAGTGTAATGAGCAGGTCACGGAGGTCAAGTTCAATCTTTTAATATTCTTTGATCAAGAGTTTTGAAAGTATTTTTGACACAACAGTGTTTGATTCCAGGCTCTGAAAACATCGTCCTACATCTACCATTTTAACAACAACATTTTCTGTCATCAAATAGAATTCTAAAAAAATAAAGAAATAAAAAAAGTCGGGTTAGTAATTCAATTTTAAATGAGTGGGTTTACTATTGTGTAGTACTTATGAAGTAAGCCTGAGGGAACTGAACATGAAGCATAGAGTAGTCATGTTGTAAGTTTGTGACGTTAATGAAACACATATTCTGAGAGAGAGAGAGAGAGAGAGAGAGAGAGAGAGAGAGAGAGAGAGAGAGAGAGAGAGAGACAGACAGACAGACAGACAGACAGAGAGAGCAGTCTGTGCCACTGAGAAAGATGTGATACAGACAGGTGGAATCAGACAGAGACCACGGGAAAAGAATACATGATTATTTTACATAAATAATCATACATAAATTTACCATAATGACAAACCAAAGGCAGAGAAAATTTGCTCAGCAATGTAAAACAATGCATGCCGTTACCATCAACTTTTGGCACAGTTCTCATTGTTCCATGAATAAAGGGTCAAGACAGATGGCGCCTTTGGTCACTGAAGTGACCAACAACGAGGTCATTTAAATTAGTATGGTGTCTCTTTCAGTAGATAACCCACAAATCAGCCACACGAAACAGATTCTTATGACTGTAGTAATGCTGCCACTGAAATGATGACAGAACAAGTATGAGTGTGACCATGTTTGAAAACAAAAACTGAGAGGAAGGATGTTGGAAAAAACTCTCAATTCTGCTGTTCATTTAAATAATAACATAAAATAAAAAATAAAAAAACACAAATACCACTATAAATCAAAACAAACTCAACAACATGCAATGATGAAAAAAAAAAAATCCAGCAACTTTTTTCTTGAGAAAGAGAGACTCACCAATAGAATTAAAAAAGGCAGCAAATAGACACTTATTCCAAACAAACATTTGCCAGAAATGTATATATATATATCTGTGAGTGATATAATACATGCAGTATCATACCTTTACATACCACAGTCCCATTAACAGTTACGCAGAGGCAATGGAACACATTTCACGATGCACAGCATTTGGATGAACTCTTGTTATTTACCATACCATGTCAGCATATAATTATAGAGTACCTGCTGAGGAAATGAACTGGCAGTTGACTATAAATCTGTCCAAAGTCCATTCTCCGCCACCACAAGACAAACAACTGCACTCACCCATACATCTGGCACAACCTGCTTGTCAAACCAACAACTTACAAGCAAAATCCTGACTGAGACCTACAGCCGTTCTTCAGCTTTCAATGCTGTGATGGCGCCTCATCTTTCTGAGTCTTTGAAAGAGGATCAACAGAGTTTCTATCACTGGCAGGTGCGCTTTTCCTGTCCTCTTTTCCAGCAGACTTATCAACCTCATTACCTAAAGCATCCATAGGAACAGGTCTGGACGTGGATTCTTTCTTCTTGACGCTACCACTGGTATTCCGACTGGATGCTGGTCCTAAATCAGCATCAGCTGGGATCCTGGTTGAACGAGGAAGTCTGTAGGCACTGTGCGCGTGGCCGTCTGCAGGGGGCTGCACGTCGCATTGCTGGATGATGCCGATGCCGTAAGGCTTCAGGTGGTAGATGAGGTACTCCAGTACATACATCATGTTGGGGCTGACGTAGTGAAAGGTGATGGCATAGTCACTACAACAGTCTGGCCCCTGCAAAAGCAAATAAATGAAGGCAACTAGATTTTCCTCACCCATCTTCTGTTTGTTCACTTACCATGAACCAGGAAAAAAAAACCAAGAGTGAATGAAAAGTCTTGGGGTGTGCAAGCACACTTGTGCATGTGCATGTGTGTGTGCGTGTGTGTGTGTGTGCGTGTGCATGTGCATGTGTGTGTGTGTGTGTGTGTGTGTGTGTGTGTGTGTGTGTGTGTGTGTGTGTGTGCATGTGTATGTGTGTGTGTATGTGTGTGTGTGTGTGTGTGTGTGTGTGTGTGTGTGTGTGTGTGTGTGTGTGTCTTAAAAGGTGTTTTTTTTGTGTTGCAAACAACTGGCATTTTAATGCAGTCTGAACTGATTAACACATTCATCTTGGGACAAAACAAGTGCTGGTAAACAATTCTGTTACTTTGAAAATGACACTGTAAAGTTTCAAAATGGAGTGACTGACGGCGGAGTCGAAGCAAAACTTTGAAAGAGAGGGTGTTAGTTACCGCCAATGACATTAACAAGCAAAGCACATGACTAGACACGATGCATTTCAACCTCTTGGGTCTTCTGTAAAGATTAAAGAAAAAGCAAGGGGGAGTGGGGGTGTGGGTGGGAGGGAAGTGAGGGGAGGAGAGAAAGAGGGGGTGGGGTGAAGGAGAGGATGTTAAAGTGTAAATTCATGACAATTTCTTCACTGACAGTTTATAACTAGGGGGCTATCAAATTCCGTCTTGTGAACAAAACCACCTGTCATGCTTTTCTAAAGCTGAAGTGCATGTGACAGGGCGACACTCATCTGTAGACCAAGATTTCAAATCTTGATAAAACATTTGATTGAGTGAATCAGGGTTTATAAGCAGGACATGTGCTCCGTCCTACAAAGCAAACAGTGATGCCACTGTGTGCGCTGTCAGAGCAAATCAGCCATTGCCACAGGCTGCTTGCTAACATACCCCCCGCTGTGGCTTTAACAAAGATCACCACAGATAATCATTTGGCATTCAAACCACCCTGGGGAGAAATTCACAATCCAAGTGCCTGCAAAGGTAGACAGTGAAAGGTAGGAAACAGAAAGGGAAGAAAGTGCTATGAAGAAATAAGCTGGGGTTAAAAAAAACAACAGCAACAACCGACTGAACCCTAAAAACACAGGTGAGAGAGGGTACATCTCTGCCAAGATCACACAGAAGCTGGATCTGTTCTATGATGGATCCACATTAAAACTGAATTAGTTCATCCTTGGACCACGTTCTATCGTCTCACCATGTTATTTATTTCCTTGGGTAACCTTGGTGACAAAGACATACACAAACAACAGACGTTGGTACAAACAAGGGAACTGGAAAAAGCATTTGGGAGAGCACAAACCTCACCCATGTCAAACAGCCTCTACATACCCACCCCCTTCCACAAACCTCACCCATGTCAAACAGCCTCTACATACCCACCCCCTTCCACAAACACACCATGTCAAACAGCCTCTACATACCCACCCCTTCCACAAACACACCCATGAGACCTACTTTGTATTCCCAATCTACACTGAATCTTTCAAAGACCTTACATGTTTCAAAACACCTAATAAGCCTGATTTTTTTTTCTCCCGCTCAGACCTTAGCATCATTTCCTAAAAGAAATGTACAAAGATGCTGGAAAATGCAATATTAAAGTTAGTGGAAAAAAAATCCTGTTTCTACCTTTTAATCCAAATCTGCACCAAAGTTTAATAGAATTGTCATCGGTTTGCTTGTCTGCATTACACTTTACAAAAAGCATCTCAGAGATCTGCCACAACCAGATGCAAGCAGGTCCCCAAATGAAGGAATGTGGTGACCTTCATGGTGGGGTTATAAACAGTTGTGTCTGCAAAAAAGTTCATCAAGGAATGAAAGAGAGGAGAGAGAGAGAGAGAGAGAGAGAGAGACAGAGACAGACAGAAGATTGTAGAGAATGTTATTTTTGCCTGCTTTGAGGTATATACAGACTTCACATAAAGTTAAGGACCACTTGCAAAATTGCACGCCAAATAGAAACTAGAAAATCGATTCCATCCATCTTTGACATACATTTATTTCAACAATCCATATGTGCCTAAAATGAAATTTAGCACAATCGATACAGAAATGCACAATTCGCAGCGCTCGAAATCGGCCCCACCCTCTAAATCGAAAATCACACAAATGTGAGTCGAAAAACATTTGAACAAAATCACAGAAAAAGAGAGGTTAAACTTCATGAATGTCAATGGATTGTCAGAAGCGCGTGTGTCCACCATTCATGGCAAGGCAGTCAAGGCAACGCTGGCGCATGGAGTTGATCAGGCGTGCCAGAAAGGCCTGAGGAATAGTGTTCCATTCTTCTTGCAGCCATCCAAGCAGCTGCTGTCGGTTGGCGGGCAAAGGGTGGTTCTCTCGAACTCTCCGACCGAGCTCGGCCCACAACTGTTCGATGGGATTAAGGTCGGGACTGTTGGCTGGCCATACCATGCGGGTAATCCCCGCCTGCTGCACGAAGGCGTTGACGGCCCTGGGCCTGTGTGGCGTGGCGTTGTCGTCCTGAAGGACAGCAGCAGGCCCAATCTGCTGCAGCGCCGGGACGACCAGAGGTCGAAGGATCTCCTGCAGATACCGCTGCCTGTCAGTATACCGTCGACATGGTAAAGGGGGGTTCTGTGATGCCTGCCGATTCCTCCCCAAACCATAACGGAGCCGCCTCCAAAGGGGACCACTTCTTGAATTGCATTGGCAGCAAGCTGCTCCCGTGGACGCCTCCAGACACGGGTTCGGCCATCACTGGGTGTCAGACAGAACCGTGATTCATCAGTGAACAGAACCTCTGTCCACTGGGCACGTGGCCATCTCTGGTGCGCAGTGCACCAGGAATGACGGTTGGCTCGCTGGATCTGGGTCAGCCTTGGTTTTCGTAATGGACGACGCGCACGAAGGTTGACGTCATGGAGGCGATTACGTGTTGTCTGCGAACTGACTGTGGTGTTAGTGGCAGCTCGCAGACGTCGTCCGATGATGTTGGCAGAGTTCGTTCGTTGCACTATGGCTTGGCGGTGGATGTAGCGGTCTTCTCTTGCTGTCGTTTTCTTGGGACGACCCGTTGCGACGCCGCTCCTGGACTCTTCCTGTCACCTGGAACCGCTGTCTCAACCGAATGATGACTGAGTGCGACACTTGAAGCCTGCGTGACACTTCGCGCACGCCAATTCCATCCTGCAGCCAGGCAATCGCTCGGGTTCGAAATCATTTAACTTTTGTCGTGGTGGCATGCTGCTGCTTGGGTTCGGTCGAAATCATTTAACTTTTGTCGTGGTGGCATGCTGCTGCTTATGTAGGCAACCAAGGAGTATAAATCATAGCCAGATATCCATTGATCCACGTGCATCTCAATTTGGCCCTTCACAAAGCCACAGGTATCACGCACTGACCACTGAAACACGCTCCAGTTTTGCTGAAATTGTAGATTTTCAAACGCGCCCAGCATGCTGCGTGACGCGCACGTGCAGCCCACACAGCAGTTGACGTATTCACTATTGACCCCTCAGCCTTGCCACCGAGTTTTACATGATACATCTTATTCGTTGGTTTTTTATGATTTTTTGAAAATGCACCCTATTATCTTGACTGGTCCTTAACTTTATGTGATGTCTGTACATCACAGTAAAATACTGATTAAAACACTGTCACTAAAATGTACTGGTATTGTATTTATGGCCTCAGTTCTTCACTTCTGGATGTAAGTGATACTTTCTGGTTCATATCCTTGCCAGAACACTTATCCTAACCGTTAGTCCTGATTTTTTTCATAGGCCAGTCAAAGACCTTGCCAGACCAGTTATCCTGGCTGTTAGTCCTGATTTTTTATATGTGAGTCAAAGACCCGTTGCTATCAATCCATCTAGCAGCCACCAACCTGTTTTGCGGGATAAAAGTTGTAGCTCCAGTACCACATGTCCTTGGGCAAGATGCCAGGAATCAAGTGGTGCTCTGGTATGAAGGGGTGAAACCTCTCCCTGCCCAGCTCATCCCGTGTATCTTCCGCCTTCACCCCCACATTCTGCATGCACTTGCCCCTCTCCAGATCTTCAGCTCCCCCGCCATCCCCGCGACACTGACTGTTGTCCTTCAGAGAGGTCTCTGCAAAGCGCTTGATGGCCTCTTTGCTCAGGACGTAGCCTGCTCCGCCACTCATGTATCCCTGGCTGACGTAAGGTCTGAACCGCCGGCCAAAGTACACAGGATCCAACGGGCTCTTGTCGCTCAGAAAGTAGCGCAGGTTTTCCACACCACAAAGGTGTCATCATCTGCCTTGAGGAACCAGTCAAAGTCCTCGAAATGGTGCTCGTACACGTACTTAAAAGCCTCTTTGGTCTTGGCCCACAGATTGTTCCTGCCTTCATGCACAGGTAAGTTCACCACAGGTAGATTGTGGGTAGTGTCAGCTTTGGAGCTCATGAACAACACCTTGTTACATCGCTTGGCCCAGGTGGCGTAGACATGCTGCGCTTTGGACTTAAGGTTGTTGGGACTGGTCATCACCAGCACAGGACACGAACCTTCTGGGACAGCTCCTCTGCCAGGGCGCTGGATTCTTCTGTTGGCATCACAGAACACGCAGCCAGTGTTAAACACAGCTCCACAGTGCTCAAATCATTGTGACATAACTGTAGACTGAGCTAAATCTATGTACTGATGCATCTTTACTACAGAAGAATCTATTTTAATTTTTTCAATAAAATAAATGTAAAAAAAACACTCATGTATATGAAGCAACATGGCTTGATATTCAAACCTTTGAAATAAATAGCTTGTTTCGAAAAGAGCATTTATAAAGTTTGATTCTGAGAGAAAGGATGCTGTTTCTGTTTGTTTGTTCCTATCTTCATATTACCCAAAATATGTTTGGATGCTATGAATGTATGCACACTCAGGACACAACCTATTTCATAATTACTTGTCTTCTCTATATAAACCTTACATTAATATTGCTTAAAACTTATGAAAAGTAATGAACAAAATTTAGGGTTGTATAAAAACCAAAACAGGTTTGACATTTAATCCTAACCCTGAGTCGTGGTGCAAATGGAACTATCTCTAAATGTTAATAACTGAGAAAAAAAAATGTTTTACTAAAATAAACCCAGAATTCTACACATAAGTTGCATGTTGTCTCATGATCATTCATGATCAAGTTCTTTAGTCTTTTTCCACAAGCAAATCAATGAAAAATCTTTGCTTTTAACATACCCTAAGCTTACTCATAGAACCCCACTCTTGAAGGAAAAAGTAGATACTTCTCATTTGTTCCATGTGGGTTTCACCGACACCTTTTCTATAGTATTATCAAGTAATCAACATGCAGAATGCATAATTCATGAAGTTAATAACTGGGCTGAATACATCAACACACTAACTGCATCAATTATTTGTTTTGTCGTTTTCACTGAAAGACCTTTTACATGATACCATTCCATGTGTATTGTGCATGAATCCAGTTGCCAAGAGTTAAATGAATAACAGTTTTGTTATCTGCAAAGAAAGAAAGAAAGAAAGAAAGAGAGAGAGAGAGAGAGAGAGAGAGAGAGAGAGAGAGAGAGAGAGAGAGAGGAGAGAGAGAGAGAGAATACAAATTCATATGAAGACAAAGGCTTAACTGACAGTTAATTCCGTAAGCCTTTTGAAAAAGTTGTTAAAAGGAACTGAAAATAAATGAAGACAAAATATATTCATAGACACTTTAACACAGATTATGATCTCAGACACACACACATACAAAGACATACACACAAAGAAAGACACACACACACATACACAATGCGCAGAAGGGGATGGGGGGGGGGGGGGGGGGGGAGAGAGAGAGAGAGAGAGAGAGAGAGAGAGAGAGAGAGAAGGATGAGAGAGAGAGAGAGAGAGAGAGGGTGGAGGGAGCAATTATGCATGAGCACACATTAAATGAATATAAATCAATGTTTAAAAAAAAAAGCCAGAAAATCATGCACCTGAGTACCACATACACAAAAAGTTCACACACAAGAAGTAAACCTCACATCTGTACTGGCCACATGCACTCAGCCCAAACACAGACATGGAACACCAATTTCCATGTACCGGATAATGAAAACACCGGACTTCATTATTACCATTATTATGAATACTTATATAGCGCCTATTCTTGGCTAAAGACCAAGCTCTAAGCGCTTTACAATCCACACTCGTTTACACAATGGGCTGCCTACCTGGGTAGTGCCAACTGAAGAACTGCCAGCTGGCGCTTCATACAGTCGTTTCCTGTGTCATCCAGTCAATAACGTTCAATGTCGTTCACTCAATTTCCATACTTCCTTCATTCTTTCCATTTCTCACGCAGGGTGCATGCTATGTGTAATGTGTCATCCATAGCAACGGCCAAACTGGCCTTCTCTTCCAAAAGTTGGTGATAGGATTTTACGTGTGTGCAAGATGTTATGCGTGCGTTCACACACAGAACCTCGGTTTATATACATGGAGTCAGAATCAATGCTAACTCTGAGGGAAAAAAAAACAACCTGTACCGAAACGGCCTGGCGGAGATTCAAACCTGCAACCCCAAGATCACAGAGTACAAGTCCAGCGCTCTACCAACTGAGCTATTCCGGCCATGCTGAAGGTGGAAAAAACAACAATGAAATAGACATGAGACACAGAAATACTCTAAAAACATACATGCAGAGGAGTTGTTCCATAAGTTTATGATATGACTTCCTGACAGAGTAACTTTTCAGATGACTTGAATTTCATTCCAAAGTTTTGCAGTCTTTTTGCTATGACTTCCTGACACGAGTAATTTTTAGGACGACCTGAATTTCATTCACAAATTTTGCATGTGAGTAAGCGAGGTATGTCATAAAAAGGTTAGTCCTTGGTTGAGGGGTGAGAATGGTACGTTTGTTAGGACCATTATTACTTGTGGAGGTAAGATGGTGTTGAAATTATTCAAGATTTTGTACTTAAAGAAAGGTTTCTTTACTTGGCATTTAAGTCCAAAACAAAGAATGTCTCATTGCTTGTAATCACTTGGGAGATGGGAAGATGATTTGTGAAGAACGAGTTTAAGAGAATTTCTACGTAAGGTTCCAAGTGGTCTAAAAGAATGTTTGTATGAGCCACAGGTCACATCCCAGTAAGTTGATGCCTAGGCTGCAATCTATGAGAGGTTGAATTTATGCATAGAGAAATAGCTTTCTAATATGCTAATCATAAAAACGCTTCATTCATCTGAAAAATGTTCTTCGACAGCTTTTGTAAAGAACAGAAATACAATCTGACCAACATAGGATATTGTCAACTAAAAAGACCTACTAAACTAAACAAATCAACTCTTTCCAATTCTTCATTGCGTACATTTAGTCTTGGCAAGCTGGTTTCTGTGTTAAGGCATTCCAGTCTGGTGGTGGTAACTAGCATGAACTTTGATTTATGAGGGTTGATTGTCATATGATTTGCTTTCACAAGTTTATCAGTATCATTCTGCATATTACAACACAGTGCACCTTGCATTTTTGCTTTGGCTCCAAAGGGTAACACCATCAGCAGAGAGAGAGAGAGAGAGAGAGAGAGAGAGAGAGAGAGAGAGAGAGAGAGAGAGAGAGAGAGTGAGTGCACCCAGCATTTTTGTTTTTGCTATGAACGATAACATCATCAGAAAAGAAAGAGAGAGAGAGAGAGAGAGAGAGAGAGAGAGAGAGAGAGAGAGAGAGAGAGGAGAGAGAGAGACAGACAGACAGACAGAGACAGAGAAAGAGAGAGAGAGAGAGAATGACAATGACAATGAGAGAGAGAAAGAGAAAGAGAGAGACAGACAGAGAAAGAGAAAGAGACAGAGAGAGAGAGAGAGAGAGTAAGCAAGAGAGCATGCATGCACGCTTGTGTATGTGTGTGTGTGTGTGTGTGTGTGTGTGTGTGTGTTGTGTGTGTGTGTATGTGTGTGTGTGTGTGTGTGTTGTGTGTGTGTGTGTGTGTGTGTGTGTGTGTGTTATGTGTTGTGTGTGTGTGTGTGTGTGTGTGTGGTTGTGTGTTGTGTGTGTGTGTGTGTGATTTGTGGGAAGAGACAATGGAAAGGGAATGACAGACTTGCACAGGTATGATTTTCCAGTGGACTTAGATTTAGAAACATCATTCAACAGCTGGCTGCTTTGTAGCCATGAAGCCTGAAAGACAAAGAACATCTCTGAGATTCACAGGCACTACAAGCAACATCCGATGACCTGATGATTTCAAGGAAACTGATACTGGGGACCAATTACAACTTCAAGAGACATCAGAAGACAGCACTGTCTTTAGTGACATGCAGCCTGTAATGTTCCCACCACTTCAAACCCTCCAACTTGGCTGTGTATGATGCAGAAGACAGTATCAGCACTAGGACTGCATTCAAGTTTGAACTGTACAAGAGGCAGGGATTAGCACTGAACCAGAAGCGGGCAATAACATATATGAAGACTCTGAGAGATGGGCATCAAAATGGGAAAACAGACATGCAGCCACATGGGAAGACAGGCAAAAAGAAAAAAGAGAAGAAGAAGAAGAAGAAGAAGAAGAAGAAGAAGAACAACAACAACAACAACAACAAGAAAAGGAGCAGAAAGTACATTTTCAGGGATTAATAGGCAGAATTAGTGTATCCCAAAAGAAGTAAAGAATCACAGTATGCTATTCCGGCAGGAAACCTTGATCAGGAAAGAGAGGTGGGAAGCAATACTGGATTAATGAAGAACATTAAAGAGGAATTAGAATGGAACACACACACACGTGCACACACACACACCAAAAATTGAAAACAAAAAAACAAAAACAATATCACAGTAAGATAGTGAAACTACTGATGAGTAAACTCAAAGACTGTCATACTGTCACCAAGTCCATGTCTGCTTTTGGGCTTTTTTTTAGTAGTCCAGACTTGGCCATGGCCTGGTCTTATGGCCTGTCAGCTTTTGGATGAGGGCGATGATCAATTCCTCCATGAGCTTTCCTTCTCAACTCTTTCCTGTACTATACTATACTGATGATAAGACTGACTGAAACAAAGGAAGGGAACCTGAGGGGTGGGGAACTCATAACGCGCATGTGTGTGTGTGTGTGTGTGTGTGTGTGTGTGTGTGTGTGCGCGCGCACGCCCGCCAGCGTGAGAGAGATAGAGAGAGAAAGAGAGAGACAGAGAGGAGAGAGAAGAAGAGATAAGAGAGAGAGGAGAGAGAGAGAGAATAAGAGAGAAAGAGAGAGAGAGAATAAGAGAGACAGAGACAGACAGACAGAGAGAGAAGGGTGATAGCTCAAACTGGGCCGGATATCTCAGGATAGTCCACAACTGGGTAACAGAAGACAATGACAGGGACAGAAAAGTGGGAGGCATGGGGTGATTAATGGGAGCTGGGAGGGATAGAGAGGGGGTAGGGTGGTGGTGTGGGGGAATGAGGAAACAGCACATAGGCCAACTGGCAATGAATCAGCTATCTGGCTTGTCTTGCCAGATCAAATTGTGAATGGCCTTGTCTTTCATGGCAGCATCAAATATTGCAACAGGTTGGGTGAAGTGAGGTTTATTGTTTGTTAGTGCACTGGTCAGAGTGATTACTTGCACCTAATTACTCTCCTTTGGAGAGTATTCGAGCTTGGAAAATCTGAGTCTGACCTTAGCTGGAATCTAAAGATCATGATACTTAATTGCAGGCCGATACTCGCAACTGTTCTGACATCATGCTGTCATGAAAAATACCCTCTAATAAGCCCTTACAAAAAGGATGGCATTTATGTGTAAGACATATTCATTCAGCAGTAGCCCCTGTGCATTGTGGTTCCATGGTTTGACAGATGTGGTGCAATGCATGGGGACTAGTCACACCAGTGAAGCAAGCCCCTGGATGAAACTTCACTGGCCATGGACAATGAAAGAATGAAGGCAACGACTGGCAAGACTGTATGAACCACAAAATTCTGGCATGCTACATTGCATTCCCTTTATTGCTGTGCTGGAACAGTATCATTCCCAATGAAATGACAAGGAACACTTGGAGTAAACAAGGCAACAATAAGGGAAAAAAAATGACATCGCAAAATGATATGAAAGCAGCTGGTTGTATTTTGATTCTGTAAACTACGTTCACATATTAGCAGTCATAAAGAATCGAGACCAGTCCTATTAACTTTTAATTTGATGTTGGTTACAAGACCACTCCTATTAACTTTTATTTGATGTTGGTTACAAATTCACAGTAAAGTGATAAAACGCTGATGTAAAATTAGAAATCTATCATCTCATAATAAAGGGATGATTTTTAAAATGACCAGCACTGCAAGTGCCACTGGTAAAGTGATGAAATGAGAGTCAACAGCAGAAGTTCATGTATTTCTTGATTTACTTATCAAGTTAACTCAAAAAAAAAAAGAAAAAAAAAGAAAAGAAAAGAAAACCAAAATTGTGGAACATTTCCTGACATTTTTTCCCCCTGACATTCAAATGTCTCTCTCCAAACAAGGGTTCACAGTTAACTCACTTTATCTTGGCTCTCTCAGTTCTATAGGTCTCATATCTACACAACCAACCAGAAATCATATTTTGGGGCCTGCTTTGGATCTCAGTCTGAATATTACTTTGATTATCTGAAAGGCATAACACTTTTTTTTTTTTTTTAATATTTTCAAAATGAAAAAAGCAACAACAAACAAACAAAAAAGATCACAAGTCATTGATCAAACAACAGTGAAAAGTCAAGAGTCAGTGATCTGATCTTACTTTGTTCTTTTTTATAACTTAAAACATGTTTGTAGTCCCATAAATACAAACAAACAAAAGAACAAATGAATGAATTATACCTCATATGCAACAGGCATTAAACATACTGCACACAACACTAAATTTTTGTTTTCTCTCTGTCCAACCACAAAAAAGTACAAAATCAACATGAAATCTAAACGCTGAATTACATATTAAGGTGGGGGGGGGGGGGGGGGGGGGATCATTCTGCTCATCGTCACATGTATGCACATGGTCAAACCACTAACATCCTTTCCATCCACCACCTCCAGTCTCCACCCACGAAACTGCCACCACATGATATGCCTCCACCCCATCCCACACACAGTAATAAGAATGAACTACGTACAATGAAACTGTAGTTTAAGATCTGGGGCTACCTACAGACATTCCACAAGTTTCTCCCCCCCCCCTTTCCCTCCCTGCTGTCTTTTCTTCCTCTTGCCCCCCCCCCCCCCCCCATCCCCCTCCTCTTTACTATCAAAACTGTAGAAGGATGGATGGGTGGGTGCAGGGGAACACACCTACACATTATAATGTCTACCAACAGTTACGTTCTTACACACATACACACGCACACATACACATACACACAAGTAGTTTATGGTTTTTATCATCATAGCCTAACCAAACACTTGCGGCCTTTCAGGGCTGTCAACACACTGGAGAAAAAAAAAGAAGAAAAATCTCTGCATATCCTGAAAATGGGGGGGGAGCAGTCCATCATGAAACAGTAAAAAACCAACAGGGACACTGTACACACAATAAATGACATGGTAGAGGACACTGTACACACAATAAATGACATGGTAGAGGACACTGTACACACAATAAATGACATGGTAGAGGACACTGTACACACAATAAATGACACGGTAGAGAATTTATTGACATCCTCAAGACAAATAAGAGGAGGGCGTGCAGAAAGATCTGTCATTCCGCTTGATTTATAACTCCGAGATAAAAAAAAAAGAAGTGAAAAACTGTAGGAAAGACCACAGGCAAAAGACACTGCAAATGGGTTAGCTATCATTCTCTTCAGTGTATACAGTCTTCACAACCTTGTGGCATTACAACAAAACAGCATGCATGACAAGAAAAAAACAAACTACAAGTGTTGTAAGACCAAAGGCAAGAGAATGGTCAACAAAGGCAGAAAAAACAGGAGATGAAAAAAAACACACAACGAAACACAAACACACACATACGCACGCACGCGCGCTCACACACACACACACCACACAACACACTCACGCGCACACGCACGCACGCACACACACACAAAAGCAGAGTCAATGAGACTTACAGGAATAAGGAAGTTATTTTTGCATCTAGGACTTCAAAGTCTGGGGATCAATTTGTGCTCTCTCTCTCTGTCTCACACACACACACACACACACACACACACACACAACACACACACACACACACACACACACACAAGCACAACACATACATATGCCTGCGCAATCCCAGACACACTCACATCTCCACAGAAACTTACAGCCAGGAGCGAGTGCTCCATCTTGAGGGCAGGGAAGAAGTTTAATTTTCATAGCAACAGCTCCTCTAGTTACAATGTTGTTAATATTAAGTGGTGTCACACCGATGGGTCTGAAGACAATGGGGTTAAGTGAACAATCAAACAAGCACAAGGCCAACTGGTTTATGGCACAGGTGTGGTCAACAAGGAAGTCTTGTCACCGAGTTGCAAGTCATACATCATATCTGTAGTCTCTGTAGCTCTACTCGTAATTACTACAGAGACAATAAACCTGTCTCTGCTATTTTGGCAAAGAGCATTGCTTTACAAGAGCACCATTGTTCGAGATCATCAAGAGTGAAATGGTCAAGGCACTTTTGTGTCACACTGACAGGCATACCAAAAAACGAGATGGTTTTCAATACTTTCTTATCACTTTTCTTCACACTATCACTACATATGTCTATAAAGTTTAGCAGCATATGTACTGGGAAATACTAGTGATAATCTAGTCATTGCACCTTCTTACACAATTCATTCATTAACAAGTACCAACTTTAAAAAAAAAAAAATGTTTTGCATGGACCATTTCCTTTTTTTCTCTCTTTTTTTTCCCCCACGAATTTTCATCAGGTAATATAAGAGCTCACATATGTGCAGGAAGAAGAACGTGCGCGAAGATTTTCACACATATATAATGGGCATAGCTATGGATGACATACATATAAACATTCTTGTCTTATAGTCCAAATATGCAATGCAACTAAGGTAAGCAACAAACCTAAATCCATACATTAATACACGGTGGCACATATTTAAAGCGAAGAGATGTACATCATCTACATGTATGCATTTTTGTTCAATCTAGAAATCTTTCTTTTTAATCTTTTAAGTGGGCACACATAATGGACAAATTAAAATTTCTGGCATTAATCATGTAAACAAACAAAACACAAGGTTACAAAATGTCTAATTATGAATTACTTCAACTCCAACAAGTATACCAACTTACTCATTAAAAAACATACTGTATGTTTATTTCCAGAAAACAGGAGTGTTCGATATGTTTGATAGGGGTAAAAAAAGCGCCTTTTACTTGTGCTTTGAAGCAGGGAAGGCTGTACGATTTAATGAAGTAGGAAGCACAAAGTAATAAACCACTGCTGGGGTGACAAAGCTGAAGGAGTGCTCTCCTGACACAATTTATGCTTCCGTTTTGGAGAAGGAGTTTCTAACTGGAGGCATAGAGAGTATATGATGACTGGTAAACATGTGCAGACAGGAGTGGGCAAATGTGGTGGAAGACAGCCATTAAAATAATGGAAAGAAAAAAAAAAAGAAAGGCCAGCATGTAGCCTGTGTGTGTGTGTGTGTGTGTGTGCGTGTGTGTGTATGTATGTGCGTGTGTGTCTGTGTGAATGAGTGAGTGTGTGTGTGTGTGTGTGTGTGTGTGTGTGTGTGTGTGTGTGTGTGTGTGTGTGTGTGTGTGTGTGTGTGTGCGTGCGTGCGCGTGCGTGTATTGTGAGTGTGTAAGTGGACACAGTTTCGTTTGTCAGTCAAGCTCCTTCAGCAACGGTGTAACATGACCTTGTTTTCTTTTAGCAAAAATAAGATGCTGAGCTGTCTCGTTTGCTAGAACTGGGACACTTGTTCTGTGGGCTAACCCTACAGCATTTAACTACAATGATCACATCCAGAATTAGTGAACTTTGTTTAAGTCTTCTTGTTGTTGCAGATATATACCCCATGAACAGATGCATAAGAACAGAATTCCAAGAACTAGAAGGAAACATGACACATACTGGTGGGGGGTGAGAGTTGTTTTATCTTCCATGGTCCCCAGTGCCATTGCATTATTTCCACTCATGCCAGCTCCCCATTTAGCCACGCCACCTTGGTTCGTCCTGTTGCGTCGCAGCTTTTTTACCAGCAGTCCACAGGGAGCAGTCACTCTCAATGTTGTCTTGCCACTTACTGCAGAACTCAGTGAAGCCTGTTTGATCAGGATGTGTATGACTCTCTGCTTCCGACAGAATTCAGTGCGCCTGTTCTGTCAGGATGTGCAAGACATCATCTGCTTCCGACAGAATTCATGAAGCCTGTTCTGATCAAGATGTGCAAGACATCATCTGCTTCCGAACAGAATTCAGTGAAGCCTGTTCTGATCAGGATGTGCAAGACATCATCTGCTTCCGACAGAATTCAGTGAAGCTGTTCTGATCAAGATGTGCAAGACATCATCTGCTTCCGGCAGAATCCAGTGAAGCCTGTTTGATCGGATGTGCAAGACATCATCTGCTTCCGACAAATTCAGTGAAGCCTGTTTGATCACGAGGTGCAAGACATATCTGCTTCCAGTAGAATCCGTGAAGCCTGTTCTGATCAGGATGTGCAAGACATCATCTGCTTCCGACAGAATTCAGTGAAGCCTGTTCTGAACAAGATGTGCAAGGACATCATCTGCTTCCCACAGAATCCAGTTTAAGCCTGTTTATCAGGATGGCAAGACACCATCTGCTTCCGACAAAAATTCAGTGAAGCCTGTTCTGATCAGGATGTGCAAGACATCACTGCTTCCGACAGAAAACCAGTGAAGGGCCCGTTCTGATCAGGATGTGCAAGACATCATCTACTTCCGACAGAATCCAGTGAAGCCTGTTCTGATCAGGATGTGCAAGACATCATCTGTTCCGACAGAATTCAGTGAAGCCTGTTTGATCAAGTGTGCAAGACATCATCTGCTTCCAGTAGAATCCCGTGAAACCTGTTCTGATCAGGATGTGCAAGACATCATCTGCTTCCGACAGAATTCAGTGAAGCCTGTTCTGATCAGGAGGTGCAGACATCATCTGCTTCCAGTAGAATCCAGTGAAAGCCCGTTCTGATCAGGATGTGCAAGACATCATCTGCTTCCGACAGAATTCAGTGAAGCCTGTTTTTGATCAGGAGTGCAAGACATCATTGCTTCCCACAGAAACCAGTGAAGCCTGTTCTGATCAGGATGTGCAAGACACCTCTGCTTTTTGACAGAATCCAGTGAAGCCTGTTCTGATCAGGATGTGCAAGACATCATCTGCTTCCGACAGAATCCGTGAAGCCTGTTCTGATCAGGATGTGCAAGACATCATTCTACTTCTGACAGAATCCAGTGAAGCCTGTTCTGATCAGGATGTGCAAGACATCATCTGCTTCCGACAGAATTCAGGGGAAGCCTGTTCTGATCAGGATGTGCAAGACATATCGCTTCCGACAGAATTCGTGAAGCCCGTTCCGATCAGGATGTGCAAGACATCATCTGCTTCCCGGGAGAATCCAGTGAAGCCTGTTCTGATCAGGTTGTGCAAGAACATCATCTGCTTCCGACAGAATCCAGTGAAGCCTGTTCTGATCAGGATGTGCAAGACATCATCTGCTTCCCACAGAATTCAGTGAAGCCTGTTCTGATCAAGATGTGCAAGACATCATCTGCTTCCGACAGAATCCAGTGAAGCCTGTTCTGATCAGGATGTGCTAGACATCTGCTTCTGACAGAATTCAGTGAAGCCTGTTCTGATCAGGATGTGCAAGACATCATCTAGCTTCCGACGAACTCAGTGAAGCCTGTTCTGATCAGGATGTGCAAGACATCATCTGCTTCCGACAGAATTCTGTGAAGCCTGTTCTGATCAGGATGTGCAAGACATCATCTCCCAAAAATGCAAAAACTGCTTAGTCATAGAGCCGGAGTGAATGAGCTTTCCCCTTTCTGGAGGCTAATACCACATCTGTCCGCTGATAAATGACATGAAGTAGCCAATAAATGACATTAAGTAGCCATAAATGACATTAAGTAGCCAATACTGACAACTTGGACACACACACTCACCACAGCATAGATGCAGTGAGGAATCTGAAATCGACATCACCACAAAATCAAGGCATGAAGGGCCACTGAATGTGAAAACTTTTCTTTTTCTTTTCGGAATCAACTGGATGATAACCAATAAGGATAAGTGATGATACTGTACACCTCCGTCCTGGTCAGACAGTAGATGACAGGGCTGCACCAACCCCTCCTTTCATAACAGGGTTGCAGACCCCCCCCCCCCCCCCCCCCCCCTTTTCTACAACTTCCAAGATCATGCTTCTTAAAAAAAAGATCAATTTTCCAGGAACACTGCCATGATGTCAAATATCAAACCTTTAACAGAACAAAATGTAAACTTTACTGACACTGTGTACATCCAAGAAGGTTTTGTGATGAGTGTCCTGAAGAGGATGGTGCTCATTACATGCTCTTTAAATCATGCAGCTGGTTAGAACTGTGCTGATTTGTTGCAGACTTCTCTGTATGAATCAAGTACCTTGTCTTTGCTTCGTTTTAGAGTCACTTCCTCTCTCTTTTCTCAAAACTTCAGCTGGTGGTCTGTATATCTGCTGGCTGGTTGATTTGGCAATGCTCTGATTGTTTCAACACTTTTGGTTGTTTCGGCCATCAGTCAATACCAATCAGTGTATGCTCATTCGCCTTCAGATTCTTTCCTGCCTGTTTTCATTGTTTCCAGGGACAAATACAAATATTCTGGGACTTTAGGCCACCCTGCATAACGTCTGTGTCAACTAGGCCTGAGAGATACAGACACCTGCAGTGTTGGTCTGGAAGTCTAAGCAAAATTCTCAAATGCATTCACCACTACATGAAACTCAAATGTATGGTTAAAGTCTTTCCATCAGACAGAGCCAATAGCATGCTCAACTCTAGATAGGAGCTGACCAGGAAATTTTTTTTTTTAAATCCAACAAATAAATGCCTATAATGAGTATCCAACTCACAACCCACAAATGTCCTGTACTAACCACTGCACCACAAAGAACAGTACTGCAGCCAGTGTTTGCAGATCGTTGCCTGCCTGTTCCGTTCATGTCAGAATGCTAGCCAGCATCATCGTTTCTGTTCTGTCAGTCCTTTGCACGTGTCTGTAGCTGTGCAGATAATACCATCCATGCATAATTCAACACTGTGGCTGTACTGAACTTTCTGCTGCAGTGCATCGGATTCACGTTGACAGTGCTGATCGGGAACGTAAAAAAACCACTGCTTGCGCCTCCAGGACTGCGGTTCTGTGGATGTCACTGAACAACCTTCCGTGAGGCTGTGTATGAGGGAGCCAGAATGAACAACATGCTAGTAATGCAACTGGATGGGCACTGAAGATGAGACTGTTAGAAAAAACAAGATGCAAAGCATATA
>CM031597.1:118875610-118925610 GCA_018398815.1 Conus ventricosus | reverse complement strand
ATAGCATGCACCTGCATAAGAAAATGGAAAGAATGATATGAAGGAAGGAAGGAAACAGGAAGTTAACAATATAGAATGATAGGACTGATGACCCAGGAAATGACTGAGAGTGCCAGTTGGCATTCTTCAGACGGCACTACTCAGGTAGGCAGCCCTTGTGTAACAAGTTGGCTTTAACGCGCTTGGAGCGTGGCGCTAACTGAGAATAGGCCGATATAAGTATTCATAAATAATGAAACGACACTGTTTGTACAGCCATACATAATATGGTAAACCCACACAACACATCCACCAAGGCAGAGTGCATACACATGAGTGTTGCGCGCACACACACACACACGCACACACACACACACACACACACACACACACACACACACACCACACACAACACACACAACACACACAACACCACACACACACACACACACACACACACACACACACACGACTCCCACACAAAGTTACACACAACACACACACACTCCACACAGAGTTACACACACACACACACACACACACACACAGCACACACACACCACCACACACAACACACACACACACACACAACACACATGGTAGAGGCACAAATACTCACACAGACACACCATGCACACTTATATTTACACACATACACACACGCACACGCGCACACACACACACACACACACACACACACACAACACACACACACACATACACACACACACGCCCTACGCACACACCCACACACACAAACACAGAGACTTGTCTAATATCAACGAATAGTGATAGACTTAATTGAATGGACACACACACACACAGAGTATCATATCTCACTGACTTTTGATGCAGTAAAAACCTGTACATCATTAATATGACGCACCCAGAACAGATACAGTTTTTTTAAATTGGACAGTAATCTTGTGAAAACCATGTGAGGAACGCGAGAAAAGCATGCACAATACCCCTTACCACATCCTCAGCTGATTTCTTAGACCCCCAAGCATGCATGTGCTCAAAGTTACATATCAACTACTCAAGACAACCTCCAAAAGCGAAATTACAGTTTTCCCTCCACTTCCATAGCCCCCACAGCCTAACTCCTCTTCTCTGCACCTCCCCCCAGCGCTTATTTTTTTCTATTGATATGTTATACTCATTGTTATTCTGTCATGCACACCCATACATCCCAATCCAACCTTTGTCATTGTAATGCTTTCAGATTATCTACGCTGAAGCATGTATGAGATAACTTATGATAACAATAAAGACCCAGCAAGCAGGGGCGCGCGCATACACACACACACACACACACACACACACACACACAACACACCAACACACAACACACACACACAATCACACACAATCAAGACAACCCTGCGGTGGTTGGGTAGAAAATGAGATGTACGACAGAGAGAGGGTCATGGAAAGGAGCAGAGGGAGGAAGGGGGCTTAATAAAGGGTTGATAGGAACATGAGCTGAGACAAGTTGCAGAGACAGGGAGAGCCAAACTATGTGATGTATCATTCCTAATGACGACAGTAATTACAATGCACTCATTATCTCACTAACTGTCTGGAAGTTTAGAGTTTCAATTTGTAGTCAGACCTTATCATATTTTCTTTGAGTCATTTCATATACTGTGCAAATTCCAAATTAGAAAAAAAAGGAATATATTATCTCATATTTGATTTCCCTTCCAGTGAGAATAGGGGGTCAGGAGGGGAGCGTCTTGTGGGGCATGGGGGGGGGGGTGGGGGGGGGGGGGTTGAAGAAGAGTATCTGATGCTCTGTCCCTGAACCCACACTACACACACACACACACCACACCACACACACCCATCACACACACACACAACACCCACACTACACACACACACACACACCACTCACAACACACACACAACGAGACAGGCATATGCATGCCTCAGACTATAGGCACATTATGCATGCAGACATTCTGTAAACAGAATTAACATGCATTCGTAATCTCTCCCTCCCTGTCTCGTTCAATCATTCGCTCCTTCTCATCCACTGTCTATATAAAGCCAAAGGGCTGTTCTATAAGCAAAGATGATAACTGATATTATATAACCCTAGGTTCCTGTTGACTCTTCTTGTAGCCGTCATCTGATTCTATACCAGACATTTAGAAATGTTTTGGGTGTGGGTTTGTTTTTTTTAAATTGAAAAAAACAACAACATATTATTGATCCATTTGAAGATGAGTGTCTGTCTGCCTGTGTAAAATGGATTGTAATGCATGTATACGGGACATGTGTTTACATATGTAGCACTTATATGCTAAATTGTATGATTATTTGTGTGTGTGTGTGTGTGTGTGTGTGTGTGTGTGTGTGTGTGTGTGTGTGTGTGTGTGTGTTTTGCATCTCAGTAAGTTGTTGACTGCAGGCAATGTGCAGCATGTGAAATGTGGTGTATGTTGGCTTGCATATGTGTAATATCAATTGCACTTGTATAGTGTTTGGTGTGTTGCCACCTGTATTTATGATTTGTTACGTCTATATATGTATTGTGTTTTGTGACCTGTGTGTGACTGTATTGTTCAAACTATGTGTTGTGTGTGATGTATATGCCTTGCATTTTTAGTGACCTGTGTGTATTGCTCTAAATAGG
The DNA here is from genome assembly GCA_018398815.1 of Conus ventricosus. Classification (NCBI taxonomy): domain Eukaryota; kingdom Metazoa; phylum Mollusca; class Gastropoda; order Neogastropoda; family Conidae; genus Conus; species Conus ventricosus. Next base: position 118,922,987 of record CM031597.1, on the reverse strand, counting down.
CACTTTGTGTAGTTTGAAATGTATTGTGGCCTGTATGTGTACTTTATTAACTGTGTGCACTGTGTGATCTGATGTGTGTTGTTGCATGCAAGTGTTATGTACTTGCTGTGTGGTCTGTATTGTGTGCAATGTGTGGTTGCCTGCATGTAATGTAAACAGTGTGCTATGTGCAGTGTACGGTGTATAGTGGCAGGTGACGAAGAGAATGAGGTGTATGTGAAGGACACCACAGAGACGTTGAAGTACCTTGATATACAGGTGAGAATATACTGATTTAAAAAAACAACAACTGATGTCCAGGTGAAAACACATTATTACCCTGATATTAAGGTGAGACTGAGTTCATTATGATCTTGAGATAAAGAAGTTAGAACAAATATGATATTAAGGTAAGAGCGAGTTCATTATTATCTTGAGATAAACAAGTTTGAACATATATATGTTATGAATTTATATATCATACACAGATGATAACATATTTAACTGCTACTGTGATAGATGGATGAGAATATACTGTTGTTGTTTATTACTTTGATGTACTGATAAAACCACGTAGCGGTTGTTGCCTAATGTGTAGACTAAAGGAAAACAAAGAGAGACATGGTAATACAGGTGATGAAGAAAGAAGAGGATGCCAAGAGAATACAGACGGCTGTCCAGCAAGGCCAACAGGGGCAGTGAATTATGTGGGAAAATGCACACAAAGAAATCTCAGCTGGAATGACATACGGCATCTCTCAGGATCAGCTTTAGTGTGCGTGTGCACGCACCCGCACGTGCGAGTGTGTGTGTGTGTGTGTGTGTGTGTGTGTAGAGAGAGAGAGAGAGGAGAGAGAGAGAGAGAGAGAGGAGAGAGAGAGAGAGAAGAGAGAGAGAGAGAGAGAGAGAGATTCATTGAAGATGTCTAAGAAAGAGCTCCAGTCTATTATCTACTACCGTCCAACTCCATATACAACCCTCCCCCCGCCCCCCCCCCCCCCCCCCCCCCCCCACACTTCTTCCCCTTCCTATTCTCAGCCCTTTATGTCCACCAACCTAAACTCTAGTCTGTTGACCTTTGTGGTCATCAGTCTGCCTGCATATCGATATTGTGTAATATTATGCATGTTTATTTATGTCTTTGATGGTATGTTCATTGATGTATTTGTGCTATGGTACGTTCATTGATGTATGTGTGCATGTATACTTATTTTGTGTGTGTGTTGTGTGTGTGTGTGTGTGTGTGTGTGTGTGTGTGTGTGTGTGTGTGTGTGTGTGTGTGTGTGTGTGTGTGTGACTCTCTCTCTCTCTCCCTCCCTCTAATGTGTGTTTGTACATATATGTGTGTTCTTGTGCATATGCAGAAAAATACAGGGCTCTGTCTTTTTAGTGTGTTTGTCCTTGCTGCTGCCTACAAAACACTGTTGTCTGTGCGTTGCAGCATCCTGTAGCACTCTACGTGGCCAAGATATGTCAGGGTCACAAGGATCTCTACGGCTGTGGGGTCAAGTCCATGCTGTTCCTCATTGGTCAGCTCAGTGCTCATGTTCATGACCTTATACGACAGGTAATGATAATTACAGGGGTGGAAGTCACAGACACCGAGTTCAGGGTGAAATGTTATTGGTGTCACTTGCCGGTTTTCACCAGTGAAAGCCATTGTCCTAATCAGAATGTTCTCTTTTTGCAAACTCCTACAGTTTGAGTCAGGAGTTGTTAGGAAATTACTGATCGCAGTAGAAATACTAGAAAAGGAATGGAAAGAAAAGTGTGTGCTGCAAATGAAAGAGAGAGAGAGAGAGAGAGAGAGAGAGAGAGAGAGAGACTAGACACACAGCTAGACACACGCACACACACACACACACACACACACACACACACACCACACACACACACACACACACACACACACACACACACACACACACACATTGCATGTTCTGTCATTCAAGTCAGGAACTGTAAGGGAACGGCACAACACTCAGATTGTTCCTGTGGCATGCCATCAGCATGTAAAGGTGGCTTTGGGTGTTTGGCTGATGGAACAATCATCTGGGGAGAGTAGAAAGAGGAGGAACAGGATGATGTCCAGTTCTGATTTATGGCAACACACACACACACCACACACACACACACACACACACACACACACACACACACACACACACACACACACACACACACACACACATCAGGGCACACGTATACAAGTTTGAGATTTCAGATGAAAACTGACAGAAAGCTATATCCTCACCACCTGGCAACATTCTATTTATAGCCACACCAAGGGTAATTGAAAGCAATCAAACAAGCCGGACCACTTACAGTCCAATTTTGGATAAGTATATCCTCAAATGATGTGTGATTGTCTCCACATTCTTTTCGTATTCTGTCAGTTGATACGGCATTTAAAGCAATCATAAATTCCAAAACTTGGTGATGTCATCAACCTTGACAGGTTGTTGTTAAAGTCAGTTCCGTTTATATTGCCTCTGAGCTTTGGAACAGCAACTGTCCTCTATCCCATCCCCAGGAAGGGACAAAGCTTCAGTTGATGTGTCATTCATATTGTGAAATGGTTAGTGTATTTCTTGCAAAGATTCTTTTCTCCCCAAATGAGGATTGCATAGTAGATGATACTTCATTATTCAATTGGAAACATTTGGGCAGTGCTTATGAAGAATGCATCAGGCCTTCACAGCCGCCTGTGTTTGGGACATGTCCGTTAGTCTGAAAGTGCCAGACAGTTCTGTCTGGTGATGTGAAGGCATAAAGGCATTGACCATGGACGCAGGTCAAGAGTTTCTATCCTTGACTGGTGGGCATTCAACACTGTCAGACTGTTCAGATACTCCTCTGCACATGTTGACGGATAGGCCTTGACCTGCGTCATGGTGCTGAATCAATGTCTAGCTGGTAGAGACACAGATTGTGACAAGAGTGACAGCTTCGCCTTTATTAACTGTTTGAGCACACAACAGTATCAGAAAGATGACAGCTGGAATTTTCTTTCATCCTGAAATCACAGGCATTTGTCATTGTGTTATCAGAGTAAAACTTATTGAGAAATGAGGTCAGACTTGTAAAGGATGCACACATCTTCTACTTATTCCGCCACTTCCAGACTTTTCACGCAGTACAGGAGTTGTTTACATGTGCAGTAATATCCTCAAAGTTGCTTTGATGGAAACGGTCCGCAAGGCCACAAGTTCATCCAGTACTTCAAAATAGATAGCTGAGGAATGGTCCTGTGACATGTTTGGCTGTTCAAACTGAACATTTTTCCCCTCTCCATTCCTCCTTTGTCTTTTTGGTCAAATTATTGGGTGAAGAGGGGGGACGGGCAATTACCCCCCCCCCCCCCTCCTGTCTTACCCCCTCTTCCGTCTCATTCCTTCCCCTCCACCTGCCCAGACCTGGTGCAGTGTCTTTGCTGACAGGATAAGAGGAAAAGGGATAAGAATGCATTGTCTTGATGCAGTCTGGATTCAGACTTGCATATTGAGGCATGCAGATCTGATGCCTTACCATGAGGGGCATGTGACACCTGAGAATATACACCTGACGAAAGGGGAAAGGAGGAAGAGGTGGAAGGACAGAGGGATGGATGAAACAGAGGGGCTAGGGTCAGTAGGGTCAGGAGAGGGGATGTGTGTGAAGAGAGCGACCAGAACTAAACTGAACAGGTCACTGGAAAATGGAACTGTTAAAGAAGCTACGCATGTTAATGTTGACATTCTCTGTGTTGCAGGGAATACCGTTACAGCACATAGAAGACCTGTTGAATGAAGCTGTAGATGACTGCATCCAGCACCTGCAGAGTGTTACCGTCCCTGTCACTCTTTCCTCAGCACAGGGTCTTCCCCATGGCCATCTACAGGGGCGCCACAACCAGGTCACAGCTCCGTTGTCACTCACAGGTAGCAGTCCTCCCATCAAAGTTCATCATGCTGCAAAACTGGAATCGGCTCCACTTTTGACACAGAGTGCCAAGTGTTGGCATGGGTCAGGTGTGGCAGACGTCAGTGTGAAAGAAACAAACTGCAGAATTTGGACTGCTGGTGGTGCAAGTTCTGGGAAGATGACTGGTGATCATGTGACATCAAGTTGGAGGTGCAGAACAGCTCAGCCAGAGTCTTGTGAATCTGATATGGTTTTAAAAAACTCCAGACATTTTGTTGGCCACATATCACTTCCAGGAGTGAATGAAGTTCGTCATCATGGTATGAAATCAGCCACTTCAGCTAGCAGGCACAGGAATATCATGCTCAGGAGCAGGCACCTGCAGCAGATTGGATCATGTGATGGGGAACAAGACTCTAACCTGACAGACACAAGTTCTTCTGTGATAGGGCAGCACCATCTGAACCATGACCATCATCATCACGCTAAAGATGCTTCCTTAGGACCTGGTCTTTCTGGGTCTTCTGTTTGTGCCTCCAGCAGACATGAACACCAGTCTGTGTGCCATGAGACGCGGCTGTCATTTCCGCAGAATGGTCTCAGATGTGTTCCAGTATCTTCTGGAAGGAAGGGTGATACGTGTGGCGGGATATCAGCGGTGCCAAAGAGAGCTATCTTTTCTCTACCTGAAGAAGCCCAAGGTCTGAGCCACGGATGCCAGGAAATGATGGCATGGGCCAAAGAAGTCATGCGTCGTCATCTTCTCCACGGCAAGTGTTCAGGGTCAGTAGAATCAGTTTCAGTTCGTTTTTTAATTGACTGGAATCATCTTTCTGAAATATTGCAAAAAATTTGTTGGGTGTCCTTGTTTGTTTAAAGGTTGTCTCCCGTTGTCTGCTGGTTTCTCTGCTTTCCCTGAATTGTTCATTGGTTCTTTTTCATGTTCAGATGTAACAGTCTGGTATCTGTTTTGACAGTCTTTAAAAAAATTTTCTTACCTGTGTTTATCTGTGTTCTGTTACAACTTCATTGTTATCACTTCTTCTGTGTCCTCTCAGTGACTGTCTTTAATTTTTTTTTCTTACCTGTGTTTATCTGTGTTCTGTTACAACTTCATTGTTATCACTTCTTCTGTGTCCTCTCAGGCAACTAATTCTTTTGTAGTTCATTCCAGTTGCCTGATACATCGCCGCATTCAGGGTCATCCCATCACAGTACCAGCACAAGCAAACCACCAAGAGTAATCAGTGTAAGGTTGTCATAGGGCAACCCACCAGAGGAGACAGTGCACTGCTGCTGAGTTATTTCGTTGGTGCTGAGTGGCGCCTGTAGCATATGCAAGATAAGCCCTCTACTGATGACTGTAATTGCTTAATTGAAAACTGGCATTAGTGAGTGTGCCCCCCCCCCCCCCCCCCCCCCCCCCGCCCCCTATAGGGTGCCACTGTGTTAGTGCAGAGATAGATTCTGTAAACGTGTTGATGCTAACAACTCTGTTACAAACTTATAACAGGCATTGATGTGGAGAGGAAATAAAACTTATGTCACCACAGGAGCGAGGCATGAAACAATTCAAAAGTAGACTTAAAGTTGGTTGTTTTTTTTTTTTAAATATAAAACTGATGGTGGTGATGATAAGTGAAAATCAGAATATTGATGATGATGAATATAATGTGAAGTTCCATTCTGATCTGAGACTAGGTGACAGGGCTTTTTTATGCTTCTGTTTATATATATCCCAGCATTAGCTGGGCCAGATGCTCGCATTGTTTGTCGTAAAGTTTGAACAGCACTAACAAACGAGGCTTCCGGTAAGTGGATGGAAGTGACTGCGTGGTTCTAGTCTGTATGTTTGAGCCTGCAGTGCACTTAGCTCTGGATGGGAGCCATTATGGCTGAAAAATTCTATGACGATAATGATTTGTATGTGCCTCAGTTTCACTTAACGCTATACCGAAGCTTTGGTGCGATAGCATATTCATTGTGATTGGTGCACTGTTAGTTTGTGTGGGAGTTGATCTGATGGGTGAAGGATGGAACCAGACACATTCTACGTCCTGGGTCAACACATTCGCAGGCCTGCTGGTGCCTGAACGCTCATCCTGCGATCCACCTCGGCATTCTGTGGGTCAGGAAAAAGGTGAAAATACCCAGCATGCACAACAATGCCTGTGGAAGAGGCAGAAAGGAACCATAACATACCCTGACTGTCCACAGAAATGTGATGGACACTCAGCCATCAATAATGATGCTGAATAGTGCTGTGTGTAGCTGGGGTCAAGGTTGCACTGTTGTACTGTTGCACTGTCATCCTAGGTTCAATGCCAGCCTGGTCCACACGGTGTGTGCACAAGGTCAGAAGGGGAGGCATCAGCTGCTGGAAGGTTTGGTGGTCACCGCCAATGTGGATGTGATGCCGCTCGTCTCCAGTATCGCTGGTCACGCCAGAGTCCTGGTACAGTTTGCATTACAACTTGGATGGTTGTTGCTTGTGTGCGTCTGTGTTTGAGTGAGTGAATGTGTTCTTGTTGTGTGTATGCGTTTGGGCATGCATGCATGTGTGTGTATTTTGTGTGTGTGTGTGTGATGTATTATGTGTGTGCGCGTGCTGTGTGTGTGTGTGTGTGTGTGTGTGTGTGTGTGTTGTGTGTGTGTGTGTGTGTGAGAGTGTGTGGTTATGTGTGTGTGTGTGTGTGTGTGTGTGTGTGTGTGTGTGTGTGTGTGTGTGTGGTTATGTGTGTGTGTGTGTGTGTGTGTGTTGTGTGTGGTGTGTGTTGTGGTGTATGTGTGTGTGTGTGTGTGTGTGTGTGTGTGTGTGTGTGTGAACATGTAGGACATGTATGAGAGGGGGTTGAGATTGAGATGAATAATATTGAATTTATTGGTAATATCTTCTTTCTTTCTTTTTTGTTGTTGTAAGGTCGGTAAACATTTGTTTTCTAATACTGCATGCATACTTTAATATGTCTGTGTTTGCCTGTCCCTGTCAGTTTGTAATCATCTGTGGTTTTCATCTGTGTGTATGTGTTTGTCCCACCCTGTCTGTCTGTGTTTTTGTGCCTTTGTCTGCATATGTGTGTGTTAGACTGCTTTTTTTTTTGGTCTGTTTGTTTGCCTCTTTTTGTCTGTGTGTCTGTTTACATTTCCATATATTCATTTATTTACTTATTGTCCGCCCCTGTTTGTCTATACTTACCAACCACTGACTGTTTGTATGTCTTTTTAATCTGTCCTGTCTTGTCTGTCTGTGGTTCTCTGCCCTTGTCTGTCTCTCTGTGTCTGTCACTCTGTCTTGTTCATGTGCGTTTGTTTGTCTGTGTGCCTGTAGTTTTCTTTCCAGTCTGTCTGTCTCTCTGACATGTTTGTTTGCCTTGTTTTCTTTGTCAACAGATGCTAGTCTGCAATTGTCCTGTGTGTCTGCACCTGTGTGTTTGTCTGCCCTTGTCTCTGTCGGTTTGTCAGCCTCTATCTGTCTGTCTGTTGACGGCAGACTGTTATAAAGTCATGGACCAGTTGTGACCAATAAATTTGTACATATGCCTTTTCAATTAATTGAATATTAAAAGTGTTGAGGACTTGTGTGTTCATGATGATAAGTTCACAGTCACACAAAAATTGTGAACACTTGTGCCTGTTTCTGTCCTTAAATCACATCATTCTGTTGATTTTTTTTTTCTTTGTAAAGTGTCAATTAGTACTTACTTACTTACTTACTTAGGCCCATAGCTCAAGGGTGAGCATAGGCCATCGACAACACTCCACCATCGCACTCGGTTCTCGCCATCAATGTCAATTAGTGGTAGTTTGAAATTCAGCATGATTGACTGTGGGAGTTACTGTGTGCAGTTGATCAACGGAGACCTGACGGCAGAATTCAGGCACAGGGGCCACAAGGTGGCACTGTCTTCCACACGCGTCACAGAAACTGTGGATTCACTGCTCCAGCCGCAGGACAGCTGGCACTGTCAGGTCCTGGCCCTCCTGAGACAGGTAGACGAAAAGAGAATGATGAAACGTGACAATGAAAGCCATTACTGATGTTGATGCATGCTGTCTGATTTTTCAGAGAACTCTGCACAGGTGTTTCCACATGTCTATTTTAAGACTGAATCCTAGCATGCTTGAATATCACAATGTTCATCGTCGTGGCTGTTGAATGTGAGATTCACACAAGAGAGAGGTTTGAACTTCACAAAAGAAACAACAAATCAGGGAAGACTTGTTTGACCGTAGTATTTCAAAGTGATTTTTTGTAAACCTTGGTTTGTCAAATTTTCGGCATATATCGGTGCTTGTATGAGGCTTCCAAGATAAAGAACAAGTCGTCGGCTTTTTCATCCTTTCAGGTTTAGCCTCTCCCAGAGATTGGTGTGGATTCATTTTGTTGAAAATAACTTGACCTTGCTGTGTGTCATGTGGGCGGTTCAACATACAAAGGGCTGCAACTCTATGACAGCACCTGTCAATGGGATGAATATATCATAGTGGCTTGCATGCTTATCTCTTATATGGATATGAGTAGACCTTACTGGGAGAAATATGGCTGGTGGTGATGGTAGCTGCATGAATTGCTTCCCTTTGTCCATGAGGGTTTGTTTTTTTTTTTAATTTGAATTTGTTTTGATTTACCTCAGTGCAGGCTTTATTCCTATGTGGCTCATTTCAAATCCCACAGACTTAGCCACTCATAGGATTGTTCTTTCACAATCTCAACATCAAATGTCGACATGTCTAACTTATCATGATGTCTGCACCTGTGGAGACATCGTGCTGCTGCAGTCTTTCCGAGTGTTCAGTGGAGCCTGCTGTGCATTTGCAGGTCACTATCTGCCTACCTTCTATTGCAATATAGTCTTATGAAGAGAGCTTATATAACACCTTCCTTTGGTTAAAGACCAAGCTGTTAGTACCTTACAACCCACAGTTTCCTTTACACAACGGGCTGCCTAACTGAGTAGAGCCGGCTGAAGAGCTACCTGTAGGTGTTACAATCAGTCGTTTCCTGTGTCATTCAATCGAACAGCAGTCGCTCAGTTTTTTGATTCATTCTTTTCTTCTTTTGGTGCATGCTATGTGTGTATGTGTCACCCATAGTCAAACTAGCCCTTTTGAAAGTTGGTGACGGGAGTTTACATGTCTGCAAGGTGTTATGCATGTGTTAATTCGCACAACCTTGGTTTATAGTCCCATTTGAAGGACTTTTGAGAATGGAGTTAGAACCATTGTTTACTCTGAAGGGAAAAATCCCCCTGTACTGAAATGGCCCAGTGAAGATTTGAATCTTGCAATCCCACGGTCACTAGGATAATTAGTCCAGCACTCTACCAGCTGAGTTGGTACCTAGCTTCTGATCATCATTGAAGGACACTACCCACTCCGGACAAGAATGATCGCCTAGTCATGGTGCCAGTAAGAGTTAGCATCCCCCTTCATTGAACAACAGTGGACTTTGAAGTTGCCACTGACAACAAGACTTTTAAATGAACTCACCTTAGATTGCATAGGAGCGGAAGGCAAAACTGGGATCCACCACAAGGCGGCACCTCTGGGAGTGCTCATACTCTTTGACTAATGTTGCTGGAATCTCAGTCCCTCAGGCCTAGCTGACACCAAGATACATTAAGATACTAACACCCAGTGTATAGTCTCAGACCAAGATGGAACTACATGCATAATCTTCATCAACCTCACTGAACATCAGTAAAGAAAAAAGGTTAAGTCTGTATGCCGCCACACCCAGTTCACAAGGTGACCTCAGTATCAAATTCCCCTCCGTGTCCACGCCCTTGGTGAGTTAGCTTCAGCCATCGGTGTCAGCAAGTTAGTAGGAGCTGGTGGTGGATGCTGGGATGCCAGCTGATCACTTTGCCATGAATATCCACAGGAAGAATTAAAAGTTTCCACTTTTTGTAAGTGCTGGAAAAAAAATGCAACTCTTATGCAACCACACAGAAAAGATCTATGACTTCACAAACTCTTACAGCCCTGATGTGGCCCTTTGCGGTCGGCGGGCTATAAGCAACATTATCTTATCTCACAAACTCTTTTTTCCGAAACAATGTTTTCAATTTGATGAAATGAAAAACAAAAGTGGAAGTACTTTTTTTAATGTCTGAGGTAGTGTAATACAATGATTACAGAGGAAGAAAAAATGGTGTTAAGTCAGCAGTTAAGCCTTCCTCACACTCGTCACTTGTACTTTGTATTGTCTGAATGTCAGATGAAGCTGGTCCCCTCTCAACCTTCCCTTCCCATCTCCACTAACCCCCATCCCCTTCATTGTCAATTTATACATGTTAGGTGCTCCTGTTAGCAATGGTGTTGTGTTTCATAACATTTTCCACATTTTTTCTCAGGGCATGAGCGTTCTTGAGATGGACGCCTAGCAGTTTCCCTCCAGATGGGCGTTTTTTGACACTGACTCTGGAACTAAGCAGTTACTGGCTTCAGTAGAAGGCTTTCTTTGTAGTGTCTGCATTTTTTAGATCAAAACTGACACACCACTAACCGCACGCACGCACGCACGCGTGCACGCACGCAAAATGGTAGGTAGGCATTCAAGGTCTGACCAGCGCGTTGGGCTAATGCGTAGGTCAGACATCCGCTGAGTCGTAGCCACGAGACCCTCTTCTTCGATTGTCTCATCTTTGTTGTTAATTCATTTATCCATCAGCTTCAAATCATGCGTAGTGTGGTCTCAAAACTTAGTGGATGTTGTGTAGCGTATATGGACTAGTCCGCACGCAGTGACACCTCCTTGATGAAACTGAAACTGAACTGAAACTTACACACCACTGAACATCACTGGAATGACTTGGCAGCATTCCCTTGTCTCCTCTGTTCGGTTGCCTAATGATAATCTGATATTGATAGCTCTCTGTGAAGTCTGGTGCTTGGACTATGGCAAAAAGAAATTAATGTTACTGTGTCTGGGAGCCGGAATGACCACCATGGTAGTGAATGCCACTCGCTAGAAGGGGGATTTGAGGCAGGTGATTGGAGGCACAGGGAAAAGGATAAAGAAATCCAAAGGAATATTTCTTCCCTTTTTTTATGAATACATTGATAACTTATGACCTCAGCAGATGATTGAAAGAAAGTGAAAAGAAACCATTCAAAAGGGTAGAGTTTACATACATAAGACTGGACATAGTGTGTTGTGTTTGAAGTCCACCAGCTTCCCCAAGATGCAGAGATTTCTGGCATTGTTCCTGAGTTCTTTGCATTGACCTGTGGTTCCAGCAGATGGGGAGCACCATACATCCCTTCCAAGCTAGCTTACGGTCCTGAGAGGAACTTTGTGGCTGTCTGGACACCAGACACTGTGATTCTTAATGACGTAACCTTTAAGGAATAAGGACTCATGTTTTAAGATCCCCTTGCCTCTAAATCAGTCTTCAGCCACGAAAGATGGTTGTGCCATTTGTGCTCTTAGAAAATAAAACATGTTTACTTGCAAAGAAAGAAAACTTCTTTTTTTTTGTGCAGAATCAGTTAAACATGTTCACTTGTAGAAAGAAAAAAAACATCATGAGCAGAATGTGTAGTGATGAGTCTCATGAGTTGTGGTCAGCCCCACCCAGCCCTGCCCCTTGGTTGGTCCCTCACGAGGGATGCACTCTGTGACTCCTTCTGTGTAGATCATGAAAGAAGAACCTATAGGTTTTCTTACCTGTCTTGATCATGCTGGCTTGATAATCTGTCGAGTATTGTTCTCTGTATTTTCAGTAACTGTTGCATGTGATGTCGGAAGAAGACATATTTTTCATGTGTCTGTTTCGTAGTGTGTATCACATAAGTGTAAGTAGCTTACTTTTCATCTTGTTTCACGTTTTCATTTGAATGTTGCCATGTTTTCAGAACTATTGCAGTCATTCTCCTGGTTCTTTTTTGGTTCGCTTGTTTTCCTTGGCTTCCATGCTTTCTCAGTGTACCTGATTCCGCCTTTTCCTCTTCCCTTTCTCTGGAGCTGCAGAAATGCAGAAAAGAGACTGTTGGATGGAGTTGGTATTGGAGATAATTGTTCCAAAAGATTGTGAAATGTAATGGACACTTGCAAAAGATCGTAACAGCCTGTTAGGTCAAGTTTGCAGCTGGTTAATTATGACAACAGCCTGTACGTATCTTGTTTCTCGTGTTTGCAGATTGCAGAGAGAGAGCATCTTTGTAGTTTGTTTCTCATATTAATGAACGTTATAAACAATATACAACTGATCTGTTTCAAACCTCAGCTGGACGTAAGTGTGGTGCTGGTGCGAGGTACGGTGACCCCTGACCTATACACGGCATGTCTAGCTGCGGGCACTGTGCTGGTCGATCGCGTGCCCTATCGAGCGCTCCATGTTCTGCAGTCTGCTAGTCAGGTGGACCTGGTGACCTACATTTTAGACGCTCATGAGGTAAACCATGTCTGTTGAGTGGGCCTCCCTTCTTTTCATTGGTTGATTTTTCTTGTCAAACAATAAATGATGTCATCCCATGACCAGATGTTGGTAGGGTTGTCTTGACAGACTCACATGTGTCTTCAGTTGCAGATCTATACTGATGGTGCTGCCATTCACAACACTTTGCCTTGACAGACACACCATGTCTATTAATTGTAGAATTGCATTGATAGTTCTGCCCATCACAATATTTTGCTTGACAGATAAGCTGTGTCTTTTAGTTGCAGATCTATATTGATGGCGCAGCCCAACACAGCATTTTGTCTTTATGGACTCACTGTGTCGTTTAGTTGCAGATCTATATTGATGGCGCAGCCCAACACAGCATTTTGTCTTTATGGACTCACTGTGTCTTTTAGTTGCAGATCTATATTGATGGCGCAGCCCAACACAGCATTTTGTCTTTATGGACTCACTGTGTCTTTTAGTTGCAGATCTATATTGATGGTGCAGCCCAACACAGCATTTTGTCTTTATGGACTCACTGTGTCATTTAGTTGCAGATCTATATTGATGGTGCAGCCCAACACTGCATTTTGTCTTTATGGACTCACTGTGTCATTTAGTTGCAGATCTATATTGATGGTGCAGCCAGCACAGCATTTTGCCTCTACAGACTCACTGTGTCTTTGATTGTAAAGTTGCATTGATGGTACTGCCATCACAGCATGTGTACCAGCATTGAGAATACTTGGAGATGTCCGTCTCCTCCATGCTGCATGCTGGGCAATTGCTTGCATTTCCATTGTTCACGAAAAACTGACGTGGATTGCTGGATTTGTTAATCTGCTCATGTGTTTGTGTCTGTACTTGGAAGGAGGTTTAGGCACTACAGACTGGTGCTCATGCTGACCTATGGAAGGATGAATTCCTGGTTCCATATTCTCTTCCATGGGGTGTTTGTTGCCAGGATGTAACTCTCATTACTGACATTCCTGATCAGGAATGTTTACAATGGTTTCAGGCAAACATTCCAGATCAGGAATGTTTACAATGGTTTCAGGCAAACATTCCGGATCAGGATTTCGGAAAATTTTGAAATTCTAATGTGGCACTTCAATTGTTTACATGATATTGTCAGCAAATAATAATGCTTGATCTTTCCTCTGTCAGATTCAACCAATCAGTGCAGAGTTTATCACTCTGTGTGTGTTGTGTGTGTGTGTGTGTGTGTGTGTGTGTGTGTGTGTGTGTGTGTGTGTGTGTGTGTCCAAGCAATCAAATAAAGCAGGTAAGGCAAATACTGATCAGTTTTGAAAATTTCATTTCAGTTTTCAGTGTCTTTTGTTCTGATGATTTTTTTTTCAAAATGAACCCTGAAGTCTGTGAGGGGACAGGCAGGTAAGAAAACTGGTAGTACCCGTGAGTTATACCCCAGACCCTTAGAGTGAAAGTCTAGTACTCTGACCACTCTGTCAAATTCAAACACTAAACTAACGAGGATGCTAATGAGCTAATACGCCTGATCATTTTTCTCATTTCTTTTTTTTTCTTTTTTTTTTTTTTTGATTGTTTGGAGTTATATCCTCCATATCAAAGATATTAACAAGCCTTGAAAAAAAAGAAAAAAAAAAGGACAACAAATTTGGCGATAACAGGGTACTCAGAACAGTGCAGAACTCTGGAAAGGTCAGACTGATCCTGAATCTGTTCTGTGAATCGGCATGAGTAAAAACGATTTTTTGTTTTGGACAGGAAGTATGAACTGAAAGAGTTACTTCCATATACATATCTGTAGATATTTTTACAGGGTGTGGAAAATACAAAATCTCAATGTCTGTATTACCAAAAAGGTTTTACTATTGCAATGAAATGTATTATTTCATCAATACTTGTCAGTTCGTGACAGTATTTTCGAGTTCAGAAGAAAACCTGCAATAATCTTACGGTACAAATCCTGGTTGCTGTTGTTTGGTCCAGATTTACACACAGATCTGTACCCAAAATAGAATGGTTCGTACTTGGTTTACATGGAATCTTTCCACCACATTCGGTCGGAATCAATGTAGTAGTTTATGTGTCATTTTTGCTGAAAAGACAAACAAACACAAACAGACACAGATAATAATTTACCTCTGTGGCAGAGGTTATAAAAAACAAACAATGATATATTTGATCAGCAAATTGACCAGCCAACAAGCCAGTCAGGCCTAAGCAGGTCCCATAGTCAAATGACCCAGTCATCCACCATGCATCTCTCTGTCTGTTGCCTTTTATGGGGAGTGCTCTAATTTGACATGTGGTGCTGTGCGCAGGGTAACGTTTTGTTGTGATGTAGCCTTCAAGCCATTGAGAGAGGACTGGGGCGATAGCATACGTTCTGATCGCAAGCATCTTGTGATCACCCCACCTGTGTTTGTTCAGGTAAGTGTGTGTGTGTGTGTGTGTGTGTGTGGTGTGTTTTTGTGTGTGTGGTGTTGTTGGTGTGTGCGTGTGTGTGTGTGTGTGTGTGTGTGTGGTGTGTTGTGTGTGTGTGTGTGGTACATGTGTGTGGGGTGTGTGTGTGTGTGTGTGTGTGTTGTGTACGTGGTGTGTGTGTGCATTTTCTTTTGCATGTTCATGTATGTTTGGAATGTGTGTGTTTATGTTTGAGCATGTACGGGGTGTATCTATGGGGTATGCATTTATTTTTCTTTTCTTTGGTCTTTGATCAGCTCACTTTGTCTGTTAGTGCTGTCCCCCCCGGGTTTTTATTCCTAGGGCAGCTAGCTCATTGGAACGGTCACCAAAGAATACCACCCAAAACTAGTCATTCCCCATTTTGATATGAAGTAACACAAACAGTTAGCAACTGTTGAACAAAAATTCACCTTCTTGTAGACAGAAAAGTAGCCATAAAATCAGCTCCACCCTTTAAGGATAGCTATCCAGATCTCAGCCATCTCAATCATTTACATGACTAAAAGTGAACATCTACACTGGTTGATTGCCATTGACATATCTTTTGCTCATTTAAAGGTTGTTTGCAGATCAAGGCATCAATCCTAAAAATTAATACAAGCCATCATTCCTTACTAAAGCATTGATACACAAGCAAAGTTAATTTAAGATTTTTGATTCAGAACGTGTAAATGTGTCGCTTAAAAATTGATGGATATTAAGTCAGATACCCTTTTGCATAAATTTTGTGTTGTTTCATGATAATATTCTTCATGTTGTGAGTCCATCAGATTTGTCATTTCTGTAAAGCCCAGTCTACTCCTTCAGACTACGTAAACACTTTGGGCTGGCTACGACAAATTGGAATTTCATGATGGCGATGAGATTGTAATGAGGACGGTAGTGATGCATATGATGTGATGATGATGGTGATGGGAAAGGCGGTGATTCAGATGATATGATGATGATAGCGATGATGATGATAATGATTGTGCATATGATATGATGATGATGGCGATGAGGATGGTGTGATGCAGATGATATGATTATGATAACGATAAGGATGTTGATGATGCAGATAATATGATGATGGCGATGATGATGATGATGATGCAGATGATGTGATGATGATAGCAAAATGATGATAATGATGCAGATATGATGATGATGGCGATGAGGTTGATGGTGATGCAGATGATATGATTATGATAAGGATGATAATGATGATGCAGATATGATGATGATGGCGATGATGATAATGATGCAGATGATATGATGATGATGGCGATAATGATGATAATGATGCAGATGATATGATGATGATGGCGATAATGATGATAATGATGCAGATGATATGATGATGATGGCGATAATGATGATAATGATGCAAATGAATTGATGATGGCGATAATGATGATAATGATGCAGATGATATGATGATGATGAGGATGATAATGATGCAGATGATATGATGATGATGGCGATAATGATGAAATAGCAGATGATATGATGATGATTGCGATAATGATGATAATGATGCAGATGATATGATGATGGCGATAATGATGATAATGATGCAGATCATGTGATGATGATAAGATGATAATGATGATGAATATGATGATGATGGCGATGATGATAATGATGCAGATGATGTGATGATGATAAGGATGATAATGATGATGCAGATATGATGATGATGGCGATGATGATAATGATGCAGATGATATGATGATGATAGCGATAATGATGATAATGATGCAGATGATATGATGATGGCGATAATGATGATAATGATATGATGATGATGGCGATGAGGATAATGGTGATGCAGATGATATGATTATGATAAAGAGAAGGATAAAGATGATGCAGACATGATGATGATGGCTATGAGGGTGATGATGATGCGTATGATGATGATGATGATGGTGAACAATGATGGGGTGGTTGTGGACAGACACTGGTGATCAGGGCGCCCTGTGGAGCAGGAAGGGAGATTCAGGAAGAGGAGTTCTGGCACTGCACAGCACGTCTGGCACAGGCTGCGGCTGACGGCAGGGTGCTGCAGGGAGGGGGCGCCACTGAGGAAACGTGCGCACATCTTCTGACGACACTATTCTCACCTCCTGGTAGGGTCTCTGTCATGGACTCTCCCTTGTGAACGGTATTCACAATGACGTACCTTTTGTCACGGAGCTTCTTTCCTATATAGAATTTCTTGTAGTGGTGACTGACTGTACTGTTGAAACGCTCATCACGTGTCCCAAGAATGCTCAAACAGTTTCCACTTTGTTTTGGAATGAACACAGTTGGTGTACACTGCTCCTTTGCTCGTGTTCATGTATTTATTGGTCATATGTTGCATGCACTTGTCAATCGTTATTTTTCTTCCCTTCGTGTTCCTTTCTATACGTTTCTGATTTTCTGAGAGGGCTGGATGTAAGAATGTAATTATTTATGTTATCTAACGACAAGAAAGTTTTTTGCTTCAGTAATTGGACTTCAGTGTTGCGATTACCAGAAGTAAACAGGTTGTTGTTTTTTAGTCTGTTGATCATGTTACCAGTGTATGGATTGGTGAGTGCATTATTTTATAACTTGAATGCATTTTTAAATTACTGTGAAATGTTTCATTTACTCGTTTGTTTATTTGTAAGCACTCTGAGCCAATGTAAGGTAGAGGGCTCCAAATACTCCTATTAGTATTGTTGTTATTGTGAAGTCTTTCAAAGAATCATGATCATTTTGTATCACAGATTCATCATGCTATAGTGTTGCTGAACCTTTTTCCTAAGTCAAGGTCGGCCCGTGATCATTTTGGACATTAAACATCAGTCAGTATAGCTATAAAGTGGCAAAGAAGTGCAAGTCATTAGAAATACCAGTAAGATAATAGCTCATTAAAAGGTGTTTGAAAAGTCTCATTTTATCTGTGCTTTTCCATATGGGAACAGCTTGATTTATGGAAGCGTGAAGTTGGGTTTAGAATCGTTTAAGAGGTCAACTGTTGCAGACGGAGTCACGTCAGAGGAAGATGGGCAGGAGAAACAGCGCTGTATCGCCCCGTGGTGAGGGCTGCCCTGGCCCACGCCTTCCGCTCCTTCTCCCCACACCCTGCGACACAACAGACAGAGGGCAGGAGAGGATTCCCATAATGAGCACAGCATCCCTGCCTCTCATCTCTCTCAGCTCTTTCTGCACAGCCTGAGCCCCCGTTGGTTGCCATGGCCAAAACTCCTGTCAGACAGACTCAAGAGGTCCAGATCATCAGTTCTTTCATCCATGATTCCAAAGCCGTCTGCTCCAAGCCTTGGCAGTTGTCCCTGCAAATTATTGAGCGACAAAGACTGTCCCAGCTCTTCGCACACAGAATCTGTTCCCTGCGTCTGTCACCTACACAACTCCACAACAAAAGCAGCTTGTCTCCTTCACAGTCAGAAGAGGAAGATGCAGGAACAAAGCCAGACATCAGCAATACAGGCTTTGCATCAAACAATCATCATTGTCCTGGTTATGGAGACATTTCCTGTTGTGACCCCTCTCAGCAGCTAGGTGCCGGAGAGCAAGACTTGTGCAGGGCTCATTCCCTGCCGAGTGTTTTGCAGAATGTGGGCAGGGCACATCAGGGTTGGTGTTACACAGACGTGTGGACAGCTACAGCAGTAAAGTGAATGGCTGGCGCTCGCAGTGCAGTGCGTGTGTACATTGATGAGAATGGATGAGGTGATCGTCACAGGGGTGGACCAACACACCTTGCCTCCCCACTCAGTGTTGCTGTAGACAGGGTTTTACAGGGGAAGGAGATCTTCACAGTGCAGCTTCACTGTGCACACTGGTCTTTGAATGCTTGCTCAACAGTGCCTTTGGTGTGTGCAATTTGTATCACTTGTGCATCTCTTTGTTAGTGTGTTGTTGATTGTGTGATTTTCATCGATTGCATATCTTTGTGTGTGTGTGTGTGTTGTGATTTTAGGTCATGTCTTGCATACTGTTGAGGGACGATGGGGACTTGGGGGATGGGCTTCATGTAAACGGCTTCTTTTTGTATTCTATGTGATTGGGATTTGGGTGTTTTTGAGAATACATTCTTATGCAGCAGTATGAGCGAAGATCTTGAGTTGAAAAACGTTCATAAATGTGTTCTTTTCTATTTTGTGCATCTCATTACATCCAAGCAGCAAGCATTAACCTGTGTCATTATGGATAAAACTGTTTGACAAAAATGATTAGCTGATCAGTTTGCTTTGTCAGCTTTCTTGCAACTGTTTATTGACCAGTGAGAGTTCAACAAGAGCGCAAGGGACATATCACCATTCCCTACGTTGGAGGCGTAAGAGAAGCTCTGACCAGGAAGATCAGGAAACTAGGGTCGTGGTCCATCCCAACCCCACCAACACCATCTGTAGCCAACTCGTCGCCCCAAGGACAAAACCAACAAACTCGACAAATCCGGTGTCATCTACAGAATAGACTGCCGTGACTGCAACCAACACATCTTGGAGAAACAGACACATCCCCTCCGAAAGAGATTCACAGAACACCGCGCTGTACGAATGAGTTAACACAAGAGTTTTTCTTGCACTCTGAAGCTCATGTTTAGTGGACATCATGTATGCTATAGTGTCATTGGTTCTGCTTTTCCTTCATGCTGTTGGTTGCTTAGGACCAATGTCTTGAAATAATTAAAAAGGATTTTTTTTTTTCATATACTCTACTCATAACCTTAGCAGTCAGATGATTATTTTACCATAAAAAGGGCATGATGCTCATCTCTCATCCTCATTATAGGACCAGTCCATTCAAATGACTTCATATCAGTCTTGAAAATAGTCATATTCAGGAGTGTGCCACTTTTAAACAGCACAGAGATCAGTTTTGATCAGTTCCATAAGAAATTGACCTTCCACCACGGAATGAGTCGCTTGTCATCTCTCCGGTTTTCAGTTAGCAGCCAAAATACTATTTAAATAGGCAGAAGGGGTGTCAGAAGTCGATTTTGAGATCTGACCCTAGTTGATACTATAAGTATTTCCTGCACAAAATACACTAAGTGAATTGTTTATATTTGACTGCTTTCTGTATTAAAGTGACATTTTAAAAAACCTACTATGTTAATATTATGCTGAATGTGTGCATCTGTTTTTGTTCATTTTGTCAAAAGCGCTTCTCAGAGGGTTACCATCTTCAAAACACTGTATCTTAAAAAAGTAAAAAGCCCGATTTGAAAATGGTTTTCACCATTGAAAAGAGCAGAAAAAATACTTAAAGAAAATGTGCATATTTTAGAAACGCTTAACAATGACAAGCAACTCATTTTGTGGTGGAAGGTCACAAATAGCGATTTGAAAACAATGGTAGCATGATGGGAAAGATCTTGATTTGTTCTCTCCATCTGGCATGTTGGACTATGTTAATTGCAGATTCAGGGAAATACCAGTGTTTGGATTTTGTACCGTTCATCTGCACACATGGACTCTTTTATGCATATGCACACACACACAAACACACACACAGACGATAGTGTTTTTACAGAATCACTTTTATTCACACTTGGGAACCAACAAGCCATAACTCTTCTTTTTCACAGCCCTGATGACACGAGAGAGTGGGCTGAAAATGGCAGACCTGTGTGTTGGTCTTCATCCATTTCAATCCATTCAAGTTAAGAACTACGAATTCTACAACAGACTAAAATTCTGCTGTTGACTTTCAAAGAATTAAACATCTGATGAAAGTTAAGAACATTAATTTGCTACTACTAGGAATCATATGACATTTAACTTTCATAAAATATCAATAAAAAGATATCCAGAGGAAGTTATTGTAGAGAAAGCAGAAAAGGCTCCCACTTTATAAGCTGCATGCTTAATCTCATTTCGTTACTCTCAGGCCCCCCCCCCCCCCCCCCCCCCCCCCCCCCCCCCCCCCAACTCTCCCCTCCGCTCCTTTTCTCGAATTCCTCTTTGGAGATAGATGTGCATAAAATGACTTCCATATTCTACAATGACGGCTTATTTCGGTGCTGATTCCGCCATCCTAATTTGCTTCGGTCAAACAGATCCCCATGTAAGAGAAACCTGGCACAAAACGCTAGACATTTTCTTTCCACCCCAAGTAACAAAGCAAATTGGTCACAAACTGACAGAGCAAGACATTTCATGTCCACCAAGACGTCAACACTAACCAAAGTGGAATGGAATACAAGTGGCCTGTTGGAAAACCATAGGCATGGCAGAGAGCAGGACTGGAGAGAACAGACCAACCCCTCAGGCTTTCCAGATAGGATGTGAAGCAAGACGGGACCCTGTAAAGCAGAACCCTACACATCTTTTGTGATGGAAAGGTGGGGGGGGGGGGGGGGGGGGGGGGGCACGGGCCAGTGAGGGGAGAGGAGGGGGATTAGAACGTTAAGGACGTCGTTATGTCCCTCATACGTAACGTATGAATGGACATAACGAAGTCCTCACGTTTCCAAACTAAAGATTTTAGGTTTTCAACTGGCAGTGATCTGCTTGCAGGGGTCAGACTGGGAGCCAAGATGTCTTCAATCTTTTTAAACTTTGTACAAGTGGAGAGTGGTGGTAGCTGGGCATGTGTCCTACTGGAAAGAAGACCCTGTACATGGTTTGACTAGCGCACAAGACTGCTTTCTTCCTCTTCTGCTGGACCTTCATGTTTGGAAGCAATAAATGCAGGTCCAGTGTACCATATTCACTTCATGTGTGTATAAAACCCTTGGCCACAAAAGGTTCTGTTTCTGGTATTATTCTGTGGACAAACTTGCTTAGAATATAGGTAAATGTACACACATAGAGAAGAAAGAAAGAGCTGTGCGCAAAAAGGTAGATTCAGACCACAACAGAATGTATCCCCTGGGAGCAGCCCAAATTTCCCACAAAGAATGTATTATGGGAACTTACACAGTGTCTTCACCACCTTCCCTGTGTTTCCTCTGCAGCATATGAAGTTCTCATAGCCTTTGTCTTCTGCAGGCTGGTTTTGTGAAAACATGCGAATACCAAGCATTATTCCCCACCTACCCTGCACTCCCATTGTCCCCCAAACATCTTTCCCGTCCCCAAACATTCAAGTATGACTGCCTACTGGCAGTGTATAAAAATCAGATCAAGAATAGAAACAACAGACATATGGGACTTCCAGTCCAGGTCTGCAGAGTGCGAAGGAGATGGACGCGAGGCAAATCAGCACATCTACTAGATTCTCTAAAGACTTGATAACCGAAGAGGGATGATGCTCACCCATCTTGGCTCACTCATCTTCCTCTGTCTCCCCATCCACTATAGTTAACTCCCTTATCTCTAGCTGAGCGACCATTGCTGGTCTCGCCCTCCATCGTCATCAACTCCCTTATTTCTGCTTCACCCATCTTTCCCTCTCTCACCATCCCACTGTAATTAACTCCCTTATTCCAAGTTCACACATCTTTCCTTTGTCTTCATTCACCGTAATTAACTCCCCTATCTCAAGCTCAATCACCTTTCCCAGTCTCACCATCCCACAAATTAAATACCTTACCTCAAGCTTATCTACTTTTCCCCCTCTTATCATCCCATTAAATCAAATTCCTTTCCTCAAGCTCACTCACCATTCCCCGTCTCGCCATCCATTGTAACTCCCTCGTTTCAATTTCACCCACTTTCCCTGTTTCACTATCCCACTTTCTCCAGTTCCCTTATCCTAAGCTCATCATTCTTTCCTTGTCTCGCCATCCATTGTAACTCCCTCGTTTCAATTTCACCCACTTTCCCTGTTTCACTATCCCACTTTCTCCAGTTCCCTTATCCTAAGCTCATCATTCTTTCCTTGTCTTGCCATTCATTGTACTTGACTCCCTTATCTCAAGCCCATTCTGGCAAACTACCTCTCAACCTCTTCATAATCCCTGTCTCACCATTGTAATTAACTCCAGTTTTCAAACTCGCCCCCTTCTTTCTCGCCATTCACTGCAATTAACTCCCTTACCTAAAGCTCACCCACCCTTTTTCCTGTCTCACCATCCTGTTTGTTTTCTTCTGCCCTCACTCTCTTTCTCAAACTCCTTTGCCTCTAGTATTTGGATTCCTCTACTGCTGAAGATGCGCATGAAACAAGACATTGATGATGTCAGAAAGAGGGGTAGCAATAAGCATGGAGCTGCACCATGGCATGGCACCTGTACATCAATACATTGTTATCAGTCGCTGCTACAAGCCAAGTACCCTCCACCCAGCGTACATTTCAGGCTTCTTCCACGAAAGAAAGGAGAGCTGCTCAGCATTCCACTGGTGCAATATCATGAAGGCTACTTCTGTACATGTCATAACAGGTCTTTATAAACTCTCACACATTTCAGTTATACATCTTATGTACTGTTGTGTAACACCAATAAACATGCAGACGATGATGAGGATATCAAAGAACGACAAGCACAATGTAATTGGTGATATATGTAGTCTTGAACTTCCGAGAAAAGCGAACTTGCATAAAAATAAACAACCCCGATTGAGTGCAGACATGGCATACATTCTTTGCATTTTTTTGTATAAAACAGCTGCAAACGTTGATGAGACAGATGACAAAAAGATGAAAAATATTCAAAGATAATGGATGATGCAAAGAGTAATCCGCTCTCCTACAACAAACAAATGCAGACCTTGTAAAAAGAGAGAGAGAAAAAAGCAGTGTCCTTTTATCACACTTCAAATGAAAAAAAAATCCAATCATACAAGGAAGGGTCATAATGAAAAAAAAAAGAAATACTGCACCACTTTCTGTAGATGATTTTAAAAGTCTCTGTTTTCTCAGATGTTAAATTGTAGAACAACCCACAGTACTAGGCATTCTGTAAACTGATTTTTTAGATAATGAAAAATGGCGTTTTTTTCTCTTCATATTTAAAGTACAAATCTGAGTTAACAATTGCAAGCAATCAAAATCACCAGCAACTAGCTATATCTAAAACAAAAATTTGAAAAAGATTACCTTGGATCACATGTATAAAAAATCATTCATGGAATACTGAACTTCGATTATCATGTGACTATTCTCTTCTATTGTAGTAAATCTTACCAGCACATCGCAACATTTCAGAATTTTTTTCTTCCACTTGAAGTTAAGGAATGCAAGTGAAAAGAAATTGTTTGATTTTGGTATTTCTTTTTCCTTTTTCCATTAACATTTAAAAAAAAAATTTCTGATAAAATTTCTTTTTCCTTTTTGCATTAAAATTTTAAAAAAAATTTCTGATAACACTGGTGATCACAAAAATCAATGTGGGAGTTGCCAGTTTGGCCACTGTGAGAATTCTTCTGCGAAAGAGTCAAGAAAGTGATTTCCACTGCAGGCAGTTTTGTCACAGGAAATCTGAGGAGTGAGAGGAGCAGTAGCATTTTGTCCCTTACATTGTCTGAATAGTACAATGAGGGTAAATTTGTTACCATAGCTAATAACTTGAACTGAAGATGCAGCTTCACACTACTTGTCCTACTTCTTGCTTGCCCAGGCCAAAAGAACTGCCTGAAGGTTTTGGGAGATGTTTTGCAGGAACATGGTTTCATGCACAAACTGCATGACTGCATCAATGGCGGTTACCTGACAACTCCTCTATCAAATCTAATCATTGTCCTATTAACTTGTGGGTATGAAGTAATGATTTCTGGAACTGTGGGGTTTCAAAGAGCCGGAAAGTATTAAAAAGTGCTAGTCTAAAGTTTCAACATCAAGTACCAATATGTCTCCAACTTTTGGCCTATGAAAATTCCCTCCACAGGCGAAGAGAGGCAAGACAGAGAGTAGACCGGGGCAGATCACAGCATTATGAGTAGGCCAGATGTCTGGTGTGTTGATCTATCTTGTTCGTGTAGCCCTTTACACAGATCTGAATGAAAATCTCATCACCACCACCAACGAAACAAATGTTATGCTCTTGCAATATGAACACAGGCAAGTACATCGATATGAATGGAAAATAGCATGCACCCCCACACAAACTCAGCATGTCATATATTACATTACACATGTCATCAAAAAAAAAATCTTCATTCAGAACAAGTATATGCGTGCACATACACAGACGCACAGTGAAACCTAGCATTAGAGTTATGAACTGTGAGAAAACATTCTCTGAAGGTAAAACAATAAAAATGGGGGACACATTCCAATAACCTCTGACTCTCTCTCTCTCACACACATGAACTACCATTGAATATGACAGAATGATGCAGCATGTAAAAGGCAGGGCAACAGAGCATGCGAAACCACAACCTTTTTTTCTGTAAAAAAGTAAACAGGAAACAAAAACAGAAACATATCACATTGTGTAGAGAAACATGGGTGATGACACAAATGGAATAAATAACTCGATTGAAAGAGCTACCAAACTGGGTCAAACCAAAGTAAGGGACGTAACCAGGGATCACAAGCAGCGGGAAAACGCTTTGTAACAACAGTACAGTGGGCTAATCTCTGGCATTCAAACCAACCAACCAACAAAGACTGGTTTGTTCAGATCAGTTTGCAACTATATACACAGCATGTACCTTGGTAATACCTTATTTTTCAAGAATTAAACACATTCTGTATTGAGTACACAAAACCCCAATACTTTTCAGACAAGTTCTACTTATCATGACTGCTTCACGTTAATGGCAAAATGTAGCAAGTTCAAGATGAGTGATTTTCTGTCACTGCGCTACTGATGAGCCCAACACCAGCACAATGTACTCTTTCTTTCACTGTTGTTCTGAGACCGGCTGAAGAGCTGCACACTGACCAACGTCTGTTCCATAGTCTCTGACCACCTTTGTAATCTAGATCAACAACACACAGCAGTCGTCTCCACAGAGTGGGCACACATGATTAGTTTGTCTCACTGACACAACCATGAACATGAAATCACATCCACTCACACCACACACACCCACACACACAGCACATCAGAGCCACAAACACACACTGACTCCCTCGATGACGGTGAGACTACAGACTAAGGTCCCAGAGCATGGTGAAGAGGGTAACGGTGATGACAATGGTGACGCAGGCGGCGAGGAGGAAGGAAATGATGATGGAGATCAGCTACACCTGAAGATGACAGCAGCATCCAGGAAGCTGATGCTGCAGACAGAACACCACCAATGTATTCAAGAGTTGGGACAGCCATTATATAAAAATAATAATGAAGATGAATATACACCTCCCCCCATCTCTCCTAAGCTCAAGGTACTTGGGAAAACAAAACACTGACATTCAAACAACCATCTATTTTCACTTCCACTGAATGCAAATGAATAAACACACCAACATTTTAACTTCCCCTACCCTGTTCACCTCCCTACCCTATGACCCTTATACTGAAACACATACATGTAGGTATGCAGGCGCACATGCAAGTACACATAAATACTATGAATACATACACTTGCACTCTAAATCAGCATGTCATGGACATCCTCACAATCGTGCAACAAAAGACGAAATAAAGCAGCTTGGAAAGTAACAGAAACTGAGTCAGTGATATCAATGAAAGGAAAAGAAAGGCTCCTGAAAATATACAAGTGTTTAGTATGGGTCTGAAAGCAGAAAGTGATGAAGCATTACCAACTGTTCATGGAAGTTCATATAAAAGGCCCATGATAAAAGAAAACATGGAGACCAAACACTTTTGATGACATTCTGGATAGCTGTTATGAAAAATGTGAGTTTGATCAAAAGAATGAAGAGAATATACAGGGACAGACAAACAGTCAAAAGAAGTAAGGTGGTGCTGTTCCAATCATGATGTCACAGCAATGCCTGCAGTTGTTGCATTCCATTCATTGGAAATGGGAAATCCACGCAGATCAGAGGGCAGAACAGTAACATGTTCTCTTTTCCTTGTTTTGAAAATGAAGCAAGCAGCACATACATTTTATGTTGAAAGTCAATGATTTTACTGTAGGAAACTGGTGGGGCTGAACATGCTTTTATGAAACGAGGTTAAAGAAAAAAAAAGACTTGCTGGGGACTAATGTTCTCCAGTCATCTTGTCGTATGGCTATTGTACATGTTCACCTTTTTTTCACTTTTGGAGTACAGTATCATCATAATGGCAGTAATATCAATACTACTAATAAGAATAGTTTCTTCTTACAACACATCACATCATGGTAATAACAATGAAAAAGAAAAAGCAACTCCAGACATAATCTTCACAGATGACTATTTTAATGATTAAGATTGATGTGAAGTGTCAATGGGCTCAAGATGTAACTGAAATTTACGATCACATGCAATTTTACTACATGCAGTTTAAACAATTTTTAAGATGAAAAAGTGTTCAGTTCAGCATCAAGGCATTTGTTCCATGTTTTATTTTGATACTGGCAGATCCATAGTTTGCATGTTATTCTACATCAACACACCCACCAGGCATGCCAGTTTCTTAATAAGGATTAAAAAAAAAAGAGGACAAAAAAATTACCATTGCAGAAGGGAGGAGCAGAAGGTGTGATAAAAACAGGCAGTGGTCTAGAGCACCTGTTTCACATCACAAAAAATTTGCTGCTATTCAACAAATCAAACTGACAAATTGACATCTGAAATTCAGTGAGTTATTCTTTTTCGTTTTCATCAAAGCAGTGAGCTGTCTCACCTATTGCACCTTTGCGATCAGTTCATCACAGATTGCTGCCAGTTCTTTGTTCTCTTTGACCTGCAACAGTGGTCAGTCAGTCCATCACACTTTGAAATGTCAAGACACACATTGTTAACAAGACTAAAAAAAAATTTCACACTAATTTAAAACATGAAAAAGAGAGTGCACTGGGCACTTCTTTACCACAGTAAAAAAACACAAAAAGCTTGACATGCAACCTGTCATTTTACATTCCAGTGTGATATCTTATTTGTAGTATTTGAATTTTTTCTGAAATGAGTTGAACACAAGACCTCTGGGTGTTATGACTTACACCTGTTCTGGAACACTATTAACAAGTAGAAAAATGAGAAAAACAAAGACGTACATTCCAAACAAGTAAAAAAAAAACAATGACAACTTCATTCTGGTCCAATCTTTACGCCTGTCTAGAACCTCTACCCTATCCACTGGCGCCATAAGTTCCAGTTACCTTTTGTTCCAGAGTGCTCTCCATGCCCTGGATCTGTAGGTCTGTTTTGCGTAACGCTGCCTCCAACCGGGCGATTTCTGAGGCACTGCTCTTTTTGGTTTTCTCTATCTCCTCTGAGGCCCTGTTGTGGCAAACAACACAAGTGGTGATTAGTCAGTCATGGCATACCTAGTTCCTACTGCAAACAACATAACACATTCATGAATGATTACTCAGCCATGACAAATCTAGTTACAACAAAAAGACCTCCTTGAAGAACTTTGAAACTGACCAGGACATCAAGGACACCGTTGGTGAAATTGCCAGATTGCAATGGCAGAGACACTGCCTCTTCTGAGTAGATTAGGAGAGGCCCATAGGAAATGTAAGCCAAGTAAGTCCAGTGCTACCTCTTCCTTATCTTCAGTGCTCATACTCCACTTGTGTCCAACTTGAGGCAGAGCCTTCTGTGCCCAAAGCAGACTGATGAGCCACAGTGAGAGACACCACGCCCAATCTTTAATCCTCAATCGTTAATGACATATCTGTTTATTACAGCAACAATAAAACAGATTTATAAGTGATTATTCAATTATGGCTATCTTGTCTTATTTCATGTGTAAAGCGGGAGCACATACAGTCAAGAATGACTTTCAAATGTACAAATGTTTGCTTCTTCCGTGTTTCCACCGAATGTATCCACTACACTACACAGACTGTATTCACTACTGCAGCCTATTATATTGTTAAAAAAAAAAAAGAAAAAAAAGAAAAAGAAAAAAAAAGTTGGCAACAGAAGGGCATCTGGGAGTCATGACCTGGATGTGGCCTGGCCCCTTTATAGGGCAAGGAGTTCAGGGCCAAAACACTCTGTCTGCAGGGGTTTCTTGTCTAATGACTTTCTGATATTGACCTTTTCAAGGAGTTCAGGGCCAAAACATTTGTCTGCAGGGGTTTCTTGTCCAATGACTTTCTGATATTGACCTTTTCAAGGAGTTCAGGGCCAAAACATTTGTCTGCAGGGGGTTTCTTGTCTAATGACTTTCTGATATTGACCTTTTCAAGGAGTTCAGGGCCAAAACACTTGTCTGCAGGGGTTTCTTGTCTAATGACTTTCTGATATTGACCTTTTCAAGGAGTTCTAGGGCCAAAACATTTGTCTGCAGGGGTTTCTTGTCTAATGACTTTCTGATATTGACCTTTTCAAGGAGTTCAGGGCCAAAACATTTGTCTGCAGGGGTTTCTTGTCAATGACTTTCTACATTGACCTTTTCAAGGAGTTCAGGGCCAAAACATTTGTCTGCAGGGGTTTCTTGTCTGAATGACTTTCTGACATGACCTTTTCAAGGAGTTCAGGGCCAAAACATTTGTCTGCAGGGGTTTCTTGTCTAATGACTTCCTCATATTGACCTTTTCAAGGAGTTCAGGGCCAAAACATTTGTCTGCAGGGGGTTTCTTGTCTAATGACTTTCTCATATTGACCTTTTCAAGGAGTTCAGGGCCAAAACATTTGTCTGCAGGGGGTTTCTTGTCTAATGACTTTCTCATATTGAGCTTTTCAAACAGTTTCCAACAACTGTCCAAACCAAGAAAATTCACTGTAGTTTTAACCCTCTTATACTCGCAACGGGAGAATCCGGGACTGAACGTTGGGCGCCTGTTCTTCCCGTACCGGGACCTCTCTGTGGGAATTTTCCATCACGCAGTGATCACGTGTGTAGACACACACAGTCGCAGACAGTAACTAGGAAGACTCAGGCATGGCCCAATCATGTGTTGGCACTATTTTTGGGTGATGGAACCGTGTGTGTTCATTGAGAATAGACACAGAACGCAGCGAGTAACTTTGTGAATGGAAACTGACCGACTTTCACAATGGCGGCTTTCGCGTCTGCTACGAACGACGACGAGATGGTCGACCACTCGCAAGGAGTTAGATGAAATTATTGTAGAAGTGGAGACATTTGAAAGAAAAATGGAGAATGAAAGTGATATAGAAGTAGGTAGTAGTGTTGAAGAAGACGGTGAAGTGCAAAGCGACCCGGAATACAATGTTCGACTGGCGGCGCTTCAGACAAAATGGAGGCCCGCGACACACGGCACGGCAGGGGTGCGTCCGTTTCAGGAACCCACTGGGCCGGCTCACTCGTTACCTGACACTGCTACACCACTTGTTTTTTTTCGTTTTGTTTGTTCCTCTTTGTTTTTTAAGACTGCTACTGATGAAAGAAACAGGTATACAAGACAAAAACAAGCTGCAAAGGGCGCACCTGACCCTCTTTTATAGTATTGTGTGTGACATGTGACAAGTTTTGTATGACATTGGTGGGACAACCAGTGGGACCTGTACTGCCAGGCAGCAGATGGTTTACGTCAGGTAGGCCTCAGGTTTCATCTTACACTAACAGCCTGCATCAGCATGGTGACTGCGCATGCTTGCATGCTGTAAACTTGATTGTCATCATAAAATTTCACGTGTCTGGTGACAATTTGGTGACAGTGACACGACCTATATCTCTAAGACAGACAAAATAGAGTTCAAAGTGAAGTGCATGCTCTTCTGAAACTGTCTGCCAATTTTCTTTCTCCTAGCGGTTCACATACATTCCCCATAAGTTAATAATCACACATACCCATTTTTAGGCTGAAACCTGTAAAAGAATCTGAAATCTAGGGGAAGTTTGCAGTCAGAGAAACTGAGTACAAGAGGGTTAAAGAAATCTATCCGAAGACTTCAACTTTCACAGATGGAACGGCTGAATCAGCTAGTCTCTGTACCCCCCATGTCTCTGGCCAAATAGGAACCGCTTGGTTTGGACAAAGTATGATGTGTTATATCCCTACCTCTGATTTTCCACATGGCAAACATTCATGCAAAATTATGTTCAAACACAGTGGATCATCACTGATTCAGTGACATCAAGAGTTTCTTCAAGGGCATGAATCGGAAGCAAAGTGCAAGAATCAGACAGAGGTCCCCAAGGGTGACAAGGACCCATGAGCACGAACACCATTGAAAATTCTCCTCCTCATCAGTCTGTCCCATGATGTCAGGCTGCAGGGTGCAGTGACAGAGATTTGGGCTGTCAGGGGTCTATGTAGCGGTCTGTCCTCTGTCATATTGCACTACACACTGCAATCAGTCCTGTCCTTAATGATGTCCATGGACCTCCGTCGGCCACTGGCAGACATACCTACCCTAAAATCTTTCCATCAAAATTAATGTAAAAATCAGGAACAAACAGAAATGTTCATGAATTGTCTGGAACTCACAATATTCTTACATTTGTGATACTGTGCAGATATACATGTAAGCATGTTCACTCTCACATTATCACCACCACCACGACTGCTGTCCTTCTTGGTAACATGGCTACTGCTCATTGTATCATTTCCTGGTGGCCTTGATTTCTTATCGTTTTTGTATTAGAAGCAAGATTCGTTATCAAACTTCTTCATCAGTCATACACATTGTGATCTGCTCACCATAGATAGTTCTCTTTTCAGTACTTTTTTCCTAAATTTGACTCAGTTTCATCTCTACCATAGCCAGTTATGAAATTATTTGTACGCTAACAATGTTAAAATTACAACTTACTGTCCACATACATGAAAAAAAAAATCTGATTTGGTTTGGGTGATTTTTTTCACTGTGACATGCGGTCTTCAGCTGTAATGCCTGTAACAATTGTCAATTTTTACATTTTTCAGTAACAGACGCAGCTATTATAGGACAAGACATGACTGATATGGGATGCCCATCTTCCACGGTAGGATCACCTTTGAAGAAAGTATCGTGGCTTCATACACACCCATCATAAGCAAGCTTACTGTGAGATAAAGCGTAACAGACCAGCTTCAAATCACTCTCCATTACATGATCACATAATGTTTATCCTCATGACACGAACAATCTAAAGGGAAAAAGAAAGTGTTCAAAGCTCTATGCACTTAATCATACCATACTCTCAAGACTACTTCACATGTGCTTTTTACACAACTTCTATGCTTGTTGCAAGTTCTCATCTTCCCTGCGTGTAAGTACTTCATGTCAGAAGACTTTTACGTTAGCAAAGAATACAAATGGTCAATATAACAGATGCAATCTCATGGCGAGTACACCAATAAACACGGAGTGTTGTCAGTTGGGGGTGAGCAGTCTGTGTCCTGCCTGTACAACCTCCAAAATGACAAGGCACTAAAGTTTATGCTCTTGCCATATACATATCAGGAAACGAGGTTAAATGAAGCAAATTAACAAACAATAAAACAATGAAAGAAAAAGTGACCAGCCTGTTAATCTGACCTCTCCAGTTTTTCCTCTGCCTGTTCCTTGAGCACCTGGACCTTCTGTTCTGCCTTCTTCAGCTTGGTCTGCAGGTCCTGGACACACTTCTTCAGCACCTCTTCATTCTGTGCGCACACATCACCTGGCATAACTGAATACACACCTCTTCATTCTGTGCACACACATCACCTGGCATAGCTGTATACACACCTCTTCGTTCTGTGCGCACACATCACCTAGCATAACTGAATACACACCTCTTCATTCTGTGCACACACACATCACCTGGCATAGCTGTATACACATCTCTTCATTCTGTGCACACACATCACCTGGCATAGCTGTACACACACCTCTTCGTTCTGTGCACACACATCACCTGGCATAGCTGTATACACACCTCTTCGTTCTGTGCACACACATCACCTGGCATAGCTGTATACACACCTCTTCGTTCTGTGCACACACATCACCTGGCATAGCTGTATACACACCTCTTCGTTCTGTGCACACACATCACCTGGCATAGCTGTATACACACCTCTTCATTCTGTGCACACACACATCACCTGGCATAGCTGTATACACACCTCTTCGTTCTGTGCACACACATCACCTGGCATAGCTGTACACACACCTCTTCGTTCTGTGCACACACATCACCTGGCATAGCTGTATACACACCTCTTCGTTCTGTGCACACATCACCTGGCATAACTGAATACACACCTCTTCATTCTGTGCACAGACATCACCTGCAATAGCTGTATAACACCTCTTCATTCTGTGTATATACATCACCTGGCATAACTGTACACACACCTCTTCATTCTGTGTATATACATCACCTGGCATAGCTGTATACATACCTCTTCGTTCTGTGTATATACATCACCTGGCATAACTGTATACATACCTCTTCATTCTGTGTATATACATCACCTGGCATAGCTGTATACACACCTCTTCGTTCTGTGCTCACAGATCACCTGACATAACTGTATACAAGCCTCTTCATTCTGTGCACACACACATCACCTGGCATACCTTTAAACACACCTCTTCATTCTGTGCACACACACATCACCTGGCATAGCTGTAAACACACCTCTTCATTCTGTGTGCACACACATCACCTGGCATAGCCGTGCACACACCTCTTCATTCTGTGCACACACACATCACCTGGCATAGCTGTAAACACACCTCTTCATTCTGTGTGCACACACATCACCTGGCATAGCTGTACACACACCTCTTCATTCTGTGCACACACATCACCTGGCATAGCTGTAATACCTCTTCATTCTGTGCACACACACATCACCTGGCATAGCTGTACACACACCTCTTCATTCTGTGCACACACACATCACCTGGCATAGCTGTACACACACCTCTTCATTCTGTGCACACACACATCACCTGGCATAGCTGTACACACACCTCTTCATTCTGTGCACACACACATCACCTGGCATAGCTGTACACACACCTCTTCATTCTGTGCACACACACATCACCTGGCATACCTGTACACACACCTCTTCATTCTGTGCACACACATCACCTGGCACATTTTTGCCTCTGCTGAACTTTCCCATAGGCTACAAGAGGGGTGCCAGTACCTATTATTACTATTAGTTTCGTTGTTGTTGTTGCTGTTGTGGTTGTTACTGCTATTAATAAAGTAAGCTTACAAGAGCTGCATTTAAATTTTCCTTCAAGAGTTGGTCTAAACCTAAGTTGCAGTAATTATGGACTGCTGGAGGAATGAAGATCTTGGAGAGAGAAAGGAGGCTGTAGATAGCTTAAACC
Source organism: Conus ventricosus (assembly GCA_018398815.1). NCBI lineage: Eukaryota > Metazoa > Mollusca > Gastropoda > Neogastropoda > Conidae > Conus > Conus ventricosus. The sequence goes on along the minus strand of CM031597.1, from coordinate 118,889,091 downwards.
ACCCAAAACATAACAAATATGAATTTGATTTACTACTACTATTACTAACAATAATGGGATCCCAACAAAGCATGCATATGGGTAGGGAACAGGACTAGCCGCTTTACCAATATCAATTTTACCAATTGGTACATGATGATATGCAATGTTTCTTCTCTGCACCCCCCTCCGTTATGCTTTATAAATGAAACTGAAAACGACAGTCACAATGAAAGATGAGGGATTAAAAAATGAAGAAGAAGAAGCAAGCATGTACCTGTTTAAAGCCGTCCACCACACCCTTAGTCTTCTCATATCGCCGATGCAGATCGGAGAAAGCAGTCTCCACGGACTGTAGATCCTCCAGAGCCTGCACAGACATCCCCACACAGCAAAACACACTTCAGATCTGTGGGCTTTCTTCAGAAATGAGCAAGAAAAATAATCTATCCAAAGGATGCATCTGGATGTCAGCTTAACTACCGTGCGCTCTTGGGATCAGAAGAGGAGAAGGCGGTTTGAGGGTGGATATCTGGGTGTGTTTGTGTGAGAGGTGTGTGTGTGTGTGTGTGTGTGTGTGTGTGTGTGTGTGTGTGTGTGTGTGTGTGTGTGTGTGTGTGTGAATGTGCGTATGAGTGTGTATGCATGAGCGTGTGCATATTTGCGTGTATGTAAGCTGCATGCATGCATGTAGGCCTGTGCAAGCACGTGTGTGCATCCATACATGTCTGTGCGCATGTGTGTGTGACCACACCAGACTAAGTGCTCTTGATGCTAAAGAGAAAATCATTGGATGAAACACATCTACAATGATGGGGAAAAAAACCTAATAACTCCCCCTGCTTCTCGACCCCACATGCACACACACCTGCATGTGCATGTGCGCACGCACACACACACACACACACCACACACACACGAATAGCCCCCCCCCCAACCCCTCCCCCACAGAAACACAGATTTGCGCAAACTTATGTGCACGCACACACACACCCTTCACTCCAGCCCATCCACATACTGTCTCTCCATAATGCCCAGACCACACACTACCTGATCTCTCTCTTTCACCACATCTTGTAAAGACTGCTGAGAGGCGTTGCTTGTTTTCTCCTTTTCAGCTGTAACAAAAAGATGGCACAGTCAAAAAACATCATAGTATTTTTTCAATAACACAAATCAGCAGTTTAGAATCAATGTGTCGGGTTAAAAGCACATTCACAATGGGGAAATGGGAAGAGAAATAAAGGGCTGCAGCATCCCACGGAGCAAGCCATGAAATCATTCAACCATTGATATAAAGACATCTGGACAATGTCCGATGGTTTGGATGGACCACATACAGGACTAGTCAGTTTGGACTTTAACAACACCTCTACCCGGTTGCCCATGACAAACGGCAGATAGTGTCCATCATAGCGTCCATCTTACCTGCTGTCATGGAACAATGATAATAAAATACATTGAACTCAGACACATGTATAACACGAACACAAACACAAACACACACACACACAGGCACTTAGTAAAAAATCAGGATGATGAGTACTTACACTGTAGCTGTCCAATCGTTTTCTCAAATTCACCCATCACTGTCCTGTACACACAGAGATTTTTGTTTTTAATGACAGGACATCTTTACAGTCACGAAAGGAACAAAAATTACACATGGTACTGAATGAACGATTGGTTTTATGTTTTTCATAACTGTAAAAAAATTGTATTCAAAATGTTCCTTTTTCCCCACCCCAATAATAAGCCATAAATTTCAAAAGTGTTATACTAGTTTTTGTTAACAGAGCTGGGTTATAACAGTTTACTGATTAAAAAAAAAAAAGCATGAAAATGTCCTATTACACATCAAAACGTATGTAAATGTCTTTAAAATTTGAATTTGTAAAGAAATCTGCTCAATCTGATAACTGAAAAAGTTTGTGATTTGTAAAACTGTTAACAGTGGTAACATTCCGAGGACACAGCATCAAATGTAGACATTCTATATCAAGGGAGCAAACTGGTAAAGGTTTTCACAAGAAAAGCTGTACTTGAAACATATACCGGTAACATGAAACCTGTCCCAGAGATCCCATCACCCCTCACCAAATATGGTTGATTTTTCATGTTCTGGAGTTTACAGCTGCCTACTTTCTCTTAATTTTATGAAAAATAAAACCATAAGGCCAGAAACAAAAATTCATCAAATCACGTAAAAATGGTGACCATGGTCTATCATAACAGAGAAAGTCAACAATCAAAACATAAGGGAACGAACAAATTCAGAGTTAAAGAAAAAAAACCCAAAAAACAACAGGAGATGGAAAGAGAGACAGGTTGATGGAAAGAGAGACAGAGAAAGATGCCTGGATGTTCTAAAAATATGTGGAGAGGCTATGCAGAAAGGAACGCTCAGTCTCATTACATTATTACTTTGCTGGAGAGAGGGAGAGCGAGATGAAGGAAGAGAATAGGGAGAGAGAAGGGGAAAGGGCGACAGACAGAGCGAGAGGGGGAAGGAGGAGAAAGGGAGAGTGAGTGAGGGAGAGACAGACAGACACACAGTGAGAGATAGAAAGAGGGAGAGAAAGACAGAGAGAAGTAGAGAGAGAGAGAGAGAATGGAAGGTGGGTGGGAGGGAGTGAGGTGGGGGAAGAAGGGAGGGAGTGAAGGAGAAATGAAAGGTGAGAGAGAGAGAGAGAGAGAGAGAGAGAGAGAGAGAGAGAGAGAGAGAGAGAGAGATTCAGATTCAGATAATTTATTCGTAATAGGCCATGGCCCCTAACGAAGGGTGTGTGAACATACACAGCACAATAAGTATAAACAATCATAATACATAATGAAACAAAAAGCAAATCGTTGTCATATGTTCAAGAAGAAACACTTTCTCTCAATTTAAAGGCTTTGTACAGAAACAATGAAAATTGTTTAGCAACTAAAGCAGAAGTGGAAGACAGAAGTAGGTTTAATTTAAACAAAGATGGCTGTCTATAATATTTAGGCTTGATGTACTTTTCTCTGATGTTTCTGAGAGCTGGACAGCATAGAACAAAATGTATTTCTGTTTCCTGTGACTCTCTACATAAAGGACACATCAAATCCCAAACAGTATGCGTTCGATATCTAAGGTAATGACAAGCTAATTCTGATATGCCTATTCTAAATTTTGCTGTTACATGCTTTAAATGTCTATCTATATCTATGTTCAAATAAGTTTTCAAGTTATGAGTATATGAAAAATTCCTATAAAAATCAAACCTCTCACTACTATGAATATGGTCAGACCATTTCTGCCATCTGCAGTCCACTAGTCGCTGGCGAAAAAGTTGCAAAAAGCCTTTTATATTATCGACTCCTTGGTTCAACCAGACGAATCCAAATCCATATTCAAATAAACAGAGTCGCACTTTTGTCACCCAGTTACTTTTACCTTTAGTATCTAAATCATGCAACAAATTATACGCTTTACGAGGTATTCTGGTATCATCGATGTAAAGTAATTTCAGCCAGTATCGGATACATTTAACGGCAGAGACAATGTAAATAGGAAATCGATCAGTTTCGCCATAAATAAGATCATTTGGAGTACGTCTATCAACTCCAAGAAACTTCTTCAATGCGAAAACATGGACCGATTCACAGAAAGTAGCCGCTTTATCTAATCCCCATAACTCAGAGCCATATTGTATGATTGGCTGAACCTGGGTATCAAAAAGTTTGATAAATAATGTAAAAGATGAATTATTAAGAACATGTAACTTTTTCATGACACAAATCAAAACATTTTTAGCCTTACTGGACAGGACTTTGCATGCACCAACAAAACTCAAACGAGTTGAGAATAAAATACCCAAATATCTATAGGCATTGACAACTGGCACAAGATTACCGTCATACAACCATCTTTCTCGAGCACTTAAATATCCACCTTTACGGAATACTATAATATTGCTTTTATCCATATTCACTGTTAACTGCAGATATCTAGCAGCGCGGTGTAAACTATTAAGTTGTGTTTGTAAACCTACAACAGTTTCTGACATCAAAATAACATCATCAGCCAACAAAAGCATAAACAATTCAAAAGCATCAAGCGAAAGTGAAGCACCATGTTTACCATTATTAATTACTTCAATTGCTAACTCGTTAATAAACAAAGAAAACAAAACGGGACTGCATGCATCGCCCTGTTTTACTCCTTTTGAACAATTAATATAATCTGTAAGTTTCGATCCACAGCGGACCCTGGTTTTTACTTTATCATACATACTTCTAATACACTTATACAGTTTACCTCTAATACCATCTTTATGCAAGACTGGCCACAGAAGATTTCTATTTATCGAATCAAAAGCTTTTTCGAAGTCTATGAAAGCTACATATAATTTTCTGTTATAAGAAAACTGCTTTTGTACGAGTGCAAGCAATGTAAACATATGATCAATAGTCGAATAACCTTTTTTAAAGCCTGCTTGATGATCACCTGTAATGTTATTTTCTTCTATCCATTCCTGCAGTCTATGATTAATAATCATTCCAAACAATTTACTACTGATATCACAGAGGGAAATCCCTCTATAATTGCTGGGATTATTAACATCGCCCTTCTTATAAAATGGCAGAATAATTGATTCAGTCCAGTTATCCGGAAACGTACCACTATCAAATAATATATAAACAATTTTAGAAAGAAGTTTACCACCTGGTTAGAAGAATGTTTGAATAATTCACCAATAATGCCGTCAGGGCCAGCTGCCTTACGATTTTTCAGTTTTCCTATTGCTAATAGTACTTCCTCTTGTGTGATTGGTCGGTTCATATAATCACCACTGCCTACATCAAACACTTCTTCGATTGGTGTGTTATCAATATTTGAATCTAATAAGGTTTGGAAATGCTGAAACCATGCATCAAGGGTAATACTGTTTCTGGGCTGTCTTCTTTTGACAGAAACTCTGCGGATAGTACTCCAAAATTCCTTTTGGCACTTTATTGATGAAACGAGTTTATCTAATAAAGACTTATTGAACACTTTCTCTTTCCTCTGTAACAAGTGTTTATACTCCCGTCTAGCAATTGTATAAGCGTCCCTATCTCCTATTTTTAAAGTGCGACGACTAATTCGTAATAATCTGAGAGAGAGAGAGAGAGAGAGAGAGAGACAATGACAATGCTTTATTGACAATAGTTAACCAACCCTTATGCCAAGGGAGTGCATGCGCAGAGACAAGAGAGAGAGAGAGAGACAGAGACAGAGAGACATAGAGACATCGAGAGAGAGAGAGCGAGAGAGAGAGAGAGACAGAGACAGACAGACAGAGAGACATAGAGAGAGAGAAGCAAGAGACTGACAGAGACAACAAGCGGCAAGGTTGTCAAGTGGCAAAGAGAGCAGAGGTCAAGACCGCGGCACCTCATATCCTCATTGGTCTGTCGGAGCTTCTTGTTGGCCTCCTCCATCGTGGCCAGGCGGGCGTCCCGGTCAGCCAGCTTGCCACTCCACTCCTTCTCCTTGGCCAGCAGCTGGGCCTGGAAGGTCAGCTCCAGCTCCTGACGCAGCTTGTTCCAGTCAGACTGCGAGTACTTCAGCACCTGGCACCCACCACACCAGTGTTTAGCACCCGCCCATCCTTAGAGTTCTGTGACATTCAGGACCGGCTGAAATGTTCTCTTGTCAAATATGTTAAGGTGGCATCTCCATTCCATATATTTTGTTTGAGTATGGATTTAATCGATGAGTCTTTTCCTGTTAGAAAAAATAAAGTTCTAATTTTTTAGAAGTATTTCGAAGTTTCTGAATGTTCACTTACATTCTAGCTTTTTTTTCTTCTTTTTTTTTCTGGTTCAACTAATGATCGATCTTCTACATAATCCATGTTGTACCTTCCCAAGTTTTATTCATCCCTAGCTTATCTTTTATGTCTCATGTCTCTGTCTTTCGCTCTCTCTGCCATATTCAAAAACAACATTCCAAAACATTTTAAGGTAAATATCTATTGTTTCAATATCTATCATCATCATAATGTGAGGGGACACTAAATTCAGTTTCATATCCATACCCATAACATTCACAGTGAATAGACTAGATTCATGCACATTATGTGTAACTGAAGAACCCTCCTGTCATGGAGAAAATATTTTGCATAGATTATTTAAAAAACAATTAAAACTGAAAAAAAGGAAAGAGGAGGATGAGATGAAACTATGACGGCAGACAGGATGCAGTGAATTGTGGAGAATGCTGTGTGTCACTGTGGCTTGAATTCAGTATCACTGAGTGATGACTAGTTGGTAAATGATTCAAAATGACCATGTTCGATTAGTTGAGTGTTTGTTCTTTCCTATGACACCTAACACAACACTGTCAGTTGTTGTCTAGCTACCGTAGAAATAAATTAAAAAGTGGCGAAATATGCGCGTCGGCAGGGACTGAGCGCCATGCGCGAGTGTGCGGCAGCGGAGAGTTGTGCTGCCAAAAACACAACTAATGTAATTCTATCAAATACACTGCGAATGTCAAGACTTGTGCATTTCATACCACAGAAAATCCAGGAAGTTCGCACTGCTGCAGCACCTAACACTGCTTTAATAACAACCAGATAAAAGTTTGTCTTGGTCTGAATGTGAGCACATAGCACACCATTATGCAACTGGGACACATGCAGTTTGTTCTGATCTCAACGCACATACATTTCATATTCACCAAAATACTGACAATTTATGTACAATCTTATTTGCATGCAAGAGAGAGAGAGAGAGAGAGAGAGAGAGAGAGAGAGAGAGAGAGAGAGAGAGAGAGAGAGAGAGAGAGAGAGAGAGAAAGTGTGTGTATGTGTGTGTGTATGTGTGGTGTGTGTGGGGGGGGGGGGGGTATGTGTCTGTGTGTATCTGTGTGTGTGTGTGTGTGTATTTGCCAACACATCATATGTATGTGTGTATGTATGAGAGGTGTGTGTGGGAGTCTGTATATATCTGAGTGTATGAGTGTGTGCATGGTCACTTCAGAGCAAGTGTAGTTCACTTGGGAGCAAGCTGTGTGCATGCGCATACATGTGTGTATGCATGATAACATGTGTGTTAGCACACATGTAAGCTGATGTGTGAATGTGTGAAGTGTACAAATATTTTTCTAGAAAAATCCAATGATGGCAAAGTTATTAATAAAACAAGATAACTGTAACTTTCATAAAAATACTTAAAAGAAAAAGTCACACTGAACGGTACAGCAGAGCGCAAAAAACAAACAACAAACAAAACAAAACAATCAAAATAAAACAATGATGAGCTGAATGTGAACAGAGACAACCCCCCATTCCCCAGAGCTCCCCCCACCCCTTCCCTTCCATTCCCTACACACACACACACACACACACACACACACACACACACACACACACACACACACACATGCACAAAATCAATGGAAGGAAAGTTGAACATAACTCATCTGATTAACATAAATGTGACGTACATTAACCAAATAGCAATCACAAACTCTATTAATAATGGAACAGCTTCACACAGACAGCTGTTTGAGTGGGGAAGAGGTCTAGTATATCAAAGCCAAGTTCTAATAAACAACAACAAGATGCAAAACATATAAGCATACTCCTAGTTTATCTTGAATACGCGCGTAAAAAAAAACGTCACAATGAAACATGCGTCATAATGTATTTCGTCACCGAGGCAAGAAATTGGCCAAGTACTTTCTGAGATATTCCATAAAGAAGAAAAACCATTTTGGGCCGTTATAGCCATTAGTAATGGCTATAACGGTAAAATAAAACATCAGCATCATCTGTGACCCATAATGAACATACCTACAAATTTTCAGAAAGATCGGCCCAGAAGTTTTGTCTGGAGCGGGTGGAACATATTTTGACCACAGACAGACAGACACACACACACAGACTGACAGACAGCATTTCTTTGTTCCCATTGTAAAGTACTCCCTGTTCTATAAGAACTGGGAGTACAAAAACAAGCTACTTCCACAGCAGGTGATATTCAATGCTTACTGCCTTCTCAATTTTGAATTGCTCTCTGTCATCCCTCAGATTTCATCAACTTAAAACAATACTGCAGCAACATCTCTTAAAGCTCTTCGGTCGGCTCGACTCAGGCAGGCAGCCCACTGTGTACACGAGAGAGTGGACTGTAGAGTGCTTAAAGTTTGATCTCTAACTGAGGATAGGTGCTATCTAAATACACTTAATAACAATAATAATAGTAATGACAATAACAAAGTGCTGTGGCAACAATGCAGCGACATAATTGCAGAATGGGCAGCACAGCAGTAGTGCCACTGAGGGTAACAAAGAAAAGACACACAAAAATCCTCTAACATCACAACATACGCAACATAACACTGAATCTTGTCAGAGCGCTGTGGATAATCACCACAGGGTTGGGTCAGGGGTCACGGGATGCATGAGAAGTTAAGGAAAGAGGAGTGAAGGGAACAAGAATGGGAATGTAGAGGGGGTCACTAAAGCAGCAGTGGAAGCACACACTAATAGGATCATTTTTTTCAACATGTTACACCACAACAACTGGGACGACCCAATAAAAGCAGAGGGTTGGGTGAGCTCATTATGTAGTTAAAATATTAAATGGAAAAAAAAAATGAAAAAGAGAATTTGAGTATTCACTCCAGAAACACGACACATCACACACCACAACAAACACAAAAAAGCTGGTCAGCGACCTTCACATCAGTGCAGCCTGCACTACCCACTCACCTAAAACACACACACAAGAGAACAGAAACACGACACATCACACACCACAACAAACACAAAAAAGCTGGTCAGCGACCTTCACATCAGTGCAGCCTGCACTACCCACTCACCTAAAACACACACACAAGAGAACAGAAACACGACACATCACACACAACAAACACAAAAAAGCTGGTCAGCGACCTTCACATCAGTGCAGCCTGCACTACCCACTCACCTAAAACACACACACAAGAGAACAGAAACAAGCAATGAAACTCGTCTGCCCCCCCCCCCCCCCCCCCCCTCTCTCCCAAAACGGACTACCAAGTCACACACACGAAACACACATGCACTTGCATACACATTTATGCTCACACAAACAAAAGAACATAACACACACATGCCTCCCTTTCCCCATACATGTAAACACATATGCATGTAGACATACATACTTGTGTGCACACACACCAATAATTCTGAAGGTTAAAACATTTGAGTAAGCTGCTGCTTGACATTCAATCATTAAGATTTTCATTACGAATGAATATCAATTGGAAAAACAAGTTGAGGACAGTGAGGAAAGCAGAAAAGCGAAGTGGGGGCGGGGGGAGGGGGGGGGGGGGGGGAAGGATTGTCAGGGTCACCACAAACACACTTTTGTCACACAGGGTAACTCAAGATCCATAAGAATTGAACAGTCCTCATCCACGCTGTGTTTTAGAGGGAAATCACCTCTGCCCTCTTCTCTCATAATTGAGGAGTGAACTGCACCACTAAAATGGAAAAGCTTAAAATGATATCCCAGTCTCACTACCTTCGATGCATCATATTCATCAGTTAAAAATACAAACAGACAGTTCTTAGCAGAAAAATAAATCTTAATCAAAAAGATATACCGTAAAGTTCGGACTATAAGCCGCGACTTTTTTCCCCAGCTTTAAACCCTGCGGCTTAAACAACGATGCGGCTTATTTGCGGATTTTTCCGATTTCAGAAGCATCACACCCTCGTCTATTCTTAGCTTCTCTGTAACTCACCATATCCTACTGTTCATGAATTTTTATTATGCTTTTAACTACAATTTTCTGTGTAATCGTGTAATGGAATCAGTAACCCGTTCAGAAATACGGGAATCGACATAAGTAAAGCCCATTACTGGTATCTTTTTTCATCAGTTTATCTTCTACAAAAATACGATCGCTTCGAACGGCGCAATGTGTTGGCCGTTTCCGACCGGTTTAATCTTGACTAACACTAGCTGAATTACAAACAAAATAACTCAGCACTGGCACGGTATTAAGCGAAATAAAACAATCGAATCGTTTCATTAATGTTCTGGTTTGTTATTATATGCGTTATCTTACCAAGTGCGTCTTGCAATTCAAAAACGATTAGCGCATTCAACTCATTGTCAGACCTTGGCTTCGATCCGCCATTGTTGAAATCGTGGACAGGGAGTGAAGGTTTGCATTTGATACCTTCGCTTTGATTGGCTTGCGCTTTCGAGTACTCAACCAATCGCTTAGCTTGATACACCAATGAATGCAGGAGAGAACTGCCTTTCTAGCGCATCGTTAATGCGTTGGTTTTTTCGGTATTTTTTTTTTTAAAGCAATGATGTTGGAAAGACAACACTTGTAAGAAGCCTCATAAAAACTTCGATTCTAATTGATTTAAAACACATCGTACTAAAAAAAAAAAAAAAAAGACTGAAGAAAAGCTGGAAACATGCGCTTGTATTCTGACCTATTTAAACGCCAATGAATGCAGTGAACACATTGTATGTGGTGATTTTCGACACTATGTAAACTCAACGCTCGCCAGCTGCCGCCTGCGGCACATCGGACTGTGTTGTATATATCTGCGGCTTATAAACCGGTGCGGCTTATTTGTGAAAAAAGTTCAGATTTTTAAAAAATTTAGTGGGTGCGGCTTATATACAGGTGCGCTCAATAGACCGAACTTTACGGTACTACAGGAAGGTAACATATGTATAATCATAACCCAGAGACTGGGAAAAAAAAAAAAGATTCTCATGATTTGATATTATGACTGCTGTTCTGGAGAACACACTTTATTACTTGAACCATTCTCTTCCAAACATAGTTTGGTTGCGTGTTTAAAATGGTTCACTGTTCAAACCTAACTGCACGCTATTTGTAAGAAACTACTGACTGAAATGTCAGACAGTGCTGACACATGAACAGTTTTTCTCTTAAAATACTCTTATCCAGAAAGCCTCAAAGCATAGTGACTGCAGGCAGAAGTCAAATCATGAAGACAAGAGCTGAAGCACTCTGGCAGCTTGGCGCTTCAACACTTGTTTTCACATTCTTATCCAATCAAAAACTGGTGTTGGGGAAGGGAGAGAACTCCAGTCCAGACAGCACACCCACACTGGTCAAGCCACCACAAAACAAAAGCCCACAAAGGATTGTAAGAAGTTTCCCCCCATGCCTGTAGAGTGAAGTCCATCACCATCTGGCCTTCTACACAAAGAGACGTCACACCTCTTGCTTTTGCCCATCTATCGCATTCCAACATCCTGAATGGGGCATGATACATGTCAAGAAGATGATACACATCCCTCACCCGTCTTTTCCTTTCCTGGTCCTGTGTGGGACAACAGACTTAGACACCAGACAGACAGATTTGTGTTCACATCTGTCTGAAAAACAGACATGTCTCCAACCTGTTCCCATGGCTAATGTCTATTCCATTCTACCAGAGCTAGATTCTGACACTCAGAACAATGAAGTTACCCGACAGGCAACACATCCAACATTGTGAAGCTCATGAATGGATGATTTTTTTCAGTCAGTACAACAAATTCAGTCTTTGTGCTGCACAGCAAAAGATTCCAAGCACTATCAAAAGCATGCACTTAGAACCCAAAGTCATCAACTTTGTACTTTCAAATTTCAGGGCTGTAAAACAATGATATGCTTTTGACATGTAACTTAGTTTATCTGGTTCTGTGGAGAAAACAAAACAAAACAAAACAAAAAACAAACAACCCTAAAAGTTTTGAGTATGGCCATGCACATGAAAAATATCCAGCATAAAGAAATATGACCAGTACAGAGCCCTAATTCCAGTATACAGTAACAAATGTAGTGATACATTCAAATGCAATACACTGAGCAGTACCAGTAATCATGACTTCACTTTTTTTTTCAACAGTACTGCACTGGACATCAGCAAAAATCTGAAATACAAGTTAAGTATGACAGACTCAGCAGGCAGCAGTGTGTTGTTGAAGCCAATATTCCATGATAAACTGGAGGTGAAACAGTAACAGGACAGTAGGACACTTGATGTGCACATACATTTGTGGGTCTGAGTGTGTGTGTGTGTGTGTGTGTGTGTGTGTGTGTGTGTATGTGTGTGTGTGTGTGTGTGTGAATATGAGAGAGAGAGAGAGTGAGAGAGAGAGAGAGAGTGTATAAGTATGGATATGTGCAGATGCAAAGTCGATCAAAATGTACATGAATGTGCGTGCATGCTGGTCTGATTTGGTGTCTCGTGTGTGTGTGTGTGTGTGTGAAAGAGAGAGAGCGAGAGAGAGAGAGAGAGAGAGAGAGAGAGAGAGAGAGAGAGAGAGAGAGAGAGAGAGAGAGACAGAGACAGAGAGAGAGAGGACAGAGAGAGAGAGAGAGAGAGAGAGAGAGACAGAGAGAGAGAAGAATGTTTGCATTACTTGACCATGGCTATGTACTTTTTCCACTGACATGCACAAGGACAACACTGTTTCTGATTTGAACCTATGGTATACAAATCAGAGGTAGTTACTCTTTGAGAGTGAGAAAACTGCATTATAAAACAACGCACATATGTAGTTAAAACACTGTGAATGTAGGTAATGTGCAATCATTTCAATAAAGTATGTGCACACCAGTGTTCTGTTATGGACAGTTCTGAAAAAATCTGCAAAAAGGAATAATGTAACTTCAGAGCAAGAAGTTTCCACTAATCCTCAAACAGACCATTAGAGTGGACATGACTCAATGTGTTAAAAACAAAACAAGAAACAAACTTTGAAGTGATCAAAGGAATTAATTTTGATGAGCATGTTACAAAAGATGAAATAACAATAAATTGAAAAGTAAAAAAAAAAAAAAAAACCCAACACTTTTAGCCTTTGGTTGACACAACCTATGAGGTTTAATGGTTTTATACTATCAAACTGAAAAAAAAACACCTCAGGAGAGCATTGGTACCTGCAGAGGTTAACCAAGTGAAATATGTGAAACTGAAGAGAACAGCTGAACAGCCAGAACCTAGAGCTCTGAGCGCAGCATGCCAGACGGACCACCCACACACACCATGCACGACATCTGCCAGCTCAACAGAAGCAGCGGCTCCTCTAGCTAGCAGTGTACTGGTCAGTGAGTCACTCCAGGGAAGGAAAGTGTGCCACAAGAAACACACACACACACTACAACACAGACAATTCAATTACAACACACATGAAGAGGCCCTCCATTGGTAACACGATTGCTCTGCTTCTCTATCATTTACCCTGTAGATATTACAGTTAAAAGAAGAAAAAAAACCTCTCTCTCGTAAATGATCGTACAACCACAAAGAGAACTTGTTTGGCTCTTTTTTTCATTTTCTGTATCAGGGGAACAAAGCCAAACCACACAAAACAACACCCCAAAACAAAACAAAACCACTCCCTCCCTTCCCACACCTCTCAAATTTACATTTCTACTCCCAGTTTTTAGCAGTGACTTAACTTGTCCCCCCAAAACACTGCCCTCTATTTGATGAGTCACATATCAT
>CM031597.1:118815610-118870610 GCA_018398815.1 Conus ventricosus | reverse complement strand
CATCATGAAAAAAGCTTATCAAACACACACACTAAAAGAAAAAGGTGATTTCCATCAGCCATTCCCACTATGAAAACAGCCATTCCCACTATGAAAACAGCAATTCCCATAATAAAAATCAACTGTTCCCATCATGAACACAGAAATTTCCGTCATGTAGACAGATATTCCCATAACGAAAACAACTAAGATCAGGAAAACTGTAATTCTAATGCTGAAAATAGAAGTTCTCATCAATAAAACAGTAATTCCTATCCTGAATACTGTAATTTTCATCATGAAAGTAGTCACTTATACCATGTAAACATGAAGATCATGAAACTGTAATTCCAATACTGAATGCAACAGTTTTCATTCATCACAAAAACAGTTAATTCCAATTATGAAAACAGCACTTTCCCTTACATAACAATAATTCCAATACAAAAAAGTATTGGCAGCCTTCGCTTCCTGAAAACAGTCATTTCCATCAAGAAATGTGCACACACACACACACACACACACACACACACACACACACACACACACACACACACACACACACTACACACACTATTTAATAACTGTCTTTTTGGTGTGCAATAATGCCTCTCATACATTAGTCCACCATGTGTTAAAAGAGACCACATAGAATCTTCTAAAGCATATCATTATGGCAATCATTTTCATTCGGTGATCAGTGCCTTCTTTCAACAATGCCAAGCACAACAAAGTACTACATTCCATTATGCCTACTGAACTATGATATCAGTAAACCCAAACAAACTAATAAACAACAAAACAAACAAATAATCAAATGAACATTGATTTACACCATGTTTCAATTGATCATGTGAACATTTTTTTCGCTCAGAATGTAACTGTCCCCCTTTCGATCTGGAATTCAACATTGTGATATTGGTCCTCATTCAGGAAGGGAAATAGAAGTGCTTGGTGTTTGAGGAAAATTCAGGGACAGCTCTATCACTGACTTGATTCTCAAGGGCACTAAATCTGAGCCACAGACACCTGTGATCTGCATTAGACAAAAGCCTTCGTTTAGGGGTTTCTTTTTTCCTCTAGGAAAGTTTGACTATGATCATGACTTTCAACACTCTATTTCACACATCTAGGGGTACATTCATCAATACTGAAAGAGACGAGTAATGAGATGTTACAGAGGTTCTACACCACCAAAGTTGTGCAAATTTCCACTGTTCATCATCTCCACCTCTTTTACATTTTGTGTGTGTGTGTGTGTGTGTGTGTGGTGTGTGTGTGTGTGTGTGGGTGTGTGTGCCATGTGTGTGTGTGTTGTGTGTGTGTGTCGGTGCCTGTGTGTGCCTGTGTGTGTGTGTGTGTGTGTGTGTGTGTGTGTGTGTGTGTGTGTGTGTTCGCCTGATCTCAGCTGTGGTGAGAGACTGCGACAAACTTCACACACAGCTTGCAGACTGCAGAACAACCGCAGCACACAATCCAGAAAGCTAGTTACCTTCAGGTCTCGACCCTGTCTGGTCTTAGTGCCTGCTGATGTGTGACTGATAACACCACCACCATCATTGGTATTACCACCACCACAGTCATCATTGGTATGATCAACACCACGGTCATCACTGGTATTATCACCACCACGGACATCACCACCATGGTTATCACCACCACCATCATCAACAGTAGAATCAGCTGTCTGGGGAGAAGATGCTCGTAGTCCCATTGTGCTCAGTTCACATGGTCAACTAGACAGCATCAGACAGCTAGCCTAGCTGTGAAGTGGTGTGAGCCACAGGCCACAGTGGTGTGTGCACAGTGTGTGTGTGTGTGAGAGAATCTGTGTCACACTGCCTTCTGCTGCAAACTACACTGACCTGTCAGTCACATCACTCCTTATGTCACTTAGTCACCGTGAGTTTGCTCCCTTGCTGCTTATGGTTGCAACTTGCTGATGGACAGTGTCACCTGACACATACAGCTTAAAAAAAAGGGAGGTGGGGGGTGGTGGAGGTGGGGGGGGTGGGGTGGGGGTGGGGTGGGGTGGGGTGGTGGTGGAGGAAGAGGCGAGGGGAAGTAGGGGTGTATTAGAGTGATAGGTCACATTCTTCAACTAAGACTGTTTTCTATTGAATTAAAAAATAAACTTGTGGATTTTTTCCTTCAAAATGAACAAAACAGAAGAGGAATGTTTCCACAATAATGTTATATTCCATGAAATACAAAACAAACACAGCAACGGTGAGTGTTAGTGAAATGTGGTGCATGCATGAGTGTGTGTGTGTGTGTGTGTGTGTGTGTGTGTGTGTGTTTTGTGTGTTGTGTGCGTGTGTGTGTATGGTGCGTGTTGTGTGTGTATGTATGTGTATGTATGTGTATGTATGTGTATGTGTGTGTGTATGTGTGTGTGTGTGTGTGTGTGTATGCCAATGTGAATGTGTGTGTGTGTGTGTGTGTGTGTGTGTGTGTGTGTGTGTGTGTGTGTGTGTGTGTGTGTACATGTGTCTGTGTGGGTGTGAATGTGTGTGAATAAATGTGTGAGTGTGTGTGTGTGTGCATGCATATACATGTATGTGGAAGAACAAGTCTGTGAATGTATGTGGTATCTGCATGTATGGATAACTTTTCAGTTGAACACCTTGCATTTAAGAATCTTCTTATGATCACAAGAAATGAGATTTCAGTCGCTTCCAACAATGGTCTATGGATATGTAATATGTCATATATTTCAGATGAAGCTGCCTTAATTTCTTTTGGGGCAGCACTAAAGACCAACCAAACATGATTTTCATCAATTTCAATATTCACACTTCTGACCAAAACCCCATGAGTGCATGTCTATTTTCTTCCAAATGAATTGATTTTGATTTGAAAATCATATACTCAACTCAAAATTACATCCCCCAAACCCCTTCCACTTTTACATCCAGTTGCAGCTATCATTCTGCTGAAGTACTGCTGAGGTTTTCCTGTTCAAAGGTAAATTAATGCTCTTGTCATGGTCAACAATTTTAATTAAACAACCTTGTATATAACCTTCCAATACTTCTCTCAAGCCATCCAGCAACCCTTAAATGCAACTGTCCTCTCTCTCTTTTGTCAAACCTATTTGCTATAATTCTTCTCTGTGTCGAGCCCACAGATAAATTTACAAGTACCACTGTGTTTTCACCCCATTTAAAACCTCTCATGTTTCAGGGTCTCCGGTTTTCACCTGCAAGGTACACTACAGCCAACTGTCTCAGTAGGCAAAGCTCCAGTTAATTCGATCTGGTCACGGTCAAAGGGGACACAAATCTTCCTCAAGCTGCATAGGACATTTAAAAATTTTAAAAAGTCAACAATGGTTGACAAATAACACAGACATCAGTGGATATGGATTAAAAAAAAAGAAGAAGAAGATTAAACTTGATCTGGTCAGATGTAAGTGGGAGTTGATAGTTTTCTTGAAACGATTCCCGTGTGGTGTTCATGTCAAAGGAATACCCCTGACACGGTCTGAAGTGGGGGAGTTGAATCTCTTTGTGATGGGATAAGCCATAAGGGCAGGCGGATCAGTCATCAGACATTGACTGTGGTTTGTCACGACCTTTTTCATACAGAGCAGCATTACTTGATTCAAGTGAAACCATTCCACTACACCATGTTCACTTAGTGACCTTAAAATGAATGGACACTGATCTGTGTTCTCTTACATTCAGTGATTAATGGGTACTGTCAGTTCTTGGTACTCTCATTGGTCCAACAGACTTGTCCACAATCATGCCCTTCAAGCTTTACATGCTACAGTTGAATCTTCTGTAGGAGTGTGTATGGCACCTCAGAATTGTGTATACATCTGTTTGGTTGCAATATGCAACACAAGACACTGTGTTTCTAAGAAAAAACTGTGGTTTGCTCACCACTTCCCTGTGCTGAAAGGCAGAAGTTGTGGGCACTTCTTTCTAAAGAAGCACCATCATAAAAAAAATTAAAATAAAAATTTAAAAAAGCAGAACATTTGCTTTGTCGCTTTGCCATGATTCTTGAATCTTCGCAGGTGCCTGTGTTTATGCTCCCATAATCTCATTACAACTCAGGGCTATATAACGTCTCTCAAATTATGCATAAATTTCTGTAAACTGCCATTCACATATCACCACTGACAATCTGTCACTAAAATGTTGCACTGAACTGGCCCAACTATCCTGACTCCTGTTCAATGAATGGGGACTGTCCAGTCTTGCAAGGTGTGCAGCAGTCAAATCACTCTCATGGGAGTGGAACAGAGGCTGTGTACAAATGCACAGATGTTTGCACTGGTCCCTTGAAAATGCACTGGGCATCATACAATTGCATTACAGTGGAATTTCCCCTATCCAGCCTTCTCTGTTACAGTTCTCACTCAGATGTGACTTGAATGAATATGACCAACCTTGTTTACTGAATTAATTAAATCTGTATTATGAGTACCTTGCTAAAAGACCTGGACCAACCAATCTTGGTCTGATAGCCTTTTGCACAAAATACTGGCCTACCAGTGGCTGAAATGCAGCAAAAAATAGCATCACAATAACTGACCCAGTGGCTGAATAACAATCAACTAGAAAAACATTGCCAAGAGTTAACACACTTTCCATCAAGACCAATGTTGTACAAAATATAGTTGTCATTATCATGAAAAAGAAATGTGCTGACTGTAGAAGAGTGAATCAATCGAAAGAAGTAAGAAAGGTAGAATTGTAATCTGGATTGCAAAATCACTTGAGGCAGTAAAGTCACTGAATCAAACTTTCATAGCAGATAAAGAATCGATTTCAGCTAGAAGCGGGGCCAGAATAGCTCAGTGGTTGAGTGCCAGACTCGTAATCTTGGTGATACTAGGGTTGCGGGTTCGAATCTTCGCCAGGCCATTTCTGTACAGGGGGATTTTTCCCTTGGAGTTAATATTGGCTCTGACTCCATTTCCCACACAGTCCTTCGAATGAGACTATAAAACGAGGTTCCATGTGTGAACGCACGCATAACATCTTGCACACATGTAAAATCCCATCATCAACTTTTGAAAGAGAAGGCCAGTTTGGCTGTTGGTATGGATGACACGTTACACATAGCATGCACCTTCCCCGAAGCTGGAGTATGGCTGCCTTAATGGTGGGATAAAAAACGGTCATGCACACAAAACTCCACTCCCTTTTTTGAGTGGGCAGGATTAATCCTTGCTTGTCTATACAGGGAGTGTCTGCAGGAGTATCAGCCTGCGTGCACAGAAAGAAAGAAAGAAAAAGACGCAAAGAAGAATGAAGAGAATGGGGACAGGATAGTTGTCCCTAATTTGAAAAATGACATACCTGGGTGTTCTTGAAACAGACTGGGAATGTTTATGTGTCAATCTCACTGATTGGTTTTCCAACAGCCATTCAATCCACTGACTGTCAGTTAATGAGATGATGACAAATGGGGACTCCTAAACTAGGATTCTGCTCTTAAGTGAGTCCAAAGGAAGATATTCTTGTACTGTTGTACCAACACCAAACTTTACTGGAGAGTTTTATGCTGTACGTGTGTCTATTAAACATGTCATGACAGTTTAATTTATTGTGAGAATGCCTTTTGATGGTTAATTAGGAATATCTGTTCTGTAATGCAATCCTCTCTATAAAAACCCCTCCCATTAAAACCTTTGAATTCGTAATAGAGCAGTTCCACTGTACATATAACAACAACAACAATAAAAAGCAACAAAAAAAGCAACCAAACAAACAAAAAACCAAACAAACAAACAAAAGCCCTGTAAACCCCGCCCCTGCGTTCTGTACAGCATAACTTTTTTGGTCAAAACAGATGTCTCTGTGTGGAACATAGGCCGCTCTCCACCGAGACAGCATGTTGCCACCCAGTTGATGACCTTTTTGGAGTCTTTTCTCTCTCTTCATATGTTCCTGTTTTTCCACCAAACTAGCGAATTTTTCATATGAATTTGCTGCCATGGATTTTTTTGCTAATGTATTCTGCAAACAAGACCTTGGTTAACTGTCTCAGCTAAAAAAACAAACAAAAACAAACAATTACCAAATAAGATCCAGTGGTGATGGTGGAGGAGGGGGAAGGATAAGATAAGATAATGTTGCTTATAGCCCAGCCGACCGCAAAGGGCCACATCAGGGCTGTGAGGGGGAAGGAGAAGGAGGGGAAGGGGGTGAGGGGAAAAAGGAAAGGGGAGGGAACTGAGATGGCGGAGGATGTGGGAGACTTTCCTGAGATTCACGACAACGATCAAAAAATGTTTTGCGTTTTAGATATGTGATCCCTTGGGCTGCCAGTCCAGGTTTTTTGCTGGTAGTGAAGGCTGTCCTAAGGCCATGGTTTCAGTGGTCCTCTCCACCATAGACCCCTGCCAACTGGTGACAATCTCTCTCTCTCCCTTTAGTGGTCCTTTCCACCAAGATAAGATAAGATAATGTTGCTTATAGCCCAGCCGACCGCAGAGGGCCACATCAGGGCTGTCACCACGTTTAAAATCAACTCACCAGTCATTTAAAAAAAAAACAAAAAAAAAAAAACCAACTTTCACACATCTCGTTAAATGACATCGTCTACAAACGCACCAGAAACTTTGTTAAAATCTTTCTGCCGTAAAATCTTAAATCAGATGAAAAATGTTAATCTCTCTCAAAAACTCAGGATCACGTCAGGCGGGACATCCCTGAACAGGATCTTCATGGACTCCGCTGTAAAATGTTTGTGTCTCACATCGTTGCAAGTCCCAACACTCTAAAAGAACATGTTTCATTGTGAGTGGCGCATGACATAGAATGCACCACGGAGCTTCTTCACTCTTTAAAAGGTAAGAATGGGTAAATACGAATGGCGGTGTGCAGCCGGCACAGAACCGTTTCCTCTTTACGACCACCCGACGTAGATGGGAGGAAGTCCTTAAGGTTTGGACGGATCTGAAAGAGTTTGTTATTCGTCTGTGTGTTCCAATCCTCCTGCCAGAGGTCTCTCACATAATCGTTAATTTTGGGTTTCACATCTGAGCAGGGGATATAAGTGTTGGACAGTTTTCTCTCTTGTGGCGTTCTTGGCTAAACGATCAACCATTTCGTTCCCGCCGATGCCAACATGGCCAGGAACCCAAGCAAGAGTAATGTTGTAACCGTCCGCCTTCAACTTGCTAAAAAGTTCAAAAAAAAGTAAAAGTCTGGATGCTGAAGGTTACGGCAGCTATGGCCTCCAAAGCTGACAGCGAATCCGACAGAACCAGAAAGTCCCTCTTCGAAGAATGTGAGATTATCTTCAAAGCCAGTACCAGAGCAGTAAGTTCAGCAGAATAGACAGAAGCATCGGAATGTATATGTTCCAACAGTATCTGAGAAGGAGCCCCAGGGCAGTAGGCTGCACAGGCCACTCATCTTCAGACTTGGAACCGTCAGTGAAAACTTTTTGATAGGATGGGAATTTGGAACAGAGCTCAGCATACAAAGCTTTGTACGCCAGAGAGCTGGTAGAACTCTTTGCGAAAAGCTGCAAGATCGAAACGAATCTCTGGCGTGAAGAAGGTCCATGGAGGTTGATCCGGAAACTTGGAAAATCCGACACAAACTCTAGGTCTAGACCTGCATTCCGCACGTGAGGCCGAATACGAAGACCAAACGGCGGAATACATTCGGGTTGTTTTCAAACATTACTTTGGAACGGAGGGTCAAAGACACAGTCATAGCAGGATTCTGCGGTTCTGAGAACAGTCGGATATAATAATTTAAAGACAGTTTCAGCCTGCGGTTGGACAGTGAAGGTTCACCCGCCTCTGCGTACAGGCTGTACACAGGGGTGGTGCGGAACGCTCCAAGACAGAGACGAAGCCCTTGATGGTGGATAGGGTCCAAGAGTTTGAGGTAAGACGATCTTGCGGAGCCGTACACAGCACAGCCGTAGTCCAGTTTGGAACGGACCAGGGCTCTGTAGAGGTGCAGCAAAGTTTTCTTATCAGCGCCCCAGTCGGTGTGCGCTACGACCCGCAGAATATTCAGTGCTTTCTGGCAAGAAGTTTGAGGTTTTTGATGTGGCTGAGAAAGTTGAGTTTTTGGTCAAAATAACTCCCAGGAATTTGGCTTCTTTTACAACTGGAATGGTGGACTTGTCCAGACGAATTTCAGGATCAGCAAAGAATCGACGAAAATTGTGGAAATGAATTGACCGAGTTTTGGTACGGGAGAAGGTAAACCTGTTTTCCTCGGCCCACTGTTGGATTCTGTTGACACAAAGTTGGAGTCGACGCTGTACACTGGCGTAAGAAGCTCCAACTGCATACAGCGCAAAGTCATCAACAAACAGAGAGGACTCGGTGCCCAGGCTTATCGATTGGACAATGTCATTTATTTTAATGCTGAAAAGGGCGGGAGAAAGGATGCTCCCTGAGGAACACCCAACTCCTGCCATGGATGTCAGAGAGTGTGGTGCCAACACGCACCTGGAACTGTCGATCGGCTAAAAAGTTCTGAATGAACAGAGGCAGGTGACCCCGAAAACCAAGTCTGTGCAGGTCCATGAGGACTCCTGCTTTCCACGTGGTGTCGTACGCCTTTTCGAGGTCGAAAAAGATAGCGACCACATGCTGCTTGTTAACAAAGGCGTTGCGGATGGTTGTTTCCAGACGGATTAGATGGTCAACCGTCGAGTGGTACTTCCGGAAACCGCACTGTTCACTGGCCAAAAGACCATCGGTTTCCAGCTTCCACATCAGACGGGAGTTGACCATCTTTTCCATCAGCTTACAGAGGCAGCTGGTCAGAGCGATTGGGCGATAGTTGGAAGGGTTGGTAAGGTCCTTTCCAGGCTTTGGAATGGGAATGATCAGGCTTTCCGCCAGGAGGGCGGAAAGGACCCTGTGGTCCAGATATGGTTATAGACTTGGAGAAGAGTCTGGAGACAGCTTTCTGGGAAATGTTTCACAACCTGATAATGAATGTCATCCAGACCAGGGGCAGAATCAGTGCAGGTTTGTAAAGCTAATTTGAGTTCAACGATTGAAAAAGGAAGATTATAGGTTCAGAGTTGTCTGATGTGAAATTGTATGAAGATTTCTCTCGAATCTCTTTGTTTCTTAAAAAGACTGCAGATTTATTTGAAGACGAGGAGTTCTGTTGGATGGTGGAGGCCAACAGATTAGCAACAGCTTGTTTGTCAGTGATCAGAGCATCAGCAAGTTTCAAGTGATGAATGAGGGGTTGGTGTTCTTCCCTTTGATTTTTCTAATGATGTTCCAAACTTTTTTCTTAGAAGTTTTAGATGTCAGCCTGGAGCAGAAGCTTCTCCAGGACCGACGTTTTACTGATTTTAAAAGTGTGTCTCGATTTGGCACGGAGTTTCTGATGGGCTCGAGCGTTGGGACCCGAAGGTCGTTGGTACACCTGACGCTGAGCCCGTTTTCTAACTTTGGAAATTTGTTGGCAGTCTGAATCAAACCAGGGTGTGTTTTGGCATTTGAAGTTTATCGGAAGACACTGGAATACAAGTTTAGCACACTTGATCACAGTGGTAGTCAGTGATTCTGCTGGGTCCGGACTCTGAAGAAAATCAGTGTCCTGGAACTCCTTAGAAACAGAGGCTGCAAATAGATCCCAGTTTGCTTTCTTATAATTAGATGCTGAGAGACAGAGACGTGTTCAGTTATTACAGGTTGTAGAAGGACAGGGAAATGGTCACTTCCGTGCAGATCGTCATGGACAGACCACTCATAGTCCAGGACCAGCGAGGGGTCACAAACGACAAATCTAAACACGAAAGTGAACCTGTGGAAGAGTGGAGGTAAGTTGCAGATCCGTCGTTCAGACAACACAAATCCAAATCCGAAAGGACATCCTCAATCAGCAGACCTCTGGGTGACGTACCGGCACTACCCCAAAGAGGATTGTGACCGTTAAAGTCACCCAACAGCAAAAAAGGTCGAGGAAGTTTCCTATCAGACTGACAAGGTCCTGACGACAAACCGGGACAGAAGGTGGGAGATAAAGGAACAGATTGTCACAGTCTTGTGGAGAGTGACTCTCGCAGCTAACAGCCTGAAGGGAGGTAGACAGAGCGACAGGACTATACAGCAGAGTTTTGTGTATGAGAAGGGTAACACCGCCCGACAGTCCTAACGTAGACGGCTGTGCAGGTTTTGAAAGAATATTAAAGCCAGAAAGAGTAAAGGTCTTCTGGCTTTGAATTTGAGTTTCCTGAGAGCCACGACGGAAGGTTTTATAGATTGACACAGAAGCTGCAGCTCCTCAAAGTTGGAATTTAATCCACGGATATTCCAATGGAATATTGCACTATCCATGGTGCAGAGGCGAAAAGGAGAGAGATCAGGTCATCTCCTCATCAGCATTTGCGGCCATGGAGTGAATTATATTTTTTAGTTTCACTGGACTGTGTTGGTCTTCAGACCTGCTGGCAGACTTGCCAACAGGTGAAGAAGGTCTGGGTTTGGGAGACGGTGGAGGTTTCTTCCTCATCTCCACATCTCCACATGGGTTGAACTCCTTGCCCGCACGGGCACTGGACAGAGAGTTTGAGGTAGGGTGCTGGATTTTTAATCTGCCCAGCAGCAGATGTTGTAGACTGCTGGCAGTCTGAGGGGTGGCGGATTTTTTGCCTCCACCAGGGGCATTCACTGTGGGTTGGGAGGTGGTGGACCTGCTTCCACCAGAGTTGACAATTCTTCCTTGCAGTGTCTTGGAAAAGATAAAATTCATCAGTCTGGCAGCAGACTGACCAAGTGGAAACTTTCTTTACGGCCGAAGCATATGAAGATGCTGTGGGCGTCTGACTGCCCACAACCTGTTTGCGGGCCTCAAAAAAGGAGATTTTCTTTTCAGTTTTTATTCGTTGGATAGTGGATTCCTGAATCCAAAGAGGGCAGTTTCGTGAAGAGGAGGGATGGTCGCCACCGCAGTTAGCACAATGTGCCGGATCTTTACACGGCTCATCATGGGTTGCCTTGCAGCAAAACCGCACACCTCCTGCCAGAACGCGGTCTCTGACATGTCCAAACCTCTGGCCCTGAAGCCTCAAGGGAGGACATAAGCTGAACACGGAGTTCGTAGCACTTGTGACGGGGCGCAGGTTGCAGAAGCAAAGAGGGTGTTGTGCCACTCTGCACCTTCTGACTGTCACCTGCCACTCGTCACACCCTGGGACCAGTTCGTTTTTTTCTGCCCCTTTAGACACCCGTTTTGATCTCTGCAGCGAATCCACCTTTCGATGAATTTAACTGTTTATGGGGAGTCACCCTGATTCCCCATTCCCCTTTTTGTTGCCCTCAACAGCTGTTTGATTTTTTTCTTGATCGCATTGAACTAGAAAAGAGCCATTTTCCCCAACCTTTTGACGGATGAGGGTATGCTAAACCCTTTAAAGCCTTTTGGATAGCAAAGGGCTAGGCGAAAGGGGGCTTTCTGCTCCGTCCCCTTTCCCCCAGAGCCCGGAAGCCCCCAACCGTCCTTGTGTCCCCCCGTGTCAGAATCGCTTCAGAAAAAAGTTCCCCTGAAAATGGGGTGCTGTTTTTTTTCCCTTTTGGGGGGGATATTTTTTTTAAAAGGGAAAAATTTTGTTTATTTTGTTTCATCCTCCCCTTTCCCACCCTTTGGGCCCAATAAGGGGCCAGGGCAAGAAAACCATGTTTGACCCCTTCCGGCTTGGGGGAGCTTTCGACAAACAGAAAGCAACAAACCCTTCCCCCCCCATCATGCTCAATGGGGACGAGGTGAGACTGCAGGGGTTCACATGGGCCCGCGGGGAATGTTGTCTTGCCGCCCGAAGGGGAGCGATTAGTACCCCCGGGGCCCAAAAAGTTCCCTGTTAGGGAGGTCCCAGCCAAGTATGTGTTGAGGCTGGCCCTCAATCCAGGATCTCTCCCCCCCCGAAAAGGTGCACCAGGCAAAACCCGGGGGATCTTAAGGGACCACAGAGAGAAAAGGGTGTGGAAAAGAAAACTTGAAGGGGACGAAAATAGAAAGGGCCCAAACAGGAAAGGCAGAAAAAAAGAAAAGGAGGAAAGGGGGGGGTTTTCTTGTCAGGGTCCTCACCTTTTGCCTATCTGAAAGGGAAGCCTCCAGGGGCATCAACTCCTTTCCCTTTAAATTAGGCCAGGGGAGATCTCAAAATTCAAGGCCAGAAGCAGTTGGAAAAAAACCAGCCCATTCCCAAATATGATGCCCCCGCCAGCAAGCCAAGGGGCACTGGACCCCCCAAGCCCTCGACACGACAAAGGGCGCAACCCCGGAGGGTCCTTTCCCCCAAGACCCTGCCAATGGGGACAATCTTCCCCTCTCCCTTTTGTGGTCCTCTCCCATAGACCCCCGCCCAACTGGTGACAATCTCTCTCTTCCCCTTTGTGGTCCTTTCCACCGTGACCCCCGCCAATGGGGACGTCTCTTTTCTCCCCCCCTTTAAAACCCCATCTTCATGAGTACCCCAAAAAACTTTAAGTGTAAACCCCCAAGCATAAGCATGTTCAAATTAAGCAAGTTAAACATTCCTACATTCCTTCCTCTGTGGCTGTGTTTTTCAGTGAGGTTTAAAGGGAACAGACCCGTTTCCATCTGTTCCCAAAGTTTCCCTTTTGCACCTCTGGGAGCCATTTAAAAGAAAACCGTGTCCTTGCTAAGCTCCTGGTTTTTTTCCTTCATTGTTTGTTTTGGGTGTGACGTTTTAACGCAACGGCAAGTTTTGTTACAAAGTGTGTCTGCCAAAGTTTTTGTATAGTTCTATGAAAAAAAGTGTGTGTGTGACACACCCCAAATCATTCCCCCTTCCCATTTTCACCAAAAAAAAATTTACGAGGGAGAGAGAGGAGAGAGAGGAGAGAAAAGAGGGGAGGAAGACAAACAGAAGACAGACAGCAGACAGAGAGAAGCGAGACAGAGAGCAAGATGTATGTGCGTGTGTGGGGTGCATGAATATTGGGGTTTGTTCTGTGTTTGTATGGTTATTTACTGATCATGACTTGCCCGTTGAAGAGTGGGTTTTTTCACTACCCATCACTTGCCCAAATTATTTAAACCCTGGTCTCTGCGTTCCTCAAAAATGATATGCTTGAAATGTGCCCTGCATAGAACATATCCCAAAAACAGACAGACAAAATCACAAAGACTCACACTTGTCCACAAAAAGCTAAAAAACCCCCAAACTTTCTTTCTTGTTGAAATAAAATCGTTAGGAAAGCAAAAGGGGAAAAAAAATCACAAGCGAAAAGACCTTTTTTTTGATTCAAACACTTGGGGTGAAAGGCACATGTGGCTGCAAGATTATCCCAAAATTTTAAAACCATCAAGCAAGTCTCGGAGAGAGACCTGCGACGGGGGGTCAAAACGACAATTAACCGAAGTGACTGTGGAAGAGTGGAGGTAAGTTGCAGATCCGTCGTCAGAACACAAATCATCCGAAAGGACATCCTCAATGCAGACCTGGGTGAGTACCGGCATCCAAGAGGATTGTGACCGTTAAAGTCACCCAACAGCAAAAAAGGTCGAGGAAGTTCTCTATCAGACTGAAGGTCCTGACGACAAACGGGACAGAAGGTGGAGATAAGGGAACAGATTGTCACAGTCTTGTGGAGAGTGACTTCTCGCAGCTACAGCCTGAAGGGAGGTAGACAGAGCGACAGACTATACAGCAGAGTTTTGTGTATGAGAAGGTAACACCGCCCGACAGTCCTAACGTAGACGGCTGTGCAGGTTTTGAAAGAATATTAAAGCCAGAAAGAGTAAAGGTCTTCTGGCTTTGAATTTGAGTTTCCTGAAGAGCCACGACGGAAGGTTTTATAGATTGACACAGAAGCTGCAGCTCCTCAAAGTTGGAATTTAATCCACGGATATTCCAATGGAATATTGCACTATCCATGGTGCAGATGGCGAAAATGGAGAGAGATCAGGTCATCTCCTCATCAGCATTTGCGGCCAATGGAGTGAATATATTTTTTAGTTTCACGGGACTGTGTTGGTCTTCAGACCTGCTGGCAGACTTGCCAACAGGTGAAGAAGGTCTGGGTTTGGGAGACGGTGGAGGTTTCTTCCTCATCTCCACCATCTCCACACGTGGGTTTGAACTCCTTGCCCGCACGGGCACTGGACAGAGAGTTGAGGTAGGGTGCTGGATTTTTAAATCTGCCCAGCAGATGTTGTAGACTGCTGGGCAGTCTGAGGGGTGGGATTTTTTGCCTCCACCAGGGGCATTCACTGTGGGTTGGGAGGTGTGGACCTGCTTCCACCAGAGTTGACAATTCTTCCTTGCAGTGTCTTGGAAAAGATAAATTCATCAGTCTGGGAGCAGACTGACCAAGTGGAAACTTTCTTTACGGCCGAAGCATATGAAGATGCTGTGGGCGTCTGACTGCCCACAACCTGTTTGCGGGCCTCAAAAAAGGAGATTTTCTTTTCAGTTTTTATTCGTTGGATAGTGGATTCCTGAATCCAAAGAGGGCAGTTTCGTGAAGAGGAGGGATGGTCGCCACCGCAGTTAGCACAATGTGCCGGATCTTTACACGGCTCATCATGGGTTGCCTTGCAGCAAACACCGCACACCTCCTGCCCAGAACAGCGGTCCCCTGACATGTCCAAACCTCTGGCACCTGAAGCATCTCAACGGGGACGGGACATACAGCTGAACACGGACGTTCAGGTAGCCAACTTTGATGACCGGAGGCAGCACAGGGTTGCAGAAGGTCAGAAAGAGGGTGTTGGTGGCCACTCTCCCCTGCACCTTTCTTGACTGTCACCCTGCGCACCTCCCTCACACCCCGGGACGCCAGTTCCGTTTTTAAATTTCTGCCTCTGAGACACCCCTTAGATCTCTGCAGCGAATCACACCTTTCGATGAATTTAAACTGTTTATGGGGAGTCACCCTGATCTCCCTATCCACTAGTTTTGTTGCCCTCAACAGCTGTTCAGATTGTTTTCTTGATCGACATTGAACTAGAAACGAGCCATTCCTCAACCTTTTGACGGACTGAGGTCACCTGCTAAGCCTTGAAAGCCCTTTGGATAGCAAAAGGGCTCAGAGCTGAAAGGGGTCTTTCCTGCTCCGTCCCTTCCACCACGAGCCAGGAAGCCCAGAAACCTGTCCTCTGTCGTACCTCCGTGTCAGAATCGCTGTCAGAATAACGTTCCCCTGAAATAGGGGATGCTGCCTTCCCTTTTCCCTTTTGGGGGGATATTTTTTGAAAAGGCCATATTAAGTTCATTGTGTTTCTCCCTCCCTTACCCCCCCACCTTGGAGTCCAACTAAGGGGCCAGGGCCAAAAAACCCAATGTCTTGACCCCTTCCAGGCTTCGGGAGAGACATACGACAAACAGAAGCAACCAACCCTATCCCCCTGATCATGCTCAACTCCCGGGACAGAGAGCGAGCACTGCAGGGGTTCACATGGCCAGCAGGGGAACGTCGTCTTAAACCCAGCCCCAAGAAGGGGACCCGATTAGTACACCCGGGCCAAAGTGTACTCCCTGTCTAGGAGAGGTCCGAGCCAAATGATGTGTTGGAGAGCGCTGGCCCTCTCAATCACCAGGATCTCATCCCCCTCCGACACAGGTCGCACCGCACGGCAAACGCGGGGGATCTTAAGGAGACCACAGAAGAAAGGAGTGTGGAAAAGAAGACTTGAATGGGAGACGAAGATAGAAAAGGGCCAAACAGGAAAGGCAGAAAACAAGAAAAGGAGGAAGGCGGGTTACTCTTAGTCAGGATCCTCACCCTTACCCTATCTGACATGGGAAGCCTACCAGGGCATAAACTCCTTACCACTTACACTTAGGCCAGGCACCCTCTCAACTTCACAGGCCTAGAAGCAGTTGGAAAAACCAGCCTATCTCAATTTGATGCCCCGCCAGCAAAGCCAAAGGGGATCACTGGACCGCGAAAGCCCTCCGACCATGACAAGGTCCCCAACCCCCCGGGGGTCCTTTCCACCACAGACCCCTGCCAACTGGTGACAATCTCTTCTCTCCCTTAGTGGTCCTCTCCACCATAGACCCTGCCAACTGGTGACAATCTCTCTCTCTCCTTTAGTGGCCCTTTCCCCACCGTAGACCCTGCCAACTGGTGACAGTCTCTCTCTCCTCCCTTTACATCACCTCATCTTCACTGAGTACCCCAAACTCTTTAAAGCTGTAAACCTCCAAGCATAAGCACTGTTCAAGTTAAGACACTGTTAAACATTTCCTACATCATTCCATCTGTGGCTGTGTTTTTCAGTGAGGTTTAAAGGAAACAGACCTGCTTTCCATCTGTTCCAAATGTTCTCACTTCTGCACCTCTGGGAGCCATTAAAAGAAAACCAGCTGTCCTTGCTAAGCTCCTGGCTATGTTCCTTCATTGCTTGTTTTGGGTGATGACAGTATTAACAGCAACAGGCAAGTTTAAAGTTACAACGTGTGTCTGCAAAGTTATTTGATATACGTTCTATGAAAAACGTGTGTGTGTGCACACACACACACATACACTCCCCCTCTCCTCATTTTCACCAATAATATACAAGAGAAGGGGAGAGAGAGGGGAGAGAGAGAGAGAGAGAGAAGAGAGAGAGAGAGACAGAAGACAGACAGACAGACAGACAGACAGACAGAGAGAAAAAACAGGACGAGAGCAAGCATGCATTGTGCGTGTGTGCATGCTGCACATATTGAGGGTTTGTTCTGTGTTTTATGGTTATTTACTGCACTCATGACTTGCTCGTTGAAGAGGTGTTTTTCACTACCGATCACTTGCCAAATTCATTACACATGGTCTCTGCAGTTCCTCACAAATGAAACTGCTTGAATGTGCCCTGCAAAGAACATATCCCCAAAAGCAGACAGACAAATATCCAATGACTGCACACACTATGTCCACATGAAAAGCTAAAAATCCCAAGCTTCTTGCTTGTTGAAGCTCAAAATCAGCTTAGGAAAGCAAAGGGAAAAAAAAAACCCAAGCAGAAACGTACCAAGTTTCAGATTACAAAGCACTTTGGAAAGAAAGGCACATGCTGGACTGTCAAGATTCATCCAAAATTCAATGCCATCCGCAATGCAAGGTGCACTAATCTATCTCTGCATGAACCAAAATTTTGCAAAGGCTATGCACACAAGCTCATGCCAAAGTTCCAGCAGAGGTGCTGAAAACAGATGATAAATTTAGTCAAAAATGCATCCAAGAAATGTGACAGTAAATCTGTAAGGGTAAGGTAATGTTGCTTATAGCCCCGCTGACCGCAAAGGGCCATATCAGGGGTGAGTAAATCTGTATGCAAGATACAAATTGCTAAAATATGATTATGTCCTTTGTGAAAAAACATTACTGACAATCTTTACAACAACAAAATTACACCTAACTGTAAAAACAGACCAGACCATATGTATCATAGCACTGGCACGGGTTTGTGCTACTTATGCAAACCACTACTTCTGTTTCTAGAAGCTATCTGTTCGTTTGTTTCTTTGGAGAGAAGGGTGGAGGAGGGGGGCCTCGGGAGGGCAGATCAGAGCTAACCTCTTGTCATCCCAATGTCTGAGGTATTGTTTCAGCACTGCAAATTGACACTCCTGCTGTCAAACCAAACCCTGATGGAAGTTCTTGAGGCAGCAATGGTTTGATCGATGCATGGGTGCAAGAAAAAAACAAAATCGACCCTTGCCCCCCTCACCCCCCCCCCCCCCCCCCCCCCCCCCCCCCCCAAGACAAAACAAAAGCAGGAAGGTATGGGATCCATGGGGGCCACTTCAGGACCCCTAGCTGGGTAAAGAGGTAGAATCCCTTACCTAGGTTTGCACTTTTGACAAGTTTTCTCTGGGTATTTGGAAGCAGCTTACACCCTATTTACTTAGCAGTCCACAAGACCACCACCGATACAAACTGACAACAAGACTAGAGAACAGAATACAGCGGAGTTCACTTAACACAAGCTGCTAGGGACTGGACAATTAAGTTCTTGCTGACCCTGTTTCGAGCTTAATGTGAGAAAATTGTCAGTTTGGACACACAAAAATAGTCTGTGTTCACCAAAATTTTGTGCATCAGCCCAACCTGTTGTACATGAGAAAAAGAATAAAAAAGTTAATCATTTTAACAAGTACATAGTGTAGGGGGTTATCATTTTTTACATGTAGTCCTGGAAGGGGTTACACAACTGAACTGAATGCAAGTATCAACAAGTATATTTTTTCTTATATAACTACTGATAACAACATTGGGTGCCCTTAACTCTCAACAATTTTTGAGATTTTTACATTTTGCATGACGGATGTTTTTTTGTTTTTTTAACATTCTTTGCATTATTTCTAAAAATAATATACTATTTTTGTGATGAATGGGTCAACTTCTGCTTTTTTAGGCGATATATTGCTTCAGATAACAAAAATGTTGTTTTAAATACCATAATTCCGGGAAGAAAACCGTTGATCACCGGTGATCGAAATTCAAGGGAAAGAACTGAAGAAGTTAAGTACAACTCAACCATCACCCCTTCCCCAAACCCTCAGTGCACAGAGACTGAGCAAGCGAGCAAACGAGCTAGCACGTGAGCAGGCAAGACAGCGAGAAAGAGGCAGAGAGACAGACAGAGCGACAGAGAGAGACAGCATTTGTGTTCTGCACATTTCCCTTTTTTTCCACCTTCTTTTCTCATTACTGGCACTTCAGATGTGCCTCACCTGAAGTCAATTAAATACATACAGCACCTTGCAGTTCACAACTGATCACACCACCTGCTGTTGTGGTCTTTCAGCAATGTCATACGCTGTGAGCATCACCTGCCCACTAATACCATCATTATCATGGCACCTCAATGTTCACCCAGTCCCATTTCAAATATTCAAAATTATGGAGGTGATCGCGAAATTATATTTATTCAGTTTCTGCATCACGACTGTTGGCTAACTGTAGCTGACTCATCAAAAATGGGGCTGGAAGAGGTCTGGTGCAGCAAAAACCTGGATCAGCATAAGGATGCAATGTTCAAGACACAATGTTACCAAGATATAATAAAATTCACCTCTGACAATTCTAATTTCTGGATCTCTGGATAAACCACAAAGTCAAATTCACTTTCATGCCGTTCCAGATGTAAGGTTTCACCATGTTAATATCACCGTGCTCATGTTGTACACCTACTTAGACCAGAAAATGTAAATCCACCATACGCATGGGATGACAGAGATCTGAAATATGCTGTACTTCTGTATGCTGGATTGATGTGCCACTGTACGACTGATGCTTCAAACTGTCTTCTTGACACAGAAAAAGAATATGATGGTATAACAGTTGCACGAGTCGGCCTTCACCACTAGGTACCAAAACTGGTTAAGCCATACACAGGGAGATTTGAAAAATTACGAATACTGCCCATTAGTTAGGAAATTACAGAAACATTACCTTCACATAAAAATGGTAGTCTCTCTAACGTCAGAATTTTGCAAAGCAGCAAAATACTTAAAGAGAAAAAATAGAGAAAAAGGCATTTGTTAGCAAAGGATCAGAAGCATGCTAACATGCTGCTCACATCGCGATGCTCTGCACTTGATACCATCACTCCAAGTTTACTGTCCAGTCCATGTTACACCATGACGCAAGAAGCGCTGACCTGACCTAACAAGTTTTCAAAGCAGCGACTAACTTCAGCAACCATTTCTAATGAAAAAGGCAAACTGACAAGAACATAATGGATTAGTCAGCGAAAGATGGAAAGCGTGCAGACATGCTGTTCGATGTTACGAACACTCCGCACTGGATACCATTCCTTGGAGTTCACTGTCCACCATGTCCATGTTACACCATGCCACAGGAGTTTGTTATGATGCATACACAGAGGCTGATAGGTCAGTGGTTAATACGGAGCGAGGGGGATAACTGGCACTGATGGGCCGCATTGCTCGGAGCCTGACACACATTCCTCCTCCCCGACCCGGTACCCACTATGGTCAGATCCTCGGCAAAGGCCGCCTCTCCAGCTCCCTCATCCAGAAGGGTGCCATCCTCCTGTGACCAAGACAGCCCCCCTAGACCATCGTGGGACTGGAAGAGTGTGCAGGAGTCACTCATGTCGGTGTAGCTCTGCATCTGGTCTACGCCATCCATGGTCATTGAGGGCGGGGGAGTCAAAGGCATCATAGAAGTCGTCTTCAGAGTCGTTGGGCAAGATGTTCTGTGAAGGGGGGTTGTCAGCTCCATTAAAATACCATCACAGGCATAAGTGACAGGGGACAGTGACACCAGGTGGGTGGCATGGGAGTGGGACACTGTTCATCATTTCTCTCACTCTTTTTTTTTTTCTTGACAAATAATTATGATATATGGATGAGTGAGATGAAATAGTGTACGGTTTTCCACTTTGCAGGTAAACTGAAATCACTTTCAGGTTTGGAGTGCACTTCAAATGCAGCAAAATTAAAGACAAATAAATAGATAAACTGATATGTAACAGAATAATAAGCAAAATGTACACAAAACAAAAATAAAACAAAGAAAAAACGAAAGTGAATTAAAAAAAAAATTCATCAAATTGGAACAATAACATATTGTATTCTTTCAGGTAAAACAACCAAATGCACCATGTACACAAAAGTTTCAACAAGCTAACAGACTTATCTACCCTTAAAAAGTTGCACAAGGCACAAATGCAGGATGACCTTCACTGATTAAAACTTTCCAAGTGATCTTGAGGGTAAAACAGGAAACGAATGATGTTGATGGAACTCAACAATTTCATGATAATTACATAAAAAACCAAACCGCCAAATCTGTTGAACGATAATCAAAAAACAACAAACAATCCAACAAAAAAGCATCCAGTCCACACACAAATAATGCAAAACAAACAGACAGCAGCAGTAAAGGCAGAAGCAGCATTATCAGCACCACCATCATCATAACAATATACCCAGTGAAAAACAAACAAAAAACAATGCAAGAAAACACACAAGCCCTCCCCTCCCCGGTACTCGCATCCTAAAAAAAAAGCAAGTATGTTTATAATCAAGTGGAAAAGATAGCATCAGATAAACAAACATACCACCACCACCACCCAACCCTGAATCAAATACTACTGAAAACAAAATGAAACAAAAACAAACAAACAAAAATGGGGGGGGGGGGAGTAAACCAAAAAGGAAACCTCAAATAACAACATAAAGAAGAAACACAAAAATAGAACAGCCTACAGCTAGAGCATGAGAACAGAGACACAAACTGAAAAAAAAAAAAAACCCAGTAAATCAAATCTGAAGCAAATACTACTAATAATGACAAGATTAGAAAAACAAAAAACAAAGGAGATACTCCACCCAAACTTGACAGGAAAAAAGGCAAAATATACACAAACCAATGACTGACACAATGAGGTAAGGGCCGGTGCAAGAAGGGGAGAGGATGAGGGGGGTGGGGTCGGGGGATCAATCTTCCCCGCCTCCCAAACACACACACACACATGCACGCGCGATACACACACACACACGCGCGCGCACGCGCGCGCACACACACACACACACACACACACACCAGATACCAATTCTTCCTTCACACACACACATACACAAACACAGACACACACTTATCCAAGTAAAATCAACATGCAAACCTGACACCACAACTTGTACTATCCACCTACCATCCTGAAACCAACAACAACAAAACAACCCCCAAGTACACTCCCTCCCCCCACTGCAAAAAAACAAAAGAAAACAAAATGGCAGGCTTTTGACAACACACACACACACACACACACACACACACACAACACACACACACACACACACACACACATACACATCTCTTCCACATAAAAAAGAGGTTTAACAAAAACCATCCAAGCCCCCTCTTTTCCTAAACAAACGAACTATCAATAAAAAGGAACAGTAAATCCACATAAAACATATAAAACCACCCTCCCCTTTTGCCCCCTCCTTCCCCCTACCAAAAATAAAAAGATAACTAACAAACAGGCAAATACACACACACACACACACACACACACAACACACACACACACACACACACACACATACACATACACATATATGTATACATATAAAAAGAAATCCAAAATTTTACAAGTGAAGCTACACTCCTCATCCTTCAAAAAATAACTTAAAAAGATACTCTCCCCCCCCCCCTCCCCCTTCCCCCAACTCCTGATAAATAAAAAAAAGAAAAGAAACAAACTTTTAACAAAGGAATTCAAACTGAACATAATCAAAAAACAACTACTGAAGTGAAACAGGCAAAGTAGATTAATTTAAAAAAACAAAAAAACAACAAACAAAGACAACAACAACAACCAACAAACAAAACTGAAGTGAAACATGCAAGGTAGATTAATTAAAAAACAAAACAAAACAAAACAACAACAAACAAAAAACAGACAAAACAAACACAAAAATAGAAACTTCAACAAGCGGTGACAACGAAACAAAATAATAGAGTCAAAGAAACCCCTTAAATACCAGAAGAACGGGGGGGGGGGGGGGGGGGGGGGAAAAAAAACAAAAAAAAACCCCAGAAGTTCACAGACAGTGTGACAAGAAACCAAGTTCAAAGGGAGGGTGTCTTTGCTGGTGTGACGTGAATCTTCTTACCTTTCAAGGGCCTGGGACTGGTCGTCTTGCACCTGCTGCTCCAACACACGTGTGGCTGGATGCTTTGCCTTCACCGGGCCACCATCCACTGGAGATTCTGGGGCTACACCGGCATCCCTGGGAGATGCCAAAAAAATATCCATGTTCAAGAAGTCAGCGAAAGTGTCTTCCAATGAAAAGCAGCCAAATGAACAGCCTAATCATACACACACACACACATTCGCACACATGCATGCAAGAGCCACACACACACACACACACACACACACTTGCGTACACACGCATGTACATGCATGCAAGAGCGCGCACACATACAACACACACACATAATAGCTATACTAATGGCTTTGACATATTTAATTGATTTACCGCAATCAATCTTGCAAGTATTGTTGTGTGTCGACTCAATGTCAGTACTACAATCTATCAGGTTTTTCAGTTCTAACTCTGAAAACTTTGTTTTAAAGGAAACATGTTATTTAATTCATATTTTGATATGCAAAGGGACCGATTTAACTTTTTTCTGGGTCCCTTCCCACTGTGGAATTTGGGGCAATGAATTTGCTGACAGATCTGCCAAGAAAGGAGCCAAAACTGAAATGAGTGCACAGTCACTTTCTGTCCCCTTGACTTTACAAGAGTGTCATCAAGTTTTAAAACAAAGGGGCTTGGGACGTTTTTAGAAACAACCAGAACATCCCCTATTTGCGGGTTAATGCTCGAAATAGCCATGTTCCCAGCTTTGATCAGGTTGAAGACATTGAACACCTGCAGGTTCATGATATGTATCAGTACAGAAACTTTGTTTCAGTATTTTATAGACTGAAACTTGACGCATTCAGAACGAAATATAGTGCAGGAACAAAATGCATATGTGGTAAGGCAAACGTGTGGAGAGCCCACGTTTTATTGATTGTGTGACTCTTAACGCATACTTACCATGTTTATTAGGCATGACAGTGACTGATGTTTTTTCTGATATTGATTTTGCTTTCAAAGTTACCTTTTGTTTAATATGTAGTCCTGTTAGATATTTGCTATAATGTTATAAGTAGTAAATATTCCATATTTTGCGTGCACTTCCACACACCTATGCATTACACACATACCCTCTCTCTCTCTCTCTCTCTCTCTCTCTCTCGTCTAATATCACACAATTTTGTGAAAAGACGTAAAAATGAAAGTACTACTACTACACACACATAAACATACACACATATTTAACCACATACATGCACTCTGACACATATATGAAGACTCACACTTCATGGGAAGATAAATAACACAAGTATGAAGAAACTGGTCATCCAACATCATTTTTCAGGTCTTCTTCTCATTTAGTTACAATGACATATGAAGTGAAGAACTGAATACAGCACTGTAAAGGAAATCAACTACACACACAGGCCTTCAAACGTGGAAGAAAAGATACTTAGATCAATTCCAGGAGAAGGAGTGATGGACGGATCTACACCCTTCCTGTGAACAGCC
The DNA here is from genome assembly GCA_018398815.1 of Conus ventricosus. Classification (NCBI taxonomy): domain Eukaryota; kingdom Metazoa; phylum Mollusca; class Gastropoda; order Neogastropoda; family Conidae; genus Conus; species Conus ventricosus. The sequence continues at coordinate 118,846,580 of CM031597.1, read as the reverse complement.
TACTGGGGACTTCAACTTCCTTTTGGAGCTGGATGCTACTTTCATTACCATGCCAACTCCCACCAGAAGGGAGACACACTCATGGTCACTTGAACAGTACCAACCTGAAGGAATCTAGGAAACACTGTTTCAGCCTGGCTTGGATTGTTGTTTTTTTTTTAAAGTTTGGCTCCTCTTACAAGAAAAATCATCAGTAGGTGGTGGCAGAAATATGTTGAGGCACCTAGACCCAAAAATGCACAACACCAAGAAGACAACTGAAAATGTTCGTTTTTCTATGGTGTTTTTTTTTTCATGGCCATCCGGATAGGTGAAATGTAACAAAATGTTTAAAAAGTTCCATTTAATATTTTTCTCATAGTTTGGAAAGTATCTAGGAAAAGACGTATTTAAGGTGAGAGGAAAAACAAAAATACAATAGTAAATAATCCTTACCCCTGACTGTCGACTCTTGGTGAGCCTCTTCTTTCTCGATCTACAACAGAAAAAAACTTGATTTTTAAGACACAAAACAAGGAAAAGCAACCTTAATCATACCTGCATGCGTACTTGTCATTCTAAAGCAAATAACTTGAAACATATTTTTAAAAAAAAGTAAGAATACTATTCTGCCAGACAAAAGGGACAAACAAATTACAAGACAAAACACAACACGTTTCGACCAGCTTAGTCTTCTTCAGGTGAGATAAACAAAGTTCAGGACTATGAAAACGAAGAACAAGCAAAATCCTAATCTTCTCAAATTGGGCGCAAAATGGGCACTGGACATTGTAAGCATATTTCTGATGTTGTACAGAAAAGCAATGATATCATGATGATCATAAATCTTGTAACATAAGCTAATTAACACCCACCCCACCCCCACTCAAAAAAAGAAAAGAAAAGAAAACAAAAACAACAACAACATAATTCAAATACTCAATACACCAACTCTACTTTGATCATTTTGGCGATTATACTGTCCAAACTTTAACCCTTTAAACTCCAATCTAAGAAGAAAAAAAATATATATACATGTATACAAGCTCAGTATCAAAGTTTGATTCCTGCACAAATTTCAGCTACTGAAAGGAATATTTAGCAGATCCTGGAAAATATTGGAAGACCAAAAAGCCAATATCTACCTAACCTGCAACCAGTTTCCTAAATACAACTTACAGCTCTAGGTGAGAGATGTACGTCAGAAGTGATGAAGCTACAAGAATTTAAAGAGGGTAACGAGAGAAACAACTGACACTGACAAATCACTGAATCAGGCAGTTAAAGGTTTAAACTTGTCGTCACTTTCAACCATCCTGCTTGCAGTTTCAAATACACAGCTGTCAGATCATTTCATCTTGGACTGACATTTCCAATTTCTTTCTACAGGTCTACAGAGGAAAAGAGCTTGCAAAGCCAGGGCAGGAGTGTGAGTGGTAGCAGCAGAACTTATCATTCCCTCTAAAAGTTGTTGGAATGGGGGCCTGAGTAGCAGCAAAATTCATAAGTGTATGTGTTCAAAAAACCTGTTGAGTGGAGGTGAGGGAGTTGCAGAAGAAGGTGGGCCGGGGGGCCACAATCCATTCATTGTCTAAACTGTGTGCTGCTGAGGTTTTCCGCTGAGAATTTTTTCCCCTTAAATGCATACTGTAAAGCATTGTTCAGATTGTTTATGTATCAGAATTGAACGTGTGTGTGTGTGTGTGTGCATGTGTGTGTGTGTGAGTGTTTGTGCTCATGTGTGAGTGTGTGTGTGTGTGTGTGTGCATGCGTGCGTGCGTGCGTGCGTGCATGCATGCGTGCGTGCGTGCATGCGTGCGTGTGTGTGTGTGAGAGATTGCGCGCGTGTGTGCCTGCATGCGTGTGTGTATGCGTGTGTCTGGTGTGCGTGTGGTGTGTGTGAGTGTGTGTGTACATGTGCATGTGCGTGTGTGTGTGTGTGTGTGTGTGTGTGTGTGTGTGTGTGTGATGTGTGTGTGTGTGCATGGAGAGAGAGGGGGGTGGAGAGAGAGAGAGAGAGAGAGAGAGAAGAGAGAGAGAGAGAGAGAGAGAGAGAGAGAGAGAGAGAGAGAGAGACTCAGAGAGAGAGAGAGAGAGAGATAGAGTGTTTGTGGTGTACATGCAACACGTGTGTGTGTGGTGTGTGTGTGTGTGTGTGTGTGTGTGTGTGTGTGTGTGTGTGTGTGTGTGTGGTATGTGTGTGTGTGTGTGTGTGTGTGTGTATGTGTGTGTGTGTGTGTGAGTGTGCATATGTGTGTGTGTGGTGTAGTGTGTGTGTGTGTGGTGTGTGTGTGTGTGTGTGTGTGTGTGTGTGTGTGTGTGTGGTGTGTGTGTGTGTGTGTGTGTGTGTGAGAGTGTGTGTGCGTGCGTGCGTGCATTGGTGTGTGCGCGCATGTGAGTGTGTGAGTGTGCGTGTATGCGACTCTCTAGATTCCAAAACATCTGTATCCAAGAGGGGTGTATGTGATGTACTGGAAGGAGACGGGTGAAAGAGTGCTGATGATCATTTTTAGCAAACTTCTGACTAAATGAATTCTAAATAAAGGTTTTTTTTTCATCAATTCTGATTTGTTTTATTCATTCACATACAAAAAAATGGATATTTTGTTATCACTGTTGTTAAATGTCAGTACAACCAACCATAAGTCTGACATCAACAGGTTTCATTCATCAGTCAGCAGTTAGTGTGTGTGTGTGTGTGTGTGTGTGTGTGTGTGTGTGTGTGTGTGTGTGTGTGTGTGTGTGTGTGTGCATACTTGTGCACTTGCATGTTTCTGTGTAATACAAATGACTCCAAAAGAAATGTGGATTTTCAAAAACAAGTTAGAACTTTAAGCCATTGAGCCAAAGTATCAGCATACGCATAAAACAATGAAAAAATAAAACATACACCATACAAAACAGTTCAACAAACATCTTCTTGAGGTGTCACAAGGGTAGAAAATGTACCAATCAGCACTCCCGAGATGACCATCAGCTGGAGAGTGTCATACTGTTTATCAAGTAAGCCTTACATTCCACCTTGTTTTGTGTGATGAGTTGGATTTGGGCTTGTTTTCAGTAAAGCTGCAATATCTTTTAATCTCCTTAGTACGGTAAGTTTCAGCACATTCAATGTCCCCAATTTCCAGATTTCAATCCTGTCTGATTTCATGTCTTTGCTAAATGCAGTATGGGTTCAATCTGATGTAACAAGCACTAGACATCCATGCTCAACATTCCAAATCCTTTATCACATTTTCTTAATTTAGTTCAACACTGATCAACCATCTTGTAAATGTCTGATGCCTCTTTGTTTTTTGTTGTTGTTTTTTTCCCTTTCTCTAGAGCTGCTGACTTGCCAGTTGAGGTAAAGAACATGATTTCAGTTTGATTGAGTGTTACTGGAAGATCCAGCAAATCATTTTCATGCTGTAAATTTGGAACTTTTCCACTCTTCGAGTTGATATGATTGCAATTATGTATGATGTGATGCCTTTCTGATTCCCATTTTGACCTGATTCTGCAGTTACTGAAATGCTGTCAACATCCTGAACAGTAAATGATGGTACAGGAGTGAATGCGTAGTGGGACTGAATAATAATTATAATAATAATGATTAGACTATAATAATAATAATAATGATACTACTACTACTACTAACTACTTACTAATGAGAAGGATATGCTTTAATGCACAATGTAAAAACAAACCCTTTTATAGATAGTATGAAATGTCACTACAACTAACAAGTTCATACTTGCAGCAATATGTGGAAATTCAAATTTACAAGATCACATGATGCGTAAATTCGGTTGACCTGCATACTATCATGAGTGCTCACACATGTGCGGACTCACACACACACACACACACACACACACACACACACACACACACACATATGCATTGAAGCACACACGTACACACCACACACACACACACACACACACACACACACACACACACACACACACACACGTACGTGGATGTGCACACCCCCATGTATGCACAAATATACATGTATACATACAAACACACACACACACGTTGATGTGTACAAACGCACCTATGCACATACACATACACACACACACACATACACACTGGCATGCATACACTCACACCCACACCCACATAAACAGACACACACACACACACAGACACACACACGGCTCGATCGTTACAAATTGGTTCCACCTACTGAACTCCCCACTGACAAAACCACCTTAGTCACAGCACATCTTTCCAGTTCCACCAACAACCCCCACAAACTTGCTGACACTGAAGACTTTGACAAGTATTTGCCAAAGGCATGGATAGCCACAACTTGGGTCACCCTGAGATCATGGCATGAAGGGCCACAGATTTGAGGGCTTCTTTCTATGATGACCAGTGAGGATTACAACAAAGGAGATAATGCCATGGAATTCCGCAATGATCTGAGACTACACAACAAGCCTGTGGTTACTTTCCTTTCACAAGAAGATCTGAGAGACACAAAGTTGGTCAGGCTGGAAATATGATCTACACTCTCAGAGATGAATCGATAAAGTGGACAAAGCCTGACCACATGATTTCAGGTTTTTTCTCAGATGACATTGGTAGGAGCAAGGCACAGGAAAAAAAAATCTCATAATTTGATTTGAACCAGCAACCACTGACCTACAGCTCACAACACTAACCATTGTACTATGGTTGTTGATTCTACACACTAATTGAGTAAATAAACTTGAATCTTGCGTCTAGGTCTTCAGAGAGACAAAGATTCTTGTCTCTGGCTTCTTGAATTCATGTGTGTCATCATTTAGAATGATGACGATGCTGATGAAAACTAACACATGTCAGCCTTTCAGTGACATACACGTGAGTTTCAAGTCTTGTAACATTTCTTTTACCTGTTCAGAATTAACAAACAAAAATCTCTGTAACAGTGAAATCACATCACATACCCTACACTCAATAAATCATTCTTCTCAGCAAGCACAGAAAAACATGTATATAAACATAGACTGACGAAACACAAACAGAAACTCAGCAAACAAAAATGAAAATGCACCAGCAGCCCTTTTAAACACGATCTTCTGGTTTGGAGTTTGCACAGTACGCAAGCCGTCAGTTTCTAGCATAAAGAAATATTCAGAATACACAGACTACCAAAGTACAGCACACACTGTTTCAGTTCTTCAGTCTTCCACATGCTACAGGTTACCCTTACCACTCTACACGACAGAGGGAGAGAGGGAGGGGGTTAAAAGAGGAAGTTGACATAACAATAATCATTCTCAACAAAGGCAACAACGATTTATTCCCTGACTTCCCACGAAACCAATTTCACCCGAATAGCACCTCAGATTGTGGATAGCTCCAGTTCAGCTGATAAGGGTCTATTCGTAGCCTGCCCCTCAGTGCCAGCCTACCTGTGTAAGGTGTAGTTAGCACAGCCGGGAGCAGCATTATAACTGCTTATCGGTGAAGTGCCATGGCTAGCCATGACTCTCCACTATCACATGCCTGTTTCCCTTTTACATTGCTACAACTCAGAAGAAGAAAAGGTCTTACCTGTGAGAAACTGAGGAAAAGCGGGGAACCCCCCCCCAAATTCATGAATTAATTTGAAGTTATTATTCATTCTACTTAAAACAACGAAAAGTTATTTTCTTACAATCTCCTTGTCAGAGAAATAATTATAACAGATATGTAATATTTTTTTTGTAATATGAATTACAATGTTGATTTCATGGAGACTAAGATGTAAGTTACATCTACTTTTGGCGACTCCTCTATTTTTGATAGCTCTGACTCTATGTGTGTATGTGTGTGTGTGTGTGTGTGTGTGTGTGTGTGTGTGTGTGTGTGTGTGAATGCGTGTGCGTGCATGCATATACACGTATGTGTACATGCGCGCGCTTGCATTTGGAAGCACAAGAGAATGTGAGTGCATGTGCATGTGCATGTGCATGTGTGTGCATGTGCGTGTGTGTATCTGACATGCACCTCTGTGATTTTGTGAGAACATATGTGTGCCTGTGTGCGCCTCTGTGTGTGTGTGCGCCTCTGTGTGTGTGTGTGCCTGTGTGTGTGTGTGTGTGTGCGCGCGTGCGTGTGTGTGTGTGTGTGCATGCGTATGTGCGTACATGTGTGTGTGTGTGTGTGTGCATGTGTGTGTGAAAGAGAGAGAAAATACATTTGTGGGCCTCTGTGTGTGTATGTGTTTATGTGACATGTGTGTATGCATGTGTGTGTGTGTGTGTGTGTGTGTGTGTGTGTGTGTGTGTGTGTGTGTGGGTGTGTGTGTGTGTGTGTGTGTGTGTGTGTGTGTGTGTGTGTGTGTGTGTGTGTATGGGCATGCACGAGTATGTGTGCATACATAAATATGTCATATATAACCATGCTCGAGCATGTAAACTGACTGTGTTTGTCATTGTGTCAATTTCATTCAAAACTTATTCAACAATGTCCTTAACCTTGCCAACAAATTGGATTCTGAATTAAGTAACGATCTCCACTCATCAAAAAGTACACAGCAAATCAATGACATAAACCGTTAACTGATCTACCTCTATTCATCACACTCCTCATCACTGAACATTTTCTGGGCTGTCCGGAAAAAAACCCACACACACTTCAGCGCTGCCTGCAGAGTCTACGTACCAAGGCTGGAAGCGGAAACCCGTATCTCCCAGGGATTAGACACAGCAGATCGCCCAACCGTATCGGATTACACTAATCCACATGATCACACCCAGTACAGCCACGCTCCGGTGATAGAGGTCTCCCTTCAACAACTCACAACCACACCCGAAAAAGACAAAGGCCCAGCTAACAGATGTGCCTGCCGCCCCACACCACTGAATCAACACCACCCCTGGCTAGTTGGTAAGTGAGGAGCAGGTAAGTCATAAAACACAGTGTAGACAGACATACAGTACCCTGATAGGCCTGGCCCTGGCCTCTCCCCAGCTGTAGGCCTAGTAGACTGCTGTCAACACAGCTTTACCTACCACGACCTACTGCCGGGCGTTTGACAGCCTTTGAACAGGGCTAATGTGTACACAGTGAGAGCACGAGTACCCCCTAGGTCAGCCCTTTAATGAGTTTCTCCCCCAAAACCCCTCCCTACCCTGTGTACATACACACACATACTCACACACGCAGTCTCGGAACACCAGTGTGAGAGAGCCCAGAAACGGAGGAACTTCAACAACGCTATAGGCCTCTCTCTGCTCTGAACTTGTCTTGCCACAAGACTGAGGAGGGGAGAAAAAAAAAGGCTGTTTGGGGTCGTGGTACGCTCCCCAGCAGAAAAAAAAAGATAAAGAGGAGGGTGCAGCATTTGAAGTGGTGGAGGGCTGAGCCAGCCTCCCGCCAAGCCAGGTGCCAGGCCAGTCTGGCAGTCGGAGGGCCGGGGCCCCTAGGCTACCAGCTGCAGAGTTCTTCACAGCCGGGCAATACGCTGAGGCAGCGGCATCAGTCTCACTTGCAGGCTAACCTCCCCGGCAAAATATACATGTCTACAGGGCCTGGCTCAGTTTTCAGAGGGGGGCTGAGTCATCCCAGCTTCAGGGTGAGAAAACACCAACACTGATGCCCGGCAGGTCTAGGAGGGGAGGGGTGAGTACATGGTTGCAGATGTGCAGGGTCTGTCCTTGTGTTGTTGATTGTTGATTGTTGTGTCTGCTGCGTTATGTATCATTTCTCTTTCGGTCGTGCTCAAGACATGTCATGTTATGTTGTGGTTTGAATCATGCTGTCATCTGTTATCCCAGTGTGTGTGTGTGTGTGTGTGTGTGTGTGTGTGTATATGTGTGTGTGTGTGTGTGTGTGTGTGTGTGTGTGTGTGTGTGTGTGTGTGCTTGCGTGTGCGCACACACGTGCATGCATATGCATGCATTCATGCATGCTTTTGTGGGTGCATGCATGCATGTGCGGGTGTGTAAGGAATCTCACATAGTTTATTAGCTTGTTTACTTTGTCATTAACTTTGCTTGCTGATAAAATGCTTCACAGGCCATATGACTGAAGAAATTATTCAACCGTAAAACAAATTACATGCATGGAAATGCACTAAAGTAAACGGGACAGAGTTTAAGGCTACTTGTTGTCATACAAAATTGATGACATGACAGAGATTATGTTAGGATTTGGACAAATGAAGGTGTCTTGTTTGAAAGCAAGAAAGACTGCTTCTCTTTCCCATCAATGTGTGTGTGTGTGTGTGTGTGTGTGTGTGTGTGTGTGTGTGTGTGTGTGTGTGTGTTGTGTATGTGTGTGTGAGCGTGAGTGTGTGTTAGTGTGCATGTACATGCATGTGGATCTGCATGTGTGTGTGTGTGTGTGTGTGTGTGTGTGTGTGTGTGTGTGTGTGTGTGTGTGTGTGTGTGTGTGTGTGCGCGCGTGCGTGCGTGCGTGAGTGCATGCGTGCATGTTTATGGCTCTGCACATGTATTTCTGAGTGTACGAGCATTCTACTGTGTGAGTGTGAATGTGAATTTGTGTGTGTGTGTGTGTGTGTGTGTGTGTGTGTGTGTGTGTGTGTGTGTGTGTGTGTATGATTATGTACACACGCACCTGCATGTGAGTTTTGTGTGTGTGTGTGTGTGTGTGTGTGTGTGTGTGTGTGTGTGTGTGTGTAATGGCATAGGTGTGTGTGTGTGTGTGTGTGTGTGTGTGTGTGTGTGAGAGAGAGAGAGAGAGAGAGAGAGAGAGAGAGAGAGAGAGAGAGAGAGAGAGAGAGAGAGAGAAAGAGAATGTGTGGGTAAAGTGTAACACACACACACACACATACACATACACACACACACACACACACACACCACACACACACTCACACACACATGCACGCACACGCACACACTTAAGGCTACACTGGAACAGCAGACTCAGGGGAACGGTTTATGAGTAACGAACATGAGCAAACCTGCTCAAGAATGTATATGTGGCATGAATGTGTGCATGACAGCCCTGATGTGGCCCTTTGCGGTCGGCTGGGCTATAAGCAACATTATCTTATCTTATGCACACTCATTGTTCCCGTCCCCAAGCCTGGAAAGGATCTTTCTAATCCTTCAAATTGCCGTCCCGTAGCTTTGACCAGCTGTGTTTGTGGATTGATGGAAGAGATGGTCAATGCTGGGCTCATGTGGAAGCTTGAAACCGATGGCCTTTTGGCGAGGGAACAGTGTGGTTTCCGCAAACATCGGACTACTGTTGACCATTTGATTCGTCTGGAATCTGCACTTCGGAACGCCTTTCTGGGCGGGCAGCATGCGGTGGCAGTTTTCTTTGACTTGGGAGGGCCTGCGATGCCGCCTGGAGGTCGGGGATGCTTCGTGGTCTCCGCGATCTGGGTTTTCGAGGTCATCTTCCGCTTTTTATTCAAGGTTTTTTGGCAGAACGACAGTTTCGGGTCCGGGTTGGCGCCACTCTCTCTGGTGTCCGCGAGCGGGAGTTGGGTGTTCCACGGGGGGGCATGCTGTCTCCTGCCCTCTTTAGTATTGGGATCGGCAACATTGTTCAATCGGTTCAGCGGGGTTCGGACTGCTCATTGTTTGTGGGTGATTTTGCTGTCTACGCGGCTGGAGGCCTGTACTCGGGTGTCCGGCGCGGGCTCCAGCTTTGCGTGGATGGGGTCCATCGGTGGGCGGATGAAAGCGGTTTCACCTTTTCTGCTGCAGAGACCCAGTGTGTTCACTTCCATAGTTTCCGTCAGTTTTTTCCGGATCCGGAACTTCAAGTGGGGAGGTCTCCCATTCCAGCTGTTGGAGGGGCCAAGTTTCTGGGAGTCATTTTTGACCAGGGACTTGACTTTCTCAGCCATATTAGGGGCCTCAAAGCTGCTTGCCAGGAGGCACTGAGTGTTCTGCGGGTCGTGGCGCGCACCGGCTGGGGCGCTGGTGGGAGGACTTTGTTGCACCTCTGCAGAGCCCTGGTCCGTTCCGGGCTGGACTGCGGTTGTGCTGTGTGCGGCTCCGCGGGATCGTCTTGCCTCAAACTCTTGGACCCTGTCCACCATCAGGGGCTTCGTCTCTGTCTTGGAGCGTTCCGCGCCGCCCCTGTGTGCAGCCTGTGCGCGGGGGCGGGTGGGCCTTCGCTGTCCAACCGCGGGCTGGGGCTGTCTTTGAATTGTTGCGTCCGACTGTTCTCGGAACCGCGGAATCCTGCCTGTGACTGTGTTTTTGACCCTCCGTTCCAGGGTGGGTTTGGGGATAGCCCGAGATGTGTTCCGCCGTTTGGGCTTCGTGTGCGGCCTCACGTGCGGAGTGCAGGTATGGACCTGGGAGTAGTTTCCGATTTTTCCAAGTTTCCGGATCAACCTCCGTGGACCTTTTTCACGCCAGAGATTCGTTTCGATCTTGCAGCTTTCCGTAGGGAGTCTGCCGGCTCTCTGGCGTGCAAGGCTTTGTATGCTGGGCTCTGTTCCGAGTTCCCATCCTGTCAAAAAGTTTTCACTGACGGTTCCGGGTCTGGGGATGGAGTGGCCTGTGCGGCCTACTGCCCTGGGGCTCCTTCTCAGATGTTGTTGGAGCGTATACATTCAGATGCTTCTGTCTATTCTGCTGAACTTGCTGCTCTGGTGCTGGCTTTGAGGATGGTCTCCCATTCTTCGAAGAGGGACTTTCTGGTTCTGTCGGATTCGCTGTCAGCTTTGGGGCCGTGGCTGGCCGCAACCTTCAGCATCCGGAACTTTTACTTTTTTTTGAACTTTTTAGCAGGTTGAGGGCGGACGGTTGCAGCATTGCTCTTGCTTGGGTTCCTGGCCGTGTTGGCGTCGGCGGGAGCGAAGTGGTTGATCGTTTGGCCTGGAGCGCCACGGGAGAGGGGCTGTCCAGCACTTGTATCCCCTGCTCAGATGTGAAACCCGGGATTGGCGATTGTGTGAGTGACCTCTGGCAGGAGGATTGGAGCGCACGGACGAGTAACGGGCTCTTTCGGATCCGTCCAAGCCTTGAAGACTTCCTCCCATCTACGTCGGGTGGTCGTGGGGAGGAGGCGGTTCTGTGCCGGCTGCGCGCCGGCCATTCGTGTTTTGCCCATTCTTACCTTTTAAAGAGTGAAGAGGCTCCGTGGTGCATTCCATGTCATGCGCCACTCACAATGAAACATGTTCTTTTGGAGTGTTGGGACTTGCACGATGTGAGACGCGAACGTTTTGCGGCGGAGTCCATGAGGGTCCTGTTCAGGGGTGTCCCGCCTGACGTGATCCTTGGGTTTTTGAGAGAGATTAACATTTTTCATCTGATTTAAGATTTTACGGAGGAAAGATTTTTAACAAGGTTTCTGGTGCGTTTGTGGACGATGTCGTTTGATGAGGTGTGTGAAAGTGTTTTTTTTTTAATATTTTTTTTTTTATATGACTGGTGAGTTGATTTTAACGTGGTGACAGCCCTGATATGGCCCTTTGCGGTCGGCTGGGCTATAAGCAACATTATCTTATCTTATCTGATTACAAGATGTATATATATCTGACCGATACCAGTGATAGATTTTAAAATACATATGGATATCAGAATTTCAACAATTGTTGGCATTTTTATTTATACTATAGTTATCACTCAACAAAAACCGAGTTTTGTAGTTATCATTGAACAAGAACTGAATTTGTTGGTTTGGTTACAGTTTAAATGCTGTGAATTACCTTTTGAACACAGCTGCATAAGCAAGGCTTGATAGTGTAATTAAGTATTGTTATTTCATGCCATCACAAAAATTCATATTATCAGCTACCTATATCAATGATGATCTTTGATAATGAAATGATATACGTAAGGTAAGGTAACGTTGCTTATAGCCCAGCTGACCACAAAGGGCCATATCAGGGCTGTCACCACATTGAAGTCAATCACAAGTAAAAAACAAACAAACAAAAACCAAACAAAAAACCCAATTCACACAACCCTTTAAAATGCACATGAGAACATACTGGAAATTTTGTTAAAAATCTTTCTTCTGTAAATCTTAGATCAGATGAAAAATGTCGATCTCTTTCAGAAATTCACAGATCACATCAAGTAGAAGATGTAACAACATGAAGCACACATTCATGCACACATGATATGCACATAGATAAACTGGATCCTTTGACATTTTACTGTCATTATCATGAAAGGTCCTCTGACATGGGAGTAATAGTATGAATTGTAGAAACTTTGTTATAAGAGAGAGAGAGAGGAGAGAGAGAGAGAGAGAGAGAGAGAGAAGAAGAGAGAGAAGAGAGAGAGAGAGAGAGAGAGGAGAGAGAGAGAGAGAGAGAGAGAGAGAGAGAGAGAGAAGGAGAGCCTATTCTGTTGAGACAATGAATTATGCACAGAGAGAGAGAGAGAGAGAGAGAGAGAGAGAGAGAGAGAGAGGGGGGGGGGAGTATGAATTGTAGACACTCGGTAGTGCAACAGAGGAGAGAGAGAGAGAGAGAGAGAGAGAGAGAGAGAGAGAGGAGAGAGAGAGAGAGAGAGAGAGAGAGAGACAGACAGACAGACAGACAGACAGACAGAGAGCCTATTCTGTTGAGAATGAATTATGCAGAGAGAGAGAGAGAGGGAGAGAGAGAGAGAGCATTCTGTGATCATGACCTACAGAGGGAGGGAGGGAAAGAGAGACAGAGAGATAGACAGACAGAGACAGAGAGTGAAAGACAGACAGACAGATGGTCAGACAGAGAGCTTATTTTGCGACAATGGACACACACACACACACACACACACACACACACACACACACACACACCCAGATGTATGTAACACACACCAAAACTGTACGATAAGCAAACACTGCAGCCAGTATCCCAGTCCAGCCAGATCACGTAGCCAGCCAGCACTGTTGGTGACTGACAGCCGTCAGCACTGATCCAGTTACTGTGGTCCCCTATACAGACCCACAGTGACTCCTTCTCTGTGGGGCAACACACAGCTGTAATTCCATGGGGGCCTTCACGGCAATTACCACAAACAATGCTCCCCATGCAAATCAGACTTCAAGATTGGTTGGGGGACCGGCTGACACTTCAAACCAGACTGGTAAGGGAACACGAATTAGAGTGTAACTGTATACTGGTGTGCACTGTTTGCCTTTGTTGGTCGACTTGGAATAGTTTAACAGAATAGAGGTAAGGACTAATGAATTAGTACAATGGACAACAGAAAGGACTAATGAATGAGTACAATGGACATTGTGGCTGATATAGTTCTAGTGTGAATACCAGTCTGAGGCTCTTTTTTATGTTGTGAACATCTTTCATACAAACGTAGAAAACAATGAGGGGGAAAAAAAAGAAGAAAAAAAACAACTCATGGTAAAGATCTGATGAGAATCCAACAGACTCAGTTAGATAATTAAATCATGTGCTCCTTCATATCAACATCTACTGTTGTAATTTTTGTAGCTGTATGGCATGTCCATGAGAGAGAGAGAGAGAGAGAGAGAGAGAGAGAGAGAGAGAGAGAGAGAGAGAGAGAGAGAGAGAGAGAGACAGACAGACAGACAGACAGACAGACAGACAGACAGACAGAGACATGGAGAGAGAGACAGACAGACACAGAGAGAGAAAGTACATGCATGCATACATGCTTGCATGGTGTATGAGTTGCAAGTATGTGTATATGTGTTTGTATGTGTGTGTGTGCATGGTTGTGTGGAAGTGTGCTTGTATCCCGTAAGAAGGATCAGTCACCAAACTAGTATTATCAGCATAACCTGAGGAGGAATGAACTTAGATTCATGAAGTAGCCATGTGAAAGTACACTTGTATTATTAATATTCAACATTCTTGTTTATAAAGCATGATTGGTTTTCAAAGCAGTGATAACATGAGATAGTAGGAGGGAGAGAGAGAGAGAAACAGAGACAGACAGAAAGGGGTGGGGGGAAGTTGGGGGCTGGCCAAGGGGGAGGGAAGATACTAGATCTATACTAGTAGAATGCAATAAAAGAATGGAAAGAAGAGGAAGAGTGTCTTTTCTTGATCTTACTTCATTAGATCTTGTTTTAGGCCTTTCCTCCCTGTGTGTGTTGTGTGTGTGTGTGTGTGTGTGTGTGTGTGTGTGTGTGTGTGTGTGTGCCCCGAGCGCGTGCATGTGTGCATGCATGAGTGTGCGCACAATACAGTTTGGTTTTCGCAGGATGTGTTTAATTTCTTTCTCACAAGTAAAAAACTTCATAAACTTTTTGTTTCCTTTCTGTTTGTTACTTTAAAATGTAACTTTTGTTCTGCCATTACTTTGAAAACCACATATGTCATTTTTGTCTTGCAAATACTCAAATTTAAATTAGGGCTCAATTGTGTGTGTGTGTGTGTGTGTGTGTGTGTTGTGCGTGTGTGTGTGTGTGTGTGTGTGTGTGTGTGTGAGTGTGTGTGAGTGTGTGTGTGTATGTGTGTGTGTGTGTGTGTGTGTGTTGTGGGACAGTGCACACATTGTGTATATGTGTCCATGTGTGTAACATATGAATAAGCATGCACATGTGTGTGTGTGGTGTTGTGTGTGTGTGTGTGTGTGTGTGTGTGCGCGCGCGCGCGCGCGCACGCATGTGCAGGAGTATGATAATGTATATATGGGAGACAGTAAGAAAGTAAAAGAGGTGGTGATATTTACTGGGACTGTGTGTGCGTGTCACTGTCTGTATGTACAAGTTCCTGCTGATAATCCAAAACAGGCATCCATACAGAGACAATGGAAGAAGAATGAAGGCATGGTGGGAAAGGGGTGAAGAAGGTGGAAAGAGGGAGATGGACGGAAGATGGGAAGGAGGGAGATGGAAAACAACCAAGGAAAGAGAAAGGAAGCTGCAAGTTATGCTGTTTGTATTACCCCCTTGACTGGACAGTTGAATACAGTTTCATTCTGATTCCAAAATGGCATTTGACTACATCCAACTAAGTATGGTATCTGTTTATACCAAAAGTAGAATGCGAAAGAAGAGAGGAATAAAAATGATGATAACAATAACAGTAATAACAATAACAACCAATTATGATGATGATGATAACGATAACAATCATAATAATAACGTTGAAATAATGATAATAGTAATAATTTTATAAAAAAATTAATAAAATGATTAAAATGATGATGATGATAATAATAATGATAATAATAACAAAAAGCAGCATAGCTGTATTACACAAACTGAATGAACTGATCTTGGATTATCCATTAAAATTTAAAATGTTCCTGTAGCTCTGTTGCTACTGAGCATTTCTCCATAACAGCTTGAATAAATTGTTGAAGTCAGCAGGCCTGAGCTTGCACTGCAACAAAACACTTATGGAGGGGCGAAATCGACTGGCATGCTTGTTGTACATTAACCCTTGCACCACTGTTCCTACAATTAGCCTGTACTCTGTAAAACTAGTCCTGCTTTAAGCAAAGTAAAGTTCGAAGACAATAACAAAATGAGATCAAAGTTAAAGCACAGAAATTATCTTTCACATCATTTAAATATCAAAACGGCTACTGATCTAGATTTTATGACACACACACACACACACACACACACACACACACACACACCACAACACACACACACACACACACCACACACACACCACACACACACACACAACACACACCACACACACACACACACACCACACACACACACACACACACCACACCACAACACACACACACACACACACACACACACACACACACACAACACACACACACACACACACACACACACACACACACACACACACACACACACACACACACACACACACCACACCACACACACACACACACACACCACACACACACCCCACTCACACACACACACACACACACACACCACACACACACACACACACACACACACACACACCACACACACACCACACACAACACACACACCACACACAGACACACACACCACACACACACAAACAAGAGACAGAAAGGAACTTTAATGTTCTGGTCGAGTTTCATATCCTTTTGTGATGCAAGTGTGCTGTCATGTTTTGCCGCCTGCAGTACCAAACCCCTGTCAAGTGTTGTCACCTAAGGTGTTAGGGTCACACCAAATGGTCTCAGTAATTGCTTTCTTTCTTTTTCATTTTTCTGGTGTCATCTTTCAAATAATATGAACAAGATTACTTCCATACCATTCATTCTCTCTCTCCTCACGCATATCTGTATCCAAGTTTGTTCTATCACAGCCTAGGGGGTTAGTCCACAGGGCTCCATCAAATGTCACTGTCCGGTGGTATGACACAAAAAAGCTGAGTCAGCAGTGTTGCTGAACCATGCCTGTAGTATTCAGTGGTACTTGACGTGATTTGTTGTACACAAGACACCACTACAAAGCCTCCTGGTGGTGACAATGATTGCTTAGCCATTGAGTAGGCTCTAAGTGAGTGAGTGTTCGACAATGGCATGCAGGTGTCACCCTCTCCCTCCAATAACACAAGTCTCTGTCAAACTCTTTACACAGAAGACTGAAACACTGATTCCTCATGGGCTTGCTAGGCAGAACAAATGGTAGCTGAGTTCTCAGCAGTGGACAGTAAACACAAGACAAGTTTTCTGTATTTTATGACAACAAAATGAACATGAAAGTGATGGTGTGGAAATCAAATTTGACTTTACTCTGTAACAAATTGCAAACCACATTTTTGTTTCCATATGTTTTTAAATATACATACTCCATGAAACAGCCCAGCACTGGTCAGGCTGATGAGACACAAACATCCACAATGTTGATCAGAAATTTCAAGCTACAATTCCTATACTTAGACTCTCTAAATTATTTGCTCACCCTTAACACAATGAAAATACATTAAAAATGGATTTGTCTAGATCTCATTGTATCGTATTTTGGCCATATTTTGAAATGTAACAGACTAGCACAAAATGACCAAAGCACACAACAGGCTAAAGATGATTTTAAAGTTTATTATGGGTATTTTCCTTTTCTGTCTAAAAATATTTTCATCAAAAGGGTTACACCTGTACATTCGTACTTGGTTAAATTATGTCACAAAGAAAATTTTAAACTGGGAAAAGGGTGAAAGGAATGCTTGCTTCGTTTGATAATTTGTCCTACTTTTCATCAGTAAATGCTCTGTGAAGAAAAAGATGATTTTTCTCACCATGAGATTAAAAGTTCTCTCAATTGTATAAGCATGTTGAATCCTTCATGTAACACAAGTTTGATGGTGTCTCAAAATGACAGATAACTTTGTGCTACCATCTTGTTTGGGTACAGAATGATCTCAAACATATATCCAAACAGTATCTATCAAGACAAAATACTTTCCTGTATTTGGTCTGTAAGAAAAAGCAGCATAGAGTCTAATGGTCAAGCTGATAGCTTGTGTATATTTTTGTAGGAATGAATCCCACACATGCTTAAAAAAATTGCACAATCTACCATAGTATAAGTTTGAAACATCACAGTGTAAGCATGGGGCACCAGTTTAAACTTTAGCACTGCACCACTAAGCAAAACTCCCACAATAATATGCCTCTAGCTTGGTTTGAACCTATGCCCCTTGTCATCAGTCCCTGATATTATCCGCTGTGCCATTGTAGCCGACTCAAGCCGCTATTTTCAATGACTCAGAGAAAGCATAGTAATTTATACTGTTTATCGTTGTCTTAAACTTTCCCCAATATTTCCAGTACAAATGGACAAATATCTAGAAAAGGATCATTCTCTGGCAACAGCCCATAGGGCAACAGCAGAAAAAAAAGTTTTCGGATGGTGTCTGGTTTTATTAGTTGACACAATTTTAAACTGATTGCTTCTGATGACTGGTATATATAAATTTCTTTTTTTAAATCAGCAATTTCCGGTAGTGTTTTGCTGTTGCTAAATGAAACAATTCACAATCTGAGAACCTGATCACTTGACTGATGTGAGCTAAATGTATCGTATTTCCACTGTCTCTTCTGCTAAAATGGCAACAAGGCATGTATAGTGTTTCTACTGTCTCTACTGTCAACAAACTGAATACTGCAAATTGTTTTCACATTTTATTTTGACAAGGTGAATGAACTGTTTTCATTGTCTTAGACTCTGTTCTGTTAATAAGGTAACAAATGGAATGAATTAAGTGTTTCCATACATTGTTCGTTCAATAAAGTCAGGAGATGATTACAGTGAAGACTTCATTCATCATCTGTTGAGGTAGGAGGTGACAAGTTGAAAACAGTCCAGTGTTCACACTCTCTCTACTGTTTACAAGGTGACAAGCAAAATAAAGTTAGGTGTCTTTACTACCTGCCAATTAACAAGGTGACAGGTGACAGGCTGAATGCAATAGAGTGTTTTCACTAACTACTCAAGGGAGGACTACTAGGTGTTCCAAGGTGACAGTCCTGAAGAAGTCCCTTAAAGACGAAAATTTGGCAGAGAACAACTGGTGTTTTTGTTGTTGTGATCAAATGTAATAACTATTTTGTTCGTAAGGTGACAAGCTGAACACAGTGATTTTTTCATTGTTGACACGGTTACAAGTTGTATACAGTAAAGTGTTTTCTGTGTCTATTCTGTTAATAAAATGACAAGATAAATGCAGTAATGTGTTTTAATATCTGTTCTTTATTAGTAAAGAGATAAGTTGATCCCAGTGAATTGTTTTCACAAACAATTTTGATAAAATGACAAGCTGAACTCAATAAATTGTTTTAATTATCTGTTCTCCTCTGTATTAATGAAATGACGAGCTTCTCACAGCCAAGTGTTTTAATGAAATGACGAGCTTCTCACAGCCCAGTGTTTAAGAAATGACGAGCTTCTCACAGCAAAGTGTTTTAATGAATGACGAGCTTTCACAGCCAGTGTTTTAATGAATGACGAGTTTCAATAGCCAAGTGTTTATGAATTATGCTGTACCAATGTGTATTAGTATGAGATAATGACGATGTTCTCACAAGCCAAGTTTTTATGAAATGACGTGTCTCACAGAAGTGTTTTTGTATCTGTTCTTTATTAATGACAAAACTAACACAGTAAGTGTTTTCGTTATCTGTTCTCTTAATAAAGAGACAATAAGCAGTCAAAGTGTTTTGTGATCTTCCTACGAATGTTGATGACAAGCTTGAACACTAAAGTTTTTTATATACTGTTCTCCGTGTATTATAAATGGAGCTTACTCACAGCCAAGTGTTTTAATTGATATGACAGGTGCTAAACAGCAAGTGTTTTTGCTATCAGTTCTGTAATTAAGTGACAATGAACACAGTAAAGTGTTTCGTTCTGTTCTTTCATGAAGGGACATTAAGACAGTAAAGTGTTTTCGTGATCTGTTCTGTACTGAAGGGGACAGTTGAACAAAAGGGTTTCACTACCGTTCTGTTCATAAAGGGACATACTTGAACACAGTAAAGTGTTTTCTTCTGTTTCTGTTACTAAGGTGAAATAAACAGTCAAAGTGTTTTCTGATCTTTTCTTTTAAATAAGGTGACAGTGAAACAGTAAAGTTATGTTGGTAATTCATGAGGACGAGTAAAGTAAAGTGTGGTTCACTAACTGATTCTTTAATTACTGTAGGGAGACAACAAAATTTCCACGTTTGCTCTTATATGTGACAATTTAAATTAAGTGTTTCTTTGTATGCTTGTTGTAAGGTGTATTTTGAATGTAAAGATTTTCCTATCTGTTTGTAAAAGGTTGACACGTGCAACACCAAACAAGAAATGGTTATCAAAGATAACATGGGACAGCCACAATTCAATTCGTGGCAATTCAAAGCGGAGTGAACCAGCAATAGATATTTCTCATTCTACAATTAAAGCTGTCAAGATATGTTGCTGGGTATTCCAGAGATGTTAAACATTTATATTGGATGTTAAACAAAATTACTATTTCATGTGGTCAAAGCGACATCTGAAGGCAGTATAAAGCGTTGCAGTGAACAAATGCAGTGAATTTTATTACACACAACTCAAAAGTGACTTGTACTCCCAATATTATTTCATTTTGGTTACAATTGATGTGGGAGTTATGTCTTTGGCAGTTAACAAACAGCCAAGTACTACTCTCTGAGAGAGCATCCATCCCGTCCACATCTCCTTCCAGTACAGAATGTCGTGAGCTCTTCTTCACTTTGGTCACTCTCTTGAGGAGCATCCATCCCGTCACATCTCCTTCAGTACAGATGTCGTGAGCTCTTCTTCACTTTGATTCACCTCTCTCTGAGGAGCATCCATCCCGTCCACATCTCCTTCCACTACAGAATGCGTGAGCTCTTCTTCACTTTGGATTTGGACTTCTTCACTTTCCCTGCACTTCGCTCCTTCCGGGAGGAGGAGCCTTCCACCCTCCTCTCTCACCTGCGGGAGAGGAAGACTTCTCCTTGTGTCTTGGGCTCTTCTCTGCAGGCACTGCATCTTCTGGGGGTGCCAGAGCTTCTTGTGCAGCTGCCTCCTCCGGATGACTTTTCTCTCCCGGAAGTTCAGACTGGCTTCTGTCTTGTTCAAGCTGTGGAGAGGATCCATCAGGCTGTGATATATTTTTATCAACCTCTGATGGAATTTCCTCAGACTGTGGCTGGGAATTTTCCTGCTGTTCTTGTACACTATGTCTTGGGGTGTGCTGGCATTAGTACTAGTAGGTGCAGAATCTTTGCTATCTCCATCCTCGGCTGCTCCGATGGCTGTGGTTGATGCCGACTCATCAGATACCTGCACTTTTTCTGGTGTACCCTGAAACATGCAAGAATTAAACTGCTATTCATAGATACAGCTGCAAGCAGTGTACTGAATGCAGTGATGTAGCTGTTGGTAATTTACTGAATCTACTGATTAGCATCAGAGTTCATCCACTTCTCTGAGTCTAATTTCTTCTCCAGTATCTAAGTATCCTTTTGAAGTGTGAAGATTTACATGACACTGAACGATCCTGACACAGGAAAAAACGTTGATACTGAAGTCCTGTGTGACATTCATAGAAAAGAGATGTTCCAGGCCTACTGCACTGAAATGAAACAGGTCCGCAAATGAGTTCCATCAATTCTAAACTAACTGAAAAAAATGCTGGTTGCAAAAAGCAACATTATGATACACCCTAAGTTCTGTCCTGATGTTGTCCTTTTACTGATTTAGGTGGGGTTTTTTTTTTATCCATTTAGGGTTAGTTCTGTCATTTTAGCTTTGCTTGAGCTCTGCTTCTGAAACATACCAACACAAATTCTTTTTTCCCAGATGGGGGAAAAGAAGAATGGTGAAGGGGCATTTACATAGGAATACTGGAAATGAACTAAGTGTCAAGTTAACATCGATAAATCAACAGTTATTAACAATGTTTAATCACAACTGCTATCATGCTGTTTATAACCTAGCCAAACATGTTTCCACACATTTGGTGTACTAATAAGGAACAAAAAGAAGACACAATACCAATCCATCTGACTTTTGCTCAAGGTTTTTGGACACAGGTCTTGATTTGGGCTTTTTCACTTTCCTTGTTCTGCAACAAATGAAAACCACTCAAGTAAATGTAGCTGAATTCCCCAGTATGTTGTTTGAAGCATACATGCAGTTCATGATCTTTCACAGAATCTGTAGAGTCTTCAGAAGTAATACATTCATCCCATATTTCATGACACACGATTATTTTACATTTTCATTTGAATATTTAGACACATTTTGTGTACTGGAGAATATGTTTATCGTAACTGTATGAAGTTATATAAAAATATGAAATCAACATTTCCTGATAACGATATAATAAAACCCAGAGAAACAATGGGGAAAGGAAACAAACTTTGGCTTTAATCTTGCAGTTGTGTGATGATTTAAAAAAGTTCAATCCATCCATTGCCAGACAAAACTAGGTTGTCCTCACGAGGCAGTCAATGTAAGGGAAATAACTGTAAACTTGCTGTTAAATGATTCTGTACGTCAGGATTTGCATCCCTTCTCATTTCTTGCCATGTTTGGTTCAGGAGCGAGTGCTGTTCTGAGGTTCTGTCACTTCATGAGAGGATGCTGCCTCTGTCCTCTTAGTGGGAAACAGGTTAAGTGAAACTGTGGTTTGGTCACAGAATGACAACTGGAAAACTGTAAATGTATGTCTGAAGAAGAGAAGCAATAAATGTCAGGAGAAGAGTCTCTGAACATATGATATTGATTGTCAAAGCTGGTTCTTCAGAACGACTTTGTTTTTGTTGACATTTCATAATTGTTAATTTTGTTGATTTTTCTCGGTAACATCACCATATCGGAAAAATATGTGAAATGGAAGATAATTTAATTCAACATTTACAAATGTGCTGTAAAACTCCTAGCAAAACTATACTGCAGTCTATGCTGCACAGGAACATTATGTTTCCCTATATCCACGAAGGAACAGATGGCAGGATGTGGATGGGGGCAAGAAGAGGCAATGGGTAAGCATGTATATCAAGTGAATATTTTTACTCTCTTTACAATGTGAGATGGTCTGTTGAATAACATATAACAAGAATAAAAAAAGAATCAAAATGACAGCAAAATATGTACATCTCAAAGAAAGATGTTAAAATTGTTCTTACTTGACAGGCTTGTCAGGAACATCAGCAGCAACAGCAGAAGCATCCGGGAACCCCTCACCTGAAGCTGACATATCGGCAGCAGCTTCATTACCTTCATTTTCAGCCACAGCCGAAGCTCTTTTCGAGTGTGACTTTGATTTTTTCTTCTTAGGGGTTTCACTGGGTTCTTTGGGTGCATCACTGCTAACATGAAGATGATCACCTCCGCCTGCGGCATTCTCTGTCCAGCTTTCTGTGTTGCTGACAGGCTTCTCTCCTTGTGGGGAGGAGAATTTCTTGAAGAGGCATTGGTTTGGAAAGGATTGAAGCCGTTGTCTAACGCATCAAAATCTATGTTGTAGCTTCCTTTGCTGGGGAGAGGGGGAGATGCTCGACCTTGATCTTCCTCCATGACGTATGGGTATATCAGAAAATCACCATGCCTGAACACCAAACATGCACCTTGTCAACCCATGACTGAGCTCCACCAACATAAACAGTAAACAGGACATGGGCATAACATGATAAGGTATGTTGCGCATGTTCAGGATAATGGACATTTTTGTGCACTTGCATGTGATTCTATAATAAGAAATTTACGGATCTGAGTATACATTAAGTGTGTGTGGCTATCTCTCTCTGTGTATATATATATATATATATTGTGTGTGTGTGTGTGTGTGTGTGTGTGTGTGTGTGTGTGTGTGTATGTGCGAGTGTGTAACTTTACATTTCCATGTATGTCATCGAGTGGTGTGGTGTGTGTGTGTGTGTGCGTGTGTGTGTGTGTGTGTGTGTGTGTGTGTGTGTGTGTGTGTGTGTGTGTGCATGCACATTAGCTGCCAAACATTACTTGTTTTTGGTAATCTTGACCAATTTCAAACCTCTACATGAAATAACAATTTTCTTCAATATGTTCCTAATTCTGATTAAAAGAGATAACAACTGATATAATAAGAAAAAAAAAAGCTTAAAGAGACAGAGAAAGACAAAGTAACTGGTTTGTTACTGATCGATGTGTTCTATTGAGGAGATGATGATTTACATATGCACTGGTTGGGAAAGGGTGGATACGGGATGAAAGGAGGCTATAAGCAGTAAAACACAAATCTTACACACAATATCACTCTAAAATTCATTATGTTTACATGGTACTTAGAGTCTATCATTTTGCATTATTCCATCTATCAAGTTCATGCCATGGTTTTCATAACTGTCATACTTGTTTATAAAAAGAACATGAAACTGCCCTCTGGGGATTATTATAGATTTTGAGAGAAATAATAAGGTATGAAACCAAGTTATGAAATGTTTTGCATGAACAGGAAATGTAAAAATGTTCAATTTCCTCTGTATTCATCTGTATTTCTCTCTTTTGTTTCTTTAACTGGAACATGAAAAAATAACCAGTCATGCAGCAAAAATTTTCATTTCACAACATTTAAGGAAAAATCCTTAGACATATTACTGATATTCCACAGACATTGGGTCTGGTTATCAAAAACAACCTATAGCTGCACTGACTGACTTTTGTGGGTCATCTGAAATGAATTCTTTGTTGGTTCTTATGTTAAACAGCTTTCGGATTGATCTCATGTAGCAAACAGAACTGGAACTTTACTAACAAACAGTAAGCAAGCTTTTCCTTTACATATCAATGAATTCTTCACACATGTGCATATTTATGAGGCAAAGAAAGAAGAAGAAAAACAGAGTACTGATGCTTAATTCTAAAGTGAGAAAGCAAGTCTTGATTCCAATAAAGATCAGCGCCTAAGAGGTATCTTCTCCAATGTCTTCAGCTTTCAGAATTTAAAAATCTTACATATTTGCTGCTGCTATGGGAAAGTGGGCAAATTTGAAATCAGAAAATAAAAAAGGCAGAAAGTCTAGAGATTCCAGCACATGGACTGCTTCAAAGTAGCAGTCAGCATAAGCCTTTACAAAATAATTTATTGAAATACCTTTTAAACTGATTTCCCCCCAGAAACAGCAAAATTATAACCACGCTTTTGTTTAAAAGTGAGCCCTAATCATACACACAGAAAGGAGCCTATTTTACATTTTCACTTTATCAAAAAGTCTACATGTATGCCTTTCATGTATTGCTGGGGAGTGAGAAAATCTATGTCCTGAGTCAAATATAAAATCATTTCATATTATATTGTATCATAATTAATATAACATGCCATATTATATCATATTATATCCTGGTACAGGCTTTAGATGACCTTTTTGCTACATTACAGAAAAGAATTCTTTTATATAGATGAAGCAGGACAAATGCTGATTGACAAACTCCTAGTAGTGAAATTAATCTGGATGCAAATTCCTTCCAATTTTTTGTTGGTCTATCTGATTTTTCAGATTATCATGTGGTCCTGTGGTAATGAGTGAAGCATTCAAAGGTTTAACAATCCCCTTAGTTAAAAAGTGTGTACATAAGTAAATTGGTTTTCGCAAACGTTTATTTTCACAGAATGCCTCTTCATTGTTGATTGACTTCAAATAAACAAGATTGTTAATGATTTGACATAATAGCATGCAGAATTTTAAAAATCTTCTTCCTAACATAAGTTATTCAAGTCAATGATTTGTTTTGTAAATCTTCTCTGCATATTTTGTACAAGCATTGCTCCTGAGATTACGGGGGCCACAAATTCTTTTTAAAGTCAATTTTGCTAATGAACTGTCTAAATACTACACTGTCAGTTGTTCATCATGTATTCCTGAATCTCAGTTGTTCATCATGTATTCCTGAATTTTTTCCCACAAAAAAGAAATCATTCACAAAAGCAACTTCGCAAACAAAAATTTACACAGATCTGTTAAAAAATTGGGGGTTAGGTGGGGTGTTTTAACAGTTTGAATGTAATCAAATCCAGACATGCTTGTAACACGACTTTAGCTATTTAACTGATACTCTTGCAATTGGTACAAACTATGTATTCTAATTTGATGGGTGTGGTGTGTATGTGTGTATGTATGTGTGTTGTGTGTGGGGGGGGGGGGGGGGGGGGGTGTATGTGTGAGTGTGAGTGTGTGTGTGTGTACTTCCCATCTCTGCATCTACATCAGGTAAATTAGCACAAACCAATTCTGGCTTTTGTTGACAGTTAAAGAAAATGGGTTCTTCTTCTTCTTCTTCCTAAAATACTGGTTCACTCAAAAACGAGTAGGTCACCAGCGCGCATGTTAAAAAGTAAAATAAAATAACATAAAATAGTGCGACTCAGACTGTTGGCCCTGGAGCAAATTTGGCAACAAGGGGTCGCACTCGATATTCAAGAAGTTAAAAGCAATGGCCAAATTCAGGCCCAGGTAACAGTAAAATATCTGGGGAAGTAAAAATAGAAAATCGTCAATATGCAGATCTCAAAACTGTCGTATCAATTTGTTTTTTAAATGAGATTGCATTTGTGGCAATTTTGATGGCCCCCGGCAGTGATTTCCCACAGCCGTACAGAACTGGGATAAAAGAATGTAAGTGGCTGTCAATATTTGATGCAGGTATGGTATAACATTGACCGCCACTCCTGGTGCTACTTTTATTCAATACTAGTTGTTCCATTGGAATATCAATTACTTTAGCTCTGCCTTTGAAGAAAGTGTTAAGTTTGATAAAAGCTCTTCTCTCTTCTAAGGGTTTCCATTCTAATTTCTCATGTTCTTCTAGTATTCCCCTTTTCTCTGATGTGGTTCCCTGTTACGAACCGTGCTGCTCTCTTCTGAATCTTTTCGGGTTATCAATGTCCTTTAGATGGTAAGGATCCCAAAATGAGCAACCATATTCCAGTACTGGTCTAACCAGTGTTTTGTAGCAGTCGTCTTTAACCTTTTGGGGGCAGTCATTGATATTCCCGTTTTAAGAAAGCTAAGATTTTTATTTGCTTTCTTACATACTAAATTGTAATGTTCTTTCCATTTGAGACGACTATCTATAATCACGCCTAAATATTTTGCAGCATTAGTTTCTTTAAGAATAGTATTATGGATAGAATAATTGATCTAATTGGTGAGCGTTTGTTACATATACGCAACACTTAGCACTTTTGGAATGAAATTCCATTTTCCAAGTTCTTTCCCACGCTTGTAAAGCGTTTAGATCTTCTTGTAGAATGCGTGTATCATTCTTGCTTCTGATTGTTCTATATACTAAGCTGTCATCTGCAAAAAAACCTTATAGTAGTTCCAGGAGAGAGATTTCTACTTATGTCATTTATATAAATTAAGAAAAACAAGGGCCCCAGAACAGTTCCCCGTGGTAAACCCGACAAGATGGTTTACAATGGGGATGATGACCCTTCCACAACAACTTTCTGCGTTCTCCCAACGAGGAATGATCTAGCCCATTTTAGCAAGAACGCCAATGCCGATGTGTTCAAATTTAAGCAGCAGGCCCTCATGGTCAACCTTATCAAGGCTTTAGAAAAGTCTAATAAAATTGCATCTATTTGCTGTCTGTTGTTAAGACAGTTATTAAAATCATTGAGAGTTGTTATAAGTTGAGTCTCACAATCCTTCGCTGTCTAAAACCATGCTGGGCGTTATTTAAGAAGTCATATTTGTCAAGATGGTCCATTATGCTACTATATATTATGTGTTCAAGTAGTTTAGCTGATATGGATGTAAGAGATACAGGTCTATAGTTCTCTGCTTTTGTTTTGTCACCCTTTTTGAATAAGGGGAAAAATGCTCGCATCTCGCCACTCATCAGGTATTACTCCCTGGTCCAGTGAGCTTGGTAAAATAGTTGGTATACCTCACTCAATTCATTGGCACATAATTTTAAGAGTTTGCCCGGAACGCCATCGGGACCAGTAGCTTTGTTTTCATTGATGTTGGTCAGTAACTTAAATACTCCTGTGCTTGTTAATAACCTATATATTTCAATATACATTTAGTTTTCTGGGCACATACTTTTAAAAAAACAACAAACAAAAACAAACATTTCTAATTTCCAAATATGAAATACACAGGTTGGTGTGAACTGGGAGGTCGAGGTGGGATGGGAGGAGGGGGTGGGGGTAGTGACCTGGAACCCTCCTTCATCCACCAACATTGCCTAGATTCGAACGAACGACTTATTATCTGATCGTAAGTGCAACTGCAACTCTGAATAGTCCTTACGTGAGAAATCAACTTCTGATTTTAATTATTGTTAATCCAAGCCAGCCAAAATTGTTATTGGACTAGTCCTGAATTCGCCTTGTTCGGTCGCATGATCAGGGAAGAAAGATTTGTGCACCACAATTCTAAAGACGAATCAATGCGCAATGCTTACAATTCCCATTCAATCACGATCTTGAGTCTACCCCTAGGCATGAATCACCAAGCTATGGTGACAGGGGCCCGACTTCAAAAGAGTCGGAGAAGACGAAAACAGCGAGGGATTTATCAACAGTTTTTCGACTGTTTCAATGAATTGGACCTATTATATCACCTAGTATTGCACATCCCGTCATCAGAATTAGTAATTATTGATATTGGTTATAACATCTATCTCACAAAACACAGAACTGTTTTAGAAAACAATAAACAAATTTACCGTAGAAATTCAGACGATATTTTACTGAGACTTTTATGCAGAAGATGGCACAAGCGAGGGGAGAGCACTCCCTGATAACAATAGAATTAAACCAGCAGTACTTTCCCTGTATGGGACCAAAGATACAGCTTTGATGCGACCACCAACGGACACCGTACTTTCTTCGGTCCATGCCACACAACGCAAGAATTCTCAGCTTTTAAAAACCCTTGAATTATTTGACACCCCCGTCTCCCCTCTCTGTCTGCCTAAACTCCACCAACCATATGTACCACCCGCCTCCGGCACGATCAAACCTCTTCTTCATTGATCCCTACCCCAAAAAACCCTTCTACGGTTCCTCGTTCAGATGGATGTATCTTCTCTCCCGCTCCCCCCCCCCCCCCCCCCCGCTCCCCTTTTAATCGCACACACGATTTTTCTTCCTCTTTCAAACCCCTCCCACACCTTTCCCCCCTTTCGGTGCGACGAACGTCACTGGCATGCCTATACGCCATCCCCGTGAATGTTTCTTCCTGTTCATCGATCAACTGCTCGCCTCTCCATCTCGCACACACCGGGGGAGAAAGGGGGGGGAAGGGGGGAGAGGGAGGGTTGAGGGTTAGTGCGACTCATCTTCCAAATTTTCATAAAAGCGGAAGGGGTGCGGGGGGAGATGAGGAGGAGAAGGAGGAAGGGTGTTTCTTTTTTTAAAAAGTGTGTGTGTGTGTGTGTTGTGTGTGTGTGTGGTGAGAGAGAGAGAGAGAGAGGAGAGAGAGAGAAGAGAGAGAGAGAGAAGAGAGAGAGAGAGAGATTCTGTCTCTGTCTCTATGTCTGTCCTCCCAGTTCACGTCTTTTTTTTTTTGTCCTTCCCTCCAATGCCCTCCGGAACTCCCACTTCACCCCCCATCCCACCTCTCTTGCCCCTGTCATCTCTCTGAACGACTGTCTGGTCTCATGTCCGCGACCTCAGAAATTTGAGAGAAAGCGACAGGACAAGACAAGACAGAGAGGGGGCCAAGACAAAAATGTGTGTTCATAAAAGCCATAATCCCTCAGCTAGGGGATACACACAAAATAAAATTACTTAACACATTTGCATTCGATGAGATTAAATTACTTAAGCTCAGTTTCGTCGGGTAAACTATATATATGAACAACATTAAAAACGCACCGCTTGCCAAAAGACCCAGACAACGTTGGTAGTACAGAATTATTTAATGACAGTAAGCATATTTGATTACGCATCCATTTTTCAATTAAACAAATGTCTGTTCTTGACAAGAATGGCCGAATTCATCTGAAATTAGCTGGTGACTTCACTAGGGTCCCTGTCAAAAAATACACCACGACGAGCATGTCCGTCCGCGAGCTCTAATACCGAGTGTGTCCGCCATTTGCCCCGATGCACGCTTGGCAGCGCCTCCTCATGGAGTAGACAAGGTTGTGCAAGAAAGCCTGTGGCAGTCCATCCACTCCTCGGTCAGTGCGCGCCTCAAATGATCGAGAGTCTGTGGACGTCTTCCACGGGCCACAAGACGCCCCAGCTCATCCCAGACGTGTTCAATGGGAGCCATGTCAGGGGACAGAGATGGCCAGGGCAACACGGCAATGTTGTTCGCCTGGAGAAACGCAGTGGTGGCTCTTGCGGTGTGGGGTCGTGCATTATCATGCTGGAAGAACTGCAGCTCGGGTGCTGGCCAAACAGTGGGACGACGTGGTTCTGCAGCACTGTGTGTACGTGTTGGCATTCACATGGTTGTCAAAAAAGTACAGAGGTGTCCGGTAGTCATGACTGAATGCCCCCAAAACCATCAGACTGCCCCTCCCCATCTATCGGCTTCAAACAGGGCAGCAGTTGGCGTAGCGTTCCCCGACACGCCTCCAGACTCTCATTCTCCGTCGGGCATGAGATAACGCGAAGCGACTTTCGTCAGAGAACAGCACAGCTCTGCACTGACGTCGTGTCCATGGCAGATGTGGTTGGCCCACTGCAGGCGTTGCTGACGGTGTCTACGGGTGAGGTCTGGGCCAACATTTAGGGCGTCTTGCATTGAGCCCCGATTCTTGCAATCGACGTCGAACGGTTTGTCCAGACACTGGGGCCCCGTCGACCAACCACCTGGTGACATGTTTCTGCTGCTGTAAGGAATCGATAACGAAGATGAAGCTGTCGAATGTATCGATCTTGCGCTGGTGTGGTAAACACGAGGTTGGCCCGTTCGGCGCCGATCAGTGGTGGAACCAGTTGCTGCCAAACGTTGTGATAGCCTTACAATTGTAGAGTGACTGCAGTTCAGTTTCTGGCTTTTCTCTCTCTATGAATGCCGACCCTCAACATTCCCAATGGCTCGCTCGCGTTCTTGCATAGACAGTCGCGGCATTGTTTTCGGACCACTTCGCCTGGTCGAATGACAACTGATACCGTTTTCCAGTCGGCGTGACTTCAAACTCACATTTGAGACAAAGAAACAGATGAGCTACGTTCAGTCTCGGACCCAGTGGCAAAAAAAGTGTTTTGGGCGAGTTGCACGTGGGGTCACACGAACGTTGGCAAGCGCGGAGAAACCGAGGCAGTTGTGAATCTGTGTCCCTTAAAAATTGTGTTAATATACCAAATCCAAATACACATTTTTTTCCAAATGGGAAATCGGCAAATCAAAACGGTGCGTTTTTATTGTTGTTCAGTATATTTGAAAAGGATCTAAGCAACAGGCTGTTACACTATTTCATCATTTGTCGATGCCATTAACTAAATTAATTTGAAAAAAAAAGGAGGATGTCAAAAGTATTCCGGTGGTATCCGTCTAAGATCACTTAATTCAGGCATGAAGGAAGAAAATGAACTTCACTTTCCTGTGATTTATAGCATAATGGACATAAAGTCAAACGATCATCTTAAATTCTGTAACGCCTAGATGTGCCTGATCTGATATACCAGGTCTGAACTGGTTATATTTCAGTGTTTTGAGAGAGAGGAGAGAGAGAGAGAGAGAGAATTGATATTTTTCGATTAACTGTTGGATCTCCTT
>CM031597.1:118787319-118814610 GCA_018398815.1 Conus ventricosus | reverse complement strand
ATAGAAAAATACTTACAGAACTGAATTGGATTATAGCTTACCCTTTTAGGCCTGTAGGGTTTTATTATCTGAACAAGTTTGACGGTAGTGTATGAAGAAATATTATAAACTGGTTTAGATTTAAATTCTGTTATAAATTATAATGGGCAGTTAATACTTTTGATAAATTCCCTCATTGTTCTATGTTTTGGGGCTGATGGTTGTGGAAATAACTATTTTTGTCATAGACTTATTAAAAACAGTTTTTAGCTTTAATTTGTTCGATTGTGATTTCTGTCAACACTTAAAAGGAACAAAGCATATCTTGATAGATGGTTTTTTATGGACAGACAATGAAGTATATTTAGTTAATCCTAGCACTAAAACTTGTGTGAGTGTTTTGAATACTTTTATAAAGTGTTTGTAGGACGCAGACACTTTTAGTTTAGATGACTGTTCGGCAGAAAATGATATAGATAAAAGAGAAACACGTTGGTCAAAAGCTGGCTTTCTGCGGAAGAAATGGTTGGGATAAGTGTGTGGATTTTATGCCTGAAATATAACTCGTTTTAAAAGACTTTTGAGAACAGTTTTAGATGTTGTGTTAGTTTCACATGAAAAAGACAGTGATCATTTGTAGTATGTTGCAGCGGAATATGATGTATTGAAAACGTATCAAGAAAAACATAGGTTTAAACAATAGAACTTAATCTGAAAAGTTTGGTAAATTAGTTTTTGATAAAAGGATAAACCATTTCAACAGTATGTTTGTTTGTAGATAATCGTTATTTTTTACGGGTATTGTAAGTCTTACTTGTATGAGAACAGGAAATACCTTTATTCTGTGGTCACTTTCGCCAGAAACTGGTTGAGGGCGGAAAAGTGAGCAGAATGAAGGTTTTCCTGTTCTCTCTGCCCAATCATACACACTGTAAGGAGCCTATTTTTCATTTTACTTTATCAAAAGTCTACATGTATGCCTTTCATGTTATTGGGCTGGGGAGTGAGGAAAATCTATGTCATGAATGTCAAATATTAAATTCTTTTCTCATTATTTTATTGTTTCATAATAATTTAAAATGCCATTTATATCTTATTTTTCCCTGGTACAGGCTTTAATGACCTTTTTGCCTACATTACTGATAGAATTCTTTTTATTGATGAAGCGCGCAATGCTGATTGACAAACTCTAGTAGTTGAAATTTTTCTGGTTGCAAATTTCCTTCAATTTTTTGTTGGTCTATTTGATTTTTCTAGAATTATTCATGTGGTCCTGTGGTTAATGTGTGATGCATTCAAAAGTTTAACAATCACTTAGTTAAAAAAGTGTGTACATATAGTTAAATTGGTTTCGCCAAAAACGTTTTATTTTCACAGAATGCTTCTTCTTTGGTTGATTGACTTCAATTAAACAAAGATTGTTAATGTTTTGACATAATAAGCATGCAGAATTTATTAAAAATTCCTTCTTCTAACATTAGTTAATTCATGTCAATGTTTTTGTTTTGTAAATCTTTCTCTGCATATTTTGTTCAAGCATTGCTCCTGTAGATTACGGGGGCACAAATTCTTTTTTCAGTCATTTTTGCTAATGATCTGTCTAAAACTACTACACTGTCAGTTGTTTCATATGTTTTCAGAATCTCAGTTGTTAAGTCATGTATTCCTGATCTTTCCAAAAAAATAAAGTATCATTCACAAAAGCGAATTCGGCAATCAAATATATATTACGCAGATCTGTTAAAACTATTGGGGGTGGAGTGGGGTGTTCTAACTTTTGAATGGTATCAAATCCAGACTGCTTGTAACAGACTTTTGCTATTTACTTGAATACTCTTGCAATTGGTACATACTATGTATTCTTAATTTGATGGTGTGGTGTGTGTATGTGTGTATGAGGTGTGTGGGTGTGTGTGTGTGTGTGGTGTGGGGGGGGGGGGGGGGGGGTTGTATGTGTGTGTGTGTGATTTGTGTGTGTGTTCTTCCATCTCGGCATCTACATCAGGTATATATTTTGCTCCAAACTATTTCTGGTATTTTTGTTGATGTTAAAGAAAATGGGTTCGTCTTCGTCTTCTTCTTCTTCTTCATAAAATTTGGTGTCATATCAAAAACGAGTAGGTCTACAGCGCGCATGTTAAATAGTAAAATTAAAATTAACATAAATTAGGGCGTCCTCAGACTGTTGGGCCTGGGGAAAATTTGGCAACAAGGGTCGCACTCGATATTCAAGAAGGTAAAAAGCAATGGCCAAATTCAGGCATGGAAACAGTATCAATTTGCTGGGTAGTAAAAATAGGAAATTCGTCAAATATGCAGATATTCTCAAATCTGTCGTATCAAATTTGCTTTTAAATGAGTTTGCTTTTGTGGGCAATTTGGTTGGAACCCTGCAGTGAGTTCCACCAGCGTACAGAACTGGGTATAAAAGATTTTAAGTGGCTGTCAATATTGACTGAAGACCGAATTTGGTATATCATTGACCGACACTCTTCGGTGTGTCGCTTTTATTCATTAAATAGTATGTTCTAATTGGGAATTTAATTACTTTAGCTTGTTTGAAAGAAAGTGTTATGTTTGATAAAGATCTTCTATCTTCTAAGGGTTCCATTCTAATTTTCTCATGTTCTTACATTGGAGTACCATTTTCTCGATGTGGTCCCTGTTACGAAACCGATGCTGCTCTCTTCTGAATACTTTTCGAGGTTATCAATGTCCTTTAAGTTGGTAAGGATCCACTAAACTGAGCAACCATATTCAGTATCTGGTCTAACCAGTGTTGTGATTGCAGTCGTCTTTAACTTTTGGGGGGCAGTCATTGATATTCCTGTATAAGAAAAGACTAAGATGTTGTTTGCTTTTCCTTACCTTCTATTATGTATGATTCTTTACATTTGGACGTCTATCTTTATTCACGCCTAACCTAATTATTGTGCAGCATTTGTTTCTTTAAGATTTGTTATATTATGTGATAGATTAATTGATCTAATGGTTGAGCGTTTGTTTCATATTACGCAACTCTTGTGCTCTTTGGGATGAAATTCCTTTTTCCATGTCTTTCCCACGCTCGAGTAATGCGTTTAGATTTATGTAGAATGAGTGTATCATTCTTGCTTCGATTGATGCTAATATAATAAGCTGGTAATCTGCAAAAAAGCCTTATATGTAGTTCCAGGTGATGAGAGTGTACTCGATGTCATTTATAGAAATTAAGAAAAGACAAGGGCCCCAGAACAGTTTCCCTGTGGTATCACCTGACTAGATGGTTTTACAATGGTGATGACGAACTGCCACAACTACTTTCTGGGTTTCCATAGGAGGGAATTGATCTAGCCATTTTAGCAAAGAACAGCATGTGCCGATGTGTCAATTTTATGCAGCTAGTCCCTCATGGTCAACTTATCAAAGGCTTTAGAATGTACGATAATAAATTTGAATCTTTTTGCTGTTGTTGTTAAGGACCAGTTATTTAAATTCATTGGGAGTGTTGTTATAAGTTGGTCTCATCAACTCCATTCGCTGTCTAAAACATGCTGGGACGTTATTTAAGAAGTATATTTCAGTCAAGATGGTCATTATGGCTACTATATATTTGTGTTAAGTAGTTTAGCTGGATATGGAGGTAAGTGATAATACAGGTCTATAGTTCTCTGCTTTTGGTATTGTCACCTTGTGAATAAGGGAACATTTGCGCGCAGCTCGCCACTCATCAGGTATTACTCCCTGGTCCAGTGAAGCTTGGTATAAAGTAGTTGGTATTCCTCTCTCATTCTATTGGCACATAATTTTTAAGAGCTTGCCAGGAACGCCATCGGGGACTCAGTAGCTTTGTTTTCATTGAGGTGGTCTGTTACTTAATAATCCTGTGCTTGTTAATAACTCCTATATATTTCAATATACATTTAGTTTTCTGCGGCACATACTTTAAAAAAACTAACTAGATTCAAAAAACAAACAGTTTAATTTCAAAAATTAGGATAATTCACAGGTTGGTGTGACTGGGAGGTCGAGGTGGGATGGAGAGGGAGTGGGGGTAGTGTCCTGGAACCTCCTTTCATCCCACAACTATTTCCTAGTTTCGAACGATCGACTTTTTATATGATGTAAGTGCAACGCAACTCTGAATAGTCCCTTACGTTGAGAAATCAACTTCTGATTTTTTTTTTTTTTAATCCTTAGCCAGCTAAATTGTTATTGGAACTGGTCCTGAATTCGCCTTGTTCGGTCGCATGATCAGGGATGGAAAGATTTGTGCACCACAATTCTAAAGACGAATCAATGCGCAATGCTTACAATTCCCATTCAATCACGATCTTGAGTCTACCCTAGGCATGAATCACCAAGCTATGGTGCCCAGGGGCCGACTTCAAAAGAGTCGGAGAAGACGAAAACAGCGAGGGATTTATCAACAGTTTTTCGACTGTTTCAATGAATTGGACCTATTAATCACCTAGTATTGCACACCCCGTCATCAGAATTAGAAAATTATTGATATTGGTATAACTTTCTATCTCACAAAACACAGAACTGTTTTAGAAAACAATAAACAAATTACCGTAGAAATTCCAGACGATATTTTACTGAGACTTTTATGCAGAAGATGGCACAAGCGAGGGAAAAGAGCACTCCCTGATAACAATAGAATTAAACCAGCAGAACTTTCCTGTATGGGACCAAAGATACGTTTTGATGCGACCACCAAACGGACACCGTACTTTCTTCGGTCCATGCCACACAACGCAAGAATTCTCACCCTTTTAAAAACCCTTGAATATTGACACCCCCGTCTCCCCTCTCTGTCTGCCTAAACTCCACCAACCATTTTGTACCACCCCGCCTCCGGCACGATCAAACCTCTTCTTCATTGATCCCTACCCCAAAAAACCCTTCTAGGGTTCCTCGTTCAGAGGGGGTTGTATCTTCTCCCCCGCTCCCCCCCCCCCCCCCCCCCCCCCGCCTCCCTTTTAATCGCACACACGATTTTTTTTCCTCTTTCAAACCCCTCCCACACCGTTCCCCCTTTCGGGGCGACGAAAGTCACTGGCATGGCTATACGCCATCCCCGTAATGTTTCTTCCTGTTCATCCGATCAACTGCTCGCCTCTCCATCCTCGCACACAAACCCCGGGGGAGAAAGGGGGGGGGGGAAAGGGGGGAGGGAGGGTTGAGGGTTTAGTGGGGACTCATCTTCCAAATTTTCAAAAAGCGGAAGGGGTGGGGGGGAGATGAGGAGAGAGGAGGAAGGTGTTTCTTGTTTAAAAAAGTGGTGTGTGTGGTGTGTGTGTGAGAGAGGAAGAGAGAAGAGAGAGAGAGAGAGAGAAGGGGAGAGAGAGAAAAGAGAGAGGAGAGAGAGAGAGAGAGAGAGAGATTCTGTCTCTGTCTCTTTGTCTGTCCCCCCCAGTTCACGTCTTTTTTTTTTTGTCCCTTCCCTCCAACTGCCCTCCGGAAACTCCCACTTCCCCCCCCCATCCACCCTCTCTTGCCCTGTCACTCTCTGAACGACTGTCTGGTCAACTCCCACTTCACCCCCCATCCCACCCTCTCTTGCCCCGTCATCTCTCTGAACGACTGTCTGGTCAACTCCCACTTCCCCCCCCATCCCACCCTCTCTTGCCCCTGTCATCTCTCTGAACGACTGTCTGGTCTCATGTCCGCGACCCTCAGAAATTTGAGAGAAAGCGACAGGACAAGACAAGACAGAGAGGGGGCAAGACAAAAATGTGTGTTCATAAAAGCCATAATCCCTCAGCTAGGGGATACACACAAAATAAAATTACTTAACACATTTGCATTCGATGAGATTAAATTACTTAAGCTCAGTTTCGTCGGGTAAACTATATATTTGCAAACAGGATCTAAGCAACAGGCTGTTACACTATTTCATCATTTGTCGATGCCATTAACTAAATTAATTTGAAAAAAAAAGGAGGATGTCAAAAGTATTTCCGGTGGTATCCGTCTAAGATCACTTAATTCCAGGCATGAAGGAAGAAAATGAACTTCACTTTCCTGTGATTTATAGCATAATGGACATAAAGTCAAACGATCATCTTAAATTCTGTAACGCCTAGAATGTGCCTGCATCTGAAATACCAGGTCTGAACCTGGTTATATTTCAAGTGTTTTGAGAGAAGAGAGAGAGAGAGAGAGAGAGAAGAGAGAGAGAGTATTCTCGTATATTTTTCGATCTCCAACTGCTTGGAAGCCCTCCTCCTTTCATCCTTGCCTCCTGTGCTTTTCTCACTCATGACAACAGATTATTGTCATTCATGGAAAGAGAAAAGCAGTGGTTCATGAGCTTGCGCAATAGTCAGTATGAGGAGGAGGGGTGAGGGGAGAAAGCTGGATGTGGAGGCGTGTTGTTTAGCTTTAGATCTTCATTAGTCTGCCAAAAAAGAGGGGAGTGTGGGGTGGAGGAGACGAAGGGCGGGAGGGGACAGGGACGGGGGGAGGTGGGAGAAGAAAAATAAACTCTTCAAATAATGTTCCATTTAATGGTTATGATACACTTTCTTAAGAAACGACAAAAACTATTTTGAGGAAAACATGGGTTTTTCAGGGAGAGGTCATTTATTGGACGAGGAACAGATATTACACTTTTATTCCAGACAAGTTTAGAGAATTTCTGAGAATACAAAGTTGTGTGAAACTGTTCATAATTGAATACATTAAGCGGATTCATTAAAGCGACTTTTCAATTTAGAAGGAAGTGTGCTGAGTTCCATGTGGACTGTTACTTGCAGAGAAGGCGATTTGAGAAGAGACAGCGTGAAAGATCAGTTATATAAGCGCTCAAGCCATTTTAAGCAACATTTTTCAAATGAGCCTCAACAACTTAAGGCATGATCAAAATCTGCTTGTAATCTGCGTGCACGTGGGGGAAACAAAACAAAACAAAAAACAAAAAACCCGTTCGCTTATGTTGTTCAAGGGAATTCTTCATTCTCTTCAACTGAAAATTTTTGTTGTCGATAAATCTCAAATAAAATGAAGCTTGATTTAATCAGATTAGAATCAATGATCAGGACAAAATAGTTTACTAGAATTCACTTTTTTTTTTTTCCCAGAACCGTTATCATGATTCTTCTTCTGTTATTTTCTTTTGATGTATCGACTTTTTACCTCGTTGTAAGGATAATGAGTTTTCATTTTTCGAGTATAAATGACCTTCTAGTTAAATTCAATACAATTAAAAAGTTTTATGGATGTTGTTTTGTAGTTCAGTGCTAGATTTTGTGATTCAGCTCTAAATTTGTATTTTTGCCACTATTCTGAAGCATAGCATCATCAGTACAATTTTTTGTATCAGGCTGAGGCTTGCAGAAGAAGATGATCAATGTAAATTGCGATTGCTAAGACATCCTTTGAGAACTAGATTTGACAACACAACAGAGGACATTACAGTTTGTAGGTAAAGTTGCTTTCTGCTACCAAGGAATGGTGATATAAGTATGAATGGTGCTGAAAAAAAACTGCACATAAAGAACTTTGAGATAGGACCGTGAGCGATATTATAGAGGATCTAGCAAAATGTACAAATACTGCCCATGTAAATAGATCGTTATTGATATTTTTACGCCAATAGTTATTTAAAAGACGGGAAAAGTATGTATAATATGGCATGACTGATTCATGTAAGATGAAATGTGTGTGGAGATTTTGTTTCAGACTTCCCACCAGCTATTTGAGCAAAGCAAATATAATTTGAGGGGCCATGGCCTGATCACCAGATTCGAAGAGTAGCAGGGCATTACAATATTAAAAAGCTTATGGATAATGACATTTTTGTCGTCTTAGATGAAGATGCTATAGCTATGATTTAGACGTGTAGAGTTAATCGATGTGAATGATTTAAATCGTTACGATGAAGGTGATATGATTCTCAAGCATAAAATTGTTTGCATAAACACATTTGTATGTAAGCATCGTGTGCGGTAATTATTTGAAACTGAAACGTAAAATCGCATTGTTTAGAATCACAAAGGTTTTTTTTTTTTTTTAATCAAATCTTTCCTATGATGTATGGTCAGCGTCTGTTGTGTTTTCTGCTATAGTCATAAAATAATTGTTTGCATGCCACTAGCAGGTTAAAAAAAAAAAAATCGGCGAATGCGCAGTGCGCATAGCCATGTTAGACACTGATCACGAGCTAGTGCGCATATCTTCGGTGTAATGAGTCACACCCCTCCCAAGGTACAATCCCTCCCCCACCGTCGTTGCCACGCCTTTATCAGCACTGATTGACATGTCACATATCATCGGCCTGTATTCTCACAAGCTTCCTTTGGGTTCTTTTATCGAATCTTTCAAACCACCTATCTCATACCCGTGCCGCAGTAGGAGGTCGAATGCGGCAAACAGGCAATGAGTTCGCCTGAGTTGCTCTTCATCGCTCGTCCATCCCCGTTCGCCCATTGAAAGCAGTAGCGATCGCGGCAAACGACCGAACTGATTTGGCTTCAAAGTGGGGTGACAACAGGTGAAAATTGAAACCACAGCAAATACAGAAGTTGCCTACTCTGCTGCTAAACGAAAGAATAAACAAATTACAAAGCAAACACAATGCATTTTGACCTGTTTGGTCATCTTTAAGAAAGAACAAGTAACATTAAAGACAATGAAAACGAAGAACAAAGAATCATTCTGTCCTCGGTGTAAATTTTGCGCACAGGCGTCTTGCTCGCTGAGATCTGGCAGCGACGTATTGCTTATCTTGCTGAAGAAGACCAAATAGGTCGAAATCCGTTGTGTTTGGTTTGTAACGTGTTTATTCTTTTGTTTAGTTGCGCAGTACTTCTGTCTTTGCTCTTGACCGAACTACAGTAAAACCGTTTCACGACTGTCAGTACTCGGATATCGAGAGAGAGGGGGGGGGGGGGGGGGGGGACTTCAGGCGGAAATTGAAATAAAAGCAAAAACAGAATTACTGGAACGCCAAAAGAAGGAAGAAACAAATGATAAAATAAACACATGTTTTGACCTGTTGTGTTTTCTTTTCAAAAGAATGAAAACAAAGGACAATATTTTGCACCCAGATCGAAGAAAGAAGTTCGACGGTCTGTTCGATTTTCAGTTTTCATTGTTTCGAATGTCAGCATTTATCTTGCCTGAAGGAGACCCAATAGGTAGAAACGCGTTGTGTTCGTAATTTGTTCCTTCGTTTGGCGGCCCAGTAATTCTGTTTTTACTCTTGTCTCAAGACTGTGGCTTCATAAATATTCACAATGCTTCGGCAGGTTGCGCGCGTTTCTTTTCTGAATTTTATTCATACAATTTTCTTTAAAACAACAAATACATATGCGTGTATGTATGTTCTATTCTTGATTTATGTTTTAAAAAAAAAAAAAAGTGGCGGAGATAAGGGAGTGACAGAGAAATCTCCCCAGAAGTCTCTCTCTTACCCCTTCATTATGGGGTAATGCCTAAATCATCTGAATGAATAAATAATCTCTCTCTCAGGCTAGCAAGAGTGCACAACCTGTCCAAAACCCTGGACTGAAATCTACAGGTCGTCTCGCTCACTTTGACCTAGCAGCGATAAGTGTTTCTGATTCTGGGAGGCTGAACATGGTTGTTTGGCATCAGGAACCAGATCCCCACTCACTGAAAAAAAAACCCCACCCACTTCTCCTCTCTCCTCCCCTCCCCTCCCTCCCCTCCCCTCCCCATCCCAGTCCTCTTTCACAAATGTGGGTGCTTTTAAATCTAACCTCCAGCAAACCGATCTTTTCGGCTACTTTGACTTGGCCCGTTGTATGCATGTGTTGGAAATTTCTTCATTGTTTCAACTGATAGTTGTGACTTCCTGGTTTTCGATGTAATTACAGACAAGCACTGAAGTGAGAGACAAGAGGAGAAGGCCGTGATTCGTATTGTTGTAGAAATGTAGACGAGAGAGAGAGAGAGAAGAGAGAGAGAGAGAGAGATTGATAACTGCTGCTTGAAAATATAGGCCTACGGGCACCCATTTCTCTCCCCTTCTCTCTCTCTCTGCTGCACCCGCGCGCGTTTAATTATGAGCGTATGTATGGGTGTGAATGCGTGCCCCCCCTCCTCTTATGTTGTGGTGTGTGTGTGTGTGTGTGTGTGTGTGTGTGTGTGTGTGTGTGTGTATAATGATATGTATAATGATATATATATATATATAGAGAGATATATATATATGTATATATATATATATATATGTATGTATGTGTGTGTGTGTGTGTGTGTGTGTGTGTGTGTGTGTGTGTGTGTGTGTGTGTATGCGGTCTATTATGAAAAGGCATTGGATATGTACGTAGGTGTGTGTGTGTGTGTGTGTGTGTGTGTGTGTGTGTGTGTGTGTGTGCGCGCGCGCGCGCGCGTGTGTGTGTGTGTGTGTGTGTGTGTGTGTGTGTGTGTGTGTGTGGAGAGAGAGAGGGGAGAGAGAGAGAGAGAGAGAGGGAAGAGAGATTTGGCATTATTTGTGCATGTCGCGTCTTTGCACTTGCGTGCGCGCGCATGCGCTCACACACACACACACACACACACACACACACACACACACACACACACACACAACAGAGATTGTCATTGCATGTAAACGTTTATTTAATTTCCTGTCGCTTTCATTGTTAACATGATGAAAAAAGTTTCCCATGTTACATGGTCCTGCTTGTGTTTTCTGATGCCATGCTTTCTAGTCAGATCGGAGATAACACAAAGATGACACTGTTCACGTGGCATAACGCGTTTTGTTACAACACTAATAACGATAATATTAACAACAGCAATTGTAGACTATTCGTTATAATAATTGTAATAGAGATAAAATAAGGAGGAGAAGAAGATGAAGAATAACGAATAGACCAAAAAAAAAAAAGAAGAAAAAAAAAGAACAAAGGTTATGTATGACTGCATTTTGTAAGGAAACATTGGGGCCTACAAACCGCTCTTTCGGGGCTAGTAGGAGTGGGGGTGTGGGCAGAGGGATGTGGGTGGTGTGTGTGTGGGGGGAGGGGGGGGGGGGGAGGGGAAGAGCGAAAGAGGGGCTGAGTGGAAAGAGAGGAGATGGGAGGGTGGAGAAACTGAGCTGCCGTCAAGGTCACGTTGTAAGTGAAGAGAGAGAGAGAGAGAGAGAGAGAGAGAGAGAAGAGAGAGAGAGAGAGAGAGAGTCCAACTGTGTGTAAAAGTGAATTAAAGTCGTTCATTCCCTTCCAGAAATGCATGGACTGACTCGCAACGCCAGCAGCGTCGGGAGTCACGTGCACGCAGAGACCCGTGACCCCAGCCGACGGGCCTGCTGCCGGTGCCATCTCACAGACCGTCTTTCAGAGAACTCTGCAGGGTGTGTTGGTCTTTGCGCTGTTACATGCCGATGAGGCTGAAGATCAGACCCATGGCACCATACGGCCAGAGGACGATGCACAGGTGCTGTCTGACTCTCCTGCAATGCTGCGAACTGAATTCCCTTACAGCAAGGGTGCTAGGGTCCACCTAGGTTCTTGGTAGCTCCAGCCTGGACAAGCTGGATCTAGCCAGAACCTAGGTGGGCCCCAGGTGGGCACTAGGACCCTTGCTCTCTGGGGGACTGAATTCGATCGAATGTGATGAGATGCTGTGTAAGCGCTTTGTTCTCTTTTTTTTTTTTCTTTCCCGCTTTCTTCATCTCCTTCTTCTTTCTTTTTTTTTTCTTTTTTTTTCTTTTTTCTTTTCTTTCTTTTTGTTGTTGTTGTTGTTGTTGTTGTTGTAATTCGTGTAAAGCATTCAAACTTCCGTTGAAATGAGCGACGTAAATGCCTGTATGTGGGCAGAGAAGTCAAATAATGAAAGGAAGTGTTCGAAAAGGTATGTATATGGTGTGTGTGTGTGTGTGTGTGTGTGTGTGTGTGTGTGTGTGTGTGTGTGTGTGTGATGAGAATACATTTTACAGGTAGAGCCTAACGTTCTTCTTTACAACAGTGTAAAAATTCATATAGTTGATGTAAAAAAAAACCAACAAAACAAAACAAAACAAAAAAGTCTGCACGTACATTCCGAAAACAGTGTATAATACAACGTTCATAAAAAAATCATGCGTCCATTTGTTCATGCGTGTAACAATGTTCTCACACTCCGAGCGTGCACCATCACAGTTTACTTAACGACATTCAACTGAACGTTGGACAGTGGCGGCTTTCATCAAACAGTAGTTTCAATACGAAATGAGCATCACAACAGTTTGCAACATTTGTAAGAATAGAACACAACGACCAAACTTATTCCAGTATAGTAAAAGACAACAACGTTATGCTTATCAAACCGACAGCTTTATTTTCAGACCGATACATTCGGAAACATATTTACAGCCAAATCTTTTTTTAGCCTGTCTAACATTAACCAGACTTGCTAGTTTGGCATCGTTTGGTGTTTTGGCCAGGAAGGCCCACTTTGAGAGTTGTAAGTCCGACTACTCTTCCAGACAGAGGATGTCTTAGGCGCAGCAGAGGGGGAGCGGGGTGGGGTGGGAGCGGTGGTGGTGGTGATGATAATGGTGGTATGGGTTGGGGAGAATGGCTGAGCATAATTTGGTGTCTGAATCCGTGGAGGGAGGGGCAGGAATGCACCCTTCCCACCCCCCACCCCCCAGTGAAAATAAGAGTGGTGGAGATTGATTGATTGATTGATTGATTGATCTTTAATACCCAAGGATGAAGATTTTAGGCCAAAGCCTAGTCTTACAATCTGTCCTTGTCATGCATACATTATTTCAGCACATATCATTCATACAGACAATTGAACATAGCAACATGATAATCTAATTCTACAATGATAAGCAAACTGCTCATAAAAGCACTAATGAGATGGGGGATGGTAAAACAAAAGGAAACTTACAAGCAAACAAACAAAAACTACAGAGAGAGAGAGAGGTCAGAGGGGGGTGGGGAAGAGAGAATGGTAGGTAGGGGGAGGAGAAAAGGGATGGTAGACAGAGTGGGAGTGGGGATGAGCGATTTTAACGGAGTAGGTTTTATGTTGAGACGATGTATTCAAAGTATGGTTCACAGAAGACTTAGCGAATGGACGCTAATCATTGTAATCGAATAATTTAACTACTGAGACATAAAATGTTTATGCAAATGT
This sequence comes from Conus ventricosus, assembly GCA_018398815.1. Lineage (NCBI taxonomy): Eukaryota > Metazoa > Mollusca > Gastropoda > Neogastropoda > Conidae > Conus > Conus ventricosus. The sequence continues at coordinate 118,801,548 of CM031597.1, read as the reverse complement.
TCCTTGAAAGGTTTTAAAGTATTCATGTTTTGTAGATTCGTGGAAGTGAGTTCCAGACATATGGTCCAGAGTAAGCTAGACTTGTTTTGTATAGATCAATGCGTGGGTAGGGAAGAAGGAATTTCGTCGAGCCAGAAAAGCTGTTCGATCTTGTAGGAGGGTGAGGGTGTCCTGGCTACCTTCTGTCTCCCTCGGATAGTTTGAGCACACACACACACACACACATACACACACACACACACACACACACACACACACACACACACACACACACACACACACAACATGGACGACATGTTGTGTGCATTCCACCCCCACACCCTTTCCTTCCCACACTCCCGCAAAGTTCGCTTTGGCTGAGAACAGCCGAAACTGACCAATGAACAGGTGGACAGCATGGAAATTCCAATATAAAAAGAAATCAAAATGGAACAAATTACGTATGTTTTAAAACAGAAAAAGATAAAATTCTGCCGAGTTACGCCGAAGTTTAAATCAAAAATACAAATCAGGAGTTTCAGGAAAGTTTCGCAAAATGTCTGAAAACTGTGGTTTCTTGGCATCAAAAGGTGTTGCTGACTGCCTGGATGTTTGCTGTGTCAAAAACAAACAAAAACCCCCCAAACAAACAAACAAAAAAACCACCACCAACAACATAAAAACACAGTTCATGTGGCGTTTTCTTGACCTTTTTCCATTTGAAAGAAAATCATGAACGTAAGTTGGGGAGAAACGTGAACACGCAAATTATCAGACAAAGAAACCAGCTTTTTGGTCCCATCCTGACACAGTTTCACGCACATAACTCCAAATTAAAATTGCTAGTGTTACCCATACAACTATCAGGGATTCAGACACGAGCGCTCGGAACAAACAAACAAAAAAAGTTTTTGTTTTCTGTGTCTACTAAACGCAGCAGTGCAAATTTCCGTATCTTTTGAGCGTTTGAAAGGCCACACATGAGAAAATCTGACCACAATTCAAGTACAACTGTGTCAAAAACAGACAACAAGCCAACGAACACACACAAATCTACGGTTGTGATATTTTTATGGTATGGTTCAGGTAACTGCCGACAACCCACAAATTTATTGTCTTACGAATGAACATAGGAGTTAAAAACCTTCCCATCCTTCTGTTGTAATGGCGATGTAATAAGCGATTCGAAAACAATGTAAATTGGGCGACTTTTGTCAAGTAACACCGTATTGAAGTACGATAAGTGCGGAACAAAACTGCTAGTCTGAAAACAAGTATTTCTTGCCGATAAAAAAAAAAAGTATTTCAGTTTGAAGTTGATATGAAAGGATGTCTGAAACACATGAGTTGGGAGTAAATCATTCCGTCCAGCCATTCTTCGTTTGTTGATGGAATCTCGCTGTGGAAACAGCAATACGAAAACAAATCAGAGAAGAGCTTGCTCCGCGATCCCTTCGCCCTCATTGCGGTCTATGACCATCATGTCCCTAGGAAAGCCAAAGACTGTAGGGACGTGCATCTCGCCATTCAGGTATTCCCCCCCCCCCCCCCCCCACCCCACCCCCCCTGTATCCCAACCCTGTACAGAAGAACTGATGCGCAGAGTTCCAGATCAAGCGCCACAGAGGCAGACTTGAACTCTGAACGAACTTTTCTGAAGGCGAAACGAGGTTCCCGCCCACCGTATTCCCGCCCACCGTACTATTTCTCTTGTAGTGGACCATCATGTCACCGCCCACATCAGTGTGCTGAGTGGGTTTGCCGAGAAAGATCTTGTGCAAGTTACTAGGGGAGGGTTAGAGAGGCGTTAGAATCGACGCCTGTCCTCCTCAACCACCACCACGACCCAAAAAACAAAAACAAAATCAAAACAAAAAAACAAACAAAAAAACGACAAAAAAACAAACAAACATAGTGTTCGCAAACGGTTTCATTTAATTCATTTACCGCTATGTTGTCATTGCAACACTCAAGTTTAACGACCAAAGTTAATACAGCAGAGGGAATCCAGAGGTTTTGATGGTTCGGCAGGTAACCCTTCAAATGGATCCTCGGTATTTATTTAATGGCTGGGGGTTTAAAACAAAATTTCGGAGACACTCCTTCTGGGGGTTTAAAACAAAATCTCGGAGACACCCTTCTCTCTCTCTCTCTCTCTCTCTCTCTCTCTCTCTCTCTCTCTCACACCGATCCGTCCTAGACTATCTGCTGCAGTTTCGAGAGACGCTCATTACTACAAGCTGTGCATACTGTGGTCAAATGGCCGGGATGCGGAAAAAGGCAGCTGGACGAGGCAAATGATTACGTTCATGTAGGTTGTTTTCCACAGAAGTCAAAAACTGACTCAGTGTGAGGGCCGGAGGCTGACAACTTAAAGTGCTGCGAAGCTGGCCTCTCGCTGGCGTGGCGTGGGCCAAAGGGGGGTTCTGAGCATTCGGACCCCCCATCCCCCTTTTCACACTTCCTCCCTAAAAAAAAAGAAGGAAAAAAAGGAAAGGTTTCTTTTCTTTCTTCCTTCCGCAGCACAAACAGTTCTTTTCGTCAGGCTATGGATGCTGGTCGCATAAAATACTGAGAAGGCTTTGATATCGTAACACATTTCTCTTAGATTTTAATGAACGAGTTTTAATGCTGTGCTTAATCAAAGAAGCTTTTCTTGAATGAGATAAAAAGGAAAGATTTTCTTTCGTTCACTCTTCCGTCCAAACACTTCTTTCCATCAAATATCAAGGAGAGCCTGGTCGCAGAAAATAACAGAAAAGTTTTGTTATCTTAAGAGAATATCTATTTCCATTAAATTTCAATAATAAGTTTCAACATGTTGACAGAAAGAATTTCATACAGAAAGAGAGGGGGGAGGAGTACGGAAGATAATACCCCCCCCCCCCCCCCTTTAAAAATGCATTTGAATGGGGGCTTTAAAAAAAAGTATTGAAAAAAGAAATTAGTGTCGCAGAAAAACATCGTCAGGAAAACAACGTAAACTCCGGATAATACTCTGTGTAAACCCTCATCCCCTATCCTCCTTCAAGCATTAATGACGAGTACGCTACAATCTTACGCTGCACGACAGTAAGTTTTACAGATCCCTCCTCCTTTTCCATCCCCCTGTAGACCTTTACAAAGAATTGCCCCCCCCCCCTTCCTCCCCACACATCCCTCCTCCTGAATGAACTGATCCGCCTCTGATTTCTTACTGTAGTCTAAGTAACTAACATTGAAAATAAACCTAAGAAGAAACGGAGCGTGCCGGTGTTCCCCGGGTTCTATGTTCCCCAGTAGCGCTGTTCCCCGTGTCTTTGTTCCCCAGTGTCGATGTTCCCCGACCGAAAAAGCGTGCCACTGTTCCCGTACCGCTGTTCCCCAGCTTCTCTGTTCCCCAGTAGCGCTGTTCCCCAAACAGATTTCTGTCCAGTCGGCATGAAACCCCTCTTCTACGGCCCTCCCGCTCCACCCCCAATACCCCGACCCCCCCCCCCCCCCTCCTTTCCCCCTCCCACCCCGCCCTCCCACTGCCTCGCCTATAGCAATGAAAACAACAGTAACAACGTTTAAGTCAGCAAAACCCACCACCACCACCAACGGCAAAAACTTTGGGAACAGCGGGCCTGGGGAACACCGGGACTGGGAACACCGGGACCGGGGATTTGGGGAATGGGGAACAGCGGGATCGCCACAGGGTGGGGAACAACGAAACTGGGGAACTTAGGGACTGAATTTCGATTTTTTTTTCTTGAGGGGAACACCGGGACTGGGGAACAAAGAACCTGGGGAACAGCGGCAGGACCCCGAAGAAACTGCTTCCTTGAGTGCTGCTTGTGCTCAAACGAAATGATAAGCACACTCATACACATGGTAATTTTATTATTTCCATGTCTCTTCACAGTAAGTGGATACTGTGTAATTGATCCAGAAAGATTCCAGTTGGTACACCCTTCTTCTGCAAACGCTTCTTTCTATGAAACATCAAAGATGATTTAATTGTAGATAACACAGAGAACGTATAATCATATAAGATCAGTTGATCATTCTAACATTGTGACGAAAAGAGACTCGTGCAGACTCTAAGAGGTTGTTGGGTACGAGAACGAATCTGTCCGTGAATGCTTTGATTCGTTCTCGACTGTCCGATATCACAGCAGTGAATATAAATGCAGATGTAATACGGAACGGGTTAACCACAGCAAGACACCTTTTACTGCGTGTCCTATAAGCACAGTGAAACTACACATTAAGACACTCTTAGTGTGACTTTTCTTACGCCGCTTAAGGAATTGTCATCGGAATCCAAGCACGCGGTGGTTAAACAATTATTGTGTTAGATAGAAACAAGAACAAAGACATCAACAAGAAAAAAAAAGTATCACGCATTATGTCAGCAAAACGGGCCAAAGAATATTGTGATCAATTTTGATACAATAGCTGTTTGAATCGTACGGCATAAAGCTCTGCAGAATGGCACGAGTGACATTCGTCAGTTGGTTACTTGAAACCTGAACACTCGATGTAATATGAGCGAAAGCGAGTGTATAGTGAATGTGTGTGTGTGTGTGTGTGTGTGTGTGTGTGTGTGTGTGTGTGTGTGTGTGTGTGTGTGTGTGCGCGCGCGCGCGCGCGCCTTCGTTCTATTTTATAACTAGTTTGTATCAGTGTCATTTCATAATGCTTCAGAAAAAAAATGTCCAAGAAAGTTATTTTAAAAAATGATTTCCGAGAAGTACATCTCATCCTGTAAGCCATTCAATAAAAACTGTCCAAATACACCCCCGCGCTCCTCCCTCTCCACCCCATCCCCTTCCCGTCCCCCTCCCCCTCCCCGAAGGAAACAACACCAAGAACAATAACACCAATAACGACAACAACAACAATAACAACACATACACACGCATGAATGCGCGCGCACGCACGCATGCGCGCGCGCTTACACACACACAACACACACACACACATAATGTCTAGGGATGCAGGCGATCACCATCCCCCATCCACCGGAGTTTCCTTTTCGTTTATAAAAAGTGCTCCTCTCCAGCGGGTAACCAGCAGCCAGCCTGATGAGCTCTGAACAAAGCGAAACAGCTGTGGCCCATCTGTCTGCTCACCTGTTCACTTCGAAGGAACAATGCACAGTCACAGCACACGCTGGAGAACGATTCTCTCTTCAACTTTCTTCTCTCAAAATGCAGGTTTGTTATGCAAGGCCGTTCAGTATCCCAGGACTGATTTATCCCAAAGCAACAACAACAACAAACAAACAAAAAAATCGGAAAAAAAAAAATTGCTGCACTTTGTTCTTTCCTTGAAAAAAAAAAGTATCAGGGCCATTTCGACGCTTGTTGGAGGAGAAACCAGAGTTTACTGAGAAAGTGAGACGATGTGATCTAGAATAATCCAAGACAGTGATTTTTTTTTCCCCTCAGACTATTTACACACCACTACCACTACCAACAACCTCCCTTCCACCCCCAATCCCTAACAACAACAACAACAACAACAACAAAAAAGGGGAAAAAAAAGAAAAGCGCACACAACACATGAATACCTTCCACAAGCAATTGAAATAGGACAACGCCAGTTCCAGAAGATACATTAAAATACATGCACAATTGTGTTAAAAGTGTACATGCATTAAGGGAATCTTATGGCGCAGAAAGCTAACGATGCTACTGTTCGTTGAGGATACCTTAAGTTACACCCCCTCCCCCAAAACAACAACAACAAACAAACAAACAAAAAACGAACCAAAAGTGTTTTGAGAAGAATATTAATATGAACATAAAAATCTTTTAAAGTATTCTTGTGAAGAATAAAATCAAATTACAGAGCAGTTTAGATCATAAAAAGTAATGCAGTCACATGCCCCAAATCTTTTGTGTAATTTTAGCGAAACAGGAACTTGAAAATTTGAACTAAAATAGTGTTACATGTAGGGTTATATTCACATCTACCCCCGTGAGAGCAGGTGATTCAGAGACGAAAGAAGCTTTTTGTGTCTTCCGTTCCGCTTTGTTCTTCCGTCAATAGCTTACCTTCTCTGACGGGGGTGCATGGATATTCCATACATAGTTTACCGTTAAACAAAGGCAAATGAAACTGGAAACAAAGAAAATATTACATGCATTCATTGACGTCATCTCTGAAGGGAAATATTACAATGAAAAAAAAAAGAAGAAGAAGAAGAGAGAGAGAGAGAGAGAGAGAGAGAGAGAGAGAGAGAGAGAGAGAGGAAAAGGAATAGGGAGGAGGCTGAGGGATACAACTTTAAAGAAAGATAGTCCACTGGTTTTAAAAGAAAGGAATATAAAACCTGACAACACTACAATGATACATGATTAGACCTCCTACACTGAAACAACAACAAAAAAAAAGGAACGAAGCAAGAAAATATACACAGTTTAACTGTCCCAAATCTGAACTGAATTGGGGTACAAAGCAACTGAAATGAAAAAAAAAAGAGAAGAAAAACAAGATGTCCATTGCATTCCATAACACCAACACTTTAATACAAATCAAACTGTACAGGTATGGATAAAACCAAAATGCAGTTGTGGATAAAATCAAACCATACAGGTGTGAATGAACTGAGACCATGCAGGTGGGTGAGATGGATTGAAACCAACCGTACAGGTGTGGATGAAATCAGACCATGCAGGTGGGATGAAATCAGATCATGCAGGTGTGGATGAAATCAGACCATGCAGGTGTGGATGAAATGAAGCCATGCAGGTGTGGATGAAATCAGACCATGCAGGCGTGGTTGAAATCAGACCATGCAGGTGTGGATGAAATGAAGCCATGCAGGTGTGGATGAAATCAGGCTATGCAGGTGTGGATGAAATCAAACCATGCAGTGTGGATGAAATCAACCATGCAGGTGTGGATGAAATCAGACTATGCAGGTGTGGATGAAATCAAACCATGCAGGTGTGGATGAAATCAGACCATGCAGGTGTGGATGAAATCAGACCATGCACGTGTGGATGAAATCAGACCATGCAGGTGTGGTTGGAATTAAACCATGCAGGTGTGGTTGAAATCAAACCATGCAGGTGTGGTTGAAATCAGACTATGCAGGTGTGATGAAATCAAACCATGCAGGTGTGGATGAAATCAGACCATGCAGGTGTGGATGAAATCAAGCCATGCAGGCGTGGATGAAATCAGTCCATACAGATGTGGATGAAATCAGACCATGCAGGTATGGATGAAATCAGTCCATGCAGATGTGGATGAAATCAGTCCATGCAGATGTGGATGAAATCGGACCATGCAGGTATGGATGAAATCAGACCATACAGGTGTGGATGAAATCAAACCATGCAGGTGTGGGGAAAAATCAAACCATGCAGGTGGTGAGATGGTGATTAAATCAAACCACGCAGATTAATACAGGATACGGTGTGGATCAGGAAGCAAGTTGCAGAGATTCAGGATCCCTCCTCTCTATCCTCTGCATCCCTCTCGGCTGAGCCCAGAAATAAAAATAAGAAAGCGCACAACAGAGCGCATTCTTAGAGGGGGGTGGGGTGGGGTGGGGGGATAGGGAACCAGCAAATATCGCAAACAACATGCGGATTAAGTGTTGAACACCCACCCTCCTCCATCCCAAAGACTGAATGCCCCCATTTTCACCTCCCCCCCCCCCCCCCCCCCCCCCCCCCCCCCCCCCCCCCCAGTAGGCAATGTTGGAAATACTAGTGACAGGGGGACGTAACAAATTGCAGTCAAACATTGCGGGAACTGCACGCACAAGCTAGATGAAAAGTGCTCGTGTGTTATGGGACATGTGCCCCATATCGTCTGTTGCCAAACTTTAACGTGGGAGTGGGGGTGAGCGTAAGGAGTGTTGATTGTAAAGCGCTTATAGCTTAGTCCCTAGCCGAGGATAAGCGCTGTATAAGTATTCATAATAATGATAACAAAGAAGCAACGACGACCATCGTGCTTTCGTTGTTCAGCGATGTCATCCCACCCTTTGTCGCCAGCTTGAAACAGGTTCTTTCTGTTAAAGCAGAGGATCCTTCAAGGCCGCAAGCAGCCACTCAGCAGGAAAAGACACCCGATACGTGCTTGGGCTGTGTTCGCTTACAGTAAGGATCAGAGGCAGCAGTTTTGTCCTACCAACAAGGCTTTTAAGTGACAGATCTATTGGCAAGTGCACGTTACTCATTAAACCAGAATAAGTTTTGTTTTTCTATTGTCCCCACTTCCTGCCCCCCTGCCATCCTCTTAAAGAAAATTGACACCCCCCTCTCCCCTACCTCCACGCACCACAACGCTGCATCCAGTCTTGGTAGTGGACAGATCAGTGGGCAGAATGACTGGCTCCTGATGCATGTACACCAGCCTCCCTCCCTCCCCCCCCCTCTCTCTCTCTCTCTCTCTCTCTCTCTCAATATGAATACAGTACAAAGCGATGTTACAGATAAAGAAAAATAAACGGAAAATCAAGAACACATTGAATGTATACATCTATTTTCAAATATAATTAAGATACAACGATACAAAAGTTAACTACATTAAAAAACGAAAAACAAACAAAAACAAAACAAAAACAAAATAAAAAAGGAAAAAAGTGAGAGGGTGGGTGGGGGTTTCGATCACGCCAAATTTGCTGTGGAAATTGAACACAACAAACTCAAAAGAACACATACTGTTTACTTAACAATCAAAATAAGGCAAATAAAATGATTTTTTCCCCCGCTAAATTTGCATTAGAATGGAACACAACAACAAACTCTTAAAACAGTACAGCGGTTCCGGTGTTTCTGGTGATATTAGCAATCCAAATAAAATAAGCAAACGGAGAAAAAAAAATCCATGATCCCAGAGTTTAAGAAGTGAAATTAGAAAAATTTAGTGAAAGCCGGCAAAATGAAAACTCAAAGGCTTAAAGGAAACCTCCGAAATAAGACAGCAGATTAAAACACACACACACACACACACACCCACACACACACACACACACACACACACACACACACACACACGCGCGCGCGCGCGCGCGCGCGCGCCACGCGCGCGTGCAAACAAAGAAACACAAAAGAATACCTGAAACAGATTTTTAAAAAAAACAACATCGAACCAACGCTTAAATAAAACAAATAACCACAGAGACAGATTAGCACATCAGAGATACCCATCTCTCCTCCTAATACATAAATGACTAGACAAACAAACCCTCCCATCCTCCGTAAGTCCCCATCCTACCCAAATAAATAAATGAGACACGCAAGCGTTAATTCTGCCTCAGTGCAATAATGTCTTCAAGTAATAAACCAATTCAAGGAAATGCGAAAGTCACAACAGTATAATATACCGATGCCAACGAAGAACGATTGGTCTTACTTTACGCTTTTGGACATATTGAACGTAGTTAGCAGCTCGGCTTAAACATGACATTCTACTTGAGTGAACAGGGCGTGTCCTGGGTTGAAAAGATGGGGGGGGGGGGGGGGGGGGGGGGGGGGGGGGGGGGGGGGGGGGGGGGGGGACCCCAAACCAGTTGTGAATATTCGTGGTTACTGTCTGAAGCAGTTTTCAGCGCTTGGTCATACAGATACAATAGCAACGATTTCTCAATAATCAAACACTGTCTGGCTGTTAGGTCCCTGTCTGCACCATACACGCATCACATTTCTGCCATGTTTCGGACCAAAGTGATTCAACGAGGTTTGTAACAGGATACTAATTAATGTTAAACAGGGCAAATCTGTTTTGTCATGCTTGATTCTAGATTAAATTAAATCTGCAACATGAAAAATCAGTACGCAAGCGCCCCCCCCCCCCAAAAAAAAAAAAAAAAAAAAAAAAAAAGAAGAGAGAGAGAGAGAGAGAGAGAGAGGAGAGAGAGAGAGAGAGAGAGAGAGAGAGAGGGGGGGGGGGAGGTGCACGTAGTGTGGTAACTAATGTTCGGGTGGCAAATGATTCAAGCGTTACTATACTGCGTAAGCAGTTCAGGAGACGGTAACAGAGGCAGCTGCGGAACTGGTAGCAAGGCAGTGCTCGTTGGCAGCGCGTAAGAAAAACTGCACTTCATGCAGCGGAAAACGCAAATAGGGTGCAAACAGAGAGCAAGAGGGCAGGTGTCTTCTGATTTACGGTGCTGCGTACGCGGACGAGTTCTCCCGTTGTGACGCTTCCTTCAGAATCGAAACTGGAACTTGAGAACCTGAGGCACCGCCTTCCGAAAGCAGAAAAGGGAGTGTCTATAGGGTCAAGGTCATCACTTTTTCCGCGGATTTCGATTTTTTCCCCCTCACAGAAAACCGTGAACATGGCGATGACTTGAGAGACATCAGATTTTTCAGTTAGAATTGTGTTTCTTTTCACGATGTCGCTCAGCTCGACGGAATTCAACATCAGGCCGCGGGAGTTATCACTACGCAGATATCAAAAGAGCCAGGTTATGTCGCCGCCATGTATGATGAACTTTAAAGAGTCCACACGACCAGAGTTGAAACCAGCGACTTCTCCATCCACAACAAGTGGTCGAGGAGTCGGTGTCGGCCCTAACACCAGACCGCTTTATTAGGCAACCAAGGGCAGACAAACGCCGCATTTAGCCAAAGCGCTTTGCGGACTGCGTTTGCCACGAATCGGTATGAGGATCAGTCAGAAGCAACAGCCGAGCCCTCGAGATCCCAATCGCCACTACAGAACAATAAAGGCTCTCTCTCCCTCTCCTTCTGTCTCTTCTCTCTCTCGAACAAACTTATTCCCGGCCAGATGCAGAGCCATCACCTGTCGTGACTGATCATCAGCAGATCAGCAGACGTGATTAACCATATGACGCACGCCGCCGTTTTTTACCCCCTCCCCTCCCCCTTCCATGCCTCCTGATAATCGCCATTTCCCCCACTTGTTGTTGTAGTAATTTGTGGCTCGACAACGTACTCATCAACAGATCCAGATCCAGGACGCTCGAAAACGCATTGTAAAATTGTGGACAAAAGAAGTATTTCATTTATGATCCTCCTCATGTTTATTTTCAAAACACGTTGGGGACCAAAAAAAAAAAAGTTATCATATGATCCTCCTCATCTTTATTTTTCAAAACAGTTAAAGTAATTATTCCATATCATGTTATCGAGGCACAGGAAAACACCGACTGAACAAGACAAGACAAGAGAAGTGGAGACAATTAATGACGGATTAATACACAAATCAGTAAACACAGAGCCCTGGCTTCGCCGCAGCTGAAAAACGCAGGCCGCAGCTGATAAACGCAGGCCGCAGCTGATAAACGCAGGCCGCAGCTGACAAACTTCAGTGATACTGCTGTTTTCGTTCCCTCTCCTGACGTCATCTCCCTGATATCACGTCGCTACTTCGTCGCCTCCGCGTTCTTAAAACGCGGTTTGAAAAAGTTGATAACAGCTAAAGTGAACTATGTTCAACGTTCAGCACTTCACGTTTCCAGAAGTGCCGTTTTTAACTTGCTCGCTAACTTGATCGGGGCAGTTTGATAAGCGAGGCACCATACACCGTGTCTCGTCATGCACTGTGTCCGGGACAAAACATGACCACATGTACATGGTCAAGCTTCCTGCAAGTCCCACGCAACGGCCAAGATGGACGCCACTCTACAATAGTCCTCTTGCACAAGACGGAAAATGTAACGATGAGTGTTCCAGCATCCGTCACAACCGCGTCTCGTGGGAATATAGACATATTAACTGGTGTAAAGTAGGCCCTACATACTACGGCACCGTCACGATATTTATCAATGAAGCGAGAAGTGAAAAAAAGTTAATTATGATTTTTTAAGTATACGAGTACACCACTGCACCGTTACGATCACCATTTACGTAATGAGAAATGAATGAGTTAGCTGCTGTTCACTGGTCATGGAATAACAAATGAATGAGTTAATTGTTACTGCGCTTGTAATTGGCACCGTCACGGTCACTTGTCACGGAGTAAGAAAGGAAAGTCCTGACTGTCACTGAGTGTATATATCATGGCACAGTCACTACCACTGGTCATGGAGCAAGGAATAAGTTAACTGTTCCTGAGTATAAGATCACGCCATTGTCACGACCACGGGTCAAGGAAAACGAAACGAATTAACAAATTATTTGTTACGGGGAACATATCAAAAGTTGATTGTTTTGGGGTATATATCACAACCCTTTGACGACCATTGGTCACGAAAGAGTTAACTGCTACAGGATGTATATTGCGGCCTCCTCACGACCGTTGGTCATGAAAGAATTAATTGTTACAGAGTATATGTCACGGCTCCTTTACAACCGTTCGTCATTAAAGAGTCAATTGTTACAGGGTATATATCATGGCCCCTTCACACGACCATTAGTCATGAAAGGATTAACTGTTGCGGGTATATATCACGGCTCCTTCACGACCATTGGTCGTGAAAGGGTTAATTTTTACAGGGTATATATCAAGGCCCCTTCACGCCCATTGGTCAGGAAAGATTAATTGTTACAGGATATATATATATATATATATATATATAAAATATATATATATATTTTATATATATATATATATATATATATATATAAGGCAGATGTATGATTAATGGCCATAGACTAATAAAGGAAACGGTTACTTGTCATTTGGAGTGCGTATGCAACTATTCAGATTATGAATATAAACGTTATAACCTTCGACCCAATAAAAGTAAACACTGGGATACACGCAAATGCGACCATTCAGACTCATGATTTACATGGAAAAGTCGTTCTGAATTCGAAGTTTTATAATCTACCAAACTAAAGCAACAACAGGAGTACTCACAAATGCATAGAAAAAAAAAAGGTTTCCCAAAGCAAACGCGAAAATTGTACTATGTTGGTGGTACGTCAGAAACTCTGAAAGTACCTTTATTTCCATCATAAACTTGAAAAATACGTATTGGGATTAGAAATCAGAATGATAAAGTATTACAGCATTCTTTGAAATATGTTTTACAATACGCGTAAACATTGACTGATTGAGGTTGCTATTTCAATTTAAAATACTCTCCAAATGCCGACACAGGTTTTTCTTTCTTTTTTTTTTTTTTCAAGCAAACTTGCGAAATCTCATGACCTTTCTACGAGTCGATCATGATTCAACAGATCCGTCATTTGAACACTGTGAATACACAACTGACATGTCCATGATACACGCAGACCATTTTTCCTTCCTTTACTTGGTTTCATTATCGGTTGACAAAGTGGTTTAACGGTCTACACATGTTTTACATGTTCCGTGTTTTTTTTTTTTTTTTTTTTTTTTTAATCATTTCTTATGTATTTTCATATAGAAAGTATTGCTTCATGTCACTATCATGTCTTTTGAACAAAACCAGGTTTCGCACCCAGGAAGAAGATACCAAGTCAAGTAAATTTTTCAGTGGAGAAGTATGCTATTGCTCAAGGTCTCACAGTTAAACATACGAATGAGTGATACGAAAATGCACACAAGAAACGATTAGAAAAACAAAACAGAGTCCAAACGTCACGCTCTACTTCAATGATTAGTCAAATATAATAATGGGGAGTAACTCTAAGATGGCAATATACAAAATATTGCACCGATAAGAACACAGACAAAAAAGCAGATGAACTAAGTGGTCTGTAAAATAGTAAAATCTTATAAAAACCGTGCCACATTTCATTTAAGAGAGTGATAATCGAGTATACATCAACAAAAATTGAGAAAGTAAAACTATGCTGCTAATAGCTGACTGTGCCACCTCTGTGTAAACTAAACTGAATAAAAAAAAATAAGAACCGGATTAAATCATGTCTGTTCCTGACACGGTTTTGAACATACGGACCATGCACGTTTTAAGTTTTAATAACTTCAGCGAATACATGAAGTCACAGAACAAGTCATCCACGTAAATCGCTTTCTCAAGCGATGTGCTAATCGACAATTAACATTCGATGTTCACATCTTGTGTAACATTAGACAACTGTGTCAACTTTGTAGGCATAACTGTGTTAAAAAAAACCCAAAAAACAACAACAAAATGAAATAAACAGTTGCATCATTTGTTTGTTCATATACAACGTACAATTGCAAATATTTGAAACATATATCTATATCTGTTTATCTATCTCTTCATTTATATATCTGTCTCTATATATTTCAAAACACACACATATATACACACACACGCATGCATGCACTCACGCATGCATGCACGCAAGCACACAGACTGACACATACACACAGAGAACACACACACACACACACACGCACACACACACACACACACACACACACACACACACA
>CM031597.1:118772319-118784819 GCA_018398815.1 Conus ventricosus | reverse complement strand
ACAATCAGTGGGCAAGAATTAAGAGACCGTGACACAGACCAAAGTACCTTAATGCTTCCAAGAGATAAAATGGATCAAAGACTGAAATCCTCGCACGAACCAAACACGCAGAAGCGGCACTAAAAACTGAACCCAGTCTTGAGTATGATGAACATAGCTCTCAGACACAATCTGCTTCTTTTGCATGCAGCTGTGCCATCCGACTTTCTGTAAACAAGTGTATCAGAGACTGTTTCAGCACTACTGCAGAAGGCAAATCCGAGCAGTGGAGACCAGATGCGTTAAAAGAGAACTCAGCATCTCCCATACTGAGCACGTGATAAACGACAAAGTCCACAGAACCCTCTGGACGGTGTGAGTCACTATGAAGACCTGATGAGAAACCGAAAAAACTGGAGTGGTCTGAACTTGTGACAGGATCAGGCGAACTCTCCAAGGGACAGCCATAAGATCCTCTTCTAAGGAACGGTATGAAGAAATTAATAGGACAGAGGGCAGACATAGAGAGAGAGAGAGAGAGAGAGAGAGAGAGAGAGAGAGGAGAGAGAGAGAGAGAGAGAGAGAGAAGAAGAGAGAGAGAGAAGGGGGGGGCAGACATTACTGAGAGGACTGAGAAGAGTTTTTCTCACCCCATGCGGTAGGTCACAATCATCAAAGATGGAGACAGCTGGTGCAGTATTAATCATTGCAGTACCCCCTCCGCCCCCCCCCCCCCCCCTCCACTCTGGGACCAAGCAAAAACGAAACGTGCATTGAAACATTTATGACAATGATACAATGACAGTTTTTTGACGATGTTGATACATTTTTGATTTTATGATAATTAATGGATCTGAAAATTTTATGACAATGTATTTTCAATTTTTATTATACAAATGCATTAACCATTTTGTGATGGTCATAGTGTTCAATGAGAAGCTTATGATGAAAGAAATACCTTCAGATTGTATGATACATGCACTGATAATTTATGATGATAAGAAAGCCCTGGAATGTTTTGTTTTGGTATTGATGAATAGTGAAAGAATTCATGAGTATAGTGATTAGTATTGAAAATTGCATGATGGCAATAACACGCTGAAATTATAAAAAAATGACAGTACTGAGTTGAGAATGTCTGATAATCATAATGCATAGAAAATCTATGATTATGATAAAGCCCTGGCCAACTCTTATGATGTGCCGAAAGTTTCATGATAAAAATGAATGCACTTGGTGATAATGCACTAAAACCTTTTTCAGGAATAATAACAATGCACGAAGATACTATTATGAAACTAATGCATAGAAATCTATGATGGTGTTGCATTGAACAAAAAAAATGCCATGATTATAATGACATGTTTTGAATTTTGTGACGATCCACCAAATTCATTGATGATTTTATGATAATGCATTGTGAAGTTTACAACATTGATGATACACAGAACCTTTTTTTTTTTTTATCATAATGACAATGCACAGTATTCTATAACGATGTTAAAGCATGGATAAATTCTATCATAACAATACAGGAAGACTATTATGGCGAATTAAGTCAAGTAGAATTGATCATGCTAATTTGTATAATCCACGGAACATTGTATGATAACAATAACACATGCGCAGGTTCATCAATAAAAGCGCTGAAGACTTGTGGCAGACTTCTTCGCTTGGTTACGTGGGCGAACTTTCAGCCGGGGACTGAATGCGCTTGTCAGTCAGCAACAATGAACAAAATTGTAACAAAGATGATACTTTTTCCATCGATACATACGCATAGAATTGGAACCCACTAAAAGTTTGCATTGTAATCCGCAATTATTGAGCACAAAGACGAATATACAAAACTATCACAGTATGTTGAAGAAACCGTAAAGGAGGCATACGGTATGAATCTTCTCTTCATTTTCCTGTGGCAAAACGGTCAAATTATGACAAGAATGATAATAATAATAATTATCACACACACACACACACACACACACACACACACACACACACACACACACAAATACAACCAACCCAAACCAAGAAACAGCATGCACGTCAAATTCTTTTCTCTTATCTATATGAAATATTGGAAACCGATGCGGAGGCAATACTGGTGTAATAAATCAACGTTTCGTTCGCTTTGAAAACCAAGACTAAGCGTTTCCAAGCAAAGAAAGTAACTAATCGCAACAGCCTGAAAATTTACAAGAAAACTCACAGACGCAGGAGAAAAACAACTTTAATTGATTGTATCAGCGTAAAAGCAATGCATATTTTACGGGAATCAATAGTGATTAGCATAAGCAGGTCAGAGTTTCCAACCCCCCCCCCCCCCCCACCCCCCTTCGAAAAAAAAAAAATGCGGACTCTCCACAAGCTAACGGGGATCACCATATCCAAAAACGTGATTCTGAAAAGCATGCGATCAGAATGGCATCATTTAGCAGTCACATAACAGAAAGTAGCCTACACGACGAAGTACTGGTAATTCAGTAACTGATAAGCAACGTCTTTCGTGGACTTGAACAAAAATATGATGATAAAATGAAATAGAAATAAAATAGTGAGAAAGCAATGTTTTCATTGGACTCAAGTCTTGAGTACATCTATTCTAAACCTGAGTGCCTCACATCGAAACTGTTGCTCAGTGGCGCGCGCGCGCGCGCGCGCGCGTGTGTGTGTGTGTGTGTGTGTGAATTGCTTTTCAGTGGTTTTGTTTCTTAAAATGCCTGTATAACGGTCTCGCCATCAACTTCCACAATCCTCTGTAATAAAAGCCTGTGTATGCATCTATCCATACTAATGTTTATTTACAGGAAAGAAAAAAACTTGAGAAACAACTTCACTGAACTGGAGCCTGTGTTAATCACAAGACAGCGTTTTTGTTCGCCCGGCTTACAGAACGTCTTAGTTACTGAACATGAGACATAGGAGAAACCCGGAAATTATGCCCCCCCCCCCCCAAAAAAACAAAAAACAAAACAAAACAACAACAACAAAAAACAACAACAACAACAACAACACACACACACACACACACACACACACAAAACCAAAACACACACACACCACATACACAAAAACCCAACACACACACAAAACAAAAATCAAAACAACCCCTCCCCCGCCCCCACGCATACACACACAAACCCCCAAAACGAAGACATGAAACTGCCACCATCACACACACACACACACACACACACACACACACACACTACACGAGAGAGAGAGAGGAGAGAGAGAAGAATTCAGAAATTATCGATTCTACGATGTAAACGAAGCGTGCAAGTCACCTGTTAAGTATATTCCCTCGCCATTGAATGATTTTCACATGTTCTGGGCTCGGTTTCAAATCGACACACTGGTGAAAACCCTGAACAGGCGGGCTAGTCACAACATCAAACAACACAACACACAGAGAAAATCCAGCAGTCCCTAGCAGCTTCTTTAAGGTGATTCAACTGAATAAAAAAAAAGTTTTTCACATTTTTCGTATCAAATGCCTGTTAATATCTTTAATGTTTCATTATATTAACATATATTGCGAAGTCAAATTTTTGAAATTCATGTTTCATCACTGGTCATAGCCATTGGGACTGTGTTGGAAAAAAAATCATCATAAGTAATATCGTTATCAGTTCAGTAAAAAAAAAAAAAAAAAAAAATTATCATAACTCAAATCTGTTGCTAGTTCAGTGTTTTAATGTTGTATCACATCACATTCGGAAGCATATTGGTTGCCAGTTAAGATCCTTTTTTTTTCTACATACTTTATCGTCATAGCTCATGTTCATTGCCAGTAAATTTTAAACGTGTTTGCCATATCTCCTAGTCATCGTCAGTTAAGTTTTTTTTTTTTTTGCTTAAACATTTTATGATAGCATGAATCCATTGCCAGTTAAAGTTTGCTTGTGTTTTAATCATAGCTCTCATTCACGGGAAGTTACTCTTTCAGGATGTTGTGCCGTAGCTTATATCCAATGCCAGTTCATGGCATATATCCATTACATTTCTTTCTATCATAGTACATATCCATTGGCAGTTATTTCTTTTGCTATATCATCGTTCATATCTGTCACAACTTTAGATTTTTATGCTTTGTAATATATCTTGTATCGTTACCAATAATTTCTTCTTTTTTTATGCCTATGATATTTCATATCTAATGCGAATTAAAACATTTATCTTTTTTCCATTATATATCATACCCATTGCAAACTAAAAGCTGTTATGTTTTATCATATAGCACATCCATTGCCGGTTGAAGTTTTAATGTTTCACCACAGCTGACATTGATTGCGGCATAAGGCTGCTCTGTTTTACATAGCTCATGACCATGGCCAGTTAAGGTATTTTTACTGGGCAGAAATAACGTCATACGTTTGGAACACACACACACACACACACATGCACACAAGCACCGCAGCGCACGCGACTGCACTCTGGCTCTTTCATCCGAAGTGCTAAAGATCATGTTTTAAAAACAACCAGAAACACACGAAGATGTGTAAAAAAAATTGAAAAGTTTTAACATATAGCAAAGTATCATGAAATTAATGTAAGTCATTTGTAGACAAGACGGCTGAACGGTAACAATGTGGCTCGCTTTTTCCCTGAATAAAGAGAACGTGAAAAGTAAACACACATTACAATTACTTTTGATCACGCCGAATTCAAGCCAATATGAGTTCACAAATGTACACAAACACAGAGACGTACACTCAAAATCACACACACACCCACACACACACACACCACACACACACACAACACAACACACACACACAACACACACACATACACACAAATGCACGCGCGCGCACGCGCATTCGCGCGTGCTTTCCTATTTTGCTACTTCAAAAGTATCCATTGAAATCTATCACCAGTCTAACACGTTGGTCAATGCAGACTTTCAGATCAGTTCTTAATACACATCAGAGAGCTTCACACTTCTTAACCGAGCCCCAACGTTGCTCCTCCAACCAAAGAACTCGAGGAACATATGCTAGGGAGGGTCCCTAGACAACACAGAGTGATCATCAAGTTCAGTGACAGTTTCACCGATGTCTGGAATGCCTACCATGTTCATAAGCACACCTAGACTGCAGGGACTGTCCACAGATACAGAGTGACCATCCACGTCAGTGCCAGTAACGCCTGGCATCCCTTGCCTGTTCAAACTCATACCCTGATCCTAGGTCGTGGGAATGCATTGCACGAGGAGGGAATCCTATGCGTGGGCCGTGTCTCATTCTGAAGCTGTACTGCCATGATTTCATCAGGCTGACGAAAGGAACTTCAGGAAGATCATCAGCTGGCAGTCTAATTTCTCCACCTGAAATTCAGAAGTCCAGTTTGTGGCTGGCAAAGTAATGCGTTCTGCACCTTTAGTTCGACAGAATTGTTCCACTTTCTCCCGTAGGTCCACGAAAGTAGCCACCTCCTCCTGGAACAAAGCTCCTTCGTTTTCAACTTTAGTTTGAAACAACCTGCCGAAGTGATCGTACAATGCATAGTCGGCAAGATTAGTACGTCCTGTGTGAGAGCTTCTGCTCTGCTGTGTAGTTGCTGTGGTGCTTGGAGAAGACGTTGTTCTTGATGTAGAGGACGTCTTGCAGCTTCCAGCCCAGCAGTCGCTTCATCAGCACCATGGATTCATCAAATCGTTCGCTGATCATCACCAGGTCAAAGGTGTCGCTCAGATAATTGACGTACATGTTGATAGATCTCTCGTTCATCATCATGTGTGCGCTCATGCCAAAATCAAAGCTCATCCGGTTGTAGGTGAAAGCCCCCGCCACCATTCTGGCCTCATATCTGTCAGGGTCTTCCAGGTAGGTTGCGACTGGATCTTTCCCCCGGGATCCTGGCGAGATAACGCGTCCCGAACTTGTTCCTGTAGTACAAAAAGGCAGACACAAACTGTTCGAACGGCTCTCTCACAATGCCTATAAACTTAGCGTCTTCACCGACCGCGAAACGAACGGCTGATTCGGTAAAAACCACGTGATTGCACAGTATGTTATAATGAGGTCGCCCCAGGCGAGGAATGGCGGCACGTATCCAGTACTTTTTCGTTTCTGACAGAACGTTACCACGTTTGGGCAACATGACGTGGAGTTGACGTTTGAGAGCGAAGCGGTACATGATGTTCATTACCGTGGTGCTCGCTGCCTTGTGGACCTTGAGGAAAAACACATGATGAACCTCATTGCTACTGTCACCAACGTCCTCACCACCGCCCGGTCGAAATCGGCTTCAAGACGAGCGAACAAACGTTTCTGCACGATCATTTGCTGGACGTTTTCCCTTCCTCGCACATTCGCAGCCACTGTCACCTGAGTAAGTTTTTCACGAGCCTCCTCCCCCCTAGCCATTTCTTGTGCGCTTCCTGCCACTTGAGAATCGCCAGGTGACTGTTCTACATTGGCCTTTACGTCACTCTGATCATGGTCGGTTGCTAATTGAGAATCGCCAGGTGACCGTCGACATTGGCCTTACTCACTCGATCAGCGTTCTAATGGAATCGCCAGTGACCGTGCGACATTGCCTTTATCACTCGATCATGGTCTTCTACAGTCTTCGCTCGCCTACGGCCCTGGCTATTCTTTGGTGATGAGCCGTCGTCGTGTGAGTCTTTGGAAAGATGGTCGCCTGCGGATGGATGTTCCGGTGCCAATGTCACGTTCCCAAATCCGGAAACGCTTGGGGTCTGACTTCCGTTCACTGGAATTCTTTGAGTCTTGCTACATCTCGTTTGACTATCTGTTACCGGAATCCCGTGAGTCTCTCTAGATCTTGTTTGGTTGTCGGTCACCAGAACCTCTTGGTTCTCGCTGTGTCTGATCTGACTGCCTTTCCACACCATCTCTTGACTCTCCATTTGTCTAGTCACTGACGGAGTGTGTGAGGTGGCGGATTGGTGTCTGGGGGAACTGCCTACTCCCCACAAAGAGGGTCTCCATCTGGCGGCATGCTGTGACACTCTCTGCGTCATGCTTCCACTTTGTGACGTCACGGTCAGGATGAAGAGCACCATCATCACCAGGAATAAATACAGCGCCTTTCTCCTGTAACAAAAGAGAAATACCATGTTGAGTGTGTAATGTTTAAAGTTCTGACAACGAAGTTCACACGGTTATGAAAAGTTTTTTTTTTCCGGTGCCCTCAACCACTCCTGCTCCAACCTGCCCCCCCCCCCCCCCCCCCCCCCCTCCTCTCACTACACTCTTCCACTCGCCCGTCACTCCCCCACCACCCCTCTCTCGTTTTTGGTTGTTTTCCCCTCTGCCCCTTTTCATTGCTAAAAACAGTAGCAGGTATTAATGTCCTGGTCTTGACCAGCTTCTCTCTCTGGCTGTTACACAACGGACAGCTGCAGCACGGATCATTCATGCCAAGGTTTATTTTCTCATTCCTGCACTCTCCTCTTCTTGTGGTGAAAAGTTCATGTCAGTATTAGCCCAACAGACAATTTCCTTCACTTTTATCTTGACTGATAAATCGACGACTTACACAAAGTGACATAACATATGAGGTATCTTGGCTGATAAATCGCCGACTTATACAAAGTGACGTAACATATGATACATATTCTGACATCAAAATTGTATTCGGTATTTGATGCACCCATTAGGGATAATCCGCAGATTAGCGTCTTCTACTGATCGTTTTGGCAACAAAGCGTAAACTGCGATGCTTTCCTGTAGTTTTGACAAAGATCCGCCACAGAAGAAAGACCATTTATTAGCTGCTTTAATCTGCCTTCATGTGCTTGACTAACCATAAACGATAAACTCTTAACGTCGTTCTTGACTTCATGCAGCAAGATACATGTGTGCGTGATCTGTCTTAGTTTTTTTACATTTCGTAATGGATGTTTTATAGCCACACCCTGCTTGGTAGAAATCAAACTGAAAGTTCTGATCTAGATGGAATGCAAGTCCACCTACACGACAATATTTACATGCAATATGATTTAGCGTGCCTTTTATCCGTGCTGTGTAAAGGCAGGAGAACAGGGTAAGTCGGTAAGCTACAATGTTTAAAGGGTTCCTCATAGGATTTTTTTCTTTTTCTTTTTTAATGTCGCAATAGATCACGGTTTAATAATGGCGTCATTGTTGATAACGAATCTCGTTGTTTCATGGAGATGAAAACTCTTGTCTCGCCATCGTTAATGCGTGTTTATAAGAATAAATTCCGTTGAAAGATGTTTTCTCTAAATGTATGTGTGTGTGTGTTTTGTTGTTGTTTTTTGTTGTGTTGTTGTTTCTGTTTTTCTGAGGAGGAGGATGCATTTCAAACGGAGCTTTGCAGAGTTTGGTTGAGTTTCAAGCTCTCCCATCAGCCGGTCAGAATGGTCGAACTCGACGTAAATGTTATGCGTTAAAGTACTTACTGGCAAACCTTTTATAATGTGTTTCTACTTTGAAACTTTCGAAAATTCTGAAACGTATTCGGCGAATTCAGTGCGGGGGTGACGCACAAACGTACTGTATGTGGAGCCCTGGCACAGGACACATTTTGTCGTAACATATAATTCAAGGCTGCTTACGCGTGACGGACGTTCATAAAGTTCACTTTTAGTGGAAGTCCATTTGGTCCAAAATGTGCATGTGGTCAACAGACAACGGACTTACTGGAGCGGCCAGATTTGTGAAATAAAAGTATCTGAACTAGTGTTGTAATTATAAACGCTACAAGACGTGTAATGATAAAAAAATGGCAAGGAATTGCCAGCTGAAGAAAAAAACAAACGCACATATAATTAAATTAAAGATTGAACATTAAAACTTTGGATAGCCAATAAGAGTTTTAAAAAACTGATTCGATTTCTTTATCGGGCACTTGATCAAAGCGCATTATAGTTTGAATGATGATCAACAAGTAAAAAATCGGAAAATTGCAATTTGACATGAAAGTAAATTATAAATGGAAGAAAAATACTGTTTAATAAATTTCTCTTTTAACCAGTTAAGATACTATGACAGTGAGGTCAAGAAGTGTTTAATTGTAAGCAATATAAACAAAATAAACTGGTTTCTTCCTTATCTGGTGAGGAAAAAAAAATCCGTTCAGGTAAAATTCGTTTGTATATAATCGTCACATTTGTGCACGATAATTCGTGTTGTGTTTTAAGGGTTTTCTCCTGTCTTCTACTCGCAGAGGTAGAACCTGATGCAATTGTTACCGGTTATCAATTCAAGTGATCTTGCTTATAGACCAGCCGACCACAAAAGGGCCATATCGCGGCTGTCACCAAGTTATAAAAGATGGCATGAAAGTCCTCATTTAAAAGTATGTCTTCCTCTGGGGCCAGTTGCCATAAATTGCCGAGAATGGGAAACTATTCTTTCTTCTGTGAGTAAGTCTCCGATAAGGAATCTTCTATAGTTTTGATTCGAAATGGGAAACTATGAGACAGAACTATAACAAGGGACACTACCCTTATTTATAAATGAGAGATGTGCCAAGTGGTTTTGTGAACTGAATTTAGATTCAAGTTGGATTAGTTTGTAAATACACTGAGAAAAGTCTCTGAAAGTTTGTTGTGGAAAGAAAAGAGTGAGGAACGACTATGACCGGTCCCTTCACAGGTAAAAAAAAAAGTAATGATCGTAAATGATCAAAATTTCTAAGAAATATTAACAGTTTAGCCATGTTGAAAATGATGAAAGAAAATCGCAGATTTACAGCACCGACCATTCGAGTGACATCTTCAGGCAGGGGATGGCGGAAAATCTCAAAAATAGTTTTTCGTTCTGTCACGTTTGGTTTTGCTAGCCCATATAAATGCCAATAAAATGGCAGTGTAATAATTCATCGCGAGCACAACACACACACACACACACACACACACACACACACACACACAAGCATTGCACACACACACACACACACCACACACACACACACACACACACACACACACACACACGCATTGCACCACACACAACAACACCACACAACCAACACACACAACATGAATACAGCGAACAACCGAACACGGAACTGAACAGACTCACTTGTTTACATATGTGAGTCAAAAGGCACGTGGTAGAAGAAGGAGTCTTTAACTCAAACAAAATCGGGTGGAATTAGAAGACAGGGCTGAATGAAAATTTAAAAACAGATGTCACAAAGCAATAGACCATTCACTTTCATGCCACATTCCAAAGTGTCATATACAACAAAAAGTTATGAAGAGAGAGAGAGAGAGAGAGAGAGAGAGAGAGAGAGAGAGAGAGAGAGAGAGAGAGAGGATGTTATTAAATGGGAAAGAACGTTTTTGAACAGCTGTTTACGCGTATTTATATACAATGCTGCACAAAATGATCAAGTACGCCTCTTAAAAAATGAGAGACAAAATTAATCAAGCTGAAAAACAGAGATACTGTAACTTAGCGAAGACTTTATTCTGCCCGCAGAAATATGTCACAGGCTTTATGTAGTATGAACCACGACTTGAACTGCAGAAAAAAATCTGATTATTGAAATCCATCATGGTTAGCTGGTAGGGGCAACAAACGATTCTGGAATCATGTTTTGCTAATACATACTCTCTTTTGTGAGCGACTGAGTGCAGCTTCACGGAAAACAGCAGAACATCAGCGTCTGTGTTATGATCACGCCAAATTTCACGTGCTAACACAGTGTCTAATATCAACATGACAGCACTTCTGCATTTGGTACGTCACGACACGTCCAAGGTTCTATATTTGGCGGCCACGCAAGTCATTTCATGTTGTCGATAGCGCAGCCGAATAGAGAAATCACATTACGACACTGAGCAAGACGCAACAACAGATGAACGCCGAGACTTCTCTCCCCCCCCCCCCCCCCCCCCCCCTCCCCCCCGCCCCCCCCCCTTTTTCCCTAAATATTTGATATACCAGCCTTTCGCCGTCACACTTTCACCCCCTCCCCCTTTAAATTTCATTGATAATCCTTGCTATTTTTTTTTTAGTCAAACAAATTCCAGTCCAATATACAAATGACAGAGCTTCGTGTCTGAATGGAAATACTGCAAAACGAGAACGTCCGAAGGTAATAATCAAGGGGAGAATGACCTAAAGAACATATGTCAAGGACGACGAACAATGGCAAAACTACAAGCCTAGAAGCAGGTGGGCTTAATTTCTCCATCAGTTTTTTAGTCTCGAAATTATGACACATTTGCATATCATTCATATATGTTTAAGATAAACCGTTGTGAAACAGAATTACTTGAAAAAAAAGTATGAGCGAAGAAAATATTTATGTTTACTAAATAAATATAAACTCAAAGATTCAATAGATAAATAGACCGTCCGCTTCAAATGATTTATGAAATAAGTTAAGGACCCTTGCGAACCGGAACAAATTTACTAAAACTGATTAACGAGGCTAAAACTGCTTCATATCCAATGGTTTTACCGCTAACAACATAAACATGAACCTGTGATTATTCCTGAAATAGTTTTGTGCTTTCGTCTTGTGAAAAGTTTTCATTCTCTGACTATGAAACTTGTTTCCAGTTGTTCTGACCATTGGCGTTGTCTTAAATGAGCAGATATAGAGAGTGTAGTGACACTGTGCAGGTAAAAAAAAACAACAACTACCTTACCAAACATGAATGTAGGCAAGGTGAATGTTATTAATGATGTTAAATGTACGAGTCAGGGGCATTTTGTGTGAGCTAGCCAACAGGACAAAGGGTTTAATTCCTGATTACAGCGTAATCAGTCAAATGGCAGACAAAACTCTCTTCATACGGAAACTATCTGAACCAAGAAATCTAAAGAAGGTAAGGAGAGTTTTCAAATGCCTTAAATCAATTGATGTTCAGCTGGGAGGGAGAAGAACGTCCAACAACTCACCTGACGAGGGAAAGATAACGACAGCGGAAGTAGCGGAGTGCGCAAGGTTCGTTTGCAGGAAGAAGTGGCAGACATCTTGATGAAGTTGTCGGACGTTCTCTGCCGTTGCTGACTGACTGTTATGTTACATGTCGCTCAGTCTCTCCGTCTTCTTCTGCTTCGTGACGTCATGATGTATCTGTGGGATACCGCCATGTTAATTTCCAGATCGATGGGGATCGGCCGATCTGGTTATTGACGATGTAGAGGGTACTCCCTTGACGACAGGCGAACTGTAAAACAGACAATCATAGATCACTAAATGTGCCGTCATACGGTGAAACATACAAACGCGATATTTTGAAGTAACATTTTTAGCAAGTCACCGTTTATGTTTTGTTAAGCATCGTATGTGTGAATGTCGAAACGCAACGGTCTGTACATCGAGTTACGAGAAAGAAACTTCTGGCATGATTTGAGGAGAATCTGGCGAAACGCAAAACCCGACTTCTTTTCTTTGCAGGTTGAACTCGCCAGAATCACTGTACGCGGCAGGAAGAGCTACCGTAGTAGTATGGGATTCAGCAGCTCACGTTTCGAAAGTTATCGTTGTTCCTGTGGAGTATGCCTTTAGCACTATTGTCTTTACAGAGTACGCATTTACCACTATCCTAGCCCACGCGG